>JAIUCV010000009.1:32620557-33820557 GCA_026724425.1 Erythrophleum ivorense
AGAAAAGCCAAGAGGAACGAGCTTTAGCCATGGAGAATTATCTTATTTGGAAGCTTTTCTAGTGCTTTTTCTTATGCTTTCAAGAGCTCTCCCAAATTCTCTTTCTCCTTTACTAGACCAACCCTAAAACATGTTTGAATAAAAAACTAAAACCATGGGAGAAGAGAGAAGAAAGAGGAGAAGAGGTTTAATGAAGAAGAAGACATGAAAAAGTAAAGAAATCTTACACTTTTTGCCTTGAATCTTCTTTTCCTTACTCCCTTGCTTGGTGCACCACTCAAGACTACCTTAGAATTTATTTGGACCAGAAGCAAGTTGGTTATAAGGATTGGACAAGAGAGGGATGTGTTTTAAGAAGCTTAGGGGTCTATATATGCAACTTTTCAAAATTATAATTTAGTCCCTCATCTTAGTTCTTCTCATTTGGGCTCATTTCAACTCCTTTTGAGAGTTATCTTTTCTATCATAAAATTTAGGTCCTCTAGTTCATAAAATGGCTTTGTTTTTACTCAAATTGGATTTAAAACCTTAGCGAATGATTCAGTTAAAGTTTTACCCCATTGACGTTCTAAAATTCAAACCAGAGAGGTTTTAACCATTCTGGGGATTTCTATAGTTTTTAGGGCCTCTAAGAAACTTGAAAAACTTAATTTTTTCATTTAAAGATCCCTCCTTTAAGTTTTCTAAAACTTGCCTAAAATTATGAAAATGCTACTGGCTTTTATAACTTTCTGTTTGATTATTTTGACTCCTGTTCTGGGCTAATCTTAGGCTTTGATCCATATTTTAAGGTGCTCTCATTAACATTCTAACCTCATTTAAGCTTAGTTTGCCTCGCTTTAGGGTGTTCCTATTTTAATTAATTTGGTTCAGTTCAAATTCTAAATTACTAGTTGTTACATTTCTTGTTAAATTCAATCTTTATGCTTTTAATTTTATCCTTAAACATTTTTTTATGCTTCTAATTTTTTTGTTAAAAGTTTGTAGGATTCAACTTCATGTTTCTAGTTAAATTTAACTTTATACTTTTTAGTTTTGAATCTTGAGTTCTCCTTTTTAGTTTTGATCTTTCTATCAATCTTATCTTGTTCTTTAATATCTAAAATATTTGCTAAATTCTTATCCTAACTCACTTATTCTAATCGATTGTACTGATTCACCTCATATGGGAACTTGTATCCTTTATCTAGTCTTTTCCTACTTTTAGGATGATCAATGGTAATCAAGATATAGTTTGCATACATGTTGTGTAGTGGTGTGTTTTATGTAAAGACTTATGTTTTATCCTTGGGTTTGTATGCTTTTGCCCATTTTTGTTTTTATTGTGAGTTTTTCTAAATCTATTGTTCAATGCCCCAAATGACATTATATAAAGTGTTGATTTATTCAAGCTAATTAGTATTTTGTACAAATTTAAAGATTAAGATTTCAAATCCTTGGTGGATTTCTTATTGTGTTGGGAATGGGTGGAATCCATAAAGTAGCATATTGCTTACTACAAGGTTATCCTATTTATTATGGCTTGCATTGGCGTACTTTTCCTCAGGAAAATGATTTTTCCCAATGTGCTTTTATTATGTTTTGGATTTTAGAAGAGTGTGTAGAGAAGATCAATAGTCTTCATTCCACTGCTTTTGACTTCGTAGTAAAGAATTTTATATGGAAGATTTCCATTAATGTGTTACTAGTAGAAATCTTGCAACAATAGTTTCAAGTTTGAAGTCGTATACCTTTTATGCCTTAGCTTTGTCAATTCTAAAATTGGCAATTATTTGGTGTTGTGATTGCTATTATGAGTTGTTCATGTTGTTTCCTTTCTTTCTTGGAGGTAGCATGCTCTCTTGTGGTGGTATTGTCATCTGGAAGGGATGGATGATGCTGAGGATCCTCCTGTTGCATCCATCATGTTGTTTTCAAAGGTGGTGTCATTTTTAGGGGGCTTTTTATATAGGCCTTCTTTTGTTTTTCTAGTTTATAGTTAGACTTATGATTTTAGTGGGATTTATAAAAGTTTGTAACCTCCTTTTTATTTTTGTAATTTATAGGTTGATTTGTGATTTTGGTGAGACATATAAAAGTTTGCTAAGGGCTTTCTATAAAAAAGAAGTATAATTTCAAATTGTTGTTTACTTGAAATTGAAATGGTTTAAACTATTTGTATATATTATGCTTTTGAAAAGGGATATTTGATGCTGGATTTTTGCTCCATTGCATAATTCTAATTTTCTTTGATAATTTTATGTTGTTAATTCTATTTATAATCATCCTTAAGGGTAATGTCATCTTTTCATGGTAATTTATTTCCTTAAAATACTTTTAATCACCTTGAAAATAATTTCAGAAGATCTTGAATATTTTAAGGGCTTAGAAAGAGTTCCTATGACTAATGGGATATTGCTCCTTGATAATTGGCTTAGAAATGTTTTATAAACTCATCTATAATCCTTAATGTTTTTAAAAAATATTCCTTGCTTTTGGCTTGGAGGTAAACTTGATAAGATGCAACCAATCATTTTATTATTTTCTTTCAAGACTATATTCTACTATTTCTCTCCTTTTGCCAACTTAAAATTTCATTCTAAATTAGAGAAAAGTTATAGTAGGCTTGATTTTTAGGTTTTAAAATTTTTTATCAAAGCTAACATTATTTATTAGTTTATTACACCATTTATGGATTTGGTTTAAATAGGTTTACTTAGGGCTTTAAGTTTTATCTTCTATATTTAGGTCCTAAATTTCAAACTACTAATTGACCATCACTTTTTTCAAATTCTAATGCTAAGTTTTTTCTAGACCTATTTGCATCTAAATTAATTGCCAGAAAGGAATCCTCAGGGCTGATAGTTTTATTAATTTCCTCTTCCTTTTGAAGAAAGTTTCATGTTATTTTGCTAAAAGGCTTTTCTAATGGTGTTTTGAAGCAAATATTAGATCTTTTACTTTGTATGTAAGGAGTTTTTTTCCTACATGTATGTTAATTTGGCTATATTAGGACTTGTACCTTTTCCTTAGCTATTGTATGTGTCTTATAAAAGGTTATATGTCTTCACTAAAGCTTATTTTTTATAGAGACTTATGTCCTATCATTTTTCCTAATTAATTGTTTGCTATTTTGTTTGGAAGGAATGAGGCCTTGATAGTGGGTGTCACTAGTTTTGGCAAGTTTTGATTGATTTATTTAGGTATGCAATTATAATTGTTACTTAGTAATAGATTACTGTGCATGGTGTGGGTGATAAGTGAAAGGATAACCTTTTGCCATTGCTTGCCTTTTGCATTGCATGGCAATACCATAAGGTGTCACCTATTAAATCCATTATTTCAAGATATTTTACATATTTTAGGGTGAATTTTGATAAATAAATAACTAACTTTGAGGATGAAGTTAACTATTTCATGCAAATTTTGGATAATAGTGTTCATAACTTAATGTGCAAAATTTGGTATTTTAAATGACAAGTTTTGGTTTATCATTGCATAACTTAGGAATTGACTTATTTTTGGTTGTTTCGTAGGGGTTAAATATAAAGGAACTTAGGCAAAGGGCATTTGGGAATCCAAACTATGAAAACTCAGACCTCAAGATGTGAAAAAGGAAGCTTAATTAGGCTAAAATCAAATTTGGCCATAGCTAGAATTGTTCCAATTGTGACCCAAAGAAGAAGCAACTAAAATATGGATGGAATTTGTTTTGGATGTAGCTAGAATTATTCCAACCATAATGTTTAAAAGTAGGATATGATGTAAAGAAACAAAGAGCAGTAGCATCATGACTAGAAAATTTCTAACTGCAGTACCAAGTCAAAGACAAATTAGAAACATGTTTTACTAGGACTAGGTTTTAGAGACTTAAGAAAAGGGCTTTAAGGGTTTTGAAGGTATGACTACTCTAAGTTATTTTTAAGCATAACAAAGTTTTAAGAGCACCAAGGAGCAAGGTTTCATCAAAGTTTTACAAAGAAAATAAAATCTTGCATAAATTTCTCTAGTTCGTTTCTTCTCTTTGATTTTCTTTTTATGCCAAACTCTTGGTTAATTTTGTATTTGATGTTTGATTCCATGTCAATTAGTGGCTAAATTTCTTTTTTTAGGGTTGTTATAAACCCTAGTAAAGATTAGGAATTTGTTATTTGTGTTCATGTGATTAATATCATTCAATTTTGCTTATGCAATCTTAATGTTACTACATCTAATTAATTGACAATTGATTAGATTAATTTGGATTTTTATATTGAACTTAGGAAAGGGAAATTGGAAATAGGCCATAGATTGAATAACATAAGTATATGATATTTGCCATGACAAATTAATTGGTTAATTAACAAATAAGAATCTACCTATTAGCCTTGTTAGTCAAAAGTAGGATCTGTGCATAATATATGGTTAGTTAATTTTTATAAGGAATTAAGGAACTAAATAAGTTAGTAACCTTTAAGTAATTTAAAAGATATTTATAAGTTAACATGAGTTTTAGGCTAGCAAAATTAATATTATTAAAAGTAAGTAGAAGATAAGTTAATCAGGTTTCTAAGGAATCCTAGAAGGATTAATAATTCTAAGTCCTTTTGCTTATTGAATTTTGTGACAACCCTCCCTTTTGATCATTGTAATTATGGTTAAATATACAATTAATAATTAATTATCAAGGTTTGAGTGGTTACAATTTATCACATTGTGAAAATATGGGGAAAATTTGAACCTTGATGTTAGGGTCATCACCATACCACCTCAACAAAACAAAATTTGCATAAAAGAAATCCTACTACCATAAGGGGTTTATGATTCAACCGTCCATCAGTTTCAATACCCAATAATCTCCCACAATTGTTCCTATATCATCTCTTACCATTACCTTGAAGAAATTGGGGTTTCTAGGCTAAAAGAGGGTAGATTGGGGACTTGTGTCGGGGCCTATACCTTTCCTGCCGCGACCAAGTTGCTCTCCTTAGAATCACTGGACAAATTTCACAAATCTTGCCACGGCCAACCTATATGGCGCTACGGTGGAAATGCCTCCTGGAACTACTATTCTTAACTCCCACGATTCTCTCCTCGACGCAATATATTTGCGCCGTGACGAGTTTTGCTTCTGTCCAACCCTTATTTTATTTCCTCGACTCGCACTATGGCAGGACCTACTATGCCACGGTGAGTTCTCGTTCTGTCACCCTCATGAGCGATTTTTCCCACTTTGCGCCATGGTGAGATTTATCAGGCTGCAGCGCTCCTCACTACTGTCACTCCCTGGGCCAATTTTTCTTCCCTTGCGTCGCGGCGGGATTGGTTATGTCGCGACACCCCTTCAACTCTGTCCATGGTGAAGCCTTCTTAGCCGCGGCAAGACTCCCTCCTGTGACTACATTACCTAAATTTCGCCCCCTACACTCCAAATCTCATCTTAAAAACACTCCAGGTCCACCTTCCCTTATTTTATGTGATTCTAATGGTGTTTATCTACCCTATTTATCCATCAATCCGTCCATTACCATTGTAAAACTTAAATACTACTTCCTACTTGCCCAACTAGCTCATATTAGCAAATTCATGAATATATGACAGCAAGAACACATGCATTAGTAGCAATTAACATCCCATGCACATTCTATAGAGATTCCATTCAACAATAGCTTATGTCCACATCCAAGGCATCATATGACTACAATTGCCATATGGTAATCCATATCACAATTTTAACAAAACTATATATATGATACTATAAGTTCATACATTAATATTTAACTATAATAAGACTTAAATCCTTAACGGTTACATTTCAATTAAACAAATTATGAACACCTGCACTTGGCAACATGAATACATGATGATGCTATGTAAACTAATAACAAAATTGCATCTCTACTAAATAAGCCAGCCTAAGTGTAGCCTTCTCCCATATGTTGGAGCTCATGGATTTTCATCCACTTGCTTCCCTTTATCCTTATCCGAAGAACCTTCACCTGAAATGTTAATCCCATGAAATGGGGTGAGATATAAATCTCAATAACTAAGGCAATTCCATCATATATCCAGTTTAATTAGCATATAAGCATGAATCAAAATCAACATCAGAATCTTATCAATTAATATCAGTAAATGAAACAATTAGGCTATTATGATTACTATCCCATACTAGCAATCATATTATCACATGTTAAAGGCCATTAACACCAAGAGAGGCCCATCCACGGCACCTACTCCCTATTGAGCACAACTGGGGCTCTATGCATCTGAGGTTTGATCATAACCCGGTGCTCGATCGAAGCACATGCACGAGTGGCAGCCGCACCACAGCTCTACCATGGACTCACAAGGTCCAATACAATTCAACAGATAGTCAACCAATTCATTCAACATTTCAAATCATTCATATACAGCAACATATGAAATTAAATTAGATATATACATGGAATTAATATAAACCCCAGTTACCTCACTTGTAGACAAATTTGCAACAACCATCACAAATCCCAAATTCGGATTAGAGTGTCCTTCACCAGAAAACTCAATATTCCACCCAAAATCCTAAGCAAATTCGTACAAAATTAATACCCATTTTATAAATCAGCTATGGGGGTCTCAAATTAACAAATGAAGCATCAAAATGGAGGGTTTAAACTCACCCAAGGTCAACCTTAACCTCAACCTACGAATTTCACTAAGAAAATCCCCAAATTCCCACATTTCAGATTTTGGGTAGGGTGAAAATACTCCAAATGAAAAACTAATCAGACCAAATTAAAGAGAAAGATGAGGGGATTAAGTTGTATAACTATTACCTTGGCTGAATCTTGCTTTAAATGTGACAAAATGCAGAATTCTTGCCCCCAACCCTAGCCTCCTTCTTAACCTCTAAATTTTGAGATGTGTTTTGTGTTTCAACAAGTGTGAGGAAGAGGCTGATGTATTAGGGTTTTAGTTAGGTTTAAGTTGGGTCAAAAATGGGTCATGGGTTGCTCCAAGGTCCATCTCCATTTGGGTTTCAGATTTTAAGTTGTTGGGCCAGTTTCAAGGTGTTGGGTTGCTGAAATTCAATTGGGTCAGACTAAGTTTTAAGAGCCCCAAAGGTCTTGGGTCTGCACAAGGGTTATTGAGCTAATTATAAGAGCCTATATAAGGTGGGTATTGGGCCTCCATCACATTGTATCAAGTTGGGTCTGCACCTAGCTTATTGGGCCTCCATTAGCCTCTTATTATGGCCTCCTACATTAATTTGGGCCTAGATGAAATTTCTCTCCCAATTAAATCTCAAACCCATATTAATAAATTTACCTTTCTAAAATCTCCATTTACTTAACTTACTTAATTATCCTATATTAATTGTTCCTAATTAATCTAATTCGTGATTAACACCTTAATTAATTATGGGGTGTTACAAATTTACTTAAATTAGTTTGCTTTTCAACTTCTATAGTTCAATTAGTTTTATTCACTTAATTATGATAGGCTTGATTTAAGTTAAAGTGTTAATTTTGGTAATTGGTAATCTTTGTTAGCTAAATCTTTGTGGGACGATACTTTACTCATTATTATAATACTTTTCGACATACTTGCATACAAGTTGTGTGTTTGACACAACACCATCTTTGGTAGCAATTATTAATCATATCTAGCTGACTTGCTAGCTTACTTTTTCCTTTTGGTTTCTTCTCCTGATTCACCAACTGTAAACATATTTTGTTGTTCTTATATTGTTCTTATAGATTTAAAAGTTCATAATATTTTTTTGCCTTTTCAATTTATTTTTGTAGCATTGTATGGTCTTCAAATACTTGTCATATAGATGGTTATTTTGAATTTGTATTAGCCATGATTCTATGGTATTTATAAGAAAAGATATTTTTCTTTACTATCTTTTATGTGTACCTGATGGCTTGTTAGGGTCAAAGTGTTACCATTTTTTTTTACACTAAAGTTATGGAGACCTTAAGTCAAATAAACTTATTATTTTCTTTCAAAAGGCTTCCCATGATCTTTGTGAGAAGTCACGCAAGCCTAAAGTAATGTAGACTTATAGCTCTTTTTGGAAGCTTCCTACGGCTCCATCTTAATCTTGAGGTCCCAAATGTCATGCCATCAAAGAATAAGCATATATTTCATATCATCCATGGTTATAGTATCAATTTCTTATCTTTAATACTTTTAGCAATGGAAAATACTAACATTAAAGGCTCAATTTTCTAAATAGGCATAATTACATAACTTCATCATATAAATCCCAAGATTTATACTAGACAAGTTTGTTTAGCATGAAACATCATAAAAAGATGCATAATTTTCAGATCTCAAGCCTTATGCTCCAAACTACCACATTTACATAAGTCCATGTATTAGGCACTCATTTCAAAAATTCATATCTTATTCTACAAAATTCCAATTCATGCAAATTAGATGTCTATGAAAAGCTCAGAACATGAGCTACATGATGTGAAAATTTCAAGCCAAAAAAATTCATTTGGGCCATAAAAATCTAATGGAACTATAACTATTACTATTTTCAAACACAAACCAGAACTTAAACTATAGACAGTATATATTTCGTTACACAACTCTAATTCATAAAAACTTGGAGGCCATAAAAATTTTATAACATAAACTATATGTTTGTAAAATTTCATGAGCATTGGAGTTCATTTGGCCCTTCGAATGTATGAAATATCATATTTGGACCACATGAATAGTGCCTAGTAATTTCTATAATTTTCAGTCAATTTTGAAAAATCATAATAAATTCTTCAAAGTTCCAAAATTTGTATTCTTTGGCTCTATAAAAAGCTCTAAATGAGCTTTAAATTCTTGCCAAATTTCATCCAAAAATTCACTCATTTGATCTAGTTTTAGTTCAAGTGCAAAAGATGGCTCAAAATGATGTAAATTTGGATCCAAGTGGTTCAAAATGAACTCTTTCAACTCAAGTAACCACTTGAGTGCATTTCAAATATAAAATACAACATATATAACTGATTTATCATGTAACTCAAACTCACTCATCTACTTGCCATTACACACACATTTCATGGCTCACATATGGTCAAATTACATAATCTTGCAAATTTATATTCAAAAATAACTTTTACACCATAATCCCATACTTCTACATTTTTGGGAATGGTTACATTAAAAAATAATCATATACATCCTTTTATGTGTAACAAAATACACAAAACTCTAACTATTGCCAAAATAAGACCAAACATGCTTTTTGATCTCTATCTTTGCTTCCTTGTGAGTTCCCTAGACATGGTTAGAAATAATATAAAGAGAGTGAGATTCTATGAATCCCAATAGGTAATTTACCCTTCAAGCACACTTATAAGGCATGTTTTCATGTCAAAGAGAGCAAGTATACATAATGAATATCCAATTATCAAACATAACCATATACATGAAATCATATGGATCCATTAAGGTAAAAACAAGCTCTAGGGATATTTGGTCTAGCCTCACCCAATTATTTGGGGCTTTTGGTTTGGTCTCACTCATTTTTAGAGACTTTTGACTTAGTCTCACTCATATTTGAGACTTTTGACCTTATTTCACCCATATTTAAGGACTTTTAGTTTTAGCTCACTCAAATTAAGAGACTTTTGGCACAACCTCATCCATTAAGAGCCATTCCAAATTTCAAAGGTATTCTGTAACATCCAGTCCCTCCGTAAACGTGAGAAACACGATGTTTGGTTTTTCCGTAAACATAAAAAATGGACCAAATATAAAAGGAAGTCCCTGAAATAAAAGGAATTAGGGCCAACTAAAATTATGATAAAATTTTAAATAATAGAAAATGAGGATTTGAGCCTTGAGTTGCCCAGAAACTGGGGTCGAAGTGATTCAAAAAATTTGCCAAAAGGTTAGTGGCATTTTCGTAAATAAGTGGACTTTTTGGAAAACATACAGGAGGGCTTTTTAAATAAAAGTTTTGAGTTCTCCGGGGTTCTTAGAGGCCTTGAAAACCATGGAAAGTCTCGGGACAGTTAAATCCCCTCTAGTGGACGTTTTCCAACGTTAATTGACCCAAATTTTGACTGATTCGTTCTGGAGGGTTTAAGCTCTGATTTTAGTGATTCCAAAGGCATTTTATTAAATTGGGAACCTATTTGTTATGATAGAAAAGACGATTCTTGTAACACCCGGTAAATTGTACAATAGCTGAAACGGGCCTGTTTGAAAAGCAAGTCCCCTGAGATGAGTGATTCAAGCACAAACAAAATTTGAATAAAATTTTAAATAATAGAAAATGAGGATTGAGCCTTGAGTTGCCCAAAAACTAAGATCGGAGTGATTCAAAAAATTTGCCGAAAGGCCAGTGGCATTTTCGTAAATAAGTGTAATTTTAGAAAAACACCTAGGAGGGCTTTTTAAATAGAAATTTTGAGTTGCCCAGGGTTCTCAGAGGCCCCAAAAACCATGGGAAGCCCCGGGACTGGTAAAGCCCCTCCGGTGTACTCTTTCCGACGTCGGTTGACCTAAACTTTGACCTGTTCGTTCGGGAAGGTTTTAGCTCCAATTTGAGTGATTCCAAAGGCATTTTATTAAATTGGGAATCTTAATTTTATGATGGAAAAGACGGTTCTCAAAAAGGAGCTAAAACGAAGCCAAACCGGAAATGCCATTATGGAAGGGCAAAAATGGAAACAAAGTGCACAAAAGAAGCTTCCAAACTCCCTTTTTAAGCCACGTTCAGCTCCCCTCTCTCTAAACCGACTTTCTTCTGCCCAAAACTCAGAAATAGAGCTGCTGTCTTAGGCACACAAAGGGAGGAAATTTTGGAGGAAGAAAAGCCAAAGAAAAGATCAGAGGAGTGAAATTCGGAATTTAAGGAGGAGAAAGAGGGAAGAGGAAGGGCTCTTAAAGGAAGCTTGATTGCAAGGTAGTTTCTCTCCCTTTGTTGCTTCTTTTTCTCCTTCTCCTCTTCCATGGTAGGATGTCTCAACCAGAACCATGAAGAGGGAAGAGTTTTTGTTTTATAATCCAAAAGAATCCATCAAACTAAGGCATGGGAAGATGGATTATACCAAAGAAATGCATGAAAAACTAGTAAAACTCAAGTTGGAAAAGTGTAGGGTGCTTGAACATAAGTTAAAATCTGGGTTGATTCAAGACTTCCCCATCATATGTGAGTGTTTGTTTGAGTTTCTAAGACTCCTAGGGAGCCTCCCAAGTGCCCCATCCATTAAGGAAAAATCCCAAATTCCATGGATTTTTAATGGAAACATAACTAGGTCAAGACCCTTAGAGATAGCTAGGGAGTATTTTAAATGGTTCCAAGCTTGATTTGGGACTTTATATGATAAAAGAAGATAGGAGAAACCCTTGGAAAAAATTTAGAAGCCTTAGGTTGAGAGATGAGGCAATGGCTTCCATAATGTAACCTTATGAAGCAACATGAACCTAGGTTTGTGAAAGTGAGTGTGTGATGGCTTCAAGGACCTTAAATGAGGTCAAGAGGTCTAAATATGGCAAGAGAATGGAACCAAGAATATTAATTATGGTAGTTGCTTCATTAGGCTTTTAATGGAACCATATTGTGACAAATAGACCAAAGTGTAGTCTTAAGAGTGAGTTGGATGTCATAATTTGTTCCAAGAGTATAATTTAGTGTTGTTTATTGTGAATAGGCCAAAGAAATCCAACCCCACCTTCTTGTGTTTGTGGAACCAAAAAGGAGAAGAAACAAGTAAATTAAATCTTGAATTTGCACCAAGGTAGCTCTCCACCTTTTCTTATTGCATTTTCTTGTTGCATATGGTGTCATTGTGTGCTTGTGTGTATGTTTATATGTTTGAGACATGCCACTTGATACTCTGTTGCTATTTTGGTACCAATATGCTTTCTTGAATGTCTTTGAATGATGGAAATGGCTCATAAGAGTGAGGTAGTGCCAAAAGTCCCTTAATGTGGGTGAGGAGATGCCAAAAGTCTCATGGCATGGGTGAGACAAAGCCAAAAGTCCCTTGGATGGGTGAGGCTAAGTCAAAAGTCCCAAGAACCAAGAGTGAGGCAATCCAAAAGTCCTAGAAATGGGGTGAGGCCAACCCAAAAGTCCCTAGAGCTCATTCTTATTCTTGACATGTGTTTGTGACATAAAGTGGAAATTGAATGCTTCCTTGATTGAGTAGTTGCATACTTGTACCCTTGACATGTTATATGCCTTGAAAATGTGATTGAATAGGTGTATGAGCTATTGAGATTCAATGAATCTCACCCCCTCCTTTCTCTCATCTCATATGATCTAGGTGGAGTTCAAGACCCAAAGGATGGAAGCCAAGGAGCTTAAATCTCCATCTCTTGGCAAACCTTTATATTTTGATATACTATGATGACTAGAATGTAAAAGTAGATATGTAAATGTTATTTTTGAGCCATGACACTTTGAACAAGTGTAAAACTATGTAAAGTTAGTGTATGTATCAAGAATAGAATCTAATGAGTAGAATTATGTATTTTGACCACTTGGGAGCCCATTTGTGTATGTATGTTTATGGAAGTGGCATGGTGAATTTGAGTTGCATGAGAGTTCAAACCTTATGAGGGACTTATTTATGCTATATTTATGCTTTCTAAGTTGCTCAAATATGTGTGGAACCATGAATGGCTCATTTGAACCAAAGTTGCCTCTTGTTGGGACCAAAATTGCCATAAGCTTGAGCTACGGCAAAATCTGACCAAATGACCTCTTCTTGACTTGAATTTTGCATGCAAGTAGATCTTGCCTAGAGATTTTTGGGAAGCCAAAGATCAGGTCATTTGGAGGTCTGTGGAATTTTCTATGATTTTTCAAAGTTGGTATCAGAATTTCGGATTTGCACTGGTACTGTTCATTTGGTCAGTTTTGGAATTGTATCATCCGAGGGGCAAACATGGTCCAATGGCTACGAAATTTTATAGCTAGAAACTAGACATTCACAGTGACTTGTAGCAACTGGAAGCACTTCATTTGGAGGTCTGAGCTGAGAGATATGAATTTTTGAATTTCTGAGACAGTAGTAGTAGCTCAGCACGACCTGAGTCACTGTTCCATTGAATTTGGGTAGCTAAGCGTGATTCCTCTGATCTGAGTCTATTTTTACCATAAATTTAACGTTCATAGATTTCCAAATTGGTGTTATTTGCATGGATTGGATTTTTGTGGAATTAATTGGACATTTTCAAAGTTCATAGCAGACACTTGTATCAGCACCAGTAGCTGTCCGAACCTTAACCCCTTTTCGCATGTCAAACGTTTTCTGTGTTATGTTTCATGGCCTGGGCATATTTTTAGAATAAATTAGACATGTGTAGCTTTCCAGAATGTCCAAGAATGAACGATTTCAATTTTTCTAGAATTAGTTACGAATTTTGAAACTTCCTATCAGTAAACTGAACCAGTGGCCCAGACAGCAGCAACCACAGTGGCCTTTCGGATGTCAAATGTTTTCCCCTTAATGATTCATGGGCTGAAACTATTTTATCATGGGGTAGACATCCAGAGCTTTCTGTAATGGTAAATTTTGTTGGATTTCGAATTTTGTGGATTTAGTTATGAATTTCCGAAGTTGTGACAGAAAAACTGAAATTCTGGCCGAAAATAAGAGTGTGAATTTGATGTTCCCCTTTGAGTTCCACAAGTTATGGGCCAACTTTGGTTATGCAAATGAGTTGTATGTATGTAATTAAATATGAGAACGTGTTGTATGAGCTCATATGGTCCGTGTGACACCGAATGAAATTTTTATATGCGACGTAACGCGAAATAAGGCATTATTCTATTGTCATTTGCCATTCCCTTTGTTCAATTGATCATGTGACTTAGAAATGATCGGAAACATGCTAGAAATGTATGGTGTTACAATTCTAAAAAAGGAGCTAAAATGAAGTAAAAATGAAAAAACAAGAATGAAGGGCAAAATTGGCATTAAAGTGTTAAAGGAAGCTTCAACAAGGGTCTTTATATGCCACGTTCTTTCTCTCCTCTCTAAGAATGACTTACTTCTGCCCAAAACCAGAGGAGAAGCTGCCCTTCTTAGGCGCACAAGAGGAGGAAGATTTTGGAGGAAGAAATTCAAGATAAAGGTAAGAAACTTTAAGAAATTCCATATCTTTCCTTCTTGAAACTTCCTCCTCTCCTCTCAAGCTTTTTTTCTATGGTTTTAATGGAGAGTTTGGTGCTATTTTGGGGGCAGAACAGAGAGGAAAATTTTGAAATTTGAGGGAGCAAGTCAACCAAGTGGAAGAACAAGCCAAAGGAAGTAAGAAAATAAGGTAAAACTTCCATTCTTTGGTAGTTTCTTCCTCCCCTTTCCTCTTGCACGAATTTAGCCACCATGAGCCCAATTCTTAGGGACTATTTTCTGCCCAATTCATGGAGGGATTAGGGGTTTTAGGTGGCAAGGATTAAGAAGGAACTAGTAGAATCAAGAAAGGAGCATTAGGAAACAAGATGAAACCATTAGGGATCCAAATGCTCCCTTACAAATCTGATTTTATATGAATGTTCTTAAACTTAATTGAATGTTTAAACATGCTCCTAAGACCCCTAGAGAGCTTTCCACATGCACCTCCCATCCAAGAAAGCAAAGAAATTGTAAGAAAAACTAATGAACTCTAAGTAGAAAAAGTGTAGTGCATTTGAAGGGATTGTAACAACTGATTTGATTCATGCATTCCCTAGCATATATGAGTGTTTTTTTGAGTTCCTAAGACCCCTAAGAAGGCTCCCAAGTGGCTCTCCCATCAAGGAAAAATTGAAAACCCCTTGAACCCTAAATGCTTTCATAATATTGGCCTAGGACAGATGGAGGGGTTAGAGAGTGTTTTAATTTATTCTAGCCTTGGTTTGGGACTTCATATGATAGTAGAAGGTGGGAGGAACCCTTGGGAAAAATTTAGAAGCCATGGATTGGGAGATGAGGCAATGGCTTCCATAATGTGACCTTATGAAGCAACTTGTGTCTAGGCTTTTGTAAATGAATATGTAATGGCTCCAAGGACCTTAAATGAGATCAAGAGGCTTAGGAATGAGAAGAGAATGGAGCCAAGAACTTGAATCATGATGATTGCTTCAATAGACTATTTATGGAACCATTATGTGACTTATGGAACCAAGTATGTTCTTAAATATAAGTTTAATGTCCTAGCTTGTTTCAAGAGTGTAATTAGCTTCCATATGATGTGTCTAGGCCAAGAGACATAATCTCCACCCTCTTGGGTGTGTGAGGTCAAGGGAGAGAAGTCAAGACTTAAGGAAAAAGTGTGTGAATGCAAGCAAGGTAGCTCTCTCCACCTTCTCTCATGCATGGATGTGTGTTTATCTTATTTTAAAATGTGTGTATGTGTATTTTCAAGCCATGAAAAGTATGTTAGCATGATCTTTTTTGCCATGATTTCATGATGTCATGTTATGTTTTCAAGTGAATGTATGATGTTTCTTGAGTTTGCTTGAGTGTGGAGAGGCCAAGAACTTTTCACTATGGTGAGGATGAGTTAAGAACCCTTGAGTTTGGTTGAGACAAAGCAAAGAGTCTCCCAAAATCAAAGTGGACTCCCAAGAGTATGGTTGAGTCCAAAGTGCTTAAAGAATGGGTGAGGTAAGTCTAAAATCCATGAGGAGAAGTGTGAGGCCAATCCAAACACTTGGTGAGCTCTTGAATGATTTGTATAGCTTGTTCACATGCTAAGCTTACTTCTTGAATGCTTATGATTTGTATTATGTCCATGCATGCATTTTTAAGGCTTGCTTTACATATATTATATATGATTGAATGAGAGATGAGCTATTGGGATTCTTTGAATCTCATCCCCTCCTCTCCAATTATCTAACATGCTAGGTGGACTAAGTAACTATAGTGAAAGGAGCCAACATCAATGAAGAAGGAAGAATGACAAGTTTATGTCTAGCTTTAGCCATTTTAGAACCATAATTGTGTTTCTTGATGTATATGTTATTGTAAATGTACCATGACCCTTGATACACATGTAAATATGATATTATATGATGTTTAAATGTATGAATATGATATATCACTTCTAGCCTACATTTTGAGCATGAGATGCCAAATTATGCAATGTGAAAGTATGATGGAAATGTGTATAAATGTGGGTTGAATGGCCAAAATGAGATGTATGAGGTTTTGGGACCATTTGGGCAACTCACAAACATTTTAAATGTACTTTTAGACTTGCCCAAAAGGTGCTAAGATTAAGAGAAATCTATTTAGCAACTTTGGTACCCTATATGGAGCCAAAATTGACCATTATGGAACCCTAAGTCACTTTTTAGTCAAATAAGTTAGTATTAATTTGAGATTGGGCATACAATTAGGTCTCATTGAGAGCTTTTTAGAAAAATAAAGATCATAATTTTCTGAGGTCTACAGAATATTTGATGATTTTTTGAAATTGGCAAATTTTATGGATTTGGTTTGCTGCACTATTCAATTGGTCCAAAATTATTTTCTGTCATTTGAGATTCAAATGATGTCCAATTGCCATGAAAATTTATACAGAGAAATTAGGCAATCACAGTGACTTGTACCAACTGGAAGCACCTCATTTGGAGTTTATAGAGGAAGACATGAATTTTTGAAGTTTCTATCCAGTATCAGTAGTCTTGCCCGACCAGAAGTACTGTTCCATCGAATTCTAAGATCTGGGCTTGATGAACTGATTTAAAGATATTTTTTCTTTCTAGTTGACATCCATAGATTTCCAGATTGGTATCATTTGCATGGATTGGATTTTTTTGGAACTAATCGGACATTTTTGAAATTCATATCAGTAAATTGTGATAGCATCAGGACCCAGCCCGACCTCCAGACCATTTCACATGTCAAACGCCCTGTGTGTGGGATGTTATGACTTGTACATATTTTTACCATGAATTAGACATCCCAAGCTTTCCAAAATGACCAAGATTGTATGATTTCAATTTTTCTAACTTTAGTTATGATTTTTTCAAGTTTGCCCAGAAATAAGGCCAATTCTGGCCGAAAATGAATACTCATTTCCCATGTCTCTTTTTGGTTTCTATGAGTTGTAAGTATGTTTTTGGATTACAAATGGGTTGTAATAATGTAATTAAATATGAAGGGGCATAGTATGAGCTCACACGGTCCATGTGACACGGATTGGAATTTTTAGATATGACGCAAAGCGAAATTAATCCCATTCTCCTTGCTTTATCTATGGGAAGCCTATATGAATCATGATAGAATGCTTAAAAATGACATGAAATGAGCTAGAATTTATGGTGTTACATATTCAAATGTCACATAATTGTGTAAAATCATCAAATCAATAGCAACAAACATAATTCATAATCCATACACATACAAGCAATCAATGACACTCAAACAACTAATATAAGCATATAAAAATAGTTGAAGATCTACCTTTACTCAAATAAGTACAAAATTTTTCTTGGATTCTTAGTTCCTCCTTTCGGCCTCATGCCCACACTTGGGAGAGACTTTACTTGATTGGGCTAAACACATGAAACAAGGTGCAAATATATCAATGGAACCATATTTGAACTCAAATAAGCTTTACATAAGCTAATTCTAGTTTTAAGTTTCCACATAGTTCCATTTAATGGCATAATGAAGCAACCCATATAATTCAATGTCTTGGATGCAATTTCTCACCTAATATAAGTCATATGACTCCATTCAAACTTATTGGAGTCATTACAAACTCAATTCAAGAAGCCTAACACCAAATTGCTTCTTTATGCATAATAGAACTCTAAACTTTTGCTTTTCAAAATAAGGCTTCTAAATTTAAACCAATAATTCCTTTGGTATTTATAATTCATATCTAGACTATTTCTAATATAAGAATCAAAGAAAACTCTTCTTAGGTACCTCAAACCATGCTTGGCCAAGATATACTCCAAGGATGGTCTTCTTAGAGTTTTTGTTTAATTCTCTTGGGAAATGGCATCTATGAAGCCTCCTTGATCCCTTTTTGACTCAATTATACTCTTACATGGATTGAATTATTATTCTAAAGCTTTATTTTTTCTAAGGTGCAAATAAAACCTAGGTTCCATAACTTGCAACCAATAGCTTCCTATTTGATTCTTTTGATTCCATATTACTCCCCATGCTTCAAAATCTCATTTCTTAACAAACTTAAGCCAAAACCAAGCTTCCCTTAAATTGCTCTAGGTCTGGCCAAAATAGGAAGAGCAAGGAAGAACCAAGGAAGACAACTTTTTATATAGGAAATCATAATCAATTCCTTGCTAAATGATGTTTCTTATACTCCTAAAGCTTCCTTCAAATTCCTCTTTTCCTCTACTGAACCAATCACAAAATCCCACCATTCAAATTTTAAAATCACCAAAAGAAAGAGCATAAAGAGGAGAATCAAGTTAATAAAAGTAAGAGCATGAAAAGAGAATAATTTCTTACTTTTTTTTTTTGCTTGCTTTCTTCCTTCTTTCTCCTCCCTTTTGTGCACCACAAGGAGCTAGTTTAGGTTTTGTTTTAGAGCCAAATTATGTCAGTTAAGCTAAGGGAGAAAGGGTGGCATGAGATAAAAAGGATAAGGTAGGATATTTATAACTTATACAAAATTCCATTCATGTCCCTTATACTTTGTTTTCTCCGTTTGAGTCCATTTTAATTCCTTTTTGAGAACCTTCTTTTCCATCATAAAATTTAGATCTTTTAGTTCATTAAAAGTATTTGGCTTTAAATTAGTAGGATTTAAAACCTTACTGAATTATTTGGTCAAAGTTTAGGTTCATTGATGACCTAAATCATATATCGAAAGGGTTTTAACCATTTAGATAGTCCTTCTGATTTTTTAGGCCTTTGAAAACCCTAGTAAGCTCATTTTTATCATTTGAAACTCCCTCCTTTGAGTTTTTAAAAAGTTATCCAAAATTATGATTTTGCCACTAGCCCTCAATTCACTTTATTTAGTCGTTTTGGTTTCGATTTCAGGCTATCTTTAGACTCTTAACCATATTTTTAGATATTTTAATTAATATCTTATTCTTAGTTAACCTTAGTTTGGTTTGCTTTAGGTCTTCTTATATCATAATATTGATTTTGGTTTAATTTCTAAGAAACCAATTATTACACCAAAGCCATATAAGATTCAAGGTTGCATTTAACCTGTTATTTTCTTTTGAAAGTCATATGTGTTCTTTGTTATGAAGTCATAATAATCTTAGATTTGTAAGCTCCCCATAGCTTAGTCTTGGGACCAAGATTATACCTTTGGTTTCATCTTTCTCATTCATTTGATTGAAGATGGATTGTCCCATGGTGGCCTGTGATAGGGAGGCCATCTTTGTAGCTTTTGGTTTTAAAGATTTTGGCAAGTTCCCATTGACCTCACAAGATGTGCATTTCCTAGGGTCTAGGTGTAGTAAAGGTGGAGTCGAGGCCTTTTTCTCACTGTTATGGCAAAATTTTGAGTTGTAGTGAAATATTTATGCTTAGCAGTTTGGAGAGCACTTCAATGTGGCATGCACTCACGATAGAGACCTAAGCAAACATACGGAGTCTAACCTTAAAAATTGGCTTGTAAAAGGGAAGAACTATGCCAGTTAAGTACCACGAGAATTACTTGTAGCTACTTAATGTGGGATTTTATCATAGCATTACCTCTAAAGAGTCAACATCCTTAATGGCTGCATTTTGCAACATTCACTTTAGCTATGAAGTCCCACCTTTCACAAAGAGCATTTTCTATGGAGGTTAGTCTAACTCTAATAGCAATTGATAGGGACCTAAGTAAGTATAAGGAACTTGTAACATCATATATTTCTAACTTACTTCCTATCATTTCTAAGTCTCACATTATGAATTGCACAAAGGGAATGGAAAAATGGCATTAAAATAATGCCTTATTTTGCATTGCGTTGTGTATGAAAATTTCATTCGGTATCATACGAACCATATGAGCTCATACATCATATTCACATATTTAATTACATAAATGCAACTCATTTGCATCACCAAAATTGGCCCACAACTCGTGGAATTCAAAGGGGAGCATCAAACTCACACTATTATTTTTGGCTAGAATCTCAATTTTTCTGTCACAACTTCAGAAATTCATAACTAAATCCATAAAAATTGAAACCCAAAAACTTTACCATTATAGAAAGCTATATATGTCTATCCCATGGTAAAAATAATTTTAGCTCATGAATCATTAAGGGAAGAACATTTGACATTCAAAAAGCCATTGAGGTTGCTGCAGTCTGGGCTACTGGTTCAGATTACTAATATGAAGTTTCAAAATTCATAACTAATTGTAGAAAAATTGAAATAATATATTCTTGGATATTATGGAAATATAAACATGTCTAATTTATGCCAAAAATATTTCTAAGCCATGAAACATAACACATAAAGCGTTTGACACGCGAAAAGGGGAAAAGGTTCGAACAGCTACTGGTACTGATGCAAGTGTTTGCTATAAATTTTGAAAATATCCAATTAATTTCAAAAAAATATAATCCATGCAAATGATATCAATTTGGAAATATATGAATGTTAAATTTATGTTAAAAATAGACTCAGACCAGAGAAAGCACGTTCAGACACTGAAATTTAATGGAACAATGACTCAGGTCATGCTACACTACTGTTGCTATTCCAGAAATTCAAAAATTCATCTCTTAGGTCAGACCTCCAAATGAGGTGCTTCTAGTTGATACAAGTCATTGTGAATGTCTAGTTTTTGCCTATAAAATTTTGTCGCCATTGGACCACGTTTGTCCCTCGGGTGACACAATTTCACAACTGACCAAATGAATAGTACTTGTGCAAATCCGAAATTCTGATACCAATTTTGAAAAATCATAGAAAATTCCACAGACCTCCAAATGACCTGATCTTTAGCTTCTCAAAAAGCTCTAGGCAAGATCTACTTGCATGCAAAATGTCAAGTCAAGAAGAGATCATTTGGTCAGACTTTGCTATACCTCAAGATTATGGCATTTTTTATTCCACTAAAGGGGCAAATTTGGTCCAAATGAACCATCCATTGTTTCACACATATTTGAGCAACTTGGAAAGCATAAATATAGCATAAATAAGTCTCTCATAAGGTATGAACCCTCATGTAACTCAAATTCATCATGCCACTTTCATAAACATACATGCACAAGTGGGCTCTCAAGTGGTCAAAATGCACAATTCTATTCATTAAACTCTATTCTTGATACATACACTAACTTTACATAGTTTTACACTTGTTTAAAGTGTCATGGCTCAAAAATAACATATACATATATTCTTTGATATTCTAGACTTCCTAGTACATCAAAAATAGAAAGATTTGCTAAGAGATAGAGATTTAAGCTTCTTGACTTCCATCCTTTGGATCTTGAACTCCACCTAGATCATATGAGATGAGAGAAAGGAGGGGGTGAGATTCATTGAATCTTAATAGCTCATACACCTATCCAAGCACATTTCCAAGGCATGTAACATGTCCAAGGTACAAGTATGCAATCAATCTATTCATGAAGCATTCCACTTCCACATTTTTGTGTCACAAACTTATGTCAAGCATAAGAATGAGCTCTAAGGACTTTTGGTTTGGCCTTACCCTATTTTTAGGACTTTTGGATTGCCTCACTCTTGGTTCTTGGGACTTTTGACTTAACCTCACCCATCCAAGGGACTTTTGGCCTTGTCTATGCCATGAGACTTTTGACATCTCCTCATCCACATTAAGAGACTTTTGGCACTACCTCACCCTTATAAGCCATTTCCACAATTCAAAGACATTCAAGAAAGTATATTGGTACCAAAATAGTATCATAGCATCAAGTGGTATGTCTCAAACATATACATAGACACACAAGCACACAATGACATATATGCAACAAGAAAAGGTAGAAAGCTACCTTGGTGCAAATTCAAGCTTTACTTTGCTTGTTCTTCCTCCTTTTCGATTCCACAAACACAATGAGGTGGGGTTGGATTTCCTTGGCCTATTCACAATAAACAACACTTAATTATACTCTTGGAACAAGTTATGACATCCAACTCACTCTTAAGATTACACTTTATTCTATTTGTCACAATATGGTTCCATTAATGACCTAATGAAGCAACTATCATAATTAACATTCTTGGTTCCATTCTCTTGCCATATTTAGACCTCTTGACCTCATTTATGGTCCTTGAAGCCATCACACACTCACTTTCACAAATCTAGGTCTATGTTGCTTCATAAGGTTATATTATGGAAGCCATTGCCTCATCTCCCAACCTAAGGCTTCTAAATTTTTTCCAAGGGTTTCTCCTATCTTCTTTTATCATATAACATCTCAAATCAAGTTTGGAATCATTTAAAACATCCCTTAGCTATCTCTAAGGTTCTTGATCGATTTATGCTTCCATTAAAGATCCATTGAGTTTAGGATTTTTCCTTAATGGATGGGGCACTTGGGAGACTCCCTATGTAACAACCGGGAAAAAGAAAAGAAAAGAAAAGAAAAACTAAAAATTTTTGGAAGACTGAAAATTTTCTAAGTCTGCTAGCTATAGCCTAGCTATAGCGAATGTACCTGTTCGCTATAGCGAGAAATGGTCTAGCTATAGCGAGAGTGCCTTCTCGCTATAGCGAAAATGCTTTAGCTATAGCGAGTGCGGGCATCCCATACAAAAACCAGGGCGTTGCTCACCGTAGCGTGCGCTATAGCGAAGGCAGAGGTCTGGGACTGACACGAGCTCGCCGTAGCGAGGGTTATGTCTCGCTATAGCGATGGTAGGTCTGGAAAAGCATGAAAAAAGAGATTTTGACCTTTTAAAACTTCCAAACTCTTCCTTTCTCTTAGAAACTGACTTAAGCTCCTTCTAAGACAGAGAAAAGGGCGGAGGAGAGAGAGAGGAACCTAGAGGAGGAAGGAAGAACAAGAAAAGGTAAGAATTTCATGGCTTTTCTCTTAGAATATTATTCTTCTCCCCTTGTCCTCTCTTCCTATGGTTTTGATAGTTGAAGTGGTTATGTTTTGAGCTTGGTCTAGAAGAGGGAAAGTGGAAAACCCCTCTTGAAGAAGACCAAACCTCACATAGCCTTACTTCTTCCTCTTTACCTTCTTCTTGAGAGCTTGAGAAAGGAATGAGAGTGAGTGGAATTCTAGAGAGAGAATCCCTAGTTTCTTACATGTGTAGTAGGGGTTTGCTTCGATAAAGAGCCCCTTTAGTTTTGTAAGTACTTATGTGAGTTATGAGAGAATAATCTCATGCTCTTTGTTGTGCTTAGGCTTAAAGGAATCAACTCCATCTAGTTGTCAGTGTGAAATCAAGAAGGGAGAAGAGGAATTGAAAGGGAAGGCTTGTGTTAGCCGATAAGGTAGCTCTCTACTCTTTCTTGTTGCATTCTTGGATATGTAATAGTCATTGTATGCTTGTGTATGTGCTTGTATGATGAGACATACCATTTGATGTTGCCTTGATGCATTGGTACCAATATGCTTATGATATGAATTGTGGAAATTGCTCGAGTGAGATGGTGCCGAAAGTCCTTTGAGACAGGTGAGGTGGAGCCAAAAGTCCCTGAACCAAGGGTGAGGCCAATCCAAAAGTCTCAAAACTCGGGTGAGGCTAGACCAAAAGTCCTTAGAGCCTATTCTTGGCATTGATATGATATCATGGCATGAAACACATATGTTGTGTCATTGTGACTTGTTTGCATGCTTTGACTGGTTTATATATCTTGATTGTTTCTTGAATGAGTATGAGCTATTGAGATTCCATGAATCTCACCCCCTTCCCTTTCCCATCTTAACATGTTAGGTGGAGCTCAAGGAGAACAAAGTACACACCAAGGAGCCTAGTTGAGTATGCTTAAGGAGTTGTATAGTTGTTTTGGTTCTTTTGTTGTAAAGAGGTGCCAAAATGAATACGCACCTATTATTTTTTAGATGTAAATATGTGAGAAAATGTAAACATATGTATAAATGACGTATGAACTGTAGAGCAAGTTAAAGCAATGAAAATGTGAAATTTGGCCCTTTTGTTGCTTACATGTAATAGTGCATTTTGTTCTGTAACATAGTGAATTTGAAATATATAATGACTTGGATCACTTGGGCAATTCATATATGCTATACTTTCAAACTTGCCCAAGAGATGCTAGAACATGTGGGAGGCCATTTGGACCCACTTTGAACCATGTTGGGTGCCAAAACTGCCATATTTGTGAGCTCTGTCAAAGTGTAGCCAAATGAGCTCTTCTTGATATAAAATTTGGCATGACTCTAGAGTCTATTGAAAGCTTCTTTAGAAGCTAAAGTGGGTAATATTTAGAGGTCTATGGAATATTTGGCGAATTTTTGAAGTTTGGAAATTTTGATAGTTTTGGTCATAGTATTGTGCAACTAGTCCGAAAATGGATCCATATCATTCATAGATCAAATGGTGTCCAATTGTCATAAAATTTTATGAACATAAACTAGATATCCACAGTGACCTATACCAATTGGAAGCACCTCAATTGGAGGTCTGTAGAGGGAGAAACGACTTTCTGAAGTTCTGTATCAGCATCAGGGAAGCTATCCGACCTTCATTACTATTCCATCCGTTTTCGAGGTCCAAGAGCTCCTGAAATGATGTGAACTTATTTTTATCCTCTAGTTAACATCTGTAGCTTTCCAAATTGGTATAGTTTTTCTCGATTGGATTTTTGTGGAATTAATTACGAATTTTCGAAGTTCATGACAGTAAGCTACACCAGTACCAGGGACAGCCGGACCTCTGTCTCTTTTTCGATGTCAAAGATGGTCCAAACGCTGAGATTGTGGTTGGGAGTTATTTTTAATGTGAATTTAACATCTAAATATTTCTAGAGATCTATGATTTGCTTGATTCTCATTTTTCTAAAATTAGTCATGATTTTCCAAAGTTAGAGCCAAAAATCTGACTTCAGGGTTCATTTGAGAGATTGCATTTTCTTGGTTTTTGGCTTCATATCCGTGGTTTACGAGTTTTTTGAGGCTATGTACAAGTTGTATAAATGGTTTTTAAGTAGAGAACATGAATGATGGGTTCACGGGACCCACGGGGCAAAATATGACCGGCTAAACCCCGACTTAAAGTAGTACAATACCACGGTTTTGATCATTTTCTTTGGAAATCATATGGAATCAAGCCTAGAGGGAGATGAGTTAGAGTCAAGTCATTATGGTGTTACACCCTAGGAGTCTTAGAAACTCACACAAACACTCACATATGATGGGGAAGTCTTGAATCAACCCAAATTTTAAACTATGTTCAAGCACCTTACACTTTTCTAACTTGAGTTTTACTAGTTTTCCATGCATTTCTTTGGTATAATCCATCTTCCCATGGCTTAGTTTGATGAATTTTTTCAGATTATAAAATAGAAACTCTTCCCTCTTCATGGTTCTGTTTGAGGCATCCTATCATGGAAGAGAAGGAGAAAAAGAAGCAACAAAAGGAGAAAAACTACCTTACAATCAAGCTTCCTTCAAGAGCCCTTCCTCCTCCTTAAATTTCAAATTTGTCTCCTCTGATCTGCACCTAAATCAGCACCAAAAATTGCATTAAAACCATAGAAAGATGAAGCAAGAAGGGGAGGATGAAGTTTCAAGAGGAAGGAGCATGAAAATCTTACACTTTCTCACCTTTCCTTAGCTTTTCTTTCTCCAAAATTCCCCCTCTTTTGTGTGCCTTAGGAGCTGAGAATTTTCTCTGAAAATGAGTAGAAGAAAGTCAGTTTAGGGAGGGAGAGGAAGAATGTGACTTAAAAAGAGAATTTGGAAGCTTCCTTTTTGCAATTTGTTTCCATTTTTGCCCCTTCTATAATGGCATTTCCGGTTTGGCTTTGTTTTAGCTTCTTTTTGAGAACCTTCTTTTCTATCATAAAATTTAGATTCTCAATTTAATAAAATGTCTTTGGAATCACTCAAATAAGAGCTAAAACCTTCCTGAATGAATTGGTCAAAGTTTAGGTTAACTAACGTCGAAAAGAGTATACCAGAGGGGCTTTACCAGTCCCGAGGCTGCCCATGGTTTTTGGGGCCTCTGAGAATCTTAGGCAACTTAAAATTTTCATTTAAAAATCCCTCCTAGGTGTCTTTTCCAAAATTGCATTTATTTACGAAAATGCCACTAACCTTTCGGCAAATTTTTTGAATCACTCCGACCCCAGTTTTTAGGCAACTTAAGGCTTAAATCCTTAATTTCTATTATTTAAAATTTTATTTGGCCTTAAATCACTCATTTCAAGGGACTTGCTTTTCAAATCAGCCCGTCTCAGTATTTTTACAATGTATCGGGCGTTATGGAACCCACCTTTAAAATCGACTTGTAAAGAGGAAGAATCATGCCTCATAGGTACCACAAGAATTATTTATAGCTATCTAATTTTAGAGTCTATTAACTCATAATTCAATCTTACCAAGGTCATAGCAGAAGGATCCATGGACCTTTACTATTTTTTATGGCATGTATCATGTGGGTATTTTATACCACCTAGGTTGTAATGCAAAGTCACATAGACTTTTTAAGTGTGCTTACTAGATGGAATGCTACATCATTTAGGTCATAGCATGATTACGTGTGTATTAGATGGAATGTTACATCATTTAAGTTGAGGTGCTTAGTTGTGAGGTTCTCGAAGCATATAATTCATAGAATATGGTGTTTTAGATAATTGCCAAAGTACACATACATTTGTTACTACATATAGATAAAAGTGATACTATTTTGTTTTATAGCTTCATGATTGCCTATCACCATAATTTCCTAGTTGCTTGGGGTCTTCTTTAATTGATACTAATCAATGAAAGTTACTTGTCTTTTGAAGTTAGTGACATGTGTGACATCTGACTTAAACTAAATTAGAATTCAGCAAGATAATGAAAGAAGGTCCATAATAAAATAAATTAAGGTTAAATAAGGGTAAAGAATTAATTAGAACATCGAGAAATGGGATTGTGAAATCACTTATGGAAAGAAAATGAAACTAAAGTGGCTAAATAGAGAAAAATGATATCTTAGTGGCAAAATCATAAATTTGAGCAAATTTTAAATAGTTCAAGGAAAAGAGTTTTAAAGGCCAAAAATAGGATCATTAGAGTTTTTAGAAGTTTTGAAAACTATAAGGATAGTTAGAATCAATAAAAATGCTTCTGGTACCCTAAAAGAGTCAGACAGTCTTAAGACTTTAAGCGGATCTATTTTTCACTAATTCAAACCATCTAAACTCCAAAAATGCTTCCGGTACCTAAATTTTTTTAAGGAGCAATCGTATCCTTAAAATCTTGAAAAATAAGTCTAAACGAAGTGATTTTGTAAGTAGGGGCAAAATGGTCATTTTGAAAACATCCCATCATTTTCTCTAAGCTTCCATTTTCAGATTTTAGAAGCTTCAATGGCATCACTTTTGAGGGAAGAGAGAGAAATATGTCAAGCTTCTATTTAGGTAAGTAAACGGCATGGTTTGACCTCGCATTTGTTGGAAAAGTTAATATACTCTCTGAGATCTTTTCTAATGGTGGTTTTCTTTTCATGAAAACTTGAAGTTAAGATTTGACCCCAAGTCAAAAAGAAGTTGTTTTCAAGAAACTAGTTGATGAAAATTAATCTACATAAAGAGTACTTTGCATTGAGGTAAGTTTTTAGTAGAAACACTTACAAAATCTTTGTATTCTTTGGCTTTAATGATTTGGCCTTGAGAGAGAAAGTGAGGATGAGGGTTTTTTTAAAGTTTTCTTAATGAATTTAATGGTTTTAGCATGCAAGGAATTTATATCTACCATTGTTTCCTTTAAATCATAAAAGAAAACAAGTTAAGGCATTATATGTGTATGTTTGGCAAAGACATAGATGAATGGGAAACCATGTTGTTTTCAATTCTTAATTAGTATATTTAGATGTTTTATGATGCAAGGAATAAGAATCTAAGACCAAAATTGAATGAATCCTTGAAATCTCCAAATTAAGGTTTATATGTAACACCATAATGACTTAATTCCAACTAATCTCCTTCTAGACTTGATTCCATATGATTTCTAAAGAACAAGTATAAACCGTGGTATTGAATACTATAAAACGGGGTTCAAACGCTCATAATTTACCCCGTGGGTCCCGTGAACCCGTCAATCACATACTCCACTCAAACTCCATTTATACAACTCATACATAGCATCAAAAAACCCATAAACCACGGATATGAAGTCAAAAATCAAGAAAATGTAATTTCTCAAATGAGCCCAAAAGTCAGATTTTTGGCTCTAATTTTGGAAAATCATAACTAATTCTAGAAAAATGAGAATTAAGCAAACCATACCTCTCTAGAAAGCTCTAGATGTTAACTTCATATAAAAATAACGCCCAACCACAATCTTGGCGTTTGGACTATGTTTGACATCGAAAAAGAGATAGAGGTCCGGCCCTGGTACTGATGCAACTTGTTGTCATGAATTTTAAAAATTCGTAACTAATTCCAAAAAAATCCAATCTAGGTAAACTATACTAATTTGGAAAGCTACAGATGTTAACTAGAGGAAAAAATAATTTCAGATCATTTCAGTAGTCCTTGGACCTCCAAAACTGATAGAAGAGTAACGAAGGTCGGATGACTTCCCTGATGCTGACACAGAACTTTAGAGAGTTCTTTCTCCCTTTACAAACCTCCAACTGAGGTGCTTCTAGTTGGTATAGGTCACTGTAGATATCTAGTTTATCCCCATAAAATTTCATGACAATCGGACACCATTTGTTCCATGAATGACACAGATTCATTTTCGGACCTAGTTGCACAGTACAATAACCAAAACCAAAAAATTCTCCAACTTCAACAATTCACCAAATATTCCCTAGACCTCCAAATATTACCCACTTTAGCTTCCCAAGAAGCTCTCAATAGGCTCTAAAGTCATGCCAAATTTCATATCAATGAGAGCTCATTTAGTCATATCTTGATGTAGCTCACAAATTTGGTGATTTTGACACCCAAAATGGTTTAAAGTGGGTCCAAATGGCCTCCCACATGTTCTAGCACCTCTTGGGTAAGTTTTAAAGTATAAACATAGCATATATGAAATGCCTAAGTGATCCAAATCATCATACATTTCAAATTTACTATACTATGGGCCAAAATATATTATTGCATGCAATCCACAAAAGGGCCAAATTCTACATTTTTATTGCTTTAACTCTCTACATAGTTCATACATCATTTATACATATTTCTACATTTGCTTAGATATTTACATATCAAAAAGAATATGTATACATAAGCACTTTAGCTTTCCTATACATTAAACTATGTGTGAGTGTACAAAAATGACAGTACAAAGGCCTTCTATGCCTTATGGCCTCCACTCTTAGGCTCTTGAGCTCCACCTAGACCATATGAGATGGGAGAGGGAAGGGGGTGAGATTCAGGGAATCTCAATAGCTCATACACTCATTCAAGGAAGCAATCAAGATATATAAATAAGTCAAAGCATGCAAACCATTAACAATTACACAACACATGCTTTTCATGCCATGAATTTTATATCAATGCCAAGAATAAGCTCTAAGGACTTTTGGTCTAGCCTTACCCAAGTTTTTTAGACTTTCGGATTGGCCTCACCCTTAGTTTATGAACTTTTGGCTCTACCTCACCTGTCTTAAAGGACTTTTGGCACTACCTCACCCGAGCAATTTTCACAACTCAAAACATAAGCATATTGGTACCAATGCATCAAGGCAATAACATATAGCATGTCTCACACAACAAGTACTTACACAAGCATACAATGACTATATACATCCAAGAATGTAACAAGAAAGAGTGGAGAGCTACCTTATCGGCTAACACAAGCCTTCCCTTTCAATTTATGTTCTCCCTTCTTGGTTTCACAATCATAACTAGATGGAGTTGCTTTTCTTGAGCCTAAACACAACAAAGAACATGGAATTATTCTCTCATCAATAATTATTCACAAAGCTAGGGGTTTCTTTAGAGCAAACCCTACAAAGTATAAGAAACTAGGGGTCTCTTTCTCTCTAAAGTTTCACTAACTTTTCTTCTCTTTTCTTTGCATTTCTTAACTTATTACACTCTCTTTTAAGAGTTTCTTGCTCATTCTTGGCTAGAACAGAGTTTTCTTACTCAACAACCCATGGAAAAGAAGCTTAGAAGGAGAAGAATAAAATCAAGAAGAAGAAGCATGAAGAGCTTTAAAGGTTCTTACCTTTCTTCCTTAGCTTCTCTTCCTTCTCTCTTAGTTTCTCCTAGTTTCCCTCTCTCTCGCAAGCCTTTTTTTTGTGCTTGGATGAAGCTTGGGTCGGTCAAAGGAGAAAGGATGAGTTTGGATGCTTTAAGAAGTCAAATTCTCTTTTTTCACGCTTTTTCAGACTAACTTTCGCTATAGTGAAGCATAACCCTTGCTACGGCGAGCACGTATCAGTCCCAAACCCTTGCTTTCGCTACGACACGTACTATGGCGAGTAGCTCCTTAGTTTTTGTATGGGATGCCCGTACTCGCTATAGCTAGAAGCATTTTTGCTATAGCGAAAAGGCATTCTTGCTATAGCTAGACCCTTTCTCGCTATAACGAACAGGTACATTCGTTATAGCTAGCAGACTTAGAAAATTTTAGGATTTCGAAAATTTTTCAACTTCTTTTTTTTTTCTTTTTTTGGTTGTTACATTTCTACCCCTTTTAAAAGAAATTTCATCATCGAAATTTAAAGACATACCTTAAGGGAATAACTCTGGATGTCTTTGCCTCATTTCATCATCTAATTCTTAGGTTGCTTCTTCAGATGTCAAGCTTCTCCAAACCACTTTCACCAGAGGAATGTTCTTGTTTCTCAGCTGTTTCAGCTTAGCATCCACAATTCTCTCCAGTTTCACTACATAGGACAGATCTTCCTACAATTGCACATGCTCAGATTCTATGACATATGAGGGGTCAGGTAAGTACTTTTTCAACTGGGAGACATGAAACACACTGTGGATTTGGGCTAAGTAAGGAGGCAAGGCTATCCGGTAAGCCACAGGTCTACTTTTCTCAAGGATTTCAAATGGACCGATATACCTAAGACTGAGCTTCCTTACCCTCATTAACCGACCCACTCCTGTCATCGAAGACATTCGAATGAACACACGGTCTCCAATCTCAAACTCTAATGGCCTCCTTCTCTTATTGGCATAGCTTTCCTGTCTACTTTGGGCTGTGAAGAGTCTCTTTCTGATCAATTTTATCTGTCGGGTGGTCTGGTCTATAATCTCAAGTCCTATCATGCTCTTCTTACCTAGCTCAATCTATCACAGAGGGATCTACACTTTCTCCCATACAAAGCCTCATAAGGGGCCATCTGAATACTGGAATGGTAACTGTTATTATAAGCAAACTCTACTAATAGTAAATACACATCCCAATTATCCCTCATTCCTAACACACACACCCTCAACATGTCTTCTAAGGTCTGGATGGTCCTCTCAGTCTGACCATCTGTCTGGGGGTGATATGCAGTACTAAACCACAATTTGGTCCCTAAGGCGTGCTGCAATGACCTCTAAAAGTTCGATGTGAACCTGGGGTCTCTATCCGAAACTATGTTACTGGGTACTCCATGAAGTCGCACTATCTCTTTGTATATAACTGGGTTAATCTATCAGTGTATGAGTAGCCCTGATAGCTAAAAAGTGTGCAGACTTCATCAGTCTATCCACAATTACCTAAATAGCATCGTGTCCAGAGGATGTCCTGGGTAACCCTATAACAAAGTCTATGGCTATACTATCCCATTTTCATTCGGGGATATTTAGTGGTTGCAATAACCCAGCCGGTCTTTGATGTTCTAATTTTATCCTCTGACACACTAGACATCTAGCAACATAATCTGTCACATCACTCTTCATCCCCGGCCATCAGAAAATTCGTTTTAAATCCTGATACATCTTGGTGGCACCTGGGTAGATAGTATACTTACTCTTATGTGCCTCTTCTAAGATGCTTTCTCTCAACTCATTTCGACAAGGCACACATATTCTATCTCGGTATACTATCATACCATCCTCAGACATCTTGATTTTATGATGCTATAATTAGAGTAGTAATTTTATGATGCTATGGTTATAGGAGGATTTCTACACTATTGGTGACTGTTGCAAGTGTCTACAAGTGAGGCAACTGGGTTTATAAAAATTCCATGCATATATCTGTGTTAATTTTATATTTGCTATACATGAATGATTTGAAATGTTAAATGAATTGATTGGCTATCTATTATATTGTGCTGGACCTTGTGAGTCTATGGTGGAGCTATGGTGCAGCTGCCACCCATGCATGTGCTTCGATCGGGCACCGAGTTATAATCAAACCCCAGATGTACTGAGCCCTGGTTGTGCTCAATGAGGAGTAGGTGCTGTGGACGGGCCTCTCCGGTGTTAATAGCCTTTAACATGTGGAAATATGATTGCTAGTATGGGATGGTAATCATGATAGCCTAATTGTTTCATTTACTGATATGACTGGTATTTTGCTGTTGCTTATGTGAAATTATGCATGTCTGCTAATTAAACTAGAATATATGATGAAATTGCCTTGGTTACTGAGATTTATATCTCACCCCGTTTTATAGGATTAATATTTCAAGTGAAGGTTCTTCAGGTAAGGATAAGGGTAAGCAAGTGGATGAACATCTATGAGCTGAGGCCGGGTGTGGGGAGCTACACTTGGTCTGAGTAGAATAGAGTAAATGCTAATTTTGTTAACTTTTGTATAGCATCATCATGTATCTGCATTGCCAAGTATGGGAGATTGTATTTTGTTAACATGGAATGTAACTAATGAGTAATAGGCTTTACATTAGCTGTTGATGGATGTATGAATCTTGACACTCATTTTGGCCAGTGAACCTATGATATATTGACTATTTGAGTAATGTAATTCTATGATATATTGATGCATGAAATACTCAATGAAAGTATAATTGAATGACCATTGTGAGAAATTGTAAATCTGTTGATATAAGACCAATGAATGAGTAGGAGAATCCATCTTTAATGGTGGGATGGGTAATGATCTAATGGCTAGGGAATTCACTAGATAAGTGCTAATAGAACCTTACAATAAGTGGGAGAGTGGCCCTAGAGGGTCCCTAGATAGAGAGTGGAGAGTATGAGACAAAGTTTTAAGAGTAGTAGGATCAGAAGACATTTGGTCGCGGCCAAAATATGGTTAGCCGAGGCCAATAGTGGTGAAGTTGCCCAGAGAGAGCACTAGAGAGCAATTCGCCGTGGTGAATAGTGAATTGGCCACGGCGAAATATGAGAGGCTAAATTGGAAGTTGTCCAAAGGGTAATTCACTGTGGCAAATTGAGGAATTGGCCGCGGTGAACTTTTGTGAAAATGAGCCAGGCATTCCAGAGAGGAATTGGCCACGGCGAAAGTAGGTGTTGGCTGCGACCAATAGTGAGAGGCGAGCGAGGGAAGTTCCAGGAGGCTTCTTCACCGCGGTGCCATGTAGGTTGGTCGTGGAGAAGGTCCAAATCGCCGCGGTGAATTAGTAGTGATGTGAGGGGTGAAGTCGAAGGGAATTGGCCACAATGAATGTCTTGAAATCCCTATATTGACTAGGAAATCTTGGTTTTCCATATTGTAACCCCAAGGGATAACTTGTAAACATTGATAGAAGAGAAATGTGAGTTGAAATGATAGGTAATATAATCAAGGTTTATAAATGAATGTTTGTTTCCCCTGAGGTACGTAAGTGTTCGTAATTATATGGTTGATGACTCTAATGAAAATAAGGTTCAAATTTCCCCATATTTCCACAATGTAATTAGTCTTAATGACATGTAACCATGGATTAGGATTGTTAATCACGTGTTTAACCTTAATTACAATGATTAGAAGTTAGGGTCGTCACATTAAATGTTCCCCACAGTTAACAATTTATTGTATGTAACATAATTAGACTTTGTTGTCACAATTCAAGTAGGCAACCTCTTTGTTGTCCCTCATTACTGAAACTTTATTGTAATTATGAACAACTTTAATAAAGTAATTTTTTTATATTTTAAATGGTACTTCATCCCTTTCGGCATTTGCACCACCTTAAGTCTAATTTCCAATACCTTCCATATTCATTCATAGTGTCACTTTGAGGAGAAGAGAGAGATAAGGAAAAACTATTTCGTGTAGCTTTAGTTATGAAATTTATTTCTCTAATCAAGAGCTTCATTTTGGTGGTTTCAAATTTTGTTTAGAGGTATTTCAACTACCACAAAGGGGAAGAAAGTCATCTTTTCAAAATTTTAATTGAAGGAAATCAAAGAGTGCCAAAAGAGCTTCGAATTGAGATATAGTTTACTATATTTCAAGCTAAAATTCCATGAACTCTAAGCCATGATGATCATGCCTAGAGAGAGAAAATCCCTCTCTCTACATTCTCTTGCATGCAATTGATCATATGGAGCATGTAGAATTTCTTTAGGTTGAAGAAATGAGGAGAAATTGCCAAAAGAAGCAAGAAAACTCAAGGTAGCACCCTTAGTGATGCTCTTGGCTACCCCTTCCAAAAGTTAAGCCAAATGAGTTTGTTTTTGTGTTCTAATGAATTTAGAGGTCTTCTAGAGAATTATAAAGGTTAGGGGAAGTATCATTTTGAATTATAAAGGCCAAATGTGAAAGTCGAAATTTCTAGGTGTATTAGAAACCCTAACTTGGGTAGATGGCAATGCTTATGTTTGGCATTGTATTTAATCCTTTTAATGAAATTAATATAAGTTTAATAAGCTATCTAAGATGTTATAATTATGTCTTGAGGCATAGAAGTGAATTTCATAAAAATGGCAAAATGAGGTCTAATATACCTAGTATGGGAAATGGCCAAATGAATAGTGAATGACCATATAAATAGTAAAAGAGTAACTTTGGGCTCAAAATAAGAATTTATATAGCTTGAGTTGTTTGAGAAAACTTGTTCTTGAGGAGCCCTAAATCAAGGCCTAAGAAAAAGGCAAGGGGAAAAGTTAAACAAGCAAGTCATTTAAAGTATTAGTAAGCTCCAAGTTTAGCCAAGAAGTGAGTAATGTAAGCCTTAAAAATATAGTCAAGTAGTCAAGAAAGAAAATCTTTAGAAATTGAGTCCTAAAGTGCCTTTAAAGGGCTTAGAATGCATCATACAGGCATAATGCATCATACAGGCTTAGAGTGCATCATACAGGACATAGCCATAGATATAGGCAATATATTTAGGCCTTAACATTGATATGAATGTTGACCTGATGTTTTAGGCCACCAATGTGACAAAAGGCCTCATTCTTAGTGCTTAGCTATGAAGAGCAATTTAAGAAAAGAATAAAAGCAAGAATAAGTAGCATTGGGATTATTCTTTAGTACAAGTAGCATTTTCCTCCTCTTTATCATTTTTTAACTACTTGAGTGCCTAGTTATTTGTATGTTATGGTTGTTTAATGTTTGAATGAATTATATGAGTTTTATATGATTTCTATGAATTATTGACCTAGTAAGCGAAGCTTTACTTAATATTGGTTACGAGAAAAGGGCCAAGGAATTGAGTATAGTATTTTTCCTTATGCTAAGAATAAGAGCCGCTCAAGAAAAAGTCTAGTAAGCTTGGCTAGATTCTAACTTTATGCATGCATATTTTCACATGTTAAAAAGCTTAAATGTTAAAGAAAGCTACATACATTCATACATGCATATCCATGTACTTCAATGGTTAATGCATGAGAGGATAAGATATTGCTATTGAGATTCTCCCCAAAATCTCACTCCATTATATCTACTAACTTATGCCAGGTGAAAGTAGCAAAGTAGATAAAGGAAAGTCCATAGCATCTTAAGGAATGAATTACTTAATTTGTATTTCCTTAAATGCCTTGTAAATATAATTTGTGACAGTTACATATTTGATGAAAAGTTTGCAATGGCAGTTCTTTGATGGATCTGTGAATGTATAAGTATTTACTAGTAATGTAGATATTAATCTCTATGTTCATAAGTATGTTGATATTCCCAGTGGTTAGTTAAACTAAGTCTAAAGAATAGCTGCAAACTGAGACCTAAGTGTAACACCTTATATTTCTAACTCATTTCATACACATTTGCATGTTCATATGATACATTCCATGAAAGAAGTGAGAAAAATCTATTAAAATAATACATTTCTTTACATTGCGTCGTGTGTAAAAATTCTATTTAGTGTCACGTGGACCATGTGAGCTCATACAACACATTATTATATTTAATTACATGAATACAAATCATTTGGATCATCAAAAGTGGCCTACATCTCAAAGAACTCAAAGGGAAGCATGAAATAAACACATATTTTCAGCCAGCTTTTGCCTCTTTTCTGTTCCAACTTTGGAAAATCATAGGTAATTCTAGAAAAATTGAAATCATGATTCTTGGCCATTCTAGAAAGCTATAGATGTTTGCTTCATACTAAAAATATTTCTAGACCATAACATCCAATACAGAGGATATTTGACATTCGTAAAGGTCTAGAGGTCAAACTATCCACTGGTGTTGTCACAAAATTCTGCAGCAAATTTTAAAAATGTCCAATTAATTTCACAAAATTCCAATCCCTGAAAATGATACTAATATAGAAAGTTGTGGATGTTATCTAGAGGGAAAAAATAACTCCAAATTGGTTCAGGCACGCCTAAACCTCAAAATTCAATCAAACAGTAACTGAGGTCGGGTGGAGTTCCTGATACTGGACAGATTCTATGAAAATTCATATCTCCCTCTCTAGACATCCAAATGAGGTCCTTCCAATTGGCACAAGTCATTAGGAATGTCTAGTTACTTTGTATACAATTTTGTGGTAACTAGACATCATTTGAGCCCTGTGTGACAGATTTCATTTTTGGACTTGAGTAAACAGTGACATAACCAAAACTATAAAATTTTCCAACTTTAAAAATCATCAAATATTCTGTAGACCTCAAAAAATTATGTTCTTTAGCTTCCCAAAAAGGTCTCAGCAAGATCTAATTTCATGCCAAATCTTAGATCAAGAAGAGCTCATTTGGATAAAAAGTGATATAGGGTTCTATTATGGTCAATTTTGGCTCCATATGGGGTACCAAAATGTCCAAATGGTTTTTCTTAGGGTTTGACACCTCTTGGGCAAGTCTAAAAGCATAAATAAGACTTGTGTGAGTTGCCCAAATGATCCCAAACTCCATGCCTCATAATTTGGCTATGCCACTTGCAATTATACATATTTACATTAAACTTCCAAAAAGCATAACTTAGCATTACATACTCAAATTATATTCTAGCATCCATATATCATATCCTCTCATTTATACATCACATATTAATATAATTAAATATGTTCATAACTTCATAAGACATATACATTCATGAATTATAATATATGCCATTCTTATAGCCTTAAAGTGACAAAATTTCTACATTTTAATGTCATTCCTTCATCTCTCATGTGGTTGACTCCCATTGCCTTGCTCTTTGGGTCCACCTAGCATATTAGAATGTTGGAGAGGAAGGGATGAGATTCAGAGAATTTCAATAACTCATCTCCCTTTCAATCACACATAATATATGCAAAGCAAGTCTTAAAAATGCATGCATGGATATAATAGATGTCATGAACATTCAAAAGCAAGCTTGGCATGTGAATAAGTCATACAAAACATCCAAAGGCTTGCCAAGTGAATGGAATGGACTCACCCTTTTTCTCATAGATTTTGGACTTGCCTCACCCATTCTTTAAGAGATTCTTGGACTCAACCATACTCTTGGGAGCTCACTTTGCTTTTGGGAGACTCTTTGCTTTATCTCAACTAATCTTAAGGGTTCTTAGCTCATCTTCACAATGGTTAAGGGTTCTTGGTCTTTTCGCACTCAAGCAAACTCAAACAAATAACATAATATCATTTAGAAACATAATATGTCATTATGAAATCATGACATTTGAAAATACATATACACACATTCTAAGACAAGTTAAACACACATCCATGCATGAGAGAAGGTGGAGAGAGCTACCTTGTACACAATTACGTACTTTTTCCTTTGAATCCAAGCTCTCCTTTTCAGCTACACATGCACAAAAGTGTGGGGAAGGTTTCTCTTGGCCTAAACACAATTTATGGAAGCCAATTAGGTTTATGAATTTAATTCTAAGGCCATATAATTTGCTTAGATACTATCTTGACCTATAACCCTCATTATGGTTCCATAATTGCACCTAATGAAACAACACCCCTCAAATAAATTCTAGGTGTAACACTATATATTTCTAGCTTATTTCACAATATTCCCATACTTTACATTCATAGATTCCATAAAAGAGCAAGAAAAAGGGAATTAAAATAATGCATGTTCTTGCGTTGCGTCATATATAAAAATTTCATTCGATGTCACGTGGGTCATGTAAGCTCATACAACACATTATCATATTTAATTGAATGAATATAACTCATTTGCATAATCAAAAGTGGCCTACATCTCTTGGAAACCCAAGGGAAGCATAAAATACATGTATATATTTTTAGCCAGATTTTTCTCTTTTTTGTCACAAATTTTGGAAAATCATAACTAATTCTAGAAAAATAAAAATTATACATTCTTTGACATTTTGGGAAGCTACAAATGTCTAATTTATGTTAAAAATATTTCTAGGCCATAACATCCAACAAAGAGGATGCTTGACATATGAAATGGTCTAGAGGTCAGGCTGTCCACTGGTGCTGTCATAGAATTTTGTAGCAAATTTCAAAAATGTCCAATTAATTCCATAAAAATCCAATCTCTAAAAATGATACCAATATAGAAATATGTGGATGTTAGATAGAGGGAAAAAATAACTTTAGATCATTTCAGTATTCTCAGACCTCAAAATCTAATCAAACAGTAACTAAGGTTGGATGAAGTTTCTGATACTGGACAAATTCTTTGAAAATTCATATCTCCCTCTCTAGACATCCAAATGAGGTGAATCTAATTGGCACAAGTCATTGGGAATATCTAGTTTATCCATATAAAATTTCGTGGCAATTGGACATCATTTGAGCCATGTGTGACAGGTTTCTTTTTTGGACTAAGTGAACAGTGCATCAAACCAAAATCAGAAAATTTGTCAACTTTAAAAATTCATCAAATATTTTGTTGACCTTTGAAATTTATGTTATTTAGATTCCCAAAAATCTCTCAACAAGATCTAATTGTATGTCAAATCTCATATCAAGAAGAGCTAATTTGGATAAAAAGTAACATAGGGATCCATTATGATCAATTTTGGCTCTATATAGGAAACCAAAATGTCCAAATGGCTTTCCTTGGGGTTTGGCACCTCTTGGGAAAGTTTTAAAGCATAATTAAGACTTGTGTGAGCTACTCAAATGGTGCCAACCCTCATGCATCTCATTTTGGCCATCTCATCCACACTTATACACAATTCCATAATATCATCCAAAAAGCTCATTTGCCAAAACATGTTCAAATCACATTCTAATGGTCACATAACATATTCTCTCATTCATACATGACATGTTATCATAAATACATGTGTTCATAACATCATAATACATATACATCTATTGGTTACATCTTTTGCCATTTGTATGGCATTAAAGTAGCAAAATTCATGTTCTTGGATGTCATACTCTCATATTCAAGGTAGTTAGCTTCTATTACCTTGTCCACTTGATCCACCTAGCATGTTAGATCATTGGAGAGAAGAGAATGGGATTCAAAGAATCCTAATAGCTTATCTCCCATTCAATCATACATAGTGGATGCAAAACAAATCTTACAAATGCATGCATGGCATGTGGGCATGTGCAATCATTCAAGGAGTATTCTTAGCATTTGAAAAGGTCACACATAGCTTACAAAGGCTTGCCAAGCAAGTAGATTGGTCTCACCCAATTTCTTGTGAATGTTAGACTTGCCTCACCTATTCTTTAAGAGATTGTTGGACTTAACTATGCTCTTGGGAGTCCATCTTACTTTTGGAAGACTCTTTACTTTGTCTCAACCAATCTTAAGGGTTCTTGGCTCATCCTCACCATAGCTAAGGGTTCTTGGCCTCACCACACTCAAGCAAACCCAAACAAACACCATAATATCATTTAGAAATATAATATCATCATGAAACCATGGCATATGAAATCATGCTAACACAATTTAATGGCTTGAAAATACATATACACATATTCTAAGACAAGCTTAGCACACATCCATGCATGAGAGAAGGTGGAGAAAACTACCTTTATCACATTTGCATATTTTCTTCCTTCGGACTTAATTCTTCTCCCACGACCACATACTCACAAGGAGGTAGAGATCATCTCTCTTGGCCTAGACACATTATATGGAAGCTAATTAGGTTCATAGATTCAATTCTAAGGCCATATAATTTGCTTAGACACTAACTTGATCTATAACCTCATTGTGGTTTTATAATTGCACCTAATGAAACAACACCCCTCAAATAAATTTTAAGCTCCATTCTTTCCTTTCAAATATGATTCTTGACTCCTTTGAAGCCTCTTGGAGTCATCACATAATTAAAACCAAGAGCCTAACTATATGTTACTTCTTTAGGTCATAATATAGAACATAAAGCATCAACTCACTTTCTATGGGTTCTAAATTTTTCCCAAGGCCTCCCCTCATTTTCATTAATCATATATGATTCTAGAATGAGTTTAAAAAAATTTAAAACTCTCCCTAGCTAGGAGAATCTCCTTTGTCCGAGACAAGGAGCATTTTTGGCTTCATAGGAGTTTTCTTTATTTTCTCAAGGGGAGATGCATATGGAGAGCATCTTAGGGATCTTAGAAACTCATTTAAACTCTTATTTATGCCTAGGAATCATCATACAAAATTAGATTTTATAAGGTGCAATTGAAATCCTAGAAATTGTATCTTTAAATCTAATGACTTTTTGTTAATTCCCTTTACATATTCTTAATCTCCACACCCTTTTTCCTTAGATTTAACCTTGGTTCTACCTAAAAATAAAATCCTCCTAGGGTTTATTATGCTAGGCGAAATGGAAGAAGAGGGAAACTAAGGGTAGCAACCATAGGAAGAGAAATTACCTTGTTTTTTTTGCTTTTTCTCACTTGAATCTTGCTTTCTCCAAGTTCCTCTCCTCAAATCCAAAATTTCCCTTAAGTTTCTCCCTGAAATCAAATTTGTAAACTTCATTTTAATCAAAGGAAATAAAGGAGAATGAAGGAGAGGAGGTTTGGATGGAAGAAAGCATGAAAAACTACCAAGAAACCATACCTTAAAACTTGGATCTCTTCTTTTCTTCTTCCTCCCTTGGTGTGCCTAAAACCCTAGCTCCCTTCTCTGAAATTGGGCAAAAAATTCTGAGTCTAAATGATGAAGAGAGTGGGGTGCCACCTATATATAGGGGGAGGAGGAAGCATTTTTCAAAAATTTCTATTTTGCCATTTGTTCTTTACATTTTTGTTTATCCTTCATTTTAGCTCCTTTTTGATAATCATCTTTTCCATTATAAAATTTAGGTTCTCAATTTAGTAAAATGCCTTTGAAATCACTCAAATTGGAATTAAAACCTTTCCGAACAAATCCATCAAAGTTTGGGTGCACTGATGTTGGAAAACATCAACCGAAGGGGATTTAACTATCCCAGGGCTTCTCATGGTTTTCAGGGCCTCTGAGAACTCTAAAGAACTCAAAACTTTCATTTAAAAAGACTTCCTGTGTGAATTTCAAAATTTACTCAAAATTATGAAAATGCCATTATGTTTCGTAAGTTTTTTGTAAGAAATTATTTCTTCATTCTAGCTCTATTTTTCTTTCTGTCTGAGCTTGGGATTTTCATTTTTAGGAGTCTAGAATGCTTCCTAAATTTTTTGAGACCTTAACTATCTCATTTTAGGGGACTTTCTTTTGTATCTGGTTAATTTTGTTTGTTTACGGAGAAACCGTATGTTACGTTTCTCACGTTTTCTCTAGTTTTCAAAGAATCAGATGTTACACTAGGCTCCATTCTTTCCTTTCAAATATGATTCTTGACTCCTTTTAAGCCTCTTGGAGTCATCATACAATCAAAATCAAGAGTCTAACTACATGTTGCTTTTGTAGGTCATAATATAGAACATAAAGCACTAACTCACTTTCTATGGGTTCTAAATTTTTCTCAAGGCCTCCCCTTATTTTCATTAATCATATATGACTCAAGAATGGGCTTAGAAAAATTTTAAACTCTCCTTAGCTATGATTTCCTTGCTTGGCCGAGACATAAAGCCTTAATGGGTTCCATGGAGCTTTCTTTGTTTACTTAAGGGGAGATGCATGTGGGGAGCCTCTTAGTGTAACAACCAGAAAAAAAAAGAAGCTAAAAATTTTTGAAGTCCTGAAATTTTCTAAGTTTACTAGCTATAGTGAGAAATGGCCTAATTATAGCGAATGTACCTATTCGCTATAGCGAGAAAGGGTCTAGCTATATCGAGAGTGCCTTTTCGCTATAGTGAAAATGCTTCTAGCTATAGCGAGTGCAGGCATCCTATACAAAAACCAAAGAGCTGCTCACCGTAGCGCGCCGTAGCAAAAACAGGGGTTTGGGATTGATACGTGCTCGCCGTAGCGAGGGTTATTCTTCGCTATAGCGATGATTAGTCTGGAAAAGCATGAAAAAAGAAAATTGAATTTTTAAAGTGTCCCAATTCATTCCTTTTCATTTAACCCACTTAGGCTTCCTCCAAAGCAGAGAAAAAGGCTTGAGAGAGAGAGGGAAACTAGGAGAAGCTAAGAGAGAAGGAAGGGAAGCCAAGGAAGAAAGGTAAGAACTTTTAAAGCTCTTCATGCTTCTTCTCTTGATTTTATTGTTCTCCTTATAAGCTCCCTTTCCATGGGTTGTTGAGTAAGAAAGCTTTGTTCTGACCTAGAATGAGCAAGAACCCTTGAAAGAGAGTGTGATAAGTAGAGAAATGCAAAGAAAGGAGAAGAAGAGTTGGTAAAATTCTAGAGAGAGAGAACCCCTAGTTTCTTATATGCTTTCTAGGGTTTGTCTTGATGAAGAGCCCTCTAGCTTGTGAGTGTTTATTTGAGTTATAAGAGAGTAACTCTATGCTCTTTGTTGTATCTAGGCTCAAGAGAATCGGCTCCATCTAGTTGTGATTGTGAAACCAAGAAGGGAGAAGAGAAATTGAAAGGGAAGGCTTATGTTGGCTTATAAGGTAGCTCTCCACTCTTTCTTGTTGCATTCTTGGATGTGTAATAGTCATTGTATGCTTATGTATATGCTTGTATTGTGAGCCATGCCATTTGATGTTGCCTTGATGTATTGGTACCAATATGTTTATGATATGGATTGTGAAAATTGCTCGGGTGAGGTAGTGCCAAAAGTCCTTTGAGACGGGTGAGATGGAGCTAAAAGTTCCTAAACCAAGGGTGAGGCCAATCCAAAAGTCTCAAAAACTCGGGTAAGGATAGACTAAAAGTCCTTAGAACTTATTCTTGTCATTGATATGAAATCATAGCATGAAAATCATGTGTTGTGTAATTGTGAATGGTTTACATGCTTAACTTATTTATATATCTTTATTGCTTCTTTGAATGAGTGTATAAGCTATTGAGATTCCATGAATTCTCACCTCCTTCCCTCTCCCATCTTAACATGGTAGGTGGAGCTCAAGGAGATCAAAGTACAAATCAAGGAGTCTAATTGAGCATGTTTAGAGAGTTGTATAGCTATTTTGGTTCTTTTGATGTAAAGAGGTGCCAAAATGAATATGCATCTATTATTTTTGAGATGTAAATATTTGAGCAAGTGCAAATGTATGTATCAATGATGTATGAACCCTGTATAGAGCCAAAAGCAATGAAAATGTGAGATTTGACCATTTTATGGATTGTATGCAATAATGTATTTTGGCCTGTAGCATAGTGAGTTTGAAATGTATGATGATTTAGACCGCTTAAGCATAAGCATTTCAAATATACTATGTTTATGCTTTAAAACTTGCTCAAGAGGTGCTAGAATATGTGGGAGGGCATTTGGATTCACTTTAAGCTATTTTGGGTGCTGAAACTACCAAATTTGTGAGCTACATCAAAGTATGACCAAATGACCTCTTCTTGATATGAAACTTGGCATGCCTCTAGAGCTTGTTGAAAGCTTCTTGGGAAACTAAAGTGGGTAATATTTGGAGGTCTAGGAATATTTGGTGAATTGTTGAAATTATAGAATTTTCTGATTTTGGTTATTGTACTGTGCAACTAGGTTAAAAAATGAATCTATGTCATTCATGGACCAAATGTATCCAATCGTCATGAAATTTTATGGGCATAAACTACACATCCACAGTGACCTATACCATTGGAAGCACCTCAATCGAAGGTCTGTAGAGGGAGAAATAACTTTCTAAGTTCTGTGTCAGTATTAGGGAAGCCATCCGACCTTCATTACTGTTCTATCAGTTTTTAAGGTCTAAGGACTGTTGAACTGATCTAGACTTATTTTTTGCTCTAGTTAACATCTGTATCTTTCCAAATTGGTATAGTTTTCCTAGATTGGATTTTTGTAGAATTAGTTATGAATGTTTGAATTTCATGATAGTAAGCTGCATCAGTACCAAGGACAGCCGGACCTCTGTCTCTTTTTTATATCAAACATGGTCCAAATGCTGAGATTGTAGTTGGGAAGTATTTTTAGTGTAATTTTAAAACTTAAAGATTTCCAGAGTGCTATGGTTTTCTTGATTCTCATTTTTCTAGAATTAGTTATGATTTTCCAAAATTAGAGTCAAAAATTAACTTTGGACTCATTTGAGAATTGCATTTTCTTGGTTTTTGGCTTCATATTCGTAGTTTATGGGTTGTTTAAGGCTATGTACGGGTTGTATATTTGGTGTTTGAGTAGAAGATGTGAATGATGGTTCACAGGAACCACGGGGCAAAAATATGACTGATTACTCTGATTTAAAGTAGTAAAATGCCACGGTTTTAGTCCTTTTCATTGGAAATCATATGGAATCAAGCCTAAAGGGAGATTAGTTAGAGTTAAGTCATTATGGTGTTACATTTTTGGTATCAGAGCAAAGGTTCAGCACTTTTGCTTGATATTGGACTTGTGCTATAATTGTGAACTGAAGATTACTATTTCTTTTCAGACATGGTTGAGACTAGACGGGGCAGGGGAAGAGGAAGGCCACCCAGAGCTCAGAGAGCTAAGCTAAAAGTTCCAGTTGGGCATGAGGATCCTCTACGGACCATCATGAAGAGGCTTAACTGATATGAAGCCATGATAGGCCAGCACCAAGAGATACTGGAACAACAGAGGTACATTGCCCAGCAACAGCATGATATGATCATGCACTTACAAGATACCCTGGCCAGGCAAGAAGAAGCTAGGAGAAAAGCTCCTGTACCTCAGCCATCCACATTTGACATTCCACCTGCACCTTCTTAGGAGCCTGCTACTGCTCAAACCCAGACACTTATCCAGAAACTGTTAAAGTAGTTTAGGCAGAATAGTCCACCCTCATTTGATGGAGAGTTGGATGCAAATAAGGTGGAGGCTTGGGTTATAGAGCTAGAGAAAATATTTTCGGTGATGGATTGTACCATTGAGCAGAAAGCTCAGTTAGCCACTTTCATGCTATAGAAGGAAGCTGATAGATAGTGGTGTAGCACAAAACCCCTGATGGAGACCAAGAACATATAGATAACTTGGGAAAGCTTCTTGGTTGAGTTTTATGAGAAATATTTCCCTAGTTCGGTGAGGAAGAAGAAAGAGATGAAATTTATGGATTTAAGACAGATGGATGAGATGACTGTAGACCAATATGTGGCTAAGTTCATTGAGCTGTTTCGATATTCCTCTTACCTCTAGAGGTATGATGATGAACCCTGGAGATGTGAACAATTTGAGATTAGGTTGAAGCTCCTAATTAGCGACAGAGTTACTCCCCAGCGGATCAAGAAGTTTAATACCCTTGTAGAGGTTAGTAGGGTGATTGAGACTAACCTACGAGTTATCATGCCTGCTGCAGCTACAGTTAGTCATAAGGGGGTTTCAGAATTGAAAAGACAGAGATCGGAAGAGGGTTCTAGTGTGACACCTAGTGCCAAGAGGAGAGGTAAGGGGTCATGGAACTAAAGGCCACAACGGGGCAAGCCGATGCCGCCTCCTCGGAGCCGGGGCACATTGCTAGACATTATCCCCAAATGGATACAGCGCCTCCTTCTAGGTCGTAGACCAAGGCCGAGTGTTTGCCCTTACTCAACAAGAAGCCAGTGTGTCCCCCAGTTTGATTTGAGGTACGCTGATAGTGAATGGCTTTCCTGTAGTTGCTATGTTTGATTCGGTGCTAGTCACTTGTTTATATCCTATGATTGTGTGAGGCAATTGGAGTTTGGCTGTTAGCATCTTGCCATTTGACTTGTCTGTCATTACACCCACTGGAGGTCACGTGGTTACTTCCCACACCTATTTAAATGTCATTGTTCAGTTTAATCATTGTCATACCACTATTGATTTGATCTATATGCCTTTTATGATATTGATTTGATTGTTGGTATGAACTAGTTAGCCGCAAATAATGTGGTACTTGATTGTGAACTCTAAACCATTTTCTTACCTGCTTGTGGGACCATGCCTAGGGTAAGAGCTGAGTTATCCCTTGTGACTACTGCCTAGGCTGAGAGATATTTAGAGTGTAGATGTTAAGGGTGTCTAGTCTTTTTCTCTATTCAGGCTGAGGTAGAGGAAATGATAGAGAAGATCCCAGTTGTCAGGGAATTCCCAGAGGTTTTCCCTAAAGAGTTTGACTTTAATAGTCTACCCCCTGAGAGAGAACTAGAGTTCCCTGTAGACATAGTGCTTAGGGCTGGACTGGTGTCCAAGGCTCCTTACAGGATGGCTCCCATCGAGCTCGCTGAGTTGAAAAAGCAGATAGAGGAATTGTTAGAGAAAGGTTTATCGGCCCTAGTGTATCATCTTGGGGAGCTCCGGTATTATTTATGAAAAAGAAGATGGTAGCTTGCATTTGTGTATCGATTATAGAGAGTTGAATAAAGTTTATCATCAAGAATAAATATCCTCTCCCTAGAATTGATGATTTGTTAGATCAGTTGGCGTAGGGCATCTGTGTTTTCTAAGATAGATCTTAGATATGGGTAACACCAGTTGAGAGTGAGAACTGAAGACGTCTCTAAGACGGCCTTCAAGACAAGATATGGGCATTATGAGTATTTTGTGATGCCATTCAGGCTGATGAATGCGCTTGCTGTGTTCATGGATTATATGAATAGGGTATTCAGACCGTATCTAGATTAGTTTGTGGTAATCTTCATTGATGATATCCTAGTGTACTCTAGATCCTTTTAGGAGCATGAGAGGCATTTAAGATTAGTCCTAAAGACCTTGAGAGAGAAAAGATTGTATGCCAAACTTAGTAAATGTGAGTTTTAACTGGCCAAGGTGAGATTCTTAGGTCATGTGATCTCACGAGATGGGGTCATAGTTGATCCCTATAAAGTTAAGGCTGTGTTATAGTGAGATAGACCTAGAACGATCACAGAGGTTAGGAGTTTTCTAGGTTTGGCAGGGTACTATAGACGATTTATTTAGGGCTCTTCTCAGATGGCCTTACCACTGACGAGGCTAACTAGGAAAGAGACACCATTCGTGTGGGATGATAGATGTGATAGGAGTTTCTAAGAGTTGAAGCTCCGTTTGACCACTGCCTCTGTACTGATTATCCTTGACCCTAATGAACCATTTATGGTTTATTGTGATGCCTTAGGCAAAAGGTTAGGATGTGTGTTGATGCAGTAGGGTAGAGTAGTGGCATATACCTCTAGGCAGTTGAGGCCTCATGAGGAGAATTATCCCATGCATGATCTAGAGTTAGTCACTGTAGTGTTTGCTCTTAAAATGTAGAGGCACTATTTGTATGGTGCTACCATAGAGATTTATAGTGACCATAAGAGTCTGAAATACTTGTTTGACCAGAAGGGACTCAATATGAGACAGAAAAGATAGATGGAGTTCTTGAAAGACTATGATTATATGTTGAAATATTATCCAGGCAAGGCTAATGTGGTGGCAGATGCCCTGAGTAGGAAATCCATCCATGTAGCCCATATGATGATTAAGGAGCAAGAGCTCCTAAAGAAGTTCAGAAACATGAACCTCTCTTGTCAGGTGGTATCGGGTAAATTGTATCTAAGTGAAACCCAAATTAAGAATGTATTGAGAACCCAGATCTTAGATGCCCAGAGAGAGGATGAATTCCTGAGACAGATCAGGAATGTGATTTCCTAAGGTAAGACCTCAGATTTCAAGGTATCTAAGGATAGTATGATAGTATACCGAGATAGAATCTGTGTGCCTGATCAGAATGAGTTGAGAGAAAGCATTTTAGAAGAGGCATATAAGAGTAAGTATACTATCCACCCAGGTGCCACCAAGATGTATCAGGATTTGAAATAGATTTTCTGGTGGTCGGGGATGAAAAATGATGTGACGGATTATGTGGCTAGATGCCTAGTGTGTCAGAAGGTAAAAATAGAACATTAAAGACTGGCTGGGTTGTTGCAACCCCTAGATATCCCTGAGTGGAAGTGGGATAGTATAGCAATGGACTTTGTTATGAGGTTACCCAGAATATCCTTTGAACACGATGCTATTTGGGTAGTTGTGGATAGACTGACGAAGTCTGCACACTTTTTAGCTATCAGGGCTACTCATACACTGGAGAGATTAGCCCAGTTGTATATCAGAGAGATAGTGCAACTTCATGGAGTACCCAATAGCATAGTTTTGGATAGAGACCTCAGGTTCACATTGAACTTTTAAAGGTCATTGCAGTATGCCTTAGGGACTAAGTTGCGATTTAGTACAACATATCACTCCCAGATAGATGGTTAGACTGAGAGGACCATGTAAACCTTAGAGGACATGCTGAGAGCGTGTGTGTTAGAAATGAGGGGTAACTGGGATGCGTATTTACCATTTGCAGAGTTTGCTTACAATAATAGTTACTATTCCAATATTCAGATGGCCCCTTATGAGGCTTTGTATGGGAGAAAGTGCAGATCCCCTCTGTTCTGGGTTGAGTTAGGTGAGAGGAGTATGATAGGACCTGAGATTGTGGACCAGACCACTCGACAGATAGAATTGATTAGAAAGAGACTCCTCATAGCCCGAAGTAGGCAGAAAAGCTATGCTGATAAGAGAAGGAGGCCGTTAGAGTTTGAGATTGGAGACCATGTGTTCATTCAAGTGTCTCCGGTGACGGGAGTAAGTCGGTCAATGAGGGTAAGGAAGCTCAGTCTTAGGTATATTGGTTCATTTGAAAACCTTGAGAAAATTGGACCCGTGGCTTACCGAATAGCCTTACCTCCTAACCTAGTCCAAATCCACATGTGTTTCATGTCTCCCAGTTGAAAAAGTACTTACCTGACCCCTCACATGTTATAGAATATGAGCATATGCAATTGCAAGAAGATCTTTCCTATGTAGTGAAACCGGAGAGAATTATGGATGCTAAGCTGAAATAGCTGAGAAGCAAGAATATTCCTCTAGTGAAAGTGGTCTGGAGAGGCTTGACATCTGAGGAAGCAACCTGGGAGTTAGAAGATGAAATGAGGCAGAGATATCCAGAGTTATTCCCTTGAGGTATGTTTTTAAATTTTGAGGACAAAATTTCTCTTAAGAGGGGTAGAAATGTAACAACTAGAAAAAAAAGAGAAGCTCAAAATTTTCAAAGTCTGCTAACTATAGCAAGAGATGGCCTAGCTATAATGAATATACCTGTTCGCCATAGCGAGAAAAGGTCTAGCTATAACGAGAGTACCTTTTCACTATAGCAAAAATGCTTCTAGCTATAGTGAGTGCGGGCATCCCATACAAAAATCAAGGAGCTGCTCGCCGTAGCACATGCCGTAGCAAAAACAAGGGTCTGGAACTGATACGTGCTCGTTGTAGCAAGGGTTATTCTTTGCTATAGCGATGATTAGTCCGGAAAAGCATGACAAAAGAGAATTTGACTTCTTAAAGCATCCCAATTCATTCCTTTTCATTTAACCGACTTAGGCTTCCTCCAAAGCAGAGAAAAAGGCTTGAGAGAGAGAGGGAAACTAGGAGAAGCTAAAAGAGAAGGAAGAGAAGTCAAGGAAGAAAGGTAAGAACCTTTAAAGCTATTTATGCTTCTTCTTCTTAATTTTTTTCTTCTCCTTCTAAGCTCCCTTTCCATAGGTTGTTAAGTAAGAAAGCTTTGTTCTAACCTAGAATGAGCAAGAAACCCTTGAAAGAGAGTGTGATAAGCTGAGAAATGCAAAGAAAGGAAAAGAAGAGTTAGTGAAATTCTAGAGAGAGAGAACCCCTAGTTTCTTATATGCTTTCTAAAGTTTGTCTTGATGAAGAGCCCCCTAGCTTGTGAATATTTATTTAAGTTATAAGAGAGTAACTCTATGCTCTTTGTTGTGTCTAGACTCAAGAGAATAAGCTCCATCTAATTATGATTGTGAAACCAAGAAGGGAGAAGAGAAATTAAAAGGGAAGGCTTGTATTGGCTTATAAGGTAGCTCTCCACTCTTTCTTATTGCATTCTTGGATGTGTAATAGTCATTGTATGCTTGTGTATATGCTTGTATTGTAAGCCATGCCATTTGATGTTGCCTTGATGCATTGGTACCAATATATTTATGATATGGATTGTGAAAATTGCTCAGGTGAGGTAGTGCCAAAAGTCCCTTGAGATGGGTGAGATGGAGCTAAAAGTCCCTAAACCAAGAGTGAGGTCAATCCAAAAGTCTCAAAAACTCGGGTAAGGTTAGACCAAAAGTCCCTAGAGCTTATTCTTGGCATTGATATGAAATCATGGCATGAAAATCATGTGTTGTGTAATTGTGAATGGTTTGCATGCTTGACTTATTTATATGTCTTAATTGCTTCCTTGAATGAGTGTATGAGCTATTGAGATTCTATGAATCTCACTCCCTTCTCTCTCCCATCTTAACATGTTAGGTGGAGCTCAAAGAGATCAAAGTACAAATCAAGGAGCTTAATTGAGCATGTTTAGGGAGTTGTATAGCTATTTTAGTTCTTTTGATGTAAAAAGGTGTCAAAATGAATATGCATATATTTTTTTTGAGATGTAAATATTTGAGCAAGTGCAAATGTATGTATCAATGATGTATAAACCCTGTATAGAGCCAAAGCAATGAAAATATGGGATTTGACCCTTTTGTGGATTGTATGTAATAATGTATGTAATAGTTTAAAATGTACGATGATTTGGACCACTTGGGCATTTCATATATACTATGTTTATGTTTTAAAACTTGCTTAAGAGGTGCTAGAATATGTGGGAGGCCATTTGGATCCACTTTGAGCCATTTTGGGTGCCAAAACTGCCAAATTTGTGAGCTATGTCAAAGTATGACCAAATGACCTCTTCTTGATATGAAACTTGGCATGCCTCTAGAGCTTGTTGAGAGCTTCTTGGGAAGATAAAGTGGGTAATATTTGGAGGTTTAGGAAATATTTTGCAAATTGTTGAAATTGGAAAATTTTCTGGTTTTGGTTATTGTATTATGCAGCTAGGTCCGAAAATGAACCTACATCATTCATGGACCAAACAGTGTCCAATCATCATGAACTTTTATGGGCATAAACTAAACATCCACAGTGACCTATTCCAATTGGAATCACCTCAATCAAAGGTCTGTAGAGGGAGAAATAACTTTCTGAAGTTCTGTGTCAGTATCAGAGAAGCCATCCGACCTTTGTTACTGTTTCATTAGTTTTTGAGGTCCAAGGGCTGCTAAACTGATCTGGATTTATTTTTATCTCTATTTAACATCTGTATCTTTCCAAATTGATATAGTTTTCCTAGATTGTATTTTTTTAAAATTAGTTATGAATTTTTGAATTTCATGATAGTAAGCTGCATCAGTACCAGGGACAGCCGGACCTCTGTCTCTTTTTCGATGTCAAACATAGTCCAAATGCTGTGAGTGTGGTTGGGAAGTATTTTTAGTGTAAATTTAACACTTAGATATTTCTATAGAGCTATGGTTTGGTTGATTCCCATTTTTTTGGAATTAGTTATAATTTTGCAAAGTTAGAGCCAAAAATCTGACTTTTAGGCCCATTTGAGAAATTGCATTTTCTTAGTTTTTGATTTCATATCCGTGGTTTATGAGTTGTTTGAGGGTATGTACAATTTTTATAAATGGTTTTTGAGTAGAGGATGTGAATGATGGGTTCACGGGATCCACAGGGCAAAATATGACTGATTAAACTCCTACTTAAAGTAGTAAAATACTACGGTTTTAGTCCTTTTTATTAGAAATCATATGGAATCAAGACTAAAGGGAGATTATTTGGAGTTAAGTCATTATGGTGTTACACTTAGGGATCTTAAGAGTTCATTTAAACTCTTATTTAGGCCTAAGAATTATCATACAAAATTAAATTTTATAAGGTGCACATGAAACCCTAGAAATAGCATATTGAAATCTAATGATTTTTTTGTTAATTCTCTTTACATATTCTTAATCTTCACACCCTTTTTCCTTAGATTCATCATTGGTTCTACCTAAAAGTCAAGTCCTCCTAGGGTTTTTCATGTTAGGCGAAATGGAAGAGGAGAGGAACCAAAGGTAGCAACCATAGGAAGAGAAATTACTTAGTTTTCTTGCTTTTTTCTTGCTTAAATCTTGCTTTCTCCAAGCTCCTCTCTACAAATTCGAAATTTTCATTAAGTTTCTCCCTTAAATCAGATTTGTAAACTTTATTTTAATCAAAGAAAATAAAGGAAAAGGAAGGAGAGGAGGTGTGGATGGAAGAAAGCATGAAAAGCTACCAAGAAAGCATACCTTAAAGCTTGGATTTCTCCTTCTTCTTCTTCCTCTCTTGTGTGCCTAAAACCCTAGCTCTCTCTTCTGAAATTAGACAAAAAATTCTGAGTCTAAATGAAGGAGAAAGTGGGGCGCCACCTATATATAGGGGGGAGGATGAAGCATTTTTTAAAAATTTTTATTTTGCCCTTCATTCTTTGCATTTTTGTTTTTCCTTTGTTTTAGCTCCTTTTTGAGAACCTTCTTTTTCATTATAAAATTTAGGTTCCCAATTTAGTAAAATGCCTTTGGAATCACTTAAATCGAAGTTAAAACCTTCCCGAATGAATCTGTCAAAGTTCAGGTGTACTAACATTGGAAAACGTCCACCAGAGGGGATTTAATTGTCCCGAGGTTTCCTATGGTTTTCAGGGCCTCTGAGAACCCCGGAGAACTCAAAACTTTCATTTAAAAACCCTCTTGTATAAATTCCAAAATTTGCTCAAAATTACGAAAATACCATTATGTTTCGTAAGATTTTTGTCAAAATTTGTTTCTTCATTCTAGCTCTGTTTTTCCTTTTGTCTGAGGCCAGGATTCTCATTTTTAGGAGTCTAGAATGTCACTCAAAATTTTCAAGACCTTAACTAATTCGTTTCAGGGGACTTGCTTTGAAAATACACCCATTTTCTGTTGTTTAAAGAAAACCAAACGTTACACTAAGATTCTTAGTAATGATTAAAGTGATATGATGTATGATCTGAATCATATATAGGTAAATATTTTATCAGAAGAGAGGGCATTAATGCTTGGGATGCATGACTTTCTAAGCTATTATGCTGTTGAATTTTCATAAAAGGGAATATCTAACCATATGCTTTGGATATATATACATAGATATGATAACTAGATGCATTATAGAGAATGTATAAGTTAGAAAAAAAATTTATAATTCCATGTTTGTATTATATTTATCACTTGAACTAGCAATTGTGATAATATTACTTGCTTAAATTTGATTTGGGCATTGATATTAAGGTGTAAGGATATTAATTAGAAGAATAACCTATATTAAGAGAGGTCTGACAACTTCTTTGTACTGTCACAAGGTAAAAAAAATGTTATTTCATTTTCTTGTTTTTCTTTTTTGCTGCAATATATTGAATGCATCAGTTTGCATTTGTTCTTTGTCACTTTGCAATTGTATATTATTTATAATGACTAAAAAGCTCAAGCAAATAATAGGTTCAATTTGAAAAAAAAAATGGTTGAGTTTAGAAAAAAGTTCTAATAAAAAACAAATCCATTTTTAAAAAAATTCAAATACAAATGAGTCAGATTCAACTTTTTTTTTAAACTCAACTTAAGTTCAAGCTCGACCCATTTAGTAATAAACTTTTACTATTAATTAATTAATTAATTAATTAATATAAATAATATTTTCTCATAATTCTTGCCAAATGCCTAAACAAAGGATGTGTTTGTCACTTCAAGTCTGAGTTTTTTGGCGCAAATACTACAACTAATTAAGATGTGTGCTACTACTTGCTAATGTTCTTAATGCCACTTTAATGGAATCAAAATATGTTCCTTCTCATTTGCCTAATTTTTCAAGAACTCCTAATTGAAGGGCATAGCCCGCCCTTGATTTGGACTCTTTACCATTTGAAATTTGGATTCAATGTATAGATTGAACTTTGAAGTATTGATTTTTAGTATATTCAAATTTGATGTTTGGATACCTAATATTAGTAAAATTATTTGTTTTAGATCAAAATTTAAATGAGCATTTTTTATAATTTTACCAAGGAACAAAAGTAGAAAGTGAGAAAAACAGTTGATAATTGATAGCAATGGCTTTGGTTTAGAGTTGGAAAAGTATAGGGTCTAACTTTATTTTGGCGAAAAAAGAAATGATTATTTTACAAGCCAGGTCGAGCCGAGTTTTTCCTTTTTTAATTGGATTGGACCTAAACCCATTTTTTTGAAAATTTTCTCATGGATTTGTCTGTTTTTAAATGAGTTTGGTCTATAATTTAGTCTAATTGTAATAAAATACCCAAAAGGAAAACAAGTATATTACTTATTTTGAAATTTAGTTACCATTTTAAACTTTTTAGTTTTTAGATTTATTTATTACTATTCTTTTAGTATTCTCCTAACTATTCATCTCAAGCAATGCATAGGCAATAACCTAAGTAGATTGAAACTTTAGGTAGATTGAGGAATGTAACACCATAATATGTTAACTTCAAATAGTCTTCACTTAGGCTTGATTCCATATGATTCTAAAAAAAAAAAGAGTAAACCGTAGCATTTTATTACATTAAGCCAATAATTTAAATGCTTATATTTTGCCCTGTGGGTCCGTGATCCTATCAATCACATTCTCTACTCAAACTCCATTCATGCAACTCATATATAGCATAAAACAATCCATGAACCATGGATATGAAGCCAAAAACCAGAAAAATGTAATTTCTCAAACGAGTCCAAAAGTCAGATTTTTGGCTCCAAATGTGGAAAATCATAATTAATTCTAGAAAAATAGGAATCAAGCAAACCATAACTTTTTGGAAAGCTCTATATGTTAACTTCACATAAAAATAATTTTATGACATGAATATAGCCTTTGAACCATGTTTGACAATGAAATAGCCATAAAGGTCCGGCTGTCCCTAGTACTGATATAGTTTACCGTTATAAACTTCAAAAATTCATAACTAATTCTACAAAATTACAATCTAGACAAACTATACCAATTTGGAAAGATACCTATGTTAACTAGAGGGAAAAAATAATTCTAGACTAGTTTAGTAGCTTTAGACCTCAAAAATTGATGGAACAATAATAAAGGTCAGCTAGCATCCCTGATATTGATTTAGAACTTTAGAAAATTATTTCTCCCTCTACAGACCTCCAATTGAGGTGCTTCTAATTGGTATAAGCCACTGTGAATGTTTAGTTTCTTTTTATAAAATTTTGTGGTAATTGGACATCATTTGCCCTATGATTGATACAGAAAAAATTTCAGACCAAAGCTACAGTGATAGCAACCAAACTAGAAAATTCTCCAACTTAAAAAATTCATTGAATATTCCATAGACCTCCAAATAATACCCACTTTAGCTTCCTAAAAAGTTATTAAAAAGATCTAGTCACATGCCAAATTTCAGATCAAGGGAAGCTCATTTGGGAAAAAAGTGACATAACCCACCAATATGGTCACTTTTGCTTCCCATAATGCAACTCTAGTCCAAATGGCTCTTTTTAGTGTTTGGCACCTTTTGGGTAAGTTTAAAAGTACTAATACATCACATGTGAATTGCTCAAGTGGTCCAAACCATCTTGCATCTCAAACTCATTATGCTTCACACAAGAATACTATAACGCCTTATATTTTTAGCTTATTTCTAACACACTCCCATGCTTTACATCATCAATTCCATAAAGAAAGAAAAAATATATTAAAATAATACATTTTCTTGTGTTGCGTTATGTATAAAAATTTCATTCGGTGTCACGTGGGCCATGTGAGCTCATACGTCATATTTTCATATTTAATTGCATAAATACAACTCATTTACACCATAAAATGTGGCTTACAACTTATGGAACTCAAAGGAAAGCTTAAAATATTTATGTATATTTTCGGCTAGAATTTGGCTCTTTTCTGACTAAAATTTGAAAATTCATAACTAATTTTAGAAAAATTAAAATCATGCATTCTTAGCCATTATGGAAAGCTACGGATGTCTACTTCATACTAAAAATATGTCCAGACCATAACATCCATCACAGAGGATGTTTGACATCTGAAGTGGTCCAGAGGTCAAATTACTCACTGGTGCTATCATAGATTTCTGCAGCAAATTTGAAAATGTCCAATTAATTCCATAAAAATCCAATCCATGCAAATGATACCAATCTAGAAGGATGTGGATGTTAACTAGAGAGGAAAAATAACTCCAGACCAACTCAGGTACTCCCAGACCTCGAAATTCAATAGAACATTAACTGAGGTTGGGTGAAGCTCCTAATACTGGATAGAATTTTTAAAAATTCATATCTCCATGTTTAGACTTCCAAATGAGGTGCTTCTAGTTGGCACAAGTTACTAGGAATGTCTAGTTTCTTTGTATAAACTTTTATGGCAATTGGATATTATTTGAGCCCTATGTGATAGATTTCATTTTTAGACCAGTATGAACAGTGACATGACCAAAACTAGAAATTTTCCCAACTTTGAAAATTCATCAAATATTTTGTAGACCTCTGAAAATTATATTCTTTAGATTCTAAAAAATCCCTCAACAAGCTCTAATTTTATGCCAAATCTTAGAGTAATAAGAGCTCATTTGGCTAAAAAGTGATAGAGGATTCTATTATGATCAAATTTGGCTCCATATACGATACCAAATTGTCCAAATGGCTTTCCTTGGGGTTTGGCACCTCTTGGGCAAGTCCAAAAGCATAATTAGGACTTGTGTGAGCTGCCAAAATGGTCTCAACCCTCATGCATCTCATTTTGGCCATCTCATCCACACATATGCATAATTCCATAATGCCATTCATGAAGCCACATTGTCCATACATACTCAATTTACATTCTAGCATTCATATATCATAATCTCTCACTTATACATGATACATCAACATATTTATACATGTTCACAACTTCATAAGACATATACATTCATGAATTACAACATATGCCAATTGTATGGTTCAAAGTAACAAAATTCAAGTACTTTGTTGTCATCCTCTCATCCTCAAGGTAGTTGGCTTCCATTACCTTGTTCTCTTAGTCCACCTACCATGTTAGAATATTGGAGAGGAGGGAATGAGATTCAAAGAATCCCAATAGCTCATCTCCCATTCAATCATACATAATGGATGCAAACAAGTCTCATAAATGCATGTATGGTCATGTTGACATGTGCAAACATTCAAGAAGCATTTTCATCATTTGAGAATGTCATACATAGCATACAAAGACTTACCAAGCAAGTGGATTGGCCTCACCCAATTTCTTGTGGATATTGAACTTGCCTCACCCATTCTGTAAGAGATTTTTGGACTTAACCATACTCTTGGGAGCCCATCTTGCTTTTGGGAGACTCTTTGCTTTGTCTCAACTAATCTCAAGGGTTCTTAGCTCATCCTCACCATGGCTAAAGGTTTTTGGCCTCACCACACTCAAGCAAATCTAAGCACACATCAAAAATATCATATAAGAGCATATTGTAACATCATGGCACCATGGAATCAAAGTCATGCTAGAATGTTTTTCATGGCTTAAAAATACATATACATACATCTAAGACAAGCTAAGCACACATCCATGCATGAGAAAAAGTGGAGAGAGTTACCTTACACACAATCACATACTTTTCCCTTTGAAAGAATGCTCCCTCTTTTGGCCACACACACAAAAAAGTGTGAGGAAGTTTTCTCTTGGCCTAAACACAATTTATGAAAGTCAATTAGGTTCATGGAATTAATTCTAAAGCCACACACTTACTTGAACTCTAGCTTAATCTATAAATCTAATTATGGTTCCATAATTGCATCTAATGAAGCAACATCCCTTAAATAAATTCTAGGCTCCATTATTTCCTTTCAAATATGATTATTAACTCCTTTTAAGCATCTTGGAGTCATCACACAATTAAAACTAAGCCTAACTACATGTTGCTTTTTTTAAGTCATAATATGGAATATAAAGCACTAACTCACTTTCTATGGTTTATAAATTTCTCCCAAGACTTCCCTTCATATTCATTCATCATATATGACTTAAAAATAGGCTTAGAAAAATTTAAAACTCTCCCTAACTACACAAACCCCTTTAGGTTGAGGCTATGGAAGAAATGGGGCATTTTGGAGTTTGCCTCGTTTTCTCAAGGGAGGATGCATATGGGGAGCCTCTTAGGGATCTTAAGAGCTCATTTAAACTCTTAATTAGACCTAGGAATCATCATACAAAATCAGATTTTACAAGGTGCACTTGAAACCCTAGAATTTGCATCTTAAAATCTAATAGTTTTTTGTTAATTCTCTTTGCATATTCTTAATCTCCACACCCTTTTTCCTTAGAATCACCCTTGGTTCTACCTAAAAATCAACTCCTCTTAAGTCTTCTCAAGTGGGGTGAAAATGGTGGAGAAGGGGAGCAAAGGGTAGCAACGATGAAAGAAGAAAATACCTTATTTTCATGGCGTTTCTCACTTGAATCTTGTGTTCTTTGAGCTCCTCTCTTCAAATCCGAATTTTTTTCTCAATTTCTCCTTTAAAATAGATCCATATACTTCATTATAATTATAGGAAATAAAGAAGAATGAAGGAGAAGAGGTTTGGAAGAGAAAGAGTATGAAAACCTACTAAATTTTCACACTTTAAGCCTTTGATTTCTCCTTCTCTTTGCCTTCCTCTTGTGCACCACTCTCCCTAGGGTTTTCCTCTGGTTTTGGGCAAAACTTGGTCATGTAACATGAAGGGAGAAGAAGGGTGCATCATATATATAGGTGGGAGGAAGTTACACTTTTCAAAAATTCTCATTTTGCCCTTCGTTCTTGGCATTTTTGTTTCTCCTTCGTCTTAGCTCCTTTTTAAGAACCGTCTTTTCCATTATGAAATTTAGATTCCCAATTTAGTAAAATGCCTTTGGACTCACTCAAATCGGAGTTAAAACCTTTCTAAACGAATTCGTCAAAATTTGGGTACACCGATATTGGAAAACGTCCACCGAAGGGGCTTTCCATGGTTTTTAGGGCCTCTAAAAACCTTGGAGAACTCAAAAATTTCATTTAAAAATCCTTCCTATGTTAATTCCAAAATTTGCTCAAAATTACAAAAATGCCATTACGTTTCGTAAGCTTTTCATAAGAAATTGTTTCTTCATTCTAGCTCCGTTTTTCTTTTTGTCTGAGCCTGGGATTCTTATTTTTAAGAGTCTAGAATGCTTTCTAAATTTTTTAGGACCTTAACTACATCATCTTGAGTGACTTCCTTTTGTATCTGGTGAATTTCATTCATTTACAGAGAAACCGTACATTATGTTTCTCACATTTTCTCTTGTTTTCAAAAAATCAAATGTTACAAATACACACTTAGGAATGGCCTACCAAGTACCCAAAATTTGTATTCTCATTGCTTTGGTTCCACAAATGGTTCATATATCACATATACATAATTTTATACTTGTCCATCTATTTACATGTCAAAAATAATATCTACATATATATTTTGGCACTTTTCTGCATCAAAAGAACCAAAACAAGCTATACAACTAGCTAAGTATGCTCAACTAGGCTCCTTGACTTGCATCTTGGTCTCTTTGAGCTCTACCTAACATGTTAAGATGGGAGAGGGAAGGGGGTGAGATTTATGGAATCTCAATAGCTCATACACTCATTCAAGGAAGCAATTACGACATATAAACATGTCAAAGCATGCAAGTAGGCATCCACCCATTCAAAATCACACAACATATGATTTACATGCCATGATAACCATATCAATGCCAAGAATAAGCTTTAGGGACTTTTGGTTTAATCTCACCCTATTTTGGAGACTTTTGGATTGTCCTTACCCTTGGTCTAAGGACTTTTAACTTGGCCTCACTCATCCATGAGACTTTTGGCCTTGTCTCACCCATTATTAGGGACTTTTGGCTCTACCTCATCCATCACAAGGGACTTTTGGCACCACTTCACCTTTTGAGGGCAATTTTCATAACCCAAAATATAAGTATATTAGTATTAATACATTAAGGCAATATCAAATGGTATGTCTCACAATACAAGTACACACACAAGCATACAATGACTACCATACATCCAAGAATGCAACAAGAAAGAGTAAAGAGCTACCTTGTAAGCCAACACAATCCTTCCCTTTTTATTTCTCTTTTCCTTTCTCGGCCTCACAACCACAACTAGATGGAGTCCATTCTCTTGGGCTTAAACACAACAAGTTGCATGTAATTACTCTCTTGGAACTTAAATAAATACTCACAAAGGCTAGGGGATTCTTACATCAAAACAAACTTTACAAAGTATTTAAGAATCCTTAATTTCTCTCTCTTGAATTTTCCTAGCTTTTTTTCTAATTCCTTTGCATTTCCTAACTTCCCACACTCCAATTCAAGGGTTTCATACTTGTTCAAGGTTAGAAGTTTCTTCTCTTTACAAGCTCTTAAGTTAGTAGAACCAATATGCACAAGAAACAAAGAAGAAGAAGCAAAGATACATAGACATCTACCTTGAATTCTAGCCTTCTTCAAGAGCAGTTTCCTTGCCTTCACTTTCCCTTTAAATCTCCACTCTCCCTCTTCTAAACAAAGCTCAAAACAAAACCAATTCAATAACCAAAACCATAAGAAGAGAGGAAAAGAGAGAAGAACAAAATTCTAAAAAGGAAAGCTATGGAAATCTCAAGTTTTGCTCACCTTTTCCTTGGTCTTCCTTGGCTTCTCTTGGTCCCTCTCTCTCTTTCAAGCCCTTTTTTTTTGTTTTGGTCAAAGCATGAGTCAGTTAAAAGAAAAGGAGAGCTTCTGGAGTCTTTAAGAAGTAAAAATGACTTTTTCTCACTTTTTCCATAATAACCCTTACTATAGCATAAAATAACCTTGGCTACGGCAAGCACGTATCAGTCTCAGGCCCCTGTTCTTGCTACGGTGCGCGCTATAGCAAGAAACTCCCTGATTTTTGTATAAGATGCCTGAATTCGCTATAGCTAAATGCATTCTCGTTATAACGAATAGGTACATTCACTATAGGCAATAAGAGTCCTGGCTATAGCCAATAGACTTATAAAAATTTCAAAAATTATGGTTGTTACAAAGAAGGCCATTTAGTATATATATGCTATAAAGAAGATGGGCTTAAATCTACAATGTTTTATTGTTAAAGTAGTTTCAAAGGCCATTTAGTTTTGGTATAGTTGTACAATTATGGTATGATTATGAGATTATGCAATTAGGGGAACATGTCATAGAAGCCACAATAATTAATGGACCAATGTGAGGTAGAAAGTTCTTGTTGGATATTTTGAGCCAGTTATGATGGGTTTACCTAAATCTAGTAATTGAATAAGACTTAGAGAGAATTAATTAAATTAATTAATTATAATATAAATTAGTTTAATGAACTAATATATATTAATTTATTATTTAAATTATTTATTAATTTGAATTTTTGAATTCAAATTACTCCAATCCATTAATTTCCCTTTTAGTAGGAAATTTGAATTTTAAATAATTAAGGTTAATTAAAATGAAAATTGTTGATGTGCATTAGTTATATATATTTTTTAAGAGAAAGTGAATGTATGTGAGTGTAGGGGTAGTTGTAGAACCATTTCCTCTTTCTCTTTCTCTCAAAAATTGATATACATAAAAAGAGAGAAAATTCTCTCAAACTATGAATTTTTTTATTTTCTTTTGATCAAAAGGGTGCAACTACTGGGAACAAAAATTTGAGTCCATTAAAGTGATCAAATTCACTGTATAGGACATTTAATTAGGCGATTTTTGCAAAACAATATGTAAATTGATCCAATTATTTTTTTTAATTTATCATTAGTATTAGAGCCTAGTTAGAGGCTTGATTAAATTGTTTCCCATGGTTTGAAATACAATATGTATTTTGTCTATGGTATATTTGAAGTTTGATATACATGAAATATATATATATATTTGGATCTTTAAACATTAAAAAAAAAAAACAACAACAACAGCTGCAAATTGTAGCCTATATATAAGAGGATATATGGTAGAAGCATGGAGAAAAATTCTAACTCCATTAGAGATTAAATTGAATTTAAAGTTGGAATTTTAATATAAACAAACAACAAAATTTAGAGCATTGGCATTTACTATGGACGAAGCCATTAAGAGTAATATTGATAAGACTAGAATGTAACATTCGATTTTCTGAAAACGAGAGAAAATATGAGAAATGTAACGTATGGTTTCTCTATAAACAAACAAAACTCACCGGATACCAAAGGAAGTCCCTAAAAATGATGCAGTTGAGGTCCCAAAAAATTTGGGAAGCATTCTAGACTCCTAAAAATGAGAATCTTAGGCTCAAAAGGAAAGAAAAATTGAGCTAGAATGAAGAAACAATTTCTTACAAAAAGCTTATGAAACGTAATGGCATTTTCATAATTTTGAGCAAATTTTGGAATTCACACACGAGGGCCTTTTAAATGGAAGTTTTGAGTTTTTCGGGGTTCTCAGAGGCCCTGAAAACCATGGAAAGCCCCGGGACTATTAAATCCCCTCTGATGGACGTTTTCTAACGTTAGTGCATCCGAATTTTGACGGATTCGTTCATGAAGGTTTTAGCTCTGATTTGAGTGATTCCAAAGGCATTTTATTAAATTGGGAACCTAAATTTTATAATAAAAAAGATGGTTCTAAAAAAGGACCTAAAACAAAGGAGAAACGAAAATGTCAAAAATGAAAGGCAAAATAGAAATTTTTGAAAAAGTGCTTCTTCCTCCCTTATAAATAGGTGGAACCTCATACTCTCCCTCACTTAGCTTCAGATTATTCTGCCCTAAATCAGAAGAAAAACCCTAGGAGAGTGGCGCACCAAGGGAAGAAGAAAAGGAAAAGAAAATCTAAGCTTAAGGTATGTTTTCGTGGTAGTTTTTTATGCTTTTCTTCATCCACACCTCCTCTCCTCCCTTCTCCTTTGTTTCCTTTGATTGAAATGGAGTTTATAAGTTTAATTCAAGGGAAAATTTGGATTTGAAGAGAGGAGCTCAAAGAACACAAGATTCAAGTAAGAAAAAGCAAAAAAACAAGGTAATTTCTCTTCCTATGGTTGCCATCTTTGGTTCCCTTTTCCACCATTTCGCCCCACTTGAGAAAACCTTAGGAGGATATGATTTTTAGGCAGAACCAAGTATGAATCTATGGAAAAAGGGTATGGTGATTAAGAATATGCAAAGGAAATTATCAAAAAACCATTAGATTTCAAGATGCAAATTCTAGGGTTTTATGTGTACCTTCCAAAATCTGATTTCATATGATAATTCCTAGGCCTAATTAAGAGTTTAAATGAGCTCCTAAGATCCCTAAGATGCTCCCCACATGCTTCCTCCTTCAAGAAAACAAAAAAATCTCCATGAAGGCCAATAAAGCCCTATGTCTCAGCCAAAAGGGGTTCTTATAGCTAGGGAGAGTTTTAAATTTTTCTAAGAAAATTCTTGAATCATATTTGATGAATGAATATGAAGAAAGGCCTTGAAAAAAATTTAGAACTCATAGAAAGTGATTTGGTGCTTTAGGTTCCATATTATGACCTAAAGAAGTAACATATTGTTAGACCTTTTGTTTTAATTGTGTGATAACTTCAAGAGGCTTAAAAGAAGTCAAGAATTATATTTGAAAGAAAAGAATGAAGCTTAGATATTATTTGAGGGGTGTTGCTTTATTAGGTGCATTTATGGACCATAATGGGGTTTATAAAACAACCTAATGTCTAAGCTAGTTGTCTAGCCTTAGAAATTATTTCATGAACCTAATTGGCTTCCATAAATTGTGTTTAGGCCAAGAGAAACCTTCCCCACACTTTTGTGGGTGTGTGGCTGAAGCAAAGGAGGGATTTTCAAGAGAAAAAGTATGTGATTGTATGCAAGGTAGCTCTCTCCACCTTCTTTCATGTATGGATGTGTGTTTAGCTTGTCTTAGAATGTGTGTATGTGTATTTTCAAGTCATGAAAAGTATGCTAGCATGCCTTTACATGCCATGATTTCATGATGACATATTATGTTTTCAAATGAATGCATGATGTTTGTTCGAGTTTGTTTGAGTGTAGAGAGGCCAAGAACTCTTAACCATAGTGAGGATGAGCCAAGAACCCTTGAGATTAGTTGAGACATAGTAAAGAGTCTCCCAAAAGAAAAGTGAGCTCCCAAGAGTATGGTTGAGTCTAAGAATCTCTTAAAGAATGAGTGAGGCAAGTCCAAAATCTATGAGGAAAAGTGTGAGGCCAATCCAAATACTTGGTGAGCTCTTGAATGTCTTATGACTTGTTCACATGCTAAGCTTACTTCTTGAATGTTCATAATTTGTATTATATCCATGCATGCATTTTCAAGACTTGCTTTGCATATATTATATATGATTGAATGGGAGATGAGCTATTAGGATTCTTTGAATCTCATTCGCTCCTCTCTAATGATCTAATATGCTGGGTGGACCAAGTGGACATGGTAATGGGAGTCAACCACATTGAAGAAGAGAGATTGATACCAATATGCCTAACTTTGGTCTTTTTAAAACAATAATGATGTATATTATTGTTGTAAATGGTCTATGACCCTTGAGACATATGTAATTGTGATATTATATGATGTAGGAATGAAAGAATGTGTTATGTGAATGATGGAATGTAAAGTGAGTATGTTATGGCATTATAGTTTCATGAATAGCTTTATGGAAATATGAATAAGTGTGGATGAGATGAAAAAAATGAGATGCATGGAGTTTGGGACCATTTGGGCAGCTTACATAAGTCTTAATCATGCTTTTAGATTTGCCCAAAAGGTGCCAAATCCTATATCACTTTTTGGCCAAATGAACTCTTCTTGATTTGAGATTTGGCATGCAATTAGAGCTTGTTGAAAGCTTTTTGAGCAGCTAAAGACTATAATTTTTGGAGGTCTACAGAATATTTGATGAATTTTCAAAGTTGACAATTTTTCTGATTTTGGTCTGCTGAACTATTCATTTGGTCTGAAAATAAAATCTGTCACACAAGGCTTAAATGGTGTCCAATTGCCACAAAATTTTATACAGAAAAACTAGGCATTTACAGTGACTCATGACAACTAAAAGCAACGCATTTTGAGGTCTAGAGAGGGAGATATCAATTTTTAAAAAGTTTGTCCAGTATCAGGACCTTTACCCAACCACAGTTACTATTCCATTAAATTCTGAGGTCTGGGTTACCTGAGCTAGTTTGGAGCTATTTTTTTCCTCTAGCTAACATTTATAGCTTTCTAGATTGGTATCATTTGCATGGATTGAATTTGTTTGAAATTAATTGGACATTTTCAAAGTTTGCTGCAGAAATCTGTGACAGCATCAGTGATAGTTTGACCTCTGGACTTTTTCAGAGGTCAAACGTCCTTTGTGGTGGATGTTATAGTCTAGACATATTTTTAGTATCAAGTAGACATCCATATATTTCCAAAATGATTGAGAATTCATGATTTCAATTTTTTTAGAATTAGTTATGATTTTTCAAAATTTGGTCAGAAAAGAGCCAAATCTGGCCGAAAATGGATATGAATATTTCATACTTCCCTTCGTGATTCTTGAGGTGTAGGCCACTTTTAATGATACAAATGAGTTTTATTCATGTAATTAAATATGAGGATGTAATGTTTGAGCTCATAGGGTCCACATGACACTGGATGAAATTTTTATACATGACGTAACATTAAGAAATGCATTAAAACAATGTCATTTTCTTGTCTCTTGTATGAATTGCTTGATGTGAGGCATAAATATAGTATGAAATGAGCTAAAAATATATGGTGTTACACAGAAAGGTTGTGTAGAAACTTTACAATTAAACCAAGGATACCCTAATCGAATTAAAGATGAGAAAGATATGAGTGTTTGAAGCCATGTGCTTAAAACTAATTTTTCTAAAAATCATGGTTATCTAGCCATGTTTCAAAGATTGTTTCTCCTTCATCAAGCCACAAATTTGTACCATCCATATGCCATTGGAAGGATCTTGTTGTAAGCTTTCTAATGACAATAAATTTTCTTGAATCGAAGTTAAAAAGAGTGAGATATGACTTAATAAACATGGCTATTCAAAAATGACAATTTCAGAAATAATGTGAATAGTTGTAGAATTTGGACATAGGGATCAAATGGCTTGGCCACTTTTGATGTGACACATGCAATCCACCTAGACCTCTTTTAGATCTAAAAGTTGGATTGGTGAAAAGGAAAAAGTCAAAGGAAGAGTATGATGGTGTCATGGTGGCTAGAGAAGGCCAAGAAGGTGGTGCATAGCTTGCACGTGTCACCCTAGGCACGTGATAGGCTATTCTTCCTTTATATATATTTTTAAATTTTTTTGAACTAGAAATTTTTTTGGTGGCGCATGGGGGCACATGCTAAACCTTATGATATTAGTTTTTGGCTTTAAAAATTCCTTAATTTGAGAGCTTTATTTTGACATATAATTTGCATATGTTTGAGATACAATTGGATTTTTTTTTCAATTTTTTTGTCTTTAATTGCCATTTTAATACTTTAAAAATTCCTAAAAATACATATTATTAATTAATTATTTTTCTTTCACCCTTAATAGGTAAAAATGGATTAAGAAACTTATATGAACTATGAATTGGACATAGAGATCTTCATGGATTATAAAATAGATCCTAACAATGGTATCTAACATCATATGTATATAATGAGAGGTTAGTGGTTTGATGCAAAATGTCATTTTAACCTAAATTATAGGAGAATTCCTTACTATAAATTTATCATAGGATTCATCAACTCATTTCTTGATGACAATTTTTGGAGAACTCGCAGAAAAACTTCACCTTATTATAAATGTACAATAATTAGCTCTCCTTTCACAATTCCTAAATGTGAGAAGTGCATTGAAATTTAAGTATAGTGCATATGAGAAGGGAATTCATCTGAAGAGAGTGATTAAACATGCTAACTCAATTTGAATTACTAAATAATCTTATCAACAATTATAGGGACTGCATCAAGTATAAGAAAGATGAGATACCATTTAATTCAAAAAATAATTTGTGAATAAATTTGATAACAGCAATGGTGACATTTTTTGGGACATATGTTATGGAAGTGAGATAAATGCTGGCTTCTGAGCATGAGCCCAATAATATCATTATTGGTCAAAGCAAAGTTTATTGCAAATAAATAATATTGTGTATATATATATTTATAATTATGTGTTATGATTATATAGATAATTGTGTTAAATGAATGTGGCCACTAAGAATAAAATAGTTAAGCTCAACAAAGGAAAGGAACTTAGTTGTAATAATTGGGATATATGGCACTATAAACTTTCTTATATAGGGATCATGAGGCTTTCCAAGCTTAGAAGAAAAAGGATAACATAGCTCACACCACAATGTTGAGCTATATGGTTGATAACTTATTGTGCAAATTTAAGTCCTATCTAACCGCATAAGCTATATGGATAGCATGAAAAGACAAGTTTGGTGGTACTTTTACTACCAAACTAAGAAGGCTTGTTGTCAAATTTGACACCTATAAGCTACAACCCAATAACACCATAAAGTAGTATCTTAGAAAAAAGTCAAATATGATATGAGTGCTAAAGTCGATCAACCATGTCCTTACAGATGAACAATAGGTTCAAGCTATGATAAAATCTATCCTTATTAGTTAGGAGCATATGAAGGTGAACTTAACCCACAACGAGAGCATAATTACTTTTAATTATGTTTTCACCACTTGAAGCTTGAAGATGAGCATCTAGAAGTAGCTAGATCCTCTAGTCATGCATAAATGAGAAAGGCTGTTAGAACTTCAAGACCCAAGGGAAAGAAGGGTAAGTGTTTTTAAAAGAAGAAGGGTCTTAGCTAGAAATTTTAAAAAGCCAAGAAGAACTTTTAAAAGAAGGACAAGTATGGTGGCAAGAAACTTTACATGGCTAAGGTCAAGTGTTATGCCTATCAGAAAATGGGATGCTTTGGCCGTGATTGCATTGAACAAAGCAAGGTAACACCATGCAACATTTTTCCACATTAATTAATGTTTCTAGTATTATTTTAATAGTTAAATATCATCCTTTATAGATTGTAAACTTATGAGCCACATGTCACATAGCTAAGGATTGAGGATCTTTTGTGGAATAAGATTAGTTGCCTAATAAGAGTATATGGCTATATGTAGGAAATAATGCTAGGGTTAAAGTTAAAGGCATTGGCATGTGCAAATTGTTTTTACGTAGTGGAAGAACCCTGATCTTACATGATGTCTTATTTGCCTCAAAGTTCTGGTAGAATTTAGTTTTTATTATTTCTCTTTTAAAGTTTAATTTTAATATTAATTTTCATGATGGCTTAGTAGACATTTTTAAAGGGATAATATTTTATGGTTTTGATTTTTTTTTGATAGTTTTATTGTATTAGATAGTTTTATTTTATTAGACATACTTTATGATAATGTTTGTAATTTAAATATACATGATTGCTTTACCACATCTACTGTTTCTAATTTAGTACTAGAAATGAATGTTGACATGCTAGGCTGGGTCATATAAGCTAAGAGTGAATTAATAGACTAGTAAAAGAAAGATTGTTAGGTTCAATCTCCAATATAGAAATGTCTCTATGTGAACATTCCCTAATATGTAAAGCAACTAGAAAACTATTTGGCAAAGGAATTAGGGCTAAATTTCCATTGCAATTAATCCATTTCAATATATGTGATCTAATGGGTGTGAAGGCGAGATATGGAGCATGGTATTTTAAAAGTTCATTGATAACTATTCATGATATGGTCAAGTTTATTTGATCTCCCATAAGTTAAAAGCATTATAATGCTTCAAACATTACATGATTATGATAGAGAATCAACTAAACAATAAAATTAAGGTGTTAATAATAGACCAAGGAGCGAATATTTATCTAAAAAGAGCTTTGTGAAGAAAAAGGAATAATTAGACAATTAACAATTCCTAACACTCTACAACAAAATAAAGTAGTTGAAAAAAGAAATAGGATATTATTTGATATAGTTAGGTCAATAATGGTTTAAACAAATTTGCCTATCTCTTTTTAGGGAGATGCTTTATTGATTGCAATCTTTATGCTTAACTAAATGACCTCTAAATCACTCACTTTTACACCTTATGAGTTATGCATAATTAGAAAACTAAATTTAAGCATTCTAAGATTAGGGAGGTCAACTACTTATATCCATAATGTAAAGTCATATATCGGATAAGAGGATCCTGGGTTAGGTCCATATAAGTGGGAGTAGTACTCTCCCTTTCGGCGATGCCTTTTGGGTTGTGAGCGATTGAGGTTACCCAAGAACAAAACCCCACCAGGCCAATGTGCGGGGTGCCGTAATGGGGACAATATCGCTGGGAGTTATTATGGAAATTTGGTATTAGAGCTAACCCAGCCATATGTGTAACTCAAGGACGAGTTGGCCCCAAAGGGGTAGAAATGTAAAGTTCCACATTGGATAGAAGGATCTTGAGTTAGGTCTATATAAGTGGGAGTAGTACTCTCTCTTTCAGTATAGCCTTTTGGTTGTGATTGATTGAGGTAACTCAAGAACAAAACCCCACCAAGCTAATGTGTTAGGTGTCATAACGGGGACAATATCACCAGGAGCTTTGTATGGAATTGGTATCAGAGCCAACCTAGCCGTATGTGCAACTCAATAACAAGTTGGCCCCAAGGGGGTGAAAATATAAAGTCCCACATTAGATAGGAGGATCCTAGGTTAGGTTCATATAAGTGGGAGTAGTACTCTTTCTTTTGATGAGGCCTTTTGGGTTGTGATCGATTGAGGTGACCCAAGAACAAAACCCCACTAGGCCAATGTGCCGAGTGTCATAACAAGGACAATATCGCCAGGAACTCTATATGAAATGTGGTGTACAAAGATAACCCATATTCCATATAGAGGTCCCAGCAATATTGTAATACCATAATGCATTGGCCTCATTAGACTAGTGTTCATGCTTGATTCCATTTAATTTCCAAGCAAAGGAATAAAATAGTAGTATTTTATCGTGCTACGTATGGCCCAAAATTTCCATTTCATGTTATGTGTGCTATATTAACACACTAACATCATTTTCCACTCATACTTCATCTATTAAACTCATACATATCATAAAACAATCCATGAACCACGAATTTAGAACCAAAAACCAGAAAAATTACAAGTTACTCATGGGTCCAGAATTCAGGTTTTTGATATCAATTTTGAAAAATCATAATTAATTTTAAAAAAAATAAAAATCAAGTAAATGATAGCTTTTTGGAAAGCTCTAGATGTCCACTATAAGATAAAAATTATTCCAAGCCATGAAACCCCAGCTGGACCACAATTGACATAAAAAAAGCTCGAATGGTTCGGCTACCCAGGTTTGTTATTACAAGTTACTAATATGAACTTCAAAACTTCATAACTAAATCTAGAAAAATCAAATGCCAGAAAACCATATCATTCTAGAAATCTATGAATGTTAACTTGAGGGAAAAAATAAGTCCAAACTAAAACAGAAGCAACTAAGACACAAAATCTATGGAATAATAATATAGGTCTGGCTACACCCTTGATACTGATATAGAACTTCAAAAATTTGTTTCTCCCTATATAAATCCAAATGAGGTGATCTTAAGTGCTAAAAAAATCTTATCATGTCTATTTTATGTCTATAAAATTTTATAGCCATTGGACACCATTTGACCTATGAGTGATAAAGACAAAAGATCTAACCATTTACACAATAACCATGCCAATTCTGTCAAAATTTACCAACTTTGAAAATTCACTAAAAATTATCTAAAATCTAAATAATATGTGCTTTATCTTTCCAAAAAGCTCTAGATGAGAACTATATGCATGCCAAATTTTAGGTCAAGAGGAGCTCATTTAGTCAGATCTTGACATAGCTCACGAATATGGCAAATTTGGCACCATATAAGGGTCAAAGTTAGTCCAAATGGCATCCTAACTTCTCTACCACCTCTTGGGCAAGTTTTAAAGCATAAACATAACATGTGTGGGCTTCCCAAGTGGTCCAAACTACTATGCATCAAAAACTCACCATGCCACAAACCATAATACACATTCAAGAATGGTCCTTTAAGTACCCAAAACATATATTCTTATTGATTTGATTCTAATTTTGGTTTATACATTACATATATCTACTCTTACATTTTCTTATATATTTACATCTCAAAAATAATATGTACATATAAACTTTGATATCTCTTTACATCAAAAATTACATTAATGGCAAAGTATGGTCTATCAAGTGCCTTAACTTCCACTTTTGGCTTCTTGTGCTCCACCTATGCATGTTAAAAAGGAAGAGGGAAGGGGGTGAGATTCAAAGAATCTTAATAACTCATACACTCATGCAAGTAAGCAATCAAGGAATATAGATATGTCAAATCATACAAGTAAGCATCTAACACCATTAAGTATTATTCAACACATAATTTACATGCCATGTAAACCTATCAAGCCAAGAATAAGCTCTAAGGACTCTTGGTCTAGCCTCATCCCATTTTTTAAACTTTTGGATTAGATTCACTTTGATTTATGGACTTTTGACTTGGTCTCACTCATCCATGAGACTTTTGGCCTAGTCTCACCTATACCAAGGGTCTTTTGGCTTCACCTCACCCATTATAAAGGACTTTTGGCACCACCTCACCCTTAAAAGCACATTTCACAACCCAAACCATAATTCAAGAAAAATATATTGGTACCAACACCACAAGGCAACATCAAATGGCATGTCTCATCATGCAAATGCACATATAAGCATACAATGACAATTACATATCCAAGAATATAAACAAGAAGGAGTGAAGGGCTACCTTGTAATCCAACATAAGCTTTCCTCTTGATTACTCTCTTCCCTTTTTGGTCTCACACCCAAAAATAGATGGAGCTTGATTTCTTTGGCCTAGACACAACAAATAGGATCCAATTACACTTTTGAAGCAAGCCATAACATTAAATACACACCAAGGAAGCACACTTGGCTTTATGGTCACATATTAGTTCCATAAAAGGCCTAATCAAGCAATTACCATAATTCAAGCTCTTGGCTCCATTCTCTTCTTATATCTAGGCTTCTTGATTCCCTTTGGAATCCTTAGAGCCATCACACGCTCATTTACAAGAGCCTAAATACATGTTATTTCTATAGGTCATATTATGGAATTTATACCTCCAACTCTCAAAATATGGCTTCTAAATCTTTCCCAAGGCTTCCTCTCATCTTTTTCCATCACATATGGTCCCAAAACAAGCTTAGAACAAATTAAACACTCCCTAACCTTATTAACCATTCTTGGTCAAAACAATGGAGGGAAATGGGACCCATGGAGTTTGCAAATTTTTCTTAAAGGGAGGGACACTTGGAAGGCTTCCTAAGGGTCTTAGAAACTCAAACAAATACTTATATATGTTAGGAAATTCTTGAATCAAAACAGATTTTATAAGATGTTCAAGAACCCTTAACTTTGCTATCTTGAAATTCAATGGCTTTTCTTATACTTTCTTTGCATTTCCTAGGTCCCCAGACTCTAAATCATAGGATTCTTGCTTGCTCTAGGTCAGAAATTCCTTCCCTTTACTAGTTCTCAAGTTGGTCGAACCAACACACACAAGAAGCAAAGAAGAAGAAGCAAAGATACATAGATATCTACCTTGATTCCCTTGCTTCTTCAAGAGCTTGTTCCTTTGGTATAGCCTCCTCTTCTAATTTTAATCTTTCTCCTCTAAACCAAGCTCAAAATAGACCTAAATGAATAACCAAAACCAAAGGAAAAGAGCTTAAGAGAAGGAAAATAACATTAAAGAAGGAAGAGCCATGAAAATCTTCCATTTTCCTCCTTTCTTTTATGCATTCTTTCCTTCAGTCTTCTCTTTTGTTTTAAGTAGAAAAGAAAGTTGGTTAAAAGGGAGATGAATGAGACGCCTCTTATGTAGAAGAATTTAGAAGGATTTGCTCATTCAAAATAACATTCACGTCCTTTCTTTTGGCTAATTCATTTGAGACTCGTTTTAGCTCCTTTTTTTAGAACCGTCTTTTTTAACATAAAACTTAGGTTTTCAATCTCATAAAATATCTTTAAAATCACTCAATTTGTATAACACCATATTTATCTAGCCTTTCTTTATCTTATTCCTAGTCACTTTTCCTTGGCATAGCAAGATTGGTAGAAAAATTCAATTTAAATATTGCATTATTTTGCATTACGCTATACTTAAATTTTTCATTTTGCTTTTCGTGGGTTATATGAACTTACTCATGTCATCCTCCAATTAAAATAAATTCATAAAACTTTCTCAAAATGTTGCCAAAAATTCAAGCTTATGGCATATATACACAAAATAATGCAAGTCAGTCTCGGGTCCAACTTGATAGATTTCTGGTGCAACTTTAGAAAATCATAACTAAATCTAGAAAAATTGAAATCAAGCAACCTATAGCTTTCTGGAAAGCTCTAGATGTTAACTTTATACTAAAAAGAATTTCAAGTCATGAAAACATCATTCGGATCATGTTTGATAGCAAAAAAATGACATAGGTCAAACTGCCCAACGTTTCTAATACAGCTTATTGATATAAACTTTAAAAATACATAATTAATTCCACAAAAATCTAATTCAAGCAAACTATACCAATTTGGAAAGCTAAAAAATTTAAGAGAAAATACTTTTAGACTAAGCCAGACACGTTTAGCTATTAAAAACTAATGTAATAGTACATAAACTCAACTGGTGCTACTGATATTGACACAAAATTTCAAAAATTTATAACTCTCTGCTCAGACCTCCAAATGAGGTGCTTTTAGTTATCACAATTCACTGGAAATGTCTAGTTTATTCTTGTAAAATTTTATAGCCATTGGACACCATTTGCCTTATGAATGACAAAGATGAATTTTCTGACCAATTGCATAGTGACAGAACCAAATCTATGGAAATTTGCCAACTTTGAAAATTTACCAAATATTCTCTAGAGCTCTAAATAATATGAAATTTAGCTTTCTAAAAAGCTATAGACAAGATCTATATTCATGAGGAAATTCGTTCATTTGGTCAGATCTTGACATAGGATTGCAAAATGCCACATTTTGGCTTCTAAAAGGGTCCTAAATGGTCCATTTTTGCTTCTAGCTTTTTTAGGGCCACTTGAGCACGTGGGAAAGTATGAAATAGTCTATAAAGCATGTCCTAATGGTACAACAACCTACATTTCACAAGCTCACTCTTCCACTTAATGATACACACATGGAATACACATGCTTATTCTTGCCATACAATGTCAAAAACATGCAATATCATACATTTTCTTCCAATTCTCATATATACCTCACATATTCATGTAGTTACATATGTTCAAGGACTTATACATCATATATATCATGGAGATACATCATTTGACAACTATATAGCTATAATACAAACATTTTACAACTCCATTGCCAATCTTCATGTCTTCAAGTGCGGTGGCTCCCATTTCTTTGCTATCTTGATTCACCTAGACATGTTAGGTAATGCGGAGGGAAGAGTGAGATTTTAGGAATTCCAATAGCTCTTCTCTCTTTCAAGCACACATAATGGATACAAATTCAAGTCTAAAAATGTATGCATGACTATCTTGAAATTCATAAACATGTATGAAGCAATTCTTGCATTCAAAAAGCCACATAAATCATATATAGGCTTGCAAGATAAGGGTTTAGCCTCACCCATTCTTTTTGGGACTTTTGGACTTGCCTTACCCATTTTCTTAAGGAATTTTTGACTAAGTCTCACTCTTTTAGAGACTTTTGGCTTTATCTCACCTAATCTTGAGGACTTTTGGCTCATCCTCACACTAGCTAAGGGACTTTTGGCTTCATCACATTCAAGCAAGCCATTCATGTTTAGAAAAATATCATTCAAGTGCATAAGCAAAGCATCATGGTACCATGGCATATAAATACATACTAAAAACATCTTTCATGGCTTAAACATACTCACACACATTCAAAGACAAGAAAACATCTAAAGATACATGAGAGAAAGGAGAGAGAGCTATCTTGCATACAAGAACACACTTTAACCTCTTAAAGTTCCTTCCTCCCCCTCGACCAAACACCTACAAAGAGGTAGGGCTTGATTCCTTTCGCCTAAACATATGAAATGGGATCCAATTACACTCTTGGAACATTCACTAAAGCCACACACACATTGGAATGATTTAGGCATTCATATGGTTCAATTATAGTTTCATAAGGCACCTAATGAAGCAACCTTGGAAATTTATGATCTTGGCTCCATTCTCTCCCTTAATCTATGACTCTTGACTCCATTTAAACTCCTTGGAGTCATCACATGTTTATTTTGAGGAGTCTAGCTATGTTTTTCTTTGTTATGCTATAATATGGAACCTATGGGCCTGTTTGATTTGATTCTGCAAAACAATTTTTTTGTTTTCAAGAACAAAAAAACAAAAAAACCTGTTTGATAATGTGTTTTTAATGAAGTTTTTTGTAAAACAAAAAAATAAAATTTTGTTTTCAAAAACAAAAAACTCAAAACACTTTTTAAGTGTTCTATCATTTTTGTTCTACAGAATCAGGTAAAAAACAGAAAACAATTACTTTTCAAAATAATGATTCAAACAGATTTTTTAATTTTTTTGTTCTCAAAAATTTGTTCTTGAAAACATATGTTTTGAAAATATTAAAACAAAAACAATTTCAAACAGGCCCTATATCTCCATCACACTTTTTAGGCTTTCTAAATTTTTTCCAAAGCTTTCTTTCATGCTCTCTCATCATATATGATACAACTCTAGGCTTAAAAAAATTTAAAACACTCCCTAGGTGGGAGAACCTCTTTAGGCCGAGCCAAGCACCATAAATGGAGTTCATAGAGTTTTAAATTTTTCCTTAAAGGAGGAGCCCCTTGGGAAGCTTTCTAGGGGTCTTAGAAACTCATACAAACATTTACATAAGTTAAATAATTCTTGAATCAAATTAGATTTCACAATGTCTCCATGAATTCCTAACTTTGCTATCTTGAACTTTACTAAGTTTTCTTCTAATTTCTTTGTACTTACTTACTTCTCACACTCCAAAACCTATGATTCTTCCTTGGTTAGGTCAGAATTTTATCTCCCTTGGCTGGCCTCTAAGTGAGGCGAAACTCACACTAAGAAGAACAAGGGAAAATTATAAGAAGAGTAAGGGAACTCACCTTGTTTCAAGATAATTTCAAAGGCTCTTTCCATTGCTTCATGCTCCTCTTTGAAATTCTAAGCTCTCCCCTCTGGACCAGCCATAAAATAGTCCCATATGCAACATAAAAACCATAGGAATGAAGAGGAGGAAAAGAGTAACAAGTTTGGTAAAGGAAGGTACTGGAAAAACCAAAGATGTTCATACCTTTTTGTAAGCTTTTCCTTTTTCCATGGCCTCCCTATTATGTGTCCTCCTTGCTAGTCTTCCTCTCTAGTTTGGGCAAAAAATAAGTCGCCTTTATCACTTGGTTTCTTAACTTTCTTGCTTAAAAATTCTATTTATGTCCCGCTTTCTTGGCATTTTTGTTTTACATTTGTTTTAACTTTTTTTTGATAACCATCTTTCCTATCATAAAATTTAGGTTCTCTAACTTATAAAATGCCTTTGGAATCGCTCAATTCGAAGCTAAAACCTTTCCGAACAAACTAGTCAAAATTTGGGTTAACCATTATTGGAAAACATCCATTGGAGGGGTTTTAATTGTCTCGGGGCTTCCTATGATTTTTAGGGCCTTTGAGAACCTTGGAGAGCTCAAATTTTCCATTCAAAAATCCCTCCTATAAGTTTTTCAAAAAGTACTCAAAATTATGAAAATGCCATTACGTTTCGTCGTATTCTCATTAAATTCTATTTGGTTATTTTGACTCCGGTTTCAAGGCACCTCTGGCTTTGGATCATTATTATGTGAGGTTTAGAATATTATTCTAATTTTATTGGGCCTTAAATCCTTCTCTTTGGGGGACTTCCTTTTGCATCTAATGAGTTTCGTACGTTTATAGAGAAACCTAATGTTACATTTTTTGGATGTTTTTAGAGGATCGAATATTACAATTTGGATGCAAAACCTTCCTGAATGGAACAATCAAAGTTTGGGTCAACCGACGTTAAAAAATATACACTGGAGGGGGTTTAAACTATTCCAGAGGTTCTTATAGTTTTCAGGGCCTCTAAGAGCCCCGAGCAACTCAAACTTTCCATTTAAAAATCCCTCATTGGTGTTTTCTTAAAGAGGTTTTACTGTAACGAGAGATAACTCTCGCTATTGCTAGAGCTTCTTGGTTGTTCTCGCCATAGTTGGTGTTATTGCTTGATATTCTTTGGATTTTGTATAGGCTACGAACTTGCTATAGCAAACTGGCATCCTTGTTGTAGCAAACTGGTATCCTTGCTATAGCAAATTGGCACCCTTGCTGTAACACCCCAAAAATTAATTAAGACTAATTACAATGATTAGGGAGTAACATGGATTAATTAGAAAAATTAATTAAGAGGGTAGACTTTTACTTCAGGCCATATAGAAAACTTAATTGAGTTTTGGACTAAATGTAGAAGTCTAATTATGCCATGAGCTTAGTAGGAGAGCCCAATACCAGTCTCCTTGTGGGTTTAACTTAAATTTTCTGGAAAGCCCAAACCTTATTAGTGAATTTAAATGAGACAAAAGCCTATTTAACCTTAGTCTAAAGTCAAGGAAGTAAGGCTAATCAGGTCTTAGGCTATTAGATTAACACACTCATCCCCAACACAAAAAAAGAAAGAAATTCTGCAATCCAAACTAATGAACATTGACCCAATTCTAAAAATAAATCAGACCATGGATAATATTTGGGCCCAATGATTATAGGTGCAGACCCAAAATAAATAGACTCTTGAAATTTAGCCTGGCTCAACTCCAACTCTGTAGCCCAACTCATGAGACTTATGTAACACCCCAAAATTAATTAAGATGTTAATAATGTATTTAGACTAATTAAGAATAATTATTATAGAATAATTAAGTAAGCTATATGAATGGAAATTTACAGAGAAATAAGTTATTAATATGGGTTTAAGATTTCAATTAGATTAAAGCTTAATTTGGGCCCAAAAACTAATTTGAGTAAGCCTTGGATAAGGATTTATAGAGGCCCAATGATTTTAAGTGTAAGCCTAACTCCTTATCATGAGACTTGGGCCAAGAGAGATCACCTAGTAATAGCCCAATTTCATTTAGTGAAATTGAGGCCCACAACCCAATTTATATAAGCCTTTATAGTTAGCCCAACACACATTATGCAGACCCAAATTGAATTGACTCTTGGAACTTGGCCTAACCCAATCAAATTTCTGCAGCCCAACTTATAAAATAAGGCCCAACAAGTATAAAAATCTGAATCCATAAGGAATTGGGCCATTGGGTCAGCACATTTCACTTGTAAATCTAAATGTTATGCAGCCCACCTCACTAAACAAAGGCCCAATAAGCACACATCTGAACCTAAGTGGATTTTGGGCCTTAGGGTTGACCCAAACCCATCTAAAACCCTAACTTACTCAGCCCCTTACCCTCTATTCTACAGACCAACTCAATCTTTGGCAAAGGAGAACTCCATTTTCGCATAGGGAGAGAGGAGGCTAGGGTTTTCTGCATTCCTCCACCATTTCTCACTTCTAGAGGATGATTTAGCCAAGGTGAGTTATATATAACTTGACCCTCTCATCCTCTTCTTCATTTTGGTCCAGTTAATTTCTGGTTTTGGGCATTTTCATCTCCTTTCAAATATGAACCTTGGTGTTTTGGGGTTCCCTTGGAAGATTTTTGGAGTTGGAGGTTAGAGGGATGATTAGGTAAGCATTTCCCTTCCATTTTGTGTATCACTTTGCTGGAAAATGCCCCTAAGGATGTATTATCATAATGGGTTCTGTTATTGTGTGAAATTACAAGGAGATAATGGTGGAAAACCCAATTTTCTGGGCTTGATGATTGAAATGCGAATTTTGGTGAGTCCATGGTAGATTTTCGGAGGTGAGGCTATGGCTATTGTTAAGTAAGTATCTCCTTTCCATTTTGATGCATTTTCTGTTAGTTTGAGACCCCAATAGTTGACCTATGATATGGGCTTTAGTTTCATGTGAAATTGCCCAGAAATTGGAGTGAAGTATGGCAATTTCTGGTATGGGAAAGTGGGAATCTGAAATTAAATCCCTGGGTAATTAGGTGAGTAACCTCTAGTCTGTCATTAGTAGTTCAACTATTTGGATATTTGATTGTGATTAGAAATGATGATAATTATGCTTGTTATAGGCTTGGTGTGCATTTGGATTATTATAGTAGCTAGGGGAAGAGTAATTGGCTTCATTAGGGTAACTGGGGTTAATTTTCTAATTCCATGTATATGTTCATATTACTCTAATATTGTTTGCACATATATGATTTTGAAATGCTAAATGATTAGTTGACTACTTGAATTGTTATTATGATTGGACCTTGTGAGTCCATGGTGGAGCTGTGGTGCGGCTGCCACCCGTGTATGTGCTTTGATCGGGCACTGGGTTGTGATCAGACCTCGATGCACTGAGCCCTAGTTGTGCTCATTATGGAGTAGGTGTCGTGGATGGACCTCTCCCGGTGTTATTGGCCATTAACATGTTATGTATTACTGCTGGTATGGGACAGTAGTTATTGGTAGTTCAACTAGTTCATTTGCCAATTGAATTGATGATTCTAGTATTGATGACATGAACTTGCATTGGATTGATTAACTTGTACATGTATATGTAAACTGCCCTTTTGTTACTGAGATTATATATCTCACCCCGTTGTGGGCTAACATTTTCAGGGACCGGACCTCTTAGTGACAAGGAGAAAATTTATGAGAGCTTGGTAAATGGTTTGGTAGCACATAGGTTTGAGAGCCTCGTCAAATTGTAATGTAACTAGTTTACAAGTTTTGTACCATTGTTACATTGCATCATGAATTGCCAAGTGTAGAAGTTGTATTTTGTTAACATAGAATATAATCCCATGATATGTTCCTTATACACTTGACTATTAATGCAAGAAATACCCAATGAAATATGATTGAGTGACCATTGTGGGAGATTTATAATTTGTTGACGTAAAATCCTATAGATGAGTAGGAAAATCCACATCTAAATGCTAAAAGGGTAATGATAGATTAGTTGGGTAATTAAGGTACATAATTACCACTAAAGTTGCATAAATTAAGGTAGAATGACCCTGGAGTGATATTGGAGGGAAATTGGAGAGCATAAGATGAAATCTTGGGAGTTGTAAGAACAGAAGGGAATTGGCCTAGGCCAATATTTAATTGGCCTAGGCCAAATCGTAACAGAGAAGAATTGGCCGCGGCCAACATTTAATTGGCCTTGGCCAAATGTGGCGAACCTGCCAGGGAAGAAAACAGAGAGCAATTGGCCGCGGTGAATAGTGACGTTAGCCGCGGCTAAGCCTGAGAGGCAGATTTGGGGGTGTTCCAGAGGGTATTTGGCCGCGGCGAAATGTGAAAAACTTGTGAAGGCGTAAGGAGTTGAACCGAGAGTAATTGGCCACGGCGCAAGTGAATTTAGCCGCGGTGAAAGTGCTCTATTTCTCATATTCACCTAGAAAACTTAGTTTCTCTTAAGGTAATGCTAAGGAATGATTTAGAAACACTTGTAAGAGGATTTTAAGAGTTGGAAATGATGGATGGGAGAATCAAAGGTTCCTCATTAATAATTAAATTCACTCATGCATTCGAATAATTGTGGTTGTCTAGCTAATGACCCTAGCAACATTAAGGTTTCAAATTTCCTCACTTGTTCTCGATGTAATTAATTTTAACGACTTCAAACCTTGATATATGATTATTAATCATGTACTTAACCTTAATTACTATAATTGGAAGTTAGGGTCGTTACAACTTAGCCCAACTAACACAAACCTTTGAACTCACTAGAATTTGGGCTTGAAGGTTCGCACACTCCATCTTAATCTAAAGTGTTCTGCAGCCCACCTCACGAAGCAAAGGCCCAATGACTAGAAAAGAGCCCAAGTGGACCATGGGTTGATGGGTCAACCCATTTCCTCCTAATAACCCTAAAGGTTTAGCAGCCTCCCTCTCCATTCAACAGAAAACATAAGAGGCAAGGGAGGAAATTCGGAGGTTTAAAGGAGGCTAGGGTTCTACCAACATTACAGTTCCATTTTTAACTCCTAGAGGATGTTTTGGCCAAGGTGAGTTATATATAACTTAACCCTCTCATTCTCCTCTTCATCTTGGTCTGATTAGTTTATGGTTTTGGATATTTTCATCTCCTTCTAAAATCTGAAACTTGGTGTTTGGGTGATTCCTTGCAAGATTTTTGGAGTTTGAAGTTAGTGGAACCATGGGATAAGTGTTTGCTTTCATTTTGTGGTGTAATCTTGCCCAGATTTCATGTTATATGTTGACTTTGGTATATGGCTAATTCCATGTACGAAAATCTAAGTTTTAAGGATAGCCCATTGTGTGTTCTTGGTAGTTAAGACTCAACTCAGTCCATTTGACCTCTTAAGTGTATGGGTAAGTGTTCCCTCTTCTGTTGTAGGGTGTATGTGCTGAATTCCCACATTTTGGATTGACTTTTGCTACATGGTTTGTACATGTGCGAAAATGGAGTTATGGGGAGTAAATCATGGTGAGCTTTGATGTGTGGATCCTAAATTAGTGCAATAGATCATTAGGAAGCTTGGGTAAGAAGTTCTTAATAATTTCTTGTTAAGATTAATCTGTGGATAGCGAGAATTTCTTTGCAACGATAGTTAAATGATGATAATCATGCTTATGTTAGGCTTGGTATGATTTAGATCATAGTGGTAGCTAGAGGAAGAGTAATTAGCTTCATTGAGGTAACCGGGGTTATTTTCTTAATTCCATATATATGCTCATATTAATATGATATTTATTACACATGCTTATTTTTGAAATGCTAAATGATTAGTTGACTACTTGAATTGTTACTGTGATTGGACCTTATGAGTCCATGGTGGAGCTGTGGTGCGGCTGCCACCTGTGCATATGCTTCGATTGGGTACTAGGTTATGATCAGACTTCAGATGCATTAAGCCTAGTTGTGCTCATTACGGAGTAGGTGCCATGGACGGACCTCTCCTAGTGTTATTAGCCATTAACATGTTGTGTATAATTGTTGGTATGGGACAATACTCATTGGTAGTTCAACTAGTTTATTTGCAAATTGAATTATGATTATGGTATTGATGATATGAAATTGCATTATATTGATTAATTTATACATATATATGGAATTTGCCTCTTGTTACTAAAATTGTATATCTCACCATAATTTTCGGTTAACATTTTCAGGGACCGAACCTCTTAGTGGCAAGAAGAAAATTAATAGAAGCTTTTTATATGGTTTGGTAGTACATAGGTTTGGAAGCCTTGTCAGATTGTATTGTATAATTAGATTGCTAGTTTTATATAATTTCCGTATTGCATCATGAATTGCTAAGTATAAGGACTGTATATGTAATATAATTATCATGGAATTGAACATTATGGTTGTAATTGGCTAACAATGGATGAACAACTTGATCTTGTATAAACATTAAGCATTGGCCCTACACACCTTATGGTCGAAACACTTATGTTGTCACTAAATTATGAAATTTACTGATGTGTGATAGTTTGGTGAGTAGATATCAATACTTAAATCTTGAAGTGGATAATGATAGATTAGGTAGGTAAATAAAGTAGATAAATACTATTAGAGTTTCATAAATTGAGGGAGAGTGGACCTAGAATGTTCCTAGAGGGAGAATTGGAGTGCATGGGATGAAATTTAAGAGATGTAGTTGCAAGAGGGAGTTATGCCGCGGCCAGGAAGGTCTCACCGTGGCCAAGAGCATGACAGAGGTGAGGGGAGCCGCGGTGCAAGGAATCTCGTCGTGGCTCAAAGTGAAAATGTTGCTCAGAGAGGGGGACAGAGAGCAAACTCATTGTGGCACAACATATCCCACCACAGCTCAAGTTGATGAAACCGGGTAAGGAGTGTCTAGTAGCTAGCCTCGCTGCGGCGCAAGTGTATCCCGCCGAGGCTAGAATCGAAGGACTTGAAATAGTAGCTTCATGAGGCATTTTTGCTGCGGCGAGATTTGCATGAATTGCCCAATAAGATTCCAGAGAGTAACTTAGCCGTAGCGCGAAATGTCGGGGCCGCGGCGCAAGGTGAAAAACTTAGTTTTTGAGCTCCAGTAACTAACTTGGCTACAACGGAGGAGTTTCAAGTCACAACAAAGGTTCCCAAACTCCTACCTTTAGCCTAGAAACCTCAATTTCTCTGATGGTAATGCTAGGGAATGATGTAGGAACACTTGGAGGAGGTTTTTGTGCATTGGAATTGATGGATGGGTGAATCACAAACCCCTCATGATAGTACAATTTCTCTTATGTATTCTCACATTTGTAGTTGTATAATTAATGACCTTAATATTATCGAGGTTTAAATTTTCCTATATTTTCACGATGTATTCAATTATAATGACTCTAAACCTTGATCATTAATCATTAATGGTGTATTTAACCATAATTGTAAGGATTAAAAGTTAGGGTAGTCACACTTGATATAGTGAATAAGGATCCTAACTATAGCAAGGAGACCTAAAAAGAATCTGAAACTTTAAGTTCTCGTTTCTACGAAACTCAGATGTTACACTTGTCCCTGTTACGGCACTCGGCACATTTGCTTAATGGGGTTTTATTCTTAGGTCACCTTAATCGATCATAACCCAAAAGGTCTCGCCGAAAGGGAGAGTACTACTTCCACTTATATGGACCTAACCCAGGATTCTCCTATCCGATATGGGACTTTACATTTTTAACCCCCTTAGGGCCAACTCGTCTTTAAGTTACACATACAGTTAGGTTGGCTTTGATACCAATTCCATATAGAGCTCCCATTGATATTGTCCCCATTATGACACCCGGCACATTGGCCTTATGGGGTTTTGTTCTTGGGTCACCTCAATCGATCACAACCCAAAAGGCCTCACCAAAAGGGAGAGTACTACTCCTACTTATATGGACCTGACTCAGGATCCTCTTATCTGATATGAGACTTTACACATGATACTTCTCATAAATATGGGTAAGTCCAAGAAGCAAAAAGTTTATCTTCATAAGGCACTCTAAACAATCAAAAGGTTATGTTTTCTTAGGTAAAAATAAAGATAGAAGTATAACTAAAATTGAATCTAGAGATGCCATATTTTTGAAAAATGATTTTCCTAGTAGAGGTGAGATTGATAAAAATGTATCTCTTTATAAAACACTTGACCAAGATACTAAGAAACAAATGAGTATACCTTAATCTATTGACCCAAGTGGGAGCTTTATGCGACTATATGAAGATGCAGAGCAAAAAGAGAATGTCACACTTGCTACACCACAACGTTGGAGTAATTAAGAAAGTGTGCCCAAATGTCAATTTGAAATAGAAGGGGTAGCACTTATAGTTACACCACAAGATGATGAAAAGAATAATACAATGTAAGAGACTTTATCACGCTTGATTAGGGAAAAATGGAAAAATGCAATGGAAGAAAATATAAATTCAATGAGAATAGATAAAGTCTAGGACTTAGTTGACTTACCATTTGGCTGAAAGGCAATTAAGAACAAATGGGTTCTCAAAATAAAAAGGAAGGTAGATAGATCTATAGAAAGATATAAATCTCACTTAGTTGCTAAGACATATACACAATAGGAACCATAGACTACAAAGATGCTTTCTCATCTATTATGTTTCAATTCAATTAGATTAATTCTAACCATAGTTGCAACTTTAGACTTGGAACTACATCAAATGGATGTTAAGACCACATTCTTTAATGGTGAACTAGATGTGAAAATTTATATAGAACAACCTTTAGGTTTCATTAAAAAAGAAATGAAACATGAGGTTTGTAGACTTCAAAAATCTATTTATGGACTAAAATAGTCATCTAGACAGTGGTATTTTAAATTTCATCAAGCAATATGATTTTCAAATGATTAAAGAAGACCACTATGTTTACATTAAAATATTTGATGGGAATGTTATAATACCATAGCTCATTAGATTCCTTAGTCTCTTATTCATGCTTGATTTCACACATTCTTAAAGAAAAATGAATATAAATATTGGTAATTTATTGTGTTACGTTTCATTTCATGTTATGTGGCCCATATGAACTCACCATTAACATCCTCTAACCATAATGCATCTACACAAGTCATAGGCACCATAAAACATCACACCAATTTCGGGTAAGAAGCCACACACTAGAAAAATGCAAAGATGCTCTCAGGTCCAGATTCTAGATTTCTGACATCAATTTTGGAAAATCATAATTAATTCTAGAAAAATCAAAATCAATCAAATGATAACTTTTTGGAAAGCCCTGAATGTCAACTATAGGTTACAATCATTTCATGCCATGAAAAAGTCAACCAGATCACAATTGACAATAGAATAGCACCAAAGGTCTAGCTGCCCAGGTTTGCTATTACAGGTTACTAAGAAAAATTTCAAAAAATTCATAACTAATTCTAAACAAATCAAAACCCAGAAAATCATACTATTCTGAAAAGATATGGATGTTAAATAGAGTCTACAAAATAACTTTAGACCAAAACAAAAGCGTTTAGAACATAAAAATTGATGGAATAGTAATAGAGGTCTGGTTGTGTCCCTGATACTAATATGAAATTTCAAAAATTCGGTTCTCCCTCTACATACCTCTGATTAGGGTGATCTTAGTAGGCATCAAAATCTTATCATGTATAATTTATCTTATAAAATTTCATAGCCATTGGATAACATTTGACCCATAGATGACGTAGATGAAAAAACTAACCATATGAACAGTATATTTGCCAATTTTGTCAATTTTGAAAAATCATAATAAATTCTCTAGAGCTCCAAATTGGGTGTTCTTTGGCTCTGTGGAAAGCTCTAGGTAAGCCCTATATGGATGCCAAATTTCATGCCATGACTAGTTCATTTGTCAAATTTTGACATAGTTCAAGAATATGGCAATTTTGGTACTATACAAGGGTCAAACTTGTTTTGAATGGCCTCCTAACCACTCTACAACACCTTGAGCACATTTGGAAGCATAAACATAGAATATATAAGCTTTCCAAATGGTCCAAACTATTATACATCTCAAACTCACTATGCCACATGCATAAATACACATTTAAGAATGGGCTCTCAAATGGCCAAATCACATTTTCTCATTCATTTATCTTTAACTTTGGTTCATACGCTATATTTACATACTTTTACATTTTCCCAATGGCTTACATCTCAAAAATAGTTTATATATACAACCTTTGACATTTAATTACACTAAAAGCTACACTAATGTTAAAGTATAGCCAATCATGCTCCTTGGCTTCCATTTTTGTCTCCTTGAGCACCACCTAGATATGGTGAGATGGGAGAGGGAAGGGGTGAGATTCAAAGAATCTCAATAGCTCAAACATCTATTCAAGTAAGAAACCAAGGCATATAATCATGTCAAGGAACATAAGTATACATCCAACATAAACAAGAATCATTCAATCCATAACTTTCATGTCATAAAAATATGTCAAAGCTAAGAATAAACTCTTGGTCTAGCCTCATCTTATTTTTAGGACTTTTGGATTAGCCTCACCCTTGGTCTAAGGAATTTTGACTTAGCCTCACACATCCTTAAAACTTTTTGCCTTATCTCACCCATTTTTAGGGACTTTTGGCTTCACCCTACCCATTTCAAGGGACTTTTGGCACAACCCTACCCATAAGAGCAATTCACATTACAAAAGCAATTTAAGAAAACATAATGGTACCATAGCAACAAGACAATATCAAATAGCATGTCTCATGATGCAAATACACACACAAGCTTTCAATGACATTCATATAACCAAGAATGCATACAAGAAGGAGTGGAGAGCTACCTTGATGCAAATACAAGTCTTTTTCCTTGACTATTCTTCTCCCCTCAAGGTCACACACTTGCAATTGGATGGGGTTGGATTCTTTTGGCCTAGACACAACAAATTGGATCCAATTACATTCTTGAAACAAGTTCTAGCATCACTCACACATTAAGGAAGCATAATTTTTCCTATAGTTACATAATAGTTCCATAAAAGGGCCTAATGAAGAAACTACCATAATTCAAGATCTTGGCTCCCTTTTCTTCTTATATCTAGGTCTCTTGACTTCATTTAGACTCCTTAGAGCCATCACACAATCATTCCTAAGAGCCTAGATACATGTTGCTTCTTTAAAGTCACATTATGGAACCTATACCTCTAACTCTCAATTTATGGCTTCTAAATTTTTTCCATGGCTTCTTCTCACCTTTTCCCATCATATATAGTCCCAATCTAAACTTAGAAAAAAATTAAAACACTCCCTAGCCCCTCCAAGTGTGTTTGGCAGAGACATCCATAGCATTTTGGGCCCATGGAGTTTGCAATTTTTTCTTGATAGAAGAGGCACTTGGGAGGCTTCCTAGGGTTCTTAGGAACTCAATTAAACCCCCATATAAGCTAGGATATTCTTAGACAAGGTCAGATTGTAGCATATGTTCAAGGATTTCTAACTTTGCCATCTTGAACTATAATGGTTTTTCTTCAAGTTTCATTGCATTTTCTAGGTTCTCATAGCCTAAAACCTAGGATTCTTGCTTGCTTTTGGTCAAAAATTCCTCCCCCATACAAGCTCTCTCCAAGGCTGAAACACACACATGAAGAATAAGGAAAGAAAAGCAAGTGAAACTACGATATATACCTTGATTCCTTGGATTCTCTAAAGGCTCTCTCACTTAGTTTAGGCTTTTCTTTAAAATTCAACTCTTCTCCCTCTAAACTAAGTCCAAAACAGACCCACATCACTAACCAAAACCATAAAAAGGAAGGTGGAAAGGAGGAGAAGAGAATTCCTAGAAGAAGAACCATGAAAAGTCTTGAATTCCCATACCTTTTTCCTTCTTTTCACTTCCTGCTTGAGCTCCTTCTTGTGCATCTCTCTTAAGTAGAATTCTTCTCTATTCAAATAGAAACAAAGTCAGTTTATGGGACGAGCAAAGGGGGACGCCTTATAGGAAGCAAGTAAAAAGGAATTTGTTCATTAAAAATTTTGCTTATCTCCTGCTTTCTTAGCTAATTCATTTGAGGCTCATTTTAGCTCCTTTTTTAGAACTATCTTTTTCATCATAAAATTTAGATCCTCTAACTTACAAAATAGCTTTGAAATAACTCAATTTAAATTTAAAACCTTCCCGAATGAAAAGGTTAAAATTCAGGTCAATAGACATTCAAAAACGTACATCGAAGGGGTTTGAACAAGCCCAGGGGTTTCTAGGATTTTTAGGGCCTCTGAGAACCCCGAAAAACTCAAATTTTTCATTTAAAAATTCCTTTTGTGAGTTTTCCAAAAATTGTCTGAATTTACAAAATTGCCATTACGTATTTGCTTATTTTAGTTCATTATTCTAGCCTTGTTTTCTAAGCACTCTAAGCCTTAAATTCTCATTCTTAAGAGTCTAAAACATTACTCTAGTTTTATGGGACCTTAATTCATTCATTTTAGAGGACTTACTTTTATACTGAATCATTTTTTATGTTTTGACAAAAATCAGATATTACAAATGTGGTAATATTATCTTTTTACATTGATAATATATTAATGACTAGAAATAATTTATACTTAATTTTAGCCATCAAAGAATGGTTATCCCAAAATTTTGAAATGAAAGTCATAGGTGAGGCAGGATATATTCTTGGAGTTAAGATCCAAAGAGATTACTCATAGAAATTAATTTCTTTTTCTTAAGAGAATTACATCTAAAAAAAGTTCTTGAGAAATTTAATATGAAAGATTGCAAACCCATTGACACCTTTATAGTAAAAGGCAAAAGTTTAAGCTGTGAAATGTATCTTTAAGTAGAATCAAAAAAGAAAGTTATGGAAAGAGTCCTTTATTCAAGTGTAGTTGGTAGCCTAATGCATGCAATGTTGTATATAAGACTAGATATTTGTTATATGGTTGGCCTTGTAAGCCAATACTAGTTTAATCTAGGCAAGAAACATTAGAAAGCTGTTAAGAGAATCTTAAGATACTCGAAGGGTACTGCTGACTATGCATTATATTATCAAGGAAGTGATTTACACTTAGTAGAAAACATTAGTGCAGATCTAGATGAGTGAAAGTCTACTTTTAGATATACATGTTTGTTGAATAATAAAGCTATATCATGGAGTAGTAAGAAGAAAAAATGAATTGTGTTGATAATAATATAAGCAGAGCTTATGGCATGTTGTACAGCAATACAAGAGGCAAAATGGCAAAAAAAAATTTATAAAGCATTTGGAGATCATTGGTGTGATGTCAAACCAAATATTAGTGAATTGGGATAGTCAAGTGTCAAATTGGCTAAGATTAGTGATAATTCACTGGTTTGCAATAGAGTGCCCACCAAGTCATCTCTTAAGGAGTCTTTAATCAAATCAACCAAATTATGAATTCACAAAACCAAAATTAATTAAAAAAAGGGTTGTATACAAAATTAAATTATTAATTGACAACGAAAAATTAGCTACAAGCGTAATTCATATCAACACAAAATGAAAAGAAACAGAAACAAAATTTATCTGTAATTAAAACCAAACCAGTATTTATTATAGGCGTAGATTTGGATTCAACATTAGGTTCAGTTCATGAATTGATTACAAAAGAAAGTTTGGAATGCCATTACAAAAGCTAGATAATCCAACTAGAAAACATTCATGACAACCCTCTAGAGGAATGACGTTCTAATAAAAGATTATCTAACTAAAGATGACCTAAGGAAAATCTAAAATATTAGATGGGTTGAGTTACATCCAATGATCTAGAATTTTTTAAAGAAATACAATATTAATTCCTAGGCCCAGTGTCTATATCCAAGCTCTAGAATTAATTACCTGAAATAGCACAAATATGGATCATTAGGCCTGTATTGGTCAAAATGTAATAACAACAATTTAAACCCAAATTCACTAATTATGCAATTAAAACTCATTAATCTAAATTTGACCCAATTGATATAAAATGAACATAAGGTCATCAAATTAGTCTTAATGAATTACTATAAAACTAAGTATGAGTAATATAAAATATAAATACTTGAATTATCATCAAGTATGTAACACCATAATGACTTAACTCCAACTAATCTCCCTTTTCACTTGATTTCATATGATTTCTAATGAAAATAACCAAAACCATGGTATTTTACTACTTTAAGTCAGGGTTTAACCAGTCATATTTTGCCTCGTGGGTCTCGTGAACCCATCAATTAGATACTCCACTCAAACTCCATTTATGCAACTCATACATAGCATCAAACAACTCATAAACCATGGATATGAAGCCAAAAACCGAGAAAATGCAATTTCTCAAATGTGCCCAAAAGTCATATTTTTGGCTCTAACTTTGGAAAATCATAACTAATTCTAGAAAAATGAGAACCAAGCAAACCATAGCTCTCTGAAAATTTCTGGATGCTAAATTCACATAAAAATAATGCCCAACCACAATCTCAGTGTTTGGACCATGTTTGACATCGAAAAAGACATAGAGGTCTGGCTGTCCCTGATACTGGTGCAGCTTGTTATCATGACCTTCGAAAATCCATAACTAATTCCAAAAAAATCTAATATGGAAAAACTATACCAATTTGAAAAGCTACAAATGTTGACTATAGGAAAAAAATAATTTTAGATCATTTTAGTAGCCCTTAGACCTCAAAAACGGATGAAACAATAACGAAGGTCGAATGGCTTCCCTGATACTGACACAAAAATTCAGAAAATTCATTCTCCCTCTACATACCTCCGATTGAGGTTCTTCTAGTTGGTATGGGTCACTATGGATATCTAGTTTATCCCCATAAAATTTCATGACGATAAGACATCGTTTGGTCCATGAATGACATAGATTCATTTTCAGACCTAGTTGCACAGTACAATAACTAAAACTAGAAAATTCTCCAATTTCAAAAATTCACCAAATATTCCCTAGACCTCCAAATATTACCCACTTTAGCTTCTTGGGAATATATCAACAAAATTTAGAGGCATGCCAAATTTCATATTAAGAATAGCTCATTTGGTCATACTTTGATGGAACTCACAAATTTAGTGATTTTGGCACCCAAAATGGTTCAAAGTGGGTCCAAATGGCCTCCCACATATTCTAGCACCTCTTGGGCAAGTTTTAAAGTATAAACATAGCATATATGAAATGCCCAAGTGATCCAAATCATCATTTATTTCAAATTCACTATGCTACGAGCCAAAATACACTATTACATACAATCCACAAAAGGGCTAAATTTCACATTTTTATTGCTTTGGCTCTCTATATAGTTCATACATCATTCATACATACTTTTACACTTGCTCCAATATTTACATCTCAAAAATAATATATATACATAAGCACTCGGTCTTCCTATACATCAAGCTAGGTGTGAGTGTGCAAAAGTAGCAAAACAAGGCCTTCTATGTCTCATGGCCTCCATTCTTAGGCTCTTGAACTCCACCTGGACCATATGAGATGGGAGAGGGAAGGGGGTGAGATTCAGGGAATTTCAATAGCTATAAACAAGTCAAAGCATGCAACCATTTACAATTACACAACACATGCTTTCCATGCCATGAATATCCTATCAATGCCAAGAGTAAGCTTTAGGGACTTTTGGTCTAGCTTCACCCGAGTTTTGGGACTTTTGGATTGGCCTCACCCTTGGTTTAGGGACTTTTAGCTCCACCTCACCCGTTTCAAAGGACTTTCAGCACCACCTCACCCGAGCAATTTCCACAACTCAAAACATAAACATATTAGTACCAATGCATCAAGGTAATATCAAATGGCATGTCTCACAATACAAGTACATACACAAGCATACCATGATTATTACACATCCAAGAATACAAAAAGAAAGAGTGGAGAGCTACCTTATCGGCTAACATAAGCCTTCCCTTTCAATTTCTCTTCTTCCTTCTTAGTCCCACAAGTACAACTAGATGCAGTTGCTTCTCTTGAGCCTAGACACAATAAAGAGCATGGAGTTACTCTCTTATAACTCAAATAAACACTCACAAAGCTAAGGGGCTCTTCATTAAAGCAAACCCCACTACATATGTAAGAAACTAGGGATTCTCTCTTTAGAATTCCACTAACTCTCCTTCCTCTCTCAAGCTCTCAAGAAAGAAAGCAAAGAAAAAGAAGTGAAGATACATGAGTTCTAACCTTCTTCAAGAGTGGTTTTCCACTTTTTCTCTTCTGAACTAAGCCCAACTCAATAACCAAAACCATAGAAAGAGAGGGCAAAGAGAAAGAACAACATGATAAGGAGAAAAGCTATGGAAATCTCAAACTTGCTTACCTTTTTGCTTGTTCTCCTTCCTTCTCTAGGTCTCTCTCTCTCTCCAGAGCTCTTTTCTCTCTTTTGGTCGAAGCTTAGGTTGGTTAAAGGAGAAAGAATGGATCTGGACATTTTAAGAAGTCAAATTCTCTTTTTTCACGCTTTTTCGGACTAACCCTCGTTATAGCGAAGCATAACCCTCTCTACGACGAGCACGTATTAGTCCTAGACCCTTGCTTTCGCTATGGCACGTGCTATGGCGACAGCTCCCTGGTTTTTGTATAGGATGCCCACACTCGCTATAGCTAGAAGCATTTTCGCTATAGCAAAAAGGCACTCTCGCTATAGCTAGACTCTTTCTCGCTATAGCGAACAAGTACATTCGCTATAGCTAGCCTATTTCTTGCTATAGCTAGCAAACTTAGAAAATTTTCAGGACTTCAAAAATTTTCAGCTTCTTTTTCTTTTCTTTTCTTTTTCCCGGTTGTTACATTTAAGTAGCCATGGTTTATACAAAAGATCCCAAGTATCATAGTAGGACAAAACATATAGACATAAAGTACAAAATTGTTAGGGAAGTTACAACACATAAAAGTGTGATTATACAATACATGTCTATGCATAAAATGTTGGCAGCCGATACCTAGCAATGTATATATATAAAGCATGTGAAATCTCTTAGTAAACATAGAGTATAAAGTAGTACAAACTTATGTAAGACTTATTTATTGAATGGATAAATTGTGTTTATTTTATTCTTAAGTATAATACCATATTTATAGATGAGATATATACATAATATAATAGTATGTCATACAAGTTGATGAGGTCGGCTCTCTCACACAAGTAACTACTTTTTGATGCTCATAAGGAGTGAGTAAAGATGAGACATTTATGTTTCTCCTGCAAGGCAATGAAAGCACCAATATGGCAAGAGAGAAGGGCATAAAATAATATAAATAAATTTTATATGTCATCTTGACAAAAAATAGAGAGAAAGAGAAAGGTCGAGATGAGATCCAAATATATATATAAAAATAGATCGAATTATGGATTCCCACCATCCATAATACCTGTAGCCAAATTTGAATTCTTTTCCAAGACACTGTGAAAGGCGAGTGGAATGGTAGAATTTAAGTTAGATGTTATGTGTGTCTAGATCAAGATCTATACAATGTTAATAAATAAATCAAATTGACATACACTCTTATAAAATAAGAGAAACACCATTGCATGCAGTTTATTTATTATATATACTTAAGAATCATAATTAGGAAGCAAGTGAATAGATTCTTACTTTATTGCTATGTGAGTCTCAGAAAGGATTAAATCCTTTCATTGATGCTCTTAAGACTTTAATAATATCATAATAAGATGAATTGGTGTTTGCTACTTCAGTATAAATCCTATGGTCATGATAGATCTGACTAGAAAGATTAATGCTGAGAAAGCAATTGGTTTTGATCTAAGTGATATGGGCAAAAGCAAGATCACCTTTGAATATACATGCCTATGCTAGTATATAAAACATGTCTATTATAAAGTTAACTAAATAACTTCATAAGTATAGATACTATGCATATGAAAGAAAAAGGCAATCTAAGCAATATTAGAACTCAAGAAAGATTATATATGCCGCTAGTGAAATGTATATAGGTGAATCTTGGGCATCGAACGTTCATTAATACATGCATAACACAAATCTAAGGGTTGTAGTCTCCTATGCTAATCCTATGGAAAGGATTTTTAGTATAGGAGCTCCCAAACACTGTGCCCATGTAATCACAACAGAGCACTGAGTATAAAAAGATCAAGAGGAATGGAAATTTCTATGTTATTCATTCTATCATGTATAATGTAACATTCGGTCCCTCCGTAAACGTGAGAAATGCAATGTTCAGTTTCTCCGTAAACATAAGAAATAGGCCAAATATAAAAGTCTTTGAAATAGAAGGAATTGGGGTCAACTAAAATTATGATAAAATTTTAAATATTAGAAAATGAGGATTTGAGATTTGAGATGCCCAGAAACCAAAGCCAAAAGAGCTCAGAAAATTTGCCGAAGAAAATAGGGGCATTTTTGTAATTTTTGGAAAATTTTGAAATCTCATAGGAGGGCTTTTTAAATGGAAAATTTGAGCTTTCTGGGGTTCTCAGAGGCCCTGAAAACCATGGGAACCCCTAAAATAGTTGAAACCCCTCCGGTGAGCGATTTCGGCAAAAGTTGACCAAAACTTTGATCGAATGATTCGGAATGGTTTTAGATCCTTTTTGAGTGATTCCAAAAGCAATTCTTATGATTAAGAGCCTAAGGAATATGATGGAAAAGACGGATTTCAAAAAGGAGTTGATAAAAGTCTAAAATAAAAAAGCCAAGAAAAGGGACTAAAATGCAAAAGTAAAAAGTTGCATAAAGTGCCTTTTAGCTCCTTCTTATCCACGTTCTTTCTCTCCTCTCTAAGACTGACTTGCTTCTGCCCAATTTCAGAGGAAAACTCCAGCTTCTTAGGAGCACAAGAGGAGGAGGATTTTGGAGGAAGAGATTCAAGAAAAAGGTAAGAAACTTTAAGAAATTCCATATCCTTCCTTCTTAAACCTTGCTCCCCTCCTCTCAAGCTTTCTTTCTATGATTTTAATGAGGAGTTTGGTGCTATTTTTGGGGCAGAACATAGAGGGAAATTTCGAAAATTGAGGGAGTAAGCCAACCAAGTGGAAGAACAAGCCAAAGGAAGCAAGAAAACAAGGTAAAACTTCCATTCTTTGGTAGTTTCTCCCTCCCCCTTTCTCTTGCACGAATTTGGGCATCATGAGCCCAATTTTTAGGGGCTGTTTTGTGCCCAATTTATGGAAGGATTAGAGGTTTTAGATGGCAAAGATTAAGAAGGGACCAATAGAATCAAGAAAGGAGCATTAAGAGACAAGATAGAACCATTAGGGATCCAAATGCTCCCTTGCAAATATGATTTTATATGAATGTTCTTAGACTTAATTGAATGTTTAAACATGCTCCTAAGACCCCTAGAGAGCTTCCCACATGCACCTCCCATCCAAGAAAGCAAAAAAATTGCAAGAAAAATTAATGAACTCTAAGTAGAAAAAGTGTAGAGCTCTTGAACACTTTGCAAAAACTGATTTGATATATGAGTTTCCTTGCATGTGTGAGTATTTGATTGAGCTCCTAAGACCTCTAGGAAGTCTCCCAAGTTTGTCTCCCATCAAGGAAAAATCAAGAAGGCCATGAACTCTTCTTCCCCCCATAGTCTCGGCCTAGGCAAGTTCCTATAGCTAAGGAGAGTTTTAGATTTTTCTAAGGCTATTCTTGAGTCATATGTGATGAGTGAAGATGAGTAGAGGCCTTAGAAAAAAATTTAGAACTCAAAGAAAGTGATTTAGTGCCCTAGGTTCCATAATATGACCTAAAGAAGCAACATAGTGCTAAGCCTTTTGTCTCAATGATGTTATGACTCCAAGAGGCTTAAAAGGGGTCAAGAATCATATTTGATAAGAAAGAATAAGGCCTAGAAATTGTTTGAGGGGTGTTGCTTCATTAAGTGTAATTATGGACCATAATGAAGTATATAGAGTAATCTAGTGGTTCATCAAGTTATGTAGCCTTAGAATGTGTTTCATGAACCTAATTGGCTCCCATAATTTGTATATAGGCCAAGAGAAACCATCTCCACCAATTTGTGGGTGTATGGCCAAAAGAGGAGGCTTGAAAGCTAAAGAAAAAGTGTGTGAAATTGTGCAAGGTAGCTCTCCACCTCATTCTCTTTGCATTCTTGTGTGCATATGTATGTCTTAGTGTGCTAGTATGCATTCTTGATGTTTGATAATATGCCACTTGATCCTTGTTGTGCATTGGTACCAATGTGTTTTCTTGAATGACTATGATTGTGGAAAGAGCCCATAAGGGTGAGGTGATGCCAAAAGTCCCTTGATGAAGGTGAAGAGATGCCAAAAGTCTCATGGCATGGGTGAGACAAAGCCAAAAGTCCCTTGAATAGGTGAGGCAAAGTCCAAAGTCCCTAGACCAAGAGTGAGGCAAATCCAAAAGTCCTAGAAATGGGGTGAGGCTAAACCAAAAGTCCCTAGAACATGAAAGTAATCTTGACATGTGAATGTGGCATGGAATGGAATTTATTGCACACTTTATGCTTGTATGGTTATGCATTTGGTATATGTATGCCTTGAATGTGATGTAAATGGGTGTGTGAGCTATTGAGATTCTTTGAATCTCATCCCCTCCTCTCCAATGATCTAACATGCTAGGTGGACCAAGCACTTATGGTGAAGGGAGCCAACAACCATAAAGAGCAAGGAGTGACAAGTTTATGTAGTATTTTGCCTATTTTGGAACCATAATGATGGTTCATAGTGTATATGAGGTTGTATATGTACCATGAACCTTGAGACATGTGTGATTATACTATTATGTGTTGGTTAGACGTATGAAAATGATATATGCCCTATAGCACATATTTTGAGTATGTATGGCCAAAGTGTGCAATATGGGATTTTGATGAATGTATGCATAAGTGTGGGTTGAATGGCCAAAATGAGATGCATGAGGTTTGGGACCATTTGGGCAGCTTACCCAAGTCTCAAATGTACTTTTAGACCTGCCCAAAAGGTGCCACAACCAAGGGAAGGCCATTTGGTAAATTTGGTACCTCATATGGAGCCAAATTTGACCATAATAGAATCTTATGTCACTGTTTGGCCAAATGAGTTAGTCTTGCCCTGAAACTTGGCATGAAATGAGGTCTCATTAAGATCTTTTTGGAAAGCTAAAGATCATAATTTTTGGAGACCTAGAGAATATTTGAGGAATTTTCAAAGTTGAGATTTTTCATGGATTCTGGTATGGGTACTGTTCATATTGGCAGTTTTGAATTCTGTGTCACCCGATGGCCAAATGGTATCCAATGCTCATGAAATTTTATATGCATAAACTAGAGGTCATAAGCTTTCTGTGGCCACGAGATCACCTCATTTAGAGGTCTATAGAGGAAGATATGCATTTTCGAAGGTTCTGCCCAGTATCAGACATCTTGCCAAACCCGAGGTACTGTTCCATCGATTTCCGGCCGTTTGGCTTGATGTACTTATCTGGAGATATTTTTTCGCTCTATTTAACATTTACATATTTCCATAGTGATATCATTTGCAAGCATTGGATTTTTGTGGAATTAGTTAGACATTTTTGAAGTCCATATCAGTAAACTGTGACAGTATCAGGAACCCTCCGACCAGTAGATGATTTCGCGTGTCAAACGCATTATATATGAGATTTTAAGACTTCTACATATTTTTAGCATAAAGTAGACGTCTTAAGCTTTCTAGAATGACTGAGATTACATGTTTTCAATTTTTATAGATTTAGTTATGAATTTCCAAAGTTTGTGACAGAAAAGAGGAAATTATGGCCGAAAATACAAACATGGATTTCATATGCTCCTTTGCTTTCTACGAGTTGTAGGCCAAATTTGATGATGGAAATGAGTTATATTCATGTGTTTAAGTATGATAAAGTGATAGATGCTTTTATATGGCCTACGGGACTCCGAAAGAAAAATTTTACCGGTAGAGAAATGTACTTTTGTTCATAACTTCCTATGCCACTATATTGTTTCCATAAAATAAACATAAGATGAGGCATGTGAATTGTATGAATTGAGTCCTAAAAGTATGGTGTTACATATAAGTAGGAGATGTTAGATATTTTGGGCAGCTTATAATGGGCTAACCCTAATCCAGTAATTGAATAAGACCTAGAAGGATTTAATTAAATAATTAATTGTAACAATTAATTAATTAAATTAATTATCATATATTAATTTATTATTTAAATTATTTATTAATTTGAATTTTTGAATTCAAATTAATCTAACCACTTATAGTGAAATTTGAATTTCAAATAATTAAAATTAATTAAAATAAAAATTGATTATGTGTATTAGTTATTATTTTCTTAAAGAAAAAGTGAACATGTGTGAGTGTGTAGATAGTTGTAAAAAAAAATTCCCTCTCTCTCTCTCAACAAATGATATACATAAAAAAGAGAAAATTAGCTCAAATTATAAATTTCTTGATTTTCTTTTAATCAAAAGGGTGCATTTGCTATGAATAAAATTTTGAGTATGTCAAAGTGATTAGATTCACCATCTGGGACATTTAATCGGGCAATTTTCTACAACAAGGTATGTAAATTGATCTAGTTCTTTTTTAAAAAAATTCATCTATTCTTATACTTAAAATGAAAATGAATGCCTCTAATACTAAGTGCCTTTTCAAATTGCAAAGACAATTCCTTTAATTATGTCTTTTGTAATAACTATAAACAAAAACTGAAGGCAATCCCTTGCAAATGTTAGACTCTACCTTCCTAGACTTGCTTTTCCCATGGCCAATTACATGAAACTATTTCCAAGGTGAAAGTAGATTTGATTTAAAAAAATTATGATTCATGATTATAAAATCAGCTTTTAACCAAAACAAAAAATGTCATTTACAAATAATTTTTTCAAAATCTGAAACAAAATTCATGAAGGTATTTGTATAATTTCAGCATTAGTTAATTAAATATTAAGTTTCCAATGAAATCATAACTTTTACTTATAGTTGCTTCCATTCTTTACTGTACTTTATTTGGTTATCCATTTAGGTTATCATATCCTTATTGCATCATTTGTATGTCAGTTTAAGATGCCCTTACCCTTAAATTTCTTATAATGTTATAGGAACATCAAGTTGTAAAGAAAATATAACTTCATTATAGACATTCATCCAATCCAAAAAAAAAAAAAAGAAAAAGATGGAAACTTTGGGTAAGAGTGATTCGTCTTTGGACTATTAGGTAGCCATATCCACCATAAGACTTTGGCAACATTAGTATGCTTCTACTTGATCAGCAAGTATGTTAACCTAAGCAATGCTCAAGCTATAACTAATTATACAAATAATCTAATTGTGTAACATCTTGCAAAACTCAAATGCATGCTTTTAAGTTTTTTTTTTTTTTAATTTCATAGGAAAGCAAAATCCAAGCATCAATGGTCTCTCATTCCTAAATACATTTCAAGTATTTTTGAAGGGAACTGCTATGAGACATAAAAGTTCATTGTTAAACATAGCAATGGTCAATTCAAGGCAATTAAAAATCAATTTCAAACCAACTTCAATTATGGATGATCAATACCATTTTGACTTTGTTCCCCTTGTTAATATCTTGCAAAAAAAAAAAGCTCCTGTAGACTATGGATGATCACATTTGACTCACTTGGGCATATTTCATGAAAGAAAAATCAAAGGTTCCCATCATCTACAAAACCTTTAATACCTTAAACCAAATTCAATTTTAAAGCAAAAGAAAAGTTTTTACTTCTAATAATGAGGGAGAACACTTCATTATCACTCTTCAAACTTACCTCACTGAATAAGAAATCCACCACTAAAGCTCTTGTGTTGACACACCTTAGCAAAATGGGATAGTTGAAAGAAAAAGATAGACATTTACTTGAGGTTACTATATCTATTATGCTTACTACCAATGTGCCTAAAAATGTTATAAGGACAGGTTGTTCTCACTTCTAGCTATCTCATTAATTTTCATTCACCTTGTGAAACACTCCTTGAACGCTTAGATCATTCCACCTTACCCATAAAAGTTTTTGGTTGCATTGCCTATATTCATGACAATCATCCAAAAGGCAAACTTCACCCAAAAGCCATAAAATGTATTTTTCTCAAGTACTCCTTAACTAAAAGGAAAACAAATGTTTCTTTCCTACCATGTCATACCTAGCTTTCTCTAATCTATTCATATCATTCACGAAATTATAAATGATATTCACAACATTGTTATGCTTTTAAACACCGAAAACAACTTGTTTAGATGTCATATAGAGCTATAGAAGTCCAAACTTGGCTCTTTCTTTTCCCTTATTCATATTTATCATAAAAAAACTTTTTTTGGTCCATTTAATTATGAAATGCACATTGGACACCTATGGAGCAACCTGAATTTGGATGGCTATATAATTCATATTTTGCATAGAACTTTGAAAATTCATAACTCAGGGCTACGTAACTCTGATTCATGCAAATTAGGTGTTACGGGAAGCTTAAGCTATGAACTACATGCTATAAAAATTTCAAATACAAATGAATCCGTTTGACTTATTAAAACTTGAAGGACCTAGCTATGCAGGGTAAACAGCATCAGACTAGCACATATATCAACCCCTAATTTAAAAAATGCATAATTTTAGCTACACAACTCCATTTGGCACAAACTTAGTGGTTATGCAAATTTTATACTATCAACTATGACAACGGAGCTCAATTGTCCATTGAAATCCAATGGAACAGAAACTGATACAGTAACAAACTCATGTAAACAAATCCTAAACATCAAAGATACATATCTTTGGTTACAAAACTTTGATTTATGTAAGTTTAATGGTTACAAAAAGCTTATGATATAAACTATATGCCTATAAAATTTCATGAGTATTTGAGTTCATTTGACCCCTCGAAGACATGAAAAACCAAAACTACACTAAGTGAATAGTGCAGGGATCAAACTGCAACTTTTATGAACTTTAGAAATTTATGAAATATTCTATAGGGCTCCAAACATTAACATGCTTAGCTTGTTAGAAAGATCTATTAAGGATCTAATTACATGCCAAATCTTAGACTCAAACTAGGTCTTTTAGGCTCTTTTGACATTAAGATAGTTAAGGTTCCTTTTTAGTCCATTTTTGGGGTCAAATTGGACCAATTAGTCTCTAAATGGAATTCTTCCATTTTAAGCACATTTTGTAACATTCAATTTTCGTAAAAATGATAGAAATGAGCCAGATATAAAAGGGAGTCCTCTAAAATGAATCTATTAAGGCTAAATAAAATTAGAATAAAATTTTAAATATTAGAAAATGATGATCCAAGGCTTAGGATGCCCAGAAACCGAAGCCAGAGTGGCTAAAGAAAATTTAACGAAATGCAGTTGCATTTTTGTAATTTTGAACAATTTTTAAAAAATTCAAAGGAGAGATCTTTAAATAAAAAAAATTGAGTTTCTTGGAGTTCTTAAAGGCCCTAAAAGCTATAGGAACCCCAAGAATAGTTAAAGGGAGAATTATAAAGAAGGATTTAAAAGTAAAGAAATTTACTCTGAAAGACCTATTACTACTGGGTTTAACTATTTTTTATTAAAATCAATGATAATTAATCTTAAAATAATGGTAATAGGTTCTTCAGAGTAAATATTTTTAACTTTGGGTCCTTAAACATAATTTTCCCATAGTTAAAACCCCTCCAACCTACGTTTCAAAACGTCAATGGACTCGAACTTTAATCCTTTCAATCAAGAAGTTTTTAGGCCCAATTTGAGTGATTCCAAAGGCAATTTATAGGTTAGAGAACTTAAATTTTATGATGGAAAAGACGATTTTTGAAAAGGAGTTGAAATGAGTCTAAAACGAAAAAGCTAAAAATAAAGGACAAAATTGGTATTTTGAAAAGCTTCTTATGAAACCCTTCCTATATATAGGTGGCACCCCACTCTTCTCCTCATTTTAGCCAACCTAGTTTTTGCCCAAAACAAAGGAAAACTTAGCAAGAAAGGGTGCACAAGAGGAGGGGAAAAGGGAGAAGAAAAAGGCTAGGAAAAAGGTAAGAAATCCTTGAAATTTCAAGCTTCTTCCTTTAATAAACTTGTTCTCCTCCTTCTCCTCTTTCTTTCCATGGTTTTGGTGTATGATTTGGATTTGTTTTAAGCCATGTTCGAAGATGAGAAGTTTGAAATTCCAAGGAGGAGCCAAAGCAAAGAAGAATGCTCTTAAAAAGGCTAAAAAATCAAGGTATTTTCATGGCTTTCTTTGCTTCCTTATTCTTGATCTTCCATGGAGTAGTTTCAGCCTTATATAGAACAACCAAGAGGGACCAAAATCTAATCTAAACCAAGCATGACACCTAGGTTTTTAAGGGTGAGAAACAAGTATATGTAAATAAATTCAAAAAAAGAAACACTAGAAATTAAGTTTCCAAAACTTAGGGTTTTCATTGTGTAGCGAACGATTTTTTGTAAAATGTCAGAATTGAGCCATATAAAATCAAGTCCCCAAAACAAGTGATTTAAGGCTAAATAAAAATTTGATAAAATTTTAAATAATAAAAAATAAGGATTTGAGTCTCGAGTTGCCCAGAAATTGGGGCCATAGTGGTTTAAAAAAGTGGCCGAAAGTTTAGTGGTATTTTTGTAAATATGAACACTTTTTGGAAAACTCACATGAAAGCTTTTTAAACAAAAAAATTGAACTTTCTGGGGTTCTTAAAGACCCAGAAAACCATGGAAAGTCCCAAGAAAGTTAAAATAGCTCCAGTATACATTTTCCAATGGCAGTGAGTCCAAACTTTATTCAATTCGTTCGAGAAGGTTTTAGCTCCAAATTAAGTGATTCCAAAGGCATTTTATACAATTGAGAACCTATTTATGACAAAAAATATAGTTCTAAAAAAGGAGCTAAAACAAAGCTAAAATAACAATGCCACGTATGCAGGACATAAATGTCATTTTTTAAAACAAATTTGGTCTTGAGGCTTCTTATATTAGGCTTTCTGTAACACCATAATTCTAGCTCATCTCATGTACTTTCAATGACTTACTATCATGGAGGATGTAAGTCTCTAATGATTATTTTTGCGTTAGGTCGTATCTAACAATTCATTTCATTGTCATATGGACAGTGTGAGCTCATACTATGCCTCCTCATATTTAATTTCATTGTTACAACTCATTTCAATCCCAAAAATATGCTTTCAACCTATGGAAACCAAAAAGAGACATGAGACATGAATATGCATTCTCGACCAGGCTTGGCCCCATTTCTGGGCAAAGTTTGAAAATCATAATTAAATCTAGAAAAATCAAAAGCATGTTATTTTGGTCATTCTGGAAAGATTCGGATGTCTAGTTCATTCTAAAAATATGTGCAAGTTATAACATCCTACACACAGGATGTTTGACATGCGAAATGGTCTAGAGGTCGGACTGAGTTCTAATGCTGTCATAGTTTACTGATATGAAATTCAAAACTATCCAACTAATTCCACAAAAATTTAATATGTACACATGATACCACTATGGAAAGCTGTGGATGTTAACTAGAGAGAAAAAATATCTCTAGATCAGTTCATTAAGCTAAGCTCTCAGAAATCGATGGAACAGTACTTCTGGTCAGGCAAGATAACTGATATTGGGTAGAAATTTTGAAAATTCATATCTTCCTCTCTAGACCTCCAAATGAGGTGCTTCTAGTTGTTACAGGTCACTGTGAATGTCTAGTTTCTGCTTATAAAATTTTGTAGCCATTGGACCACGTTTGCCCCTCGGATGACATAATTACACAACTAACCAAATGAACAGTGCTGGTGCAAATCCGAAATTCTAATACCAACTTTGAAAAATCATAGAAAATTCTACAGACCTCCAAATGACTTGATCCTTGGCTTCTCAAAAAGCTCTAGAGTACATGCCAAATTTCAAGGCAAGAAGAGGTCATTTGGTCAGACTTTGACATAAGGGGGCAAAGTGCCAATTTCTCTTGCTAAAGAGGGCTCCAAGGCTTCAAATTAGCTTCTCCTACTTCTAAGGCTCTATGAGCACGTGGGAAATCATCAACATAGGCTATTAAATATGGCTCAAATGTCTAACAACCCAAATTTACAAAACTCACTCTCCCATACCTACACATACACTATGTACATAATGCTAAGATCTTGCTATTCATACCGAAAACTTGCTACATCATGCACTATAGTTCTAATTCTCATACATATACATTAAGTACATCCATTTACAAGTATTCATAAGTGCACATACCATGTACATCATTAAATTACATCTCTTAACCACAAAATGGTCATAAGATGGCTATTTCACAAATTCTTTGCCAATTCCCCTAGCTTCAAGATTGGTGGCTTCCATGTCTTTGTTCACTAGGTCCACCTAGCATGTTAGGATAGTGGAGAGGAGGGGATGAAATTCAAAGAATCCCAATAGCTCATCTCTCATTCAATCATACATAATATGTGCCAAACAAGCTTTTCAAATGCATGTATGGAAAAGTGAGAGTTATGGGCACTTTAAAAACAACCTTGGCATGTGAATCAATCATACAAAACATTCAAAGGTTCACCAAGTGTTTGGATTGGCCTCACACTTCTCCTCATGGGTATTGGACTTGCCTCACCCACTCTTGAGCACTTTGGACTCAACCATACTCTTAGGAGTCCACATTACTTTTGGGAGACCCTTTGCCTTATCTCAACCAAGCTCGAGGGTTCTTGGCTTATCCTTACCTAAGGGAAGAGTTTTTGGCCTTTACACACTCAAGCAAACTCATACAAACATCATGGATTCATTTTACACATAACATAACATCAAGGATCATGACATGAAAAGGCATGCTAGCATACTTTTCATAGCTTGAAATACATATACACACATTCTAGAACAAGCTAAACACACATTCATGCATGAGAGAAAGGGGGAGAGAGCTACCTTATAGGCTAACACAAGCCTTCCCTTTCAATTTGTCTACTCCCTTCTTAGTTCCACACTCACAACTAGATGAAAGTGTTTCTCTTGAGCCTAGACACACAAAGAGCATGGAATTGCTCTCTCATAACTCAACACTCATTCACAAGGCTAAGGGTTTCTTTATAGCAAACCCTACCAAGCATATAAGAAACTAGGGGTTCTTTCTCTCTCTAAAAGTTCACCAACTATCCTTCCTCTCTCAAGTTCTCAAGAAAGGAAAGCAAGGAAGTAAAGCTACATGAGTTCTAACCTCCTTCAAGAGTGATTTTCTACTTTCCCTCTACTGAACCAAGCCCAAAACATAGCTAATTCAACAACTAAAAACCATAGAAAGAGAGGGCAAGGAGAGAAGAACAAGATTCTAAGAAGAAAAGCTAGGGAAATCTCAAGTTATGCTTACCTTTTTCTTGTTCTCCTTCCTTCTCTAGGTGTCTCTCTCTCTCCTCCGCCCTTTTCTCTGTCTTGGATGAAGCCTAAGTCGGTGGAAAGGAGAAAGAATGAATTGGGACACTTTAAGAAGTCAAATTCTCTTTTTTCATGCTTTTTCAGACTAACCCTCGCTATAACGAAGAATAACCCTCGCTACGGCGAGCACGTATCAGTCCCATACTCCTGTTTTCGCTATGGCGCACGCTACGGCAAGCAACTCCCTGATTTTTGTATGGGATGCCTATACTCGCTATAGCTAGAAGCATTTTCACTATAGCTAGAAGATACTCTCGCTATAGTTAGACCATTTCTCGCTATAGCGAACAGGTACATTCGCTATAGTTAGGCCATTTCTCGCTATAGCTAGTAAATTTAGAAAATTTTCAACCCTTCAAAAATTTTTCATCTTTTTTTTTCTAGTTGTTACATTTTCACCCTCCTTAAAAGAAATTGCGTCCCTGAAATTTAAGGGTACACTTTCTTTTACTTTTTTATATTTTGGCTAATTGTTCATTTCTTTCCCTTCTTCTTAGCTCTATTTGTTTTTCTCTTTGGTTTTGCTTGTCTAATTTTTCTCTCAGCTAGGGAATTTTCCTTGCTAGCTTTTAATGAGGGCTCTATCATTATAGAGTACGTGATAGTCCCTCTCATAAGGGAAAGAAAGTTCTGACTCTAGAGGCCTATCCTGGGAGAGCTTACTCATTACAACAGGTTAGTCTTAACCTGTCGTAGGAATTATCATTCTTTTCAGTAGACTCGTTTACATATCTTGGGAGGTACTCATTTTATATCACGTCTCCCGTATCCTCTCTAAGTGGCTTCTCATAACATCTCATCATCTTTTATGATCATTAGAGCCATAAGAGATTTTTATCTGTTTACTCTTTTCAAGTATACTATCCACTGTTCATCTCCACGTTCTTTCGTACTAGCTCATCCCATGATTACAATTCATATCTCTTTCTGTCACAGGCCTCATATCGTAACTGCTTACTAGGATTATAGCTCTTTTTAGGAGTTTCTACTTTTAATGATCCTAATTTCTCTGTTTATTACTATATTTGCCTTTGTAGACCGAGACTTTTCTCACTTTCTTTGCTCACTTACTGTGGCATTTTATAATCCCTCAATTCAATATTGATTGGCCTAACTTGTGTGTCTCATACTAGCACCAAAGAGCGATTACCACTTACTACTATTGAGCTCTGGTGGGATGCTAGATATTCTCACAGTTTTACTCACTGGAGATATACTGTACCACTTACCTCATTTAAACTGCACCTGACCCATTGAATACATAGGCTAGCATGCGGGGATCTCTCTATCACTCGATCAGGGTTACTATCTGCTAAGTAGTGGTTTATCTGGCTCTAACTTTGGAAAACTAATTTTCTGCTTTTCTCATCCCATACATTATGCTCATTTTTAAAGAGAGCTAATCGGTGGTCTAACTGTCTGAGTAGAGCCTTCATGTCTCTATGGCAACGGTCTACTAGACTCAGGAGGTCTGTAGTCTCTGAGACAAAAGTTAGCTAAAACTGTACTGGTCTCTGAGACTAATTACTCTATAAAACTATCTCAAGCTATCATCTCTACCAGAGATCTATCATGCAGTGGCTAGGGCTCTCTGTAACTCTGTGGGATCTACTGTGACCCCTGGGTCTATTGCGACCTCTCAGTGCCCTGCTAGGGTCTGCTGCAACCCGCTATAACATGCTAGGATCTACTGCGATCCATCTCTGGGAGACGTCAAAGCCTAAGGTCACTGTATCTGATAGTGAAATACATACTCACCAAGTCCGATAACTATCGCCTATAATAGTTGAGGCTAAACTCAGAGGTACATCGTGCTCTTCGTGTGAAGTGGGTTCTGTATAATCTGATTCTTTAGGATCATGTTATACTAATATTAAAGAGCGTTTTAAATTTTCACTCATCGTTCCTCATAGGATCCTCAGATTCTCACTTCAGCCCTTTTTTGCTTGGGCTTTCTTTCTTACTCTATTGACTCGCTTACTTTCATATACTCATTTTAGCCCTCCTCTCATATCCTGTAGTTTCTAACTATGCCTACATTTTGCTTTTAAGTGTTTTGGCACTAGGGCATCTCATACATTGAGTGTGGTTAACATTTCTAGCAAGAGAGAGGTTATGCACGAGTCCCTTCTCATTTCATTTATATGTACTATAAGGGACTCGGGCTATGCATATTGAATATGTACATTTTCTGCTGAGAATTCCTCTCTGCATGCTTTTCTTACTATTTCAGTATTCCTGGAATCCCTTTACTTCTCTTTTCTGACTCATCTCGTTCTTAAACTAGGATGCCTTTCGATTACCGGGACACTTTGGTGATTGATGTCATCATTTGCTATGCACTTAAGTTACATTCTACTAGGTTGATCAGGCCTAATATCATGTAACCATTGTTGCAAGCAAACCATAACATCAAATACTAATACACCGGTGCCTCATGATTGAATTTAGGGCCACTATCACCAGTATATTGCAAGTTTCTCAACAATCTAAAGTATTCCTCTCATACTTTTCTTTATCTGTCCTATTCTCGTAGGATACTCAAGGAAAATAGGATTCTTCCCCTACTACATCCTGAGATCTCTCTGTATTGCCCGACTATTGTTACTTCAAGTGCTATCATGCAAAAAGGGCATCTATGCCAAGGACATGTGTGCTTTCTCAAATACTCGAGCACATTAACTGGATATTTACTCTTAATGTATTATGTCCTTGGTTAGAACACGGTCATATTTTCTTTCTTTGTACCTTTCTTATCTTCTTACTTAGGTAAAAGGATGTTTTACTACTGGTTGTTTCTATTCAGTTCATGTCTCTCTATGCTCAAGAGCACTTGCATTTTTCTAGGGTTCCTTCATTTATTCACTCTCTATAATATCAAGGGAGTCTATTTTTCACTCATACTCTTATTTTGCTTCTAACTAGACCATCCCTCAGTAAGAGGAATCCTATTTCATATAAGCCCGAGGAATTTCATTCTATGGCGCTCTCGGCTCTCTTTCTCTATGTAACATGAGGCTCACCTTCTGAGGTGGTCTCTAGCTCCCTCGAGCTTTTTTGAGAGTACGAAGGCATTAGCTATTCATCTCAACTCATTTCTACGTTCGGATTAGAGCTGGGCTTTCTCTTTGTTTAGCCTCTTTAACCTCATCCCCAGGAGCACAATATACTTTTTTAGGGTTTTGCTAACCCAATCCAGAACATGTACTCTCAATGTCTGGATTCTATCTTATTGAGAATTCATACTCTACCGGGTGCTCTAATCATACATATGCCTTAACGCCTGCATTCTCATATTAGGGAGCTCGCCTAGCTACTTATTGGACCCCTATCTATTTACTTTACTGGGCTTAGCTTACTCATTTAATCATGACTAGAGCGAGGGCATTTTTTTCTGTGACTAATTTCTCAGCTCTTCCTCGCTTCTTTATTACTATGCTTTATGCCTCAAGGGGGTCTATCTGGGGAATTACTAACCACTACTGGGTGGTTTCCCCCGACTCAGGGTGTCTCCTCTTTTCTTTCTCGATCCAAGGAGAAATTTCATCGAACCTTTCATTTACATAGCTCACCTGGAACGATGCTACTAGTCATCTCCCCTGGGCTTTAGCTTATGCCCAGCCTAGGCTAGCCATCTCATCAGACCTGTAGCTTATTTACTATCCTCATTCTTTTTCTGAGTCTTTGTTACTAGCTACTCATACTTACTTCTAGGTGTTACCTATGAGGTACACCTTTCTAGGCCACTCGTTATGTGCCTCACTACTGATAATCTTATCTTACGTTATTTCGAGGCTACACTAACATTCTGTCAGTTAATGTCTCACAGGGTAGCACCTTAGGTTGGAGTCAATGTCTCAAAGGCAAGTCTCAACAACCTAATTATCCCTATGTCTAACTTTTTCTATGCTGAGCTCTTTTCTCAGTCTCATTTACTAAGCCCACGGATTTCTTACTAATCTTCTGTAATCATTCATTACTCTTTTCTCTATTTATACTAGGGGTTCCCGCTCTCTATTGGTTATGTGACCCCTTATCAACTTCTTTCTTAAGTTGGCCTGCATATGATCAACAAGGCATTTATGGTGTTATTCGCCACGGCTAACATATCATTTGCCGTAGCTAATCAGCCTCAGGTTCACTCTAGTTCTTTGTCTAAGTATTGGTTGCGACTAACTTCTTAATTAGCCGTGGCGAGAAACTCTCTGGATTGTCTCGCTGCTTCTATGGAATAATTAGCTGCGGCTAACGGCCTCTGATTGGCTTACTTTTCCAAGGATCAGATTTTCATCTTTAGCTACTAACCCAAACCTCACTGCCTCTATATCTAGCCCGTCATCAAGCTAGAGGATTCTACCTCTTGCTCCACTCATACATAACTAATTGTCATCTTTAGACTGTTGGGCTTTAGGGGTGTAGCTTGTAACTCAAACTCCTGGCCTAAGGGAATTAATCTTTCGGGCTTTAAAACTCACCTAGACATTTGGGTGTTGTGGCTAGGGGGTGACACTTTTTCTCACTTCCCTTCTAAACTGGTCCTGTGCAGCCGTAGTCTCATCTCATACCGCGCTGCATCCTACTTATCTTTGCATTAAGCAGGACATCTCAAAATGGCCTGAGTATGACTACCAGGGAGAATTAGGCCTCATATACTCTCTCTCTCTGACAAGCCTCTTCATATCAACGAGATCTTTTCTCATCGTTCATATCTAAGGCTTGTCACTGATCCCAGCGAGCTGTCACATCTCATCAAGCTCTAGCCATTGGATCTCTTAGCTCTGCTTAAACTTAGCTCTGCTCAAGCTACTCTAGAGGCCACTCTTTCCCAGTGTCACTAACTACTCTAAGACCATCATACACCGTACTTATCATAATTAAAGCCACAAACTACTATCACACACCCACAATGTCTCATACAAGGTTCTACTTATCCATTTGAGTCTTTACATAGCCCTAATGCTACTTTCTCAAGCCAAATCCAATCCAAACGAGGCTGGAACTTTGCTCTGATACCAATAAATGTAACACCATAATTCTAGCTCATCTCATGTACTTTCAATGACTTACTATCATAGAGTATGTAAGTCTCTGATGATTATTTTTGCGTTGGGTCGTATCTAACAATTCATTTCGGTGTCATGTGGACCGTGTGAGCACATACTATACCTCCTCATATTTAATTTCATTTTTACAACTCATTTCAATCCCAAAAACATGCTTTCAACCCATGGAAACCAAAAAGACACATGGGACATGAATATGGATTCTCGGCCAGACTTGGCCCCATTTCTGGGCAAAGTTTGGAAAATCATAACTAAATCTAGAAAAATTGAAAGCATGTTATCTTGGTTATTCTAGAAAGCTTGGATGTCTAATTCATGGTAAAAATATGTGCAAGTCATAACATCCCACACACAGGACGTTTGACACATGAAATGGTTTGGAGGTCGGACTGGGTTCTGATGCTGTCACAATTTACTGATATGAACTTCAAAAATGTCTAACTAATTCTACAAAAATCCAATATGTGCAAATGATACCACTATGGAAAGTTGTGGATGTTAACTACAAATGAAAAATATCTCCAGATCAAGTTTCTCGAGCCAAGCTCTCAAAAATTGATGGAACAATACTTCTGGTCAGGCAAGATGACTGATACTGGGTAGAAACTTCAAAAATTCATATCTTCCTCTCTAGACCTTCAAATGAGGTGCTTCTAGTTGCTACAAGTCATTGTGAATGTCTAGTTTCTGTCTATAAAATTTTGTAGCCATTGGACCACTTTTGCCCCTCGGATGACACAATTACACAACTGACCAAATGAATAGTGCTGGTGCAAATCCGAAATTCTGATACCAACTTTGAAAAATCATAGAAAATTCCACAGACCTCTAAATGACCTGATCTTTGGCTTCCCAAAAGCCTATAGTGTCACATGCCAAATTTCAAGGCAAGAAGAGGTCATTTGGCCAAACTTTGATATAAGGGGGCAAAGTGCCAATTTCTCTTGCTAAAGAGGGCTCCAAGGGTTCAAATTAGCTTCTCCTACTTCTAAGGCTCTATGAACACATGGGAAAACATCAACATAGGCTATTAAACATAGCTCAAATGTCTAACAACCCAGATTTGCAAAACTCACTCTCCCACACCTACACATACACCATGTATATAATGCTAAGATCTTGCTATTCATACCAAAAACTTGCTACATCATGCACTACAGTTCTAATTCTCATACATATACATTAAGTACATCCATTTACAAGTATTCATAAGTGCACATCCCATGTACATCATTAAATTACATATCATAACCACAAAATGGTGATAAGATGGCTATTTCACAAATTCTTTGCGATTCCCCTAGCTTCAAGATTGGCGGCTCCCATGTCTTTGTTCACTTGGTCCACTTAGCATGTTAGGATAGTGGAGAGGAGGGGATGAGATTCAAAGAATCCCAATAGCTCATCTCTCATTCAATCATACATAATATATGCCAAACAAGCTTTTCAAATGCATGTATGGAAAAGTGGGAGTCATGGACACTTTAAAAATAACCTTGGCATGTAAATCAATCACACAAAACATTTAAAGGTTCACTAAGTGTTTGGATTGGCCTCACACTTCTCCTCATGGGTATTGGACTTGCCTCCCCACTCTTGAGCACTTTGAATTCAACCATACTCTTGGGAGTCCATATTACTTTTGGGAGACCCTTTGCCTTGTCTCAACTAAGCTCGAGGGTTCTTGGCTCATCCTCACCCAAGGGAAGAGTTCTTGGCCTTTCCACACTCAAGCAAACTTATACAAACATCATGGATTCATTTAACACATAACATAACATCAAGGATCATGACATGTAAAGGCATGCTAGCATACTTTTCATAGCTTGAAATACACATACACACATTCTAAAACAAGCTAAATACACATTCATGCATGAGAGAAAGGGAGAGAGAGCTACCTTATAGGCTAACATAAGCCTTCCCTTTCAATTTGTCTGCTCCCTTCTTGGTTCCACAATCACAACTAGATGGAAGTGTTTCTCTTGAGCTTAGACACACAAAGAGCATGGAATTACTCTCTCATAACTCAACACTTATTCACAAGGCTAAGGGTTTCTTTATAGCAAACCCTACCAAGCATATAAGAAACTAGGGGTTCTTTCTCCCTCTAGAAGTTCACCAACTATCCTTCCTCTCTTAAGCTCTCAAGAAAGGAAAGTAAGAAAGTAAAGCTACATGAGTTCTAACCTCTTTTAAGAGTGGTTTTCTACTTTCCCTCTTTTGAACCAAGCCCAAAACATAGCTAATTCAACAACCAAAAATTATAGAAAGAAAGGGCAAGGAGAGAATAATAAGATTCTAAGAAGAAAAACTAAGGAAATCTCAAGTTATACTTACCTTTTTCTTGTTCTCCTTCCTTCTCTAGGTGTCTCTCTCTCTCCTTCGCCCTTTTCTCTATCTTGGATGAAGCCTAAGTCGGTGGAAAGGAGAAAGAATGAATTAGGATGCTTTAAGAAGTCAAATTCTCTTTTTTCACATTTTTTCGGACTAACCCTTGCTATAATAAAGAATAACCCTCGCTACAGCGAGCACGTATCAGTCCTAGACCCCTGTTTTTGCTATGGTGCCCGCTACGGTGAGCAACTCTCTGATTTTTATATCGGATACCTGTACTCGCTATAGCTAGAAGTATTTTCACTATAGCTAGAAGGCACTCTCGCTATAGCTAGACCATTTCTCGCTATAGTGAACATGTACATTCGCTATAGCTAGGCTATTTCTCGTTATAGCTAGCAGACTTAGAAAATTTTCAACCCTTCAAAAATTTTTCAGCTTTTTTTTTTTCTGGTTGTTACACTTTCCATCTCCTTGCTTCTTCTAACTGACTTGAGCTCATCTAAAATAGAGAAGAGGGCTAGAGGGAGAGATGCACCAAGAAGCCAAGGAAGAAAGGGAGAAATTCAAGGAAAAAGGTAAAAAATCTTAAGGATTTCCATACTTCTTCTTCTTGAAACTTTATTCCTCTTCTCTCAAGCTCTCTTTCCATGGCTTTAATAATTGAAATGGTTCTGTTTTGACCTTGAACCAAAAGGGAAGAGTTAGAGATTCAAAGAGGAAGCTAAGGCAAGAAGAAACACTCTTGAAGAAAGCTTGATTCGAGATAATTTCTTTCTATTTGGTTGCTTCTTCTTCCTTTGCTTTTTCTTGAGTGTTTCATCCAACTTGTGAGCTAGGGAGGGGGAGTTTCTGACTTAGAGCAATCATGAAACCATTGATTTAGGCTATAGGAAGTTGGAATATGCTGAGAAATTACAAGAGAAACTAATGAATTTCAAGTTAACAAAGTGTAGAGTTCTTGAACATAATGCAAAAACTAATTTGATACATGAGTTTCTTTGCATGTGTGAGTGTTTAATTGAGCTCTCAGGCCTCTAGGAAGCCTCCCAAGTGTGTTTCCTATTAAGGAAAAATTAAGAAGCCTGTGGACTCTTCCTCCCTCTATAGTTTTGGCTAAGCTAGGATGAGTAGGTTAGGGAGTATTTTAATTTATTCTAGCCTTGGTTTAGGACTTCATATGATGGTAGAAGGTGGGAGAAACCCTTGGAAAAAATTTAAAAGCTATAGGTAGGGAGATGAGGCAATGGCTTCCATAATGTAACCTTATGAAGCAACATGTACCTATGCTTATGAAAGTAAGGTATGATGGCTCCAAGGACCTTAAATGAAGTCAAGAGACCTAGTTATAGGAAGAGAATGGAGCCAAGCACTTAAATCATGGTAGTTATTTCATTAGGCCATTAATGGAACCATTATGTAACTAGTAAATAAAGTATACTCCTTTAATATGTGTTTAAGATCTAGGCTTACTTCAAGAGTATAATTGAGTGTTGTTTATTGTGTTTAGGCCAAGAAAGGAAAGCCCCATCTAATTATTGTTGTGGAACCAAGAAAGGGAAGGAATAATCAAAGTGAAGCTTAGACTTTCACCAAGGTAGCTTTCCACCTCATTCTCCTTGCATTCTTGGTTTTGTATATGTCATTGTGTGCTTGTGTGTGCTTTTGTGTCTTGTGAACATGCCACTTGATGTTATAATATTGCATTGGTACCAATATACTTTCTTGAATGTTATTGGTTGTGAAAAATTGCTCACAAGGATGAGATGATGTCAAAAGTCCCTTGATGTGGGTGAGGAGATGCCAAAAGTCTTAAGGTATAGGTGAGACAAGGCCAAAAGTCTCATAGATAGGTGAGGCCAATTCAAAAGTCCCTAGGCCAAGGGTGAGGCAAATCCAAAAGTCCTAGAAATGGGATAAGGCTAAACCAAAAGTTCCTAGAGCTCATTCTTGACTTTGTTGTGACCTTGTGGCATGGAAATGTGACTTTGCATACTTTATGGTTATGTTAGCTTCCATACTTATATATTTGACATATGACATGCCTTGAATGTGTGTTTGAATGGGTGTATGAGCTATTGAGATTCCATAAATCTCACCCCCATCCCTCCTTTATCTTAATATGTCTAGGTGGTACCCAAGAAGGGAAAAATGCAAGTCAAGGAGCTTGAGAGACCTTACTTTGGCAAATATATAGTTTTTCTTGTAATTAGATGTCAAAAGGGACATGTATATGTTATTTTTGAGATGTAAATATTTGAGAAAATATAAAAGTATATGTATGCGATGTATGAACCATATTTGGTGTCAAAACAATGTAAAGGTGAGATTTGGCTATGTGATGGCTTGCAAAAGCTTATGTATTCTGGATGTGGAATGAACAAATTGAGATGTATGATGATTTAGACCACTTGGGCAGTTCATATATGGTATATTTGTGCTTTCAAACTTGCTCAAGATGTGCTAGAGCATGTAAGAAGCCAATTGGACCATTTTTTACCCCTTTATAGTCTTAAAATGACCATAATGGTGAGATATGGTCAAATCTATCCAAATGAACTCTTCATGGTTTGAAATTTGGCATGCATATAGGGCTTGTCCAGAGCTTTTTGGGAAGATAAAATGCATATTATTTGGAGCACTAGATAATATTTGGTGAATTTTTAAAATTGGCAAATTTTCATAGTTATGGTACTGTTACTGTGCATTTGGTAGGAAATTTTGCCTCTATCATTCATGGCTCAAATGATATCCAATGACTATGAAATTTTATAAGCATAAACTAGACATTCACAGTGACCTATATCAAATGGAACACCTCAATTGGATGTCTATAGAGGGAGATATGAATTTTTGAAGTTTTAAATCAATGATAGTAGCACAAACCAACCTTGGTTACTATTCTATCAATTTCCAAGATCTCAATGCATCTGAACTGGTCTAAACTTATTTTTTCCCTCTAGTTAGCATCTGTAACTTTCAAAATTGGTATAGTTTTCCTAGATTGGATTTTTTTGGAATCAATTATGAATTTTTGAAATTTATATCCATAACCTGTATCAGAAACGCGAGACATTCTGACCTTTTCCTCTTTTCTATTATTAAACGTGGCCCATATGAGGTTTTCATGTTTAGAAATTATTTTTACTATAAATTTAACATCCAAATATTTTTAGAAAGTTATATTTGCTTGATTTTTATTTTTCTAAAATTAGTTATGATTTTTCAAAAATTGCTAGTAAAAAACACAAATTTTGACCTGAGGCTAAAACGTGAAATTCTTGGTTTTTGGCTTGTAATCTGTGGTTTGTGGAATGTTTTAGGATGTTTATGACTTATTTGGATAAAAAATAAATAGAGAATGTTATTAGGGAGTTCCAGGATCCATGAATCAAAATTTGAATTTTTAACCCCGACGTAACACAAGGAAGTGGCAATATTTTATTCCATTTTCTTAGTTTTCTTTGGTTGCACATGAAAGTCACCTTGAATATGGGAATATGGAGTCTAATAAAGTATGGTGTGACACATTGCACCTTGGTATGTATGAAGCTTCCTTGTGGTATTTCTAATTGTCTGAGAGTGTGTATAAGTTCTTGAGACACCTAGAAAGCTTTACATGTGCCATTCCCTTCAAGAAAACAAGCTAGCTCCATGGGTCCAAAAATGGATGTATGTCTCGGCCTAGATAAGAAGAAGCACCTAGGGAGAGTTTTAAAATTTTTTGAAGGTTGAAAGGGACTAAATATGATAAAAGAACATCAAAGGAAGACTTGGAAAAAATTTAGAAGCCTTGGTTTGTGTGATGGAAGTGTAGGCTTCATAATAAGACTTAAAGAAGCAAAATGTGTCTAAACCCTTGGGAGTGAGTTTGTGATGACTCTAAGAGGCTTAAATGGAGTCAAGAGACCTAGGTGGAAGGAGAAAAGGAAGCCAAGATCTTGAATTCTAGCACTTGCTTCATTAGGTCTTATATGAAGCCATTATGTAACCATAGAACAAAGTAAGCTTCCATAGAGAGTGTGTGATGCTAAAGCTTACTTCCATGATGTGATTGTGTCCTATTTAATGTGTCCAAGATAAGAGAATCAAGCTCCATCTCATTGCAAGTGTGTGGCCGAAAAGGGGGAGGAATATCCAGGAAAAAGTGTTGAGTTCTTGCTTCAAAGTAACTATCTAACCTTTCTCACAAGCATAGCTTTGTTGTTTTCTTATAATTAAGTGCTTGTGTGTATGTTCGAGTAATGAGAAATGTTTTTAGGCTATGTTTACATGTTATGGTACCATTATATTTCTTGAAATGTGTTTATGATTGCATTATGGCTTGCATGCATTTAGTAATGCCAAAAGTCCCTTAGTAAGGGTGAGGATGAGCTAAAAGTCCCTAGAAATGGGTGAGACAAAACCAAAGGTCTCAAGAAGAGTGAGGCTACGTCAAAAGTCCCTTGAAAGTATGTGAGGCTAATCCAAAAGTCCTAAGAAAAATGGGTGAGGCTAAGCCAATGCCCTTGTGAGTTTATGTTTGCTATGTATGAGTTTATATGACAAGAAAAATGTTTTATGTATGCTCATTAATAGCTTGAATGTCATGCATGCATTCTTTGACTTGTAAATACATCTATTATATATGTTTGAAAGAGTTAAGAGCTATTGAAATTCTTTGAATCTTACTTTTCCCCCACATATGCCTAACCATGTCTAGGTGAGCCAAGTGAACAAAGAAGTAAAGGCCAACAACCTTGAAGATGAAGACTTTAACAAATAGTTATGATAAAAAAAAGCATTTTGATGCCATATTGATGTCAAACTATGTAAACATGGGATGTATATTTGATGTAAATCCTTGAACATGTTCTAATGTATCTATAAATGATGCATATATCAATGTGGGAGCTAGATGAATGAGAATGTGAGATTTTACCACCCATTTGCCTTTATGTGATATGATGTACATGTGTATGTGTGCAAGTGGCAAGGTGAGATTGAGTTTCATGATGATTTGGATTATTTGGCATGCTTTTATATGTTATATTTATGTTTTTAAACTTGCCCAAGTGGTTGTGGAAAGTTAAGAAGATCATTTGGTGTCTTGAGATGCCATTTGAGACTTCAAATTGACTAAATAGAGAGTTGATCCAAAGTATGACCAAATGAGTGAATTTTTCCATGAAATTTGGCCAACAAGTAGGATTTATCTAGAGTTTTTCATAGAGCTAAAGAGTAATCAATTTAGAGCTCTAGAGAATTTATTATGATTTTTCAAATTTGGCCAAATTATACGGAAATAGTATAGTCATTGTTCATTTAGTCAGTTTTCTTCTCTATGTCACACGTGGGCCAAATGAAGCTCAATACTCATGAAATTTTATAGCACAAACTAAGCATCATAAGCTTTCCATAGTCACCAAGATCACCTCATTTGGAGTTCTGTAAAGGGAGATATAAATTTTTAAAGTTGCATAATAGTACCAGTAATACAACCTGACTTGAGTTACTAGAATTATTTTTAGTCAAAAGTAAATATCCACAGATTACCAAAACTATATGGTTTGCTTAATTTCAATTTTTCTAGAATTAGTTATAAATTTTCAAAATTTATATCAAAAAGTTAGAATCTGAACCCAAGAGCAAACCATGGATTTTGTGAGATGTAGCTTAAAACCCAAGCTTCTTGAGATATTGGGTGATGATTATGACTTGTATGGATGTGTTATGAATAGAAAATGATATTGATGAGCTCACATGGTCCATGGGGCATAAATTAAAGAAAAGAGATCTTACATAACACAATTAATCTCATTAAATAAATGCCTTTTTCATGGAAAGTGGTTGTTTCTCTATATATTTATGCTCCAATCCATTTGAAATGCATTGAGATGGATATTGAGACTCTGGTATAATAGTTAATAGATCAAGGTATTACACATTTCATTCATCCTAAATAACATTTCCAACCATTTCGACACATGCAAAAAGGCTTGGATTAAAATTTGACCCCTTTGCACCCAAATAAGCACACATACACCACGATACCAAACATGCAAGACAACACATAATTAATTACATTTCAATGCCTTTGCCATATTATAAAGGACATGAGTTTGTACATAATTTCAACATAATTATAGAAGATCCATAACATATTCCATCATAGACTCTTAATGATACAAAAGGGTGACAATCTAATACATACATCAACATCTAACACATATAATGATTCTAATACATCCTTTGTAACATTTGGGTCTTCTTAACATCCCTGCTTTGGCTTAGTGACCCTGAAATGGTTAGTGGGAGCATAAGATAAGATTCTGGGAAGAATCTTAGTAGTCAATCTTAACCAATTAACTATATACATAAATACTATGAGTAAATGCAATGCATGTGGTGTAAGAATGCTATGCATATGCATCATGTAATTCAAATATATCATATAATATAAAAACTCATTCATTCTTAAGCCATGGGATCATCATGAACTAGCTAGATTCAACTAATCTCAAACAAGGGCCAAGGAAGAGTTACTATGTGGAATTAGGAGCTATCATATTGCCTTTCCATGTACATATAACTCATTTTGGAAAACATAATAAAACATAGTTTATGAAAGCATCAAGCAACAACACACACAAGCATTTGAACTCAAACAAGTATTCAAATGCATGCAAGAAAGGGAAATAAAGCTACCTTAAGACTTACAGGGCTTCAAACACTACTAACGCACTTGGCCTTACCTTTTCTCTTGATTTTCTTCCACTTGACACCTACACTTAAGTGTATTTAAGCTAGATGGAGCCATTTAACTCATTTAGATTCATTTTAGGTCTTATGATCCTTACTTAATCTCATTAGAGGTCAAGGTGACAATTAGGACTAGTTTAGGTCTATTGTAATACCATATTAAGATAACACTTATTTTGCATTACAAATAGTCTAAAATATCCATTTTCTTATATTCATCACTTAGAGCAGCGGAAAGTGTCATTATTAAAAGCCAAATTAATTCATTTCTAATTAATTGAACCATTTACACTTACCAACTTCATCTTCGATCCTTAACACACTTATTCAAATGGAAACATCACAAATTGAAGCCTGTAGTTCGGGTTTAGGCCATAAATATCAAATTCAAGATCACACTCTCAATTTCCATAGGTTCCATATTTTGTCACAAACTTTAGAAATTTATAACTTGAGTTAGAAAATCCCAAATCATGCAAAATTAGACTCTTTAGAAAGCTCAATACATCATCTAACTACTGTAAAAATTTCAGACCAAAATAATATCATTTGTCTTATAAAATCCTAATGGAACAGTAATTAGGTCTTTTTCTTGTACTACAGCATACATGCAACTTTAAAAATTCATATCTCACTCTACAGAGCTCCAAATTGGGTGATCTCAGTGCTATGGAAAGCTTATGATGTCAACTATATGTTTTCATTTAGGGTAAAAATGTGGCTCAAAATGGCACAAACATAGTATCAAATAATCCAAAATAACTTTCCACATGAACCATGACTATTTGAACATGTCCAAAAGCTGAAACACAACATATAGAAGCATCATAACAGGTATAATTTATCATAGAGTTCAAAATCACCATCTCACTTGTTCATATACGCATACATACCATAGCTCAAGGATGTCAAAATCTCAAGATTGCATGTACTTGGCTCTAACTTGGGTTCATACAACATATTTATATACTTTTACATATAAGCAAAGGTTTACATCTCATAAATAGCTTATACATACACACTTTGATAGTAAATTACATCAAAAGCTAATCTATTGTCAAAGTAATACAATTCACACTCTTTGGCCTCCATTCTAAGTTCCTTGGGCATCACCTAAACAACAGTAGATAAAGAGTAGGGAAGAGTGAGATTCAAAAAACTTCAATAGCTCATTAACCCTTTCAAATAGGCATATATGGCATATTATCATGTCAAAGAATACAAGCATGCGTCAAATGCTTCCAAGAACCAAACATAAACATGTTTTCAAGATCACATAAACATATCAAGATCAAAATCAAGCTCTAAGGACTTTTGGTCTAGTTTCACCCTATTATTTAGGACTTTTAGATTAGTCTCACCTTCTTTTGTAAGGACTTTTGACTTAGCCTTACTTATTCTTGAGAATTTTGGCCTTGTCTCACCCATTCTTAAGGACTTTTGGCTTCTCCTCACCCAATTGAAGGGACTTTTGGTACCTCACCCATCAAGAGCAAATTTATATTCCAAATATAATTCAAGAAGCATAATGGTACCAAAGTATCAAACTAATATTTATAGGCATGTTTCATGATTCAAACATACATATAAGCATTCAATGACATTCAAACAATTAAGAAATACATACAAGAATAGATGAAGAGCTACCTTGGGTTAAGAAGCATAAATTCTCCCTTGATTCCTTAGCCTTTTGGTTCGGCCTCACACACACACTTGGAAGAGACTTGGTTTGCTTAGCCTAGACACATCAAACAAGATACAAACACATCAATGAAACCATCTCTAACCTCGCATAAAGCTTACACAAGCTACTTCTAACTTATGGCATGCTTATGGTTCCATACAAGGGTATAATAAAACAACTCATATAATTCATGATCTTAGCTCCAATTTCTCGCTCAATCTAAGTCACATGACTCCATTTAAAGTTATTAGAGTCATCGTAAACTCATTTCAAAGAGCCAAATATCAAGTTATTTCTTTATACCTAAAGGAACCCTAAACTTTTAGCTTTCAAAATATGGTTTCTAAATTCAAACCAATGGTTTGTTTGGTGTTTATTATTCATTACTAGCCCATTACTATCCTTGGAATCAAAGAAAACTCTCCCTAGGTGCTTGATTCCATGCTTGGCCAAGACATACGCTAAATGAAGAGCCCATAGAGTTTTCTTAAATTTTTTAGGGAAATTGCCACTTGTAAAGCTTCCTAAATGTCTTGAAAACTCAAACATGCTCTTACACAATTTAAATCATTACTAGAAAGCTCCATAAATCCCTAGGTGCAACCAAAACCCTAATCTCCATAACTTATTATCTATAGGTTCTTTTTGGATTCTAATTGCTCCATGTGATTCCTTAGGCTTTAAAACCCCAGTTTCCATCAAGTTTATATCAAAATAAAATCCCTTACATGGTGCTCTTATGCTGTCCAAAATGATGGAGAGGAGGAGAGTCAAGAAGAAGCAAGTTAAACCATGGTTTCTTACCTTGTTTCAAAGCTCACAAGATGCACTTCCTTAGGCTTCCAAAAGTTTTCCCAAATCCCCTCTTTCCCTCTACTGAACCAGCCACAAAACATCACCAATTAAGTCACCAAAATCATGAGAAAAGAGATGAGAAAGAGGAGAAGAAGTTTAATGAAGGAAGAAGCATGAAAAAGTGGTGATTTCTTACACTTTCAAGCCTTAATTTCCTTCCCCTTGCTCCCTCTTATTGTGTGCCACTTAGATATGCTTTTTTATCTATTTTAGACTAGAGGAAAGTTGGTTATGATGAGGAGAAGAAGTGGGACATGTTTTTAAGGAGGTAGGGGCTTCATTAAGACACTTTTTACAATTTCAATTTAGTCCCTCATCTTGGTTTTTTTCATTTGAACTCATTTCAACTCCTTTTTGAAAAAAGTCTTTTCCATCATAAAATTTAGGTCCTCTAATTCATAAAATACCTTTAGTTTCACCCAAATTAGATTTCAAACCTTACTGAACTGTTCTGTTAAAATTTTGGTCAATCAATGACCAAAATCACATACCGGAGAGATTTTAACCATTCTAAGGATTCTTATAATTTTTAGGATATCTAAGAACCCCGCAAAGCTCAATTTTCCCATTTAAAGCTCCCTCCTTTGATTTTTCAAAAAGTTACCTAAAATTATGATTATGCCACTTCATTATTGCCTAAATTTGTTCAACTGTTTTAGCTCCGATTTTGAGATATCCTTAAGTTCAAATCCACATTTTAAGACATTCTAATTCTCATTCTAATATTATTTGGCCTCAATTTACTCTGCTTTAGGGTGATCCAGTATTAGTTGATAAGGTTTAATTTAGTTTCAAAAATACCAGTCATTACATCAATTATGAAGCATCCCTTCGTTTTTGCTTTCTAAACCCCAAATTTTTACTTGCTACAAGCTTTATAACTCTAAACAAACTCATTTGAATCATTATACACTTGTTTAAAGGGATATAAGATTAACTTGCTTTTTTAACCTAATTTAAGTCTTAAAATTTCAACTTTCATTATAAGGCTCGTAAATTCAATCCAATGGCTCCACAATTATTTATTCATCTCATCGAAGTCTCTAAATTCATTAGACTCAAAAAGCCACTCCTTAGGTGCTCCATCTCTCACTTGGCCAAGACACCACCCATTAGGAAGCAACATGGAGGTTCATTGTTTCTTCTTAGGATTTTGGTGCATATTCATATTCCTTAGCTTCTCTTTAGTCTAAGTATACTCTTATATAGCTTAAATGATCCTCCTAGTGTTCCATAACTCATTAAGTGTAATAGAAACCCTAACTATCTTATCTTGAATTCTAAGACCTTTTTAATGATTCCAATGGCATATTCTTACTCTCCATGACTCAAAACCCTTCTCTTAATTCTGTTTTGGCTTGAAATCAACTCCCTTTACATTTTCCTAGTGGTGGCCGTACTTAGAGAGAAGAAGAAAGGCAAGGAAAAACAACCATTTCCATTAAGATGCATACCTTGTTTAAAAGCTCTTTCTATGGAGATTTTTATGGCATGGTTGGTTGTTCCAAATCTTCACTTTTCTTCATGGGGTAAGCAACCAAAATCACTCTTTTAAGAAAGTAAGACCACCATTAGAAAGAGTATGAAAAGGAGAGAAAGTCTCATAACTAGCATAACATGAAATTGCGCAAATTTTCTTACCTTATTGACTTGTCTTTTTCCTCTCCTCCCATATTTGGATGCCATAGCTACTGGTTCAAAACTCTCAAAGCCGAGGATGAGGATAAGGTGGTGTGGCTGTAATGAGGAGGATGGATATTTTAAACAATTTTAAAATTTTATTTACATCCCTACATTTCAATTCCTCTGTTTGAACTCATTTTGAATCTTTTTTTAGAACTATTTTTTTCATATAAAAATTTAGGTCCTCTAGTTTATTAAAAAATTTACTCCTAAATTTATGGGGTTCAAAACCTTACCAAATTATCTGGTTAAAATTTAGGTCAACTAAAGGCCTAAATCGCTCATTGGAAGGGTTTTAGTCATTTTGACTATTTCTATCGTTTTTAAAGCCTCTGAGAACCCTATAGAACTTAATTTTACATTTAAAACTTCTTTTCTCTGAATTTCTAAAAAGTTGTCCAAAATTATGATTTTGTCACTATGTTTCAATTCATTTCATTTAGCCATTTTTGCTTCAATTTCAAGCCATTTTTGGTTCCTCACCCTAATTTCTAGATACTCTATTCATTAATCTAGCCTTAATTTACCTTGTTTCATGTTATTATAGGGGTCCCCTTTTATAATTTGATCAATTTTGGTTAAATTTTAAAGGAAGTGGGTATGACATAACTCCCAAAAAAATTTTGTATCTAAGGATGTTACCTTCTTTGAAAATGAATCATACTAGAACAAAACACCTAGTCAATGGGAGAATCAAACTATGGTGCAAGAATAGGTTTTTGTACTTGAAAATAGGCACTCATCTAAAATCAATACCTTCCCTAAACCTATCGCCATTGAGTCTAGAAATGTTAATACTATGCTTGAACCTAATTCTCCACAAATAGCCATGACTGAACCTTTTTCTAAACCTAATATTGTGCTTGAACCTAATTCTCCTCAAATAACCCTGACCAAACCTTTTTTGAACCTAACACCAACAACCAATCCTATAAACCTAAGATAAATAATGGGTGACCAAACAGGACCAAAAAGATAAAAATAACATCAATGAAACTACTCAGCAAAAAGAATTAATGGCATATTCTAGAAGGAAGAAGAATCAAGAAATTAAGGCCTACACATCTCCTAAGCAAAGCCATCCTTTTAATCCAAGTCTAGGTATGGATACTCTTGCTAAAAATAGGTGTTAGATCTTGCACTAATCACTTGATTAGGAATTTCATGTCATATGATAATTTGTCTCCCAAGTATCAATCATTTGTGACAAATATTTCAAATGAGAAGGTTCCCAAAAATATCTTTAAAGCAGTATAGTATAATGAATGGAGATTGGCAACTCAAGAGAAGACAAATGCTCTAGAAAAGAATGGAACTTAGGACATTACGTATCTTCCTGAAGGGAAGAAGCCAGTTGGGTGTAAATAGATTGTCACTATTAAGTACAGTACAAATGAAAGCATTAACAAATATAAAGCCAAATTAGTGGCTAAAAGATTCACTTAAACTGAAGGAATTGACTATTAAGAAATATTTGTACCTATTGTGAAGTTTAACACAATCAAAGTTCTTTTATCTCTAGCAACCAACCTAGATTGGCCTCTGCACCAACTAGATGTTAAGAATTTTTTTTTAAATGGAAACTTTAAAGATGAAGCATGCATGGAGATACCACATGGATTAGACATAGGCAGTTGCAAAAACATGGTATGTAAACTTTGCAAATCTCTATATGGCCTTAAACGATCTCATAGGGCTGGGTTTGAGAGATTTACCAATGTTATCAAGAACTATGGGTACTATTAAGACCAATCTAATCATCCTTTGTTTACCAATTTCTCACTAATTGCAAGATTGCGATGTTGATTATATATGTAAATGACATAATTGTCACAACTCACTTTGAAGATGAAATAAGAAGGTTAAAAAGTGCCTTTGTTAAGAAGTTTAAAATCAAAAAGTTTGGCGAATTAAAATATTTCTTAAAGATGGAAGTAACTAGTTCCAAGAGGGGAATTATTGTCTTTCAGAGAAAGTACACCCTCAACTTGCTTGAAAAAATTGATATGCTAAGGTATAGGCCAATAGATACCCCTATGGAAATAAATTATAATCTAGGTTTCAAAAGGGAAGTCCTCCTATGAATACTTGTAGATATCAAAGAATAGTAAGCAAGTTGATCTTCCTATCTCATATAAAACCAAATACTAGCTTTCCAATAATTGTAGTCAGTCAATTCATGAACAAGCTAGATGAAGAACACCTTGAGACTATGAATAGAATTTTAAGATACCTTAGAATTACACTAGGACAAGGAATTTATTTCCAAAAAAGGAACTACAAAGGAATTGAAGTCTTTTCTAATGTTGAGTGGGTAAGATCTATTATTAATAGGAGATTTGCCACAGGTTACTATACATATGTATGGGATAACTTAGTAACTTGGAGTAGCAAAGAAGAAGTCATTGTTCTAAAAAGTAGTGTTAAAGCTAAATATAGGGCCTTATCTCAAGTCACTTGTGAAGGTTATGACTCAAAAGATTACTTTGTGAACTTAGAATACCTATGAAGGTCCTTTGTGACAACTTAATTGGTATTAGCATATCTAAATGCCTTATGCATCATAATAGGACAAAACATATTAAAATTGATCAATATTTCATTAAGGACAAGGTTAAGTTAGGTGCTTTAAAATTGGTTCATATTGTTACTAAAGTTCAAATGACTGATGTCTTAACAAAATCTTTATCCAGGATTAGATTTGATGATCTAAGATCTAAGTTAGGAATGATTAACACCTATACCTAGTTTGAGGGGGAATGTTAGTGATCTATGTGGATTTTTTTAAATCACATGATTCTTTTTATGTTGTTGTTTGTTATGTGCCTTAGTTTATTTAGGCTCTTATGTTAACATTATCCTTCATATTCTATTGCTTCTTATATTTAGCTAAGTTAATGTCTTTTAATTTAAATTATTGTTAGTTGATTTTGTCGAATGAGTAGTAGGCTTGTTTCCATCTTTCCTTTACATGTATTCACACTCCTTCCCATAAATAAATAAGAAATAAGATAGTACTAAAAAATTACAATTCTTTCTGCATATGGATTTTAGCATCTTTATACTAGTACATTTTATGTTCCCCTTTTCTTGATATTCGTATTATAAAAGCATTCATTTTTCTCAGAGATATGTTGTTTTCATTTTTGCTGTGTTAAAGTTACATTTTTTTAAGAGTTATGCATAACCAAGGCATCTTTACTTCTTTTCTCTATATCTATGATTAAGACAATTGAAATATGCCATAAAATGGTGACTAAAATATTAGATAGATTTAGGGATGGCAAAATTTTTCAAATTTGGTGATCCCCATGGGGAGTACCCTACTTAGAGACTCATATTTAGGATTTTTTTTCTTGTAGGGATGGGGTTAGGAGAAAAAAAATCTCCCCAAAAGTAATTTAGGAACAAGGATGAGGATCATACTCCCTATACTCTTTAGTTTTACATAAATGCTTTAAAATTTTTATATACATGTCTTATTGCCCTTATTTTTTAGTCATTTTACTCTAAAGGTTTTGAGTACTTACCTATATAGTAAAAGTATATTTTTAATTTTACTATCCCATGTAGTTAGGATTGTGATTACCATAGGAATCATGGTCTCTTTTCCACACCAAATTCCTAAAAGAGGAATCATTATCTTTTTTCCTTTCTTGTGTTATTTGTGTACATATATGCTTTTCCTCTCTCTTAGAAAGAAATCAAATAACAAATTGATAGGATAGGATGTTTTTTATGATCCATATAAATAATCTATCTTTAAACTAATATAATATGATAACCCATCTTGAATTTAAAAAATTTAAGATCTAAATTAATTATTAGATAATAACTAATTATCTTAACCTTTTAGGATAATAATTAATTATCCCAATAATTAATTGTCTCAACAATTTCAAATTTTTAATTAATCCAATTAATTAAATGAACAACTTGGGTTGGGTCATCTACTGGGTTAACCATTATGAGCATCCCAAGATAAAATATAATCTTTATTTATGTTTACACTAATTTAAAATAAAACACATAATCCAAACATTCTCATTACCTCTTTTCATCAACTCCCCATTACCCAACTTATAGAACTTGTTATTTGAGTTTTTTTTTTAATTTTTTTGGAAATTGATCAAAGTTTGTTGAAAAACTTAAATAAGGAGTTTGAATTTTAAATTTAATTTGTTCTTAAATATATAAATCTTTATTTCATCTAATATTATTTTTTATGATTATTTTTTTTTTTAACAATTTGAGGTCCCCGTAAGGATATGTGGGGATTTCTATCCCCACAAGGAATAAGGATGGGAAAAAATTCTCCCCACGATGGAGAATGGGAAAGGGATGGGGAAATAGTTAATGGCAAGTCCACCAAGTAGGATTGCCATTTCTAAATAAGTCATGAGTTCTTAGTTTGTCAAGATATTAGGGTTCAATACCAACCCAATTGACCCAGTGCTGCCTAGCTAAGTTACTGACGATTGTGTCGCACAATCTCAAATAAAACTAGAAAGCAAAATAAATTTTGTAGTTAATGGCGCAACCTAAGTCATCTCCCTTAAAATTTATGCCTCAATTTATTTATCAAAATGGGTATTCTAAGTATTGCTAATTGAAACTTGTTTTGGGGGTTTGAAGTACTAGAATTTAATTGGACTAAATTTAATTGACAAAAAATCAAAAACTTAAAAACTAAATGAGGTGAATAGTTAAGAAAATATGGTAGCTAGCCTTGCATTGGACTCCCTAGAATTCAATTATCCTTGCCCTTGGTTTAGTTTACCAAATTTGGAATTAATTCCTTGCTCTTTAGTGTATTCCCTATAAAGATTCTTGAATAACCATCCAAGGTTCAATTAATTAATTATTCAAGAAATTTGCAACCACAAGAAACCTTGAATAACTAATTAATTGAATTAAGAACAAGAACACACTTTAATCAATCTTAATTGATTAATAGAATCTACTGCACAATCCACTTAAGATATTAATTAGCCCATTAGATTAATTAATTCCTCAAATACTTAATCGCACAAAAGTTCCAGCCACTTGATCCAATAACCATTGTATCAATTAGCCAAAAATCAAGAGGAATTTAAAAGTGATTTGCATAGCACTACTTTTGGAATTTTTACAAACATGCGACGATCACAATTAAAATTCCAAAATCAAATTATATTCAATTCATAAAACAAATCAATCCAATAATTTTCAGCAATTAAGTTCCTAAATCAATCAACTAGACCTAGTCAAATTACTAAAAGATTTAATGCTGAAATTAAAAGATATAGCAAAGAGTGTTTATCCAATTTGGTGAGAAAATATAGGGCTCAAATCTGCATCTGGGAGTTTCCAAACTTCAACTAACTACCATGGATGATTCAAGCTGCCATGGAGATTTTAATCGGAGGAGAATTGATGAATTGAGTTGCCATGGAGATTTCGCGTTCTGCATGTCCGGCCGCCTCTTGCTTGAACCCTATTTTGTTTTTACGTCTCCTTCCTCAATTCGGAAACCACAGCTTTCTCTCTTTCATGCTTCAGCACCTCCTTTTATATAGTTATTAATCACGTACCCCTCAGCTCCTCCTTTTCCACGTGTTAGTCACGTCTTACTCTCCCAGCTCACTAATTCTCCAGGTTGCTTCATTAATCCACGTAATTCCATAGCCAAGTTCCAGCTTATGATTCATTAACATCTCACGTGCTCAGCTCGTTGCTTCATGCTCTGTTTTGCTCTTCTTCTCTTCCCAAGCTCGAGTGAGGATCTCATGGAACTCCAACTCGCTACACACTACGTGGATGGTTCTGTTCTGCTCCTTCTCCACGTTAGAACCAAGAAACTCTAGCTTCTCAGCTTGTGGCCTCACTTTCCATTCAAACCAAAACCCACATCCCCTGTTTCCTTCATTTCTGCTCGAGTTTGTGAGCTGCTTCTGCATGCGTTCTGCCTGTGCCATGTGAGCTGAACATTTGTTGCTTCCCATGCGATTTAGCTCTCTGTTTCTACTACTAAACTATGGCTACTGCATGAGTAAATGATTTTTGCATCTGTGTGTGTTTTTCTGTTCATTAACTTGTGGCTCTTCGTTTCTCAGCTCTTCACGTTGAAACTGCAGCTCTTTTGTGTTCCTCAAACAGAGGCTGTTTCTTCTTCAATCCAGAACGTAGCAAACACGTGAGTTCTTCCCAGCTTGTTTTTCATGTCCTATGCAGCTGCTTTATTTAAAATTCACGTGCTTCTTACGTGTTGCTTCATAATGCTTTTGTTCTCAGCTTCCAAAACTTGCTTAGCTTTAATTATATTCTCCAGCTCAACTTCTCTTCTAGCTCCTTCTTTTAACTCGTAGCTAGTTCTCCCAGCTCATTCCATACTCTATCCAGCTCTCTTAGCTTCAGCCCATTGTTTCACACGTAAATCTCCATTCCATCCTCTCTTCAAGTAGCTAGCTGAACTCGTGCTCTTCTCTTCATTCTTGTAAAACTCGTGGCTTGTACTCTGTTTTCCTTTCATGCATTTACTGCAAAGTGCTACATGTTTCTTCCTTTAACTCAACCTCATGGCTTTATCTTCAACCCAAGCTCTTCCACGTCGTTTGCTTTTATATATGTGAGTCCCTTCAGCTTGAGCCTTCTCTCCATGCATCTTTTGTCTTGCTCTGCTCACGTGAAACTCAAGACTCCTCTTGCATTAACAGCTCATGTGACGTGGCTTCTTCCTCCATGCATGTGTGTTGATGTTGAGTGAAAGGCTACTCAAGTATGCTTCTTTAATCATTCCTTTCTCTTCTTTAACCCAAATTCTCATTCAAGCTATTTGCCCATCAAAAATTCTGCACAAAAGAATAGAAAATATTCAATAGAATTATCCACAAAATTATTTAAAAGAATTTCATGCATCAAAACTCAATGATTTTGCCAATTAATTTAGAAAGTGCATAAGTGGCTGATGAAATCAAATTGTATCTAATTAAACTCTTAAAACCATATTCCATCATCAAAATGCCTAAGAGGATTAAAGTGTATAAAAATCATGCTTATCAGTTACGTTGGGTGGAAAAAAAATAAGGTCAGGCATTGGGTTAACCAGGCTAGACAATCTAGCTTGGGCTTACCTAGTGGAAAAATAATACTTAAAAAAAGGGACTAAAATGAAAAGAAATAATTGTTTAGGGGTCATTTTATAATTTTAGCAAAAAAAGTTTGAGCACATTTCATAAATTATAAATAATTAAGAGGTTAAGGCCTGCTAAGTCCTTCATGAGTATGATTGTCATATTTAGATGAAAGAAAACAAGATAGAAAAACATGTATTTTAGAGTTGAAAGCAAAAAAAAAAAACTCAAAAATAAGATAGCAAACTTGCTTTTTTAGGGAAAATAAACCGGCCAAATTGCCTTTGAAAATAAGCATCACATTTGTCTTGAAAAATTATGCAAAAAAAAAAAAAAGCCCTAATCATATCACTAGATTCTGAGTTATAATTTTTTGAAATTTATCTTCTTTGCTTGTATTTTCTTCCTATTTCTTTCTTGGAACCTACCTTTTTTATTTCTATTATATAGATCTCGCAAAAATGTATCAAAATGAGTGATTATATAAATAAAATAGTCAAGTGATTACAAATATATAAGCTTTTAAAAATTTAAAACTCTTTAAAATTTAAAGAAAAAATTTTAAAAAGCCAAAGGCCTATTTTTTTTCCTTCCTAGTTTAAATAGATAAAACCCAATCCCATAAGATATAGTGTGGATGTGGATACCTTAAAAAGTATACTTTTTATTAGTAATGTAACATTTATTCAGATCTCTTATAACTTTTTTTATTTGTTATTTGGCCCCAATCTCTTATAACATATTGCATTTTCAATAATAGGAAAGACGAGAATGTTCTTTCCCACATGAGTTGGATCAATGATTGGGCCGTAAGTTTCTTTTCAAGCTCAAAATTAAATAACTAAATTCAATTTTTAAAGAAACGATTGCAGCTTCATTGTACTAGTAGGATCTTATCTATCAATTTGCTTTATCGTCCACACTAAACAAGGTAAGCTCTTTTATCATATTGTTCGTCATGTATGTCAAACTAAACTAACACATGATTTATTTCATTGCCATGATGATGATGACCAATGTTCAAGAATTTTAAGTCAATTTCCAGGAGGCTCAAGCACAGGACTTCATATGTATACTTTATTATCTAATAATTAGTCAATTAACCAAATATGATCGTTTCATTTGTTACAACCATTTTCCATTAATAACTTTTTGTTTCTTTAATGCCTTCTTAGGAAACCTCCTCTGTCACAGGAGACAATGAAACTGATCTTTGCTCTTTAAACACATATACTCTTCAAAGAGAACTTCCACTGAATCTAACGTTGTTGAACTGGCTAAGATGGCCCTCCGCAATTTTCTACTACCAAGTCACGAAAGACAGTCAAGAAAGAGATGCCTAAATGAAATCTTCCTGCTTACAATAATATCTTACTTAGCACATCACAACATTAACTAGGCTAACTTTAATTTATATAACTTAAAAATACAATTTAATATTTTGCTTGCAAACTATGCAATTTTATATGTTTTATACTGCATAGACCTTACAACGTATTTTAGTTGTGAAAAACTCATATAATATGCTTTTTTGTTTTGTTTTGATAAGTGACAATATTCTTTATCAAGATAGCTATTATTAACATGATAAAGTGAATAATTCATTATTTAATTGCCACTTACTCAACCCAAAAAAAAAATTCACTCTTAGATTTTTAAATTAATAAATACATTTTAATAAATAATCTCCGCCAGTAAAACGAAAATAAGTGGAACTTTAAGAGATCGACTCATATAACCTCACTTTAATACTAATTTCAAGAGATCTTGATTACGTAAATTTGACTTCGGTTCTCCTTTCTCTACCCTCCAAGCCTCATGCTGCTTTTATAACAATAATAAAAACAACTAACTAAAGACTTTTATAATTAAACATAAAGTCATTTACAAAACTTCAAAGTATACCTTTTTTCAGTAAGGAACTTGATGACAATCACTTGAAACATCTGAAGTCTTGCTCTTGAAAAAATTCATTCACGTCATATTTTAATCCAAATATTTAGTAGTAAACATTTGAAAAAAAACAAACTATATCACGCGAAACTGGGTGAGTTGATTAGGATAGTGAAATTTAGATTAAAAGATCGCATTACAATACATACTTTATCCAAGATGGAAAATTTCCTATAAAATGCTTGCCAGTGCATCGACCAGAAATAAATAAATAAAATAAACATCTCCATTCACGGCTGCATTTTTGCTTTCTCTGATACACAAGACATTAGAAAATTACATGGTGATACTATAACACTTGCTTCTATACAACATCTAACCCACTATAATTGCATAAAAAATAGTACACGAGGCATTCTTTTAAAATTTCCTTCTATACTTTACATGATTGAAATAGCTTAAACAACTCTACCAAAGATCATGATCTAGTCATGAATATATAATATCCTAGAAAATATGATATCCTAGAAATCCCTAGATTCAATACCAGCTTCAGCTTCAGTAAGGCTATCATCATTCTCATTCAACAAATAATCACAAAGCTCCAAGAGCTGATCCGCAAGGGGAGGAATTCCTGGGTTTCTCCCGTCGTTATATTTATGGGCATTATAAGTGATCTGCCACACATCGTGTCTGAAATCTTCCCGGCTCTTGTACTCCATATTCCGCACCTTCTCCCTAATTCTTGAAAGATCCATAGGCCTCTCTATAATGTCCAGGTAGTCAGGAGCTTCTTTCTTGGACACTGGTTTCAAGAAAAGATAGGACAGGTCATACCTATCTTTGAGGGCGTCGACAATGCGCTCCAAAATATTTGCCAAACCAACCTACAGGGAAGTAACAAAGACATCATGCTGAGTGGAACATGAACATAGTAGCCAGTAGCTGTGCTACAAATAACCAAGGCCTCCTGCCAGCACCATGCTAGTAATTCCAAAATTGATATATACTTGTTAGATATGTCATAAAATTTTTACCTGAGGAGTTTTTAATACTAGGAAACTTTACAGATTTTTAAACATTTGAAAAAGAACAAGTAATTGATATGTACCTCTCCCCCTCCACCTCTACGCCGTTTTGCTGGTGGTGTATATTCGGCTGCATACCTTCCCAACTCAACAACAGATCTCCTTTTTCCACTCCGATCTCTTTCTAGCACCTTGTTCTCAAATCTTCTTGTTCTATGGTCATCTATGTACTCATCTCTAAACTCGGCCTTTTTCTTCTTTTTCTTCTTTGCTTTCTGCCGTTCTTCCTCCTCCCGTTCTCTCCTAATATCTTCTTCATATCTTTTTAACTCCGCTAACCTTTCTTGCTCTTTTAGCATCCTCATTTCTTCCTCGTGATGCCTCCTTGCCCTGTTTTCTCGGAGTCTTTCTTCATTTCTCCTTTTCTCTTGCTCATCCCACCATCTTCTATCCTCTTTAGCTTTCCGTTTTACCAGTGCCTCAGCTCTATATATGGTCTCCGGTTTTCTGTGCTTCTCAAAATTTGACAATTCAACAATTCTTTTAGTTTTTCTGTGCTCAAATCCTGTGTTTTCACCAGGACTGACCTGGTCCAGATCAATAATATCCTTTGGGCGTTTTATAATAATTTTCTTTTGAGGTTGCTCTCTATCTGTTTCTGTAGGAGGTCGTATTATAATTGATGGCTTGTGAGAATCAACTTGACCTCTACCTGTATCAGTGGGAGGGCGTATAGCAATAGCATGCTTACGAGATTCTGCCTGCATATCATCTGGCTTCACTTTGTTGGGAATTAAGATTCTACTAACCTTAGCAGACTTGGCAGTTTCTGAGTCAGAAGTGACTGGCTTATCAGAACTGTGTGTGGCTTCAATTGCAGGTTTTTCAGTGGAGCTGCATTTGAACTTCACTGGAAGAACTTTCGTCTTCAAACTAGATTTTTCTCCCTCAGAAGCTTCAACCAGAGCAATTTTTGTTGAGCCTTTTGATACTAGCTTCTTGGAAGGGGCTTTCTGCTGGGACTGACCAGAGGGATCCAAAAAGCTTGATTTTCCACCAGTTTTATCCATGTCTATAGATTCAAGTTGTGCTTCCAGATCTTCACCATATTTTGGACAGTTCTTGTTTGTTCTCATGTGCCCAAGCTGTCCATCAGAAAAATAATTACATATTCTGAAACATCAAAAAGCCTAAAAGGCTTTAAACAACTCAAGAATATACACACCTGACCACATGCTCCACAAACAAAACTTTCCCTCGATGGCTTTTTCTCCTTGAATATCTGGTTTTCCAGACGTAAATTAATGATGCTTCAGGAAGCAGAACTTTAAACTAAAGTGATTGTAAGAACACCAAAAAAATCTTCCTAAAGGCATGCCATCGCAAAACACACACACATCACAGATCAGTTCTAAAGATTTTTAGCAGATCCAGAAAAAATGATAGTATATTGCAATTATGTTCCGGAAATAAATCCAGAAGACCTTTACCATGCAAGTAGTTTCATTCTAGTAAATATAGACAAAGTCAGAATACAACAAAGAATTACACAAAGACATACCGAAAAAGCACTAGACTAAGAAGGATAGACCTGATTCTTCCACTATTTATGTGCTCATTTAATTGAGAAAAACACAGCCACTAGTTTATCTAAACCTCATGGTTCAACTTTCCTGATATGTTTCCTAAGATCTATTGTCCCAAAATTGTAATTAATTATGCCACAAAAACATGTCAAATTTGGTATGATACTTTGCCACATGGAAACAGGAGGGCAAGTGAAAAACAAGTCATGCACTTGCTAACTTGCAAGCTATTTATGCATTTGTAATACACGAGAGATGGGAGAGGGATGAAGTTTACTCAAAATTCCAATATGACTTCAAAACTGAATTCATAGAACCACTGAAAACACAACCAGCCATCTGAATTAAATTCATACTTTTTAAAATAGAGTAATTCTTCAAGTAAAAATGAACTACATGGTAAAGGCCCTAACTAAGGTAAAGGGTTGCTCATCTTATACTTCCTCTGTCTTTCTTCAATTTTTTTATTCAAAGTTCAAATACTAATTCTCTTCCTTCGTCTAAGTTTTCCTGAAAAGTCAAGGCCCCTTAAGGTAAAGGCATTTTTTTGGACAGCACAGCAGTGCTTAATCGAATCGATACAAATCATCTAATTCAGCTTCAAAGACCCAATAAGGCCTTATCACCTTATGTTTGTGTGATGTGTTTGTCCAGCTGATCTTGGGGCTTTTCTAGCTATCAAGTTTATGGGTTTTGGGAGGCAAAAGGAGCATAAAGTTCTCCAGATTGTGCAGTCTTCGCTGGTTTGTGATGTCGTGGGTTAGATCAGAATGCTAGTGTTCAGCAATTGCTCCCACCAAATCTTCTTTGGGAGAGGATTCTTTTTATGTCCTCTAGTGGGTTTCTGCAAATAGCATTTTTACGGGGGTATTCCCGGTGGATCTTCATAGGGTTGGAAGGCTCTTCTAAGTTCCAGCCTGGGTTGTTTTCTTTTGCATTAACTTTTGTTTTTTGTACCATTTTGTATTACTCTCTCTTTAAAAAAAAAATCTTTTTCATCTTAAAAAAATAAAAAATATGAAATACATGGTAGAATAAACACAGTCCCATGTATTTGAGTAGACGATAATGATATTATACAACCATAATATATTACATTCTGGGTATTACAGATTAATTTATCATCAATAAAGGAATATCCAATAAAATAATGAGGATTCATTCCATTAAAAAGGACAAGACAGGCATGAATGCATTTGTTTCTCTTCAGCAACAAGAACTCTTGAACAAAAATTTTCATTGTGATATAGTATATATACAATGGTACCAGCTTACCTTGGGTCCTTCCCCAATATTTAACTTTATTTTTTTATTTGGAAGACTAATAGGTGAAAGGTCACTCTTCTTGGCTTTATTGACCTTCACTAATTTGCTTTTTTTAGCAGAAATACCATCCTCCTGACCACAAAAAAATAATATAGTAATAGAAGAGTTAAATCTCATTGGTAGGAAGAACTTCTTTAAATCTGACCTCCCTGCAAACCATAAGATAAGTAAACTAAACAACAAGATGCACTAGACAGAACAATGTAGCCAAGGCAAAGTTTTCTTACCTCCCTGAGATTTGTGACTGTATTTTGTTTCAAAATATTAGTTATTTGCTTAACTTGATCTATGTTGTCCAAGACAAATCTTGATTGTGGCTTTGGCATCAATCCTGCTTCCTCCGCAACAAATCTAGTCTTCTTCTTTTTCTTCCTGTCATCTTCATCGTCTGGATAAAACAGCATGGTCAACAATACATGTCAAATATGACAAGTAGCATCATTGGGTTCAGTTTAAAAAACTAGTGATCCATTTACCAACTTCAGGACACTGTATCAGGGCAAACCCTAATAAGATCATTGTTGCTACATTTTAAAATTACTAACAGAAGCCAGGAAATTTTACTATATTGATCAATTCGAAATCTTACCATCCATGAGTAACCTGCATAATTCAGCAGCCTCAGCTGCTTCATCTTCTATTTCCTCCTCTGCCTGGGCTAAGGTTGGACGTCTTCTCATTTTAAGACCCTTAACACCATCTGCCTTGTCACGTTTGAAATCATTGGTACCCTCTTCTCCCTCCTCACACTCCTCAGCATCAAGTAAATTTTCCAGATCACCAGCAAAAGAATCTAGATCACTATTTCCTTCAGAATCACTCTCATTTTCATCACCATTTACAGCTGAAAGACTCTGAACTTGTCGATCCCAAATCTCCTGGCACTTCTCCCTGGTCTGCTGCTGTAACTGAAGAAAGGACATTCGCTGGCCACGAGCATATTTACTGATAGTTGTTGGGTCAACCTTAACCCCAGATGCAGCTTGCTCACTTGAAAGTTTGCGTATCATAGCAATGCGATGCCACCTGGTTTGTTTTGCAATGACTTCCTCAGGAACATTGAACTTAAGAAGAACCTGGAAATAAGTGCACACTAGAGATTACAAATGTGTTAAAAAAAAAATACACAATTTCCTCATGATACTAGTGGTCAGCAGACTTTAGACAGATGTGAAGCCATTGACGCATATGTATTATTTTGTTTCTATATTTAGTTGTGCATGTGGCAAGGCAAGAATTTGCCTCTCAAAACAATTACTTGGATGAATAAGCAGGAAAACGAAAGCACTTGGTGTAACATCTGCACCAAAAGGAAAAAGATTGAAAAATGAAATAAAAGAGTATACTGATATAGCAAATCAATTTCATTTCACAAAATCAATTTCGCTTCTCAAATGTAGGTAATCAAGTTAATGATATACTTTCTTTAAGGCAATTATGAAATTCAAATATCAATTCATTCTTTCAGATATGGATATCTAAGCTTTTTGCCGCACTAATTTTAAGTGTAGCAAAATAGATTAAAGACTGAAAAATGAAATAAAAGAGAATACCAATATAGCAGATCAATTTCATTTCACAAAAAGGATTTCACTTCTCAAATGTAGGTAATCAAGTTAATGAAATACTTTCTTTCCTGGGGCAATTATGAAATTCAAATATCAATTCATTTTTTCAGATATGCATATCTAAGCTTTTTGCCGCAATAATTTTAAGTGTAACATGTACATCAGTTCATTCCCAGATACTGTACTCATCTCAGCTTTAATTACAACACTAACAGGAAGTACAAATGAGTTCAGCCACCAACAAGAGAAGGAAACATGTTAATATTTACTATGTTCTACAATTCACATCAACAATTACAGAAGCAAAAACTTTCTGTTTTATTTTTTATCAAAATTGGCACACCTCTCGTGCAGCCTCCATGCTTAATCTGCGTAAATCAGCATCTGTTCCAGTAACAGTGGAACCTCCTCGGGCAGCAGCTGTTTTCTTCTTCACCACTGCACTTGACACTGGTGCCTTTGGAGGAGCCCGAGCATAGCTGAAACCCAAGCCACGCCCAGATGGATCACCAACACCAGTAATTTCCATTCGCTCAATATTTTCCTTCCCCTGCCAGAATGTTGAAAAACAGAGAATTTCTCGTGAGTCATGACTAATTTAGTCACTTAGCAGAGTAAAAAGAATACTAAACCTGACTACTACAGCACAGAAAAATATTCTTTATAGTACACAGAAAATATCAATTATAATAATCCATATTCTGAAAATTTTTCCAAATCATCATAAGTACAACCAATTATTTATGCCAACAGAAATGCATTCTGGCAATAACTCCAAATGGGTGAATGAACTTTTCATGCATATAATTCTAACCGGACTCATGATACCTACTCTCACTTGTTAGTTTAAACGAATTCATACAACACTCCCATTTTTGTAAGGACTGCAACATTGGAAAAACAAAGCACATGCATCAAATACACATAACATGCTGAAAAGGGAAACTATATGAGATTCTGACATACATGCTGATACCTTTTGTGTTTTGACGAAATTTTTAATTTAGGAAATGTGGTAGCCTCAGGTAAAAGGTAAGAGGGCAATTTTTTTCTCAAACTTTTTTTTAAATGTTTTGAAGGAGGGGAGAGTGGTTAAGACTTAACACAATAGAGAACATATAATAGAGGTACATCAGCAATCCTTAGGGTCTTGGCATAAGAACCTGAGTAAAATACCATAGCATAAGAATCTGAGTAAAATACCATACCACATTTCCACACTTCAAGCATCAAATTCTGGTATATCAACATGATAATCCCTTTCATTATAAATTAAATAAAAGAATATAGCCATGAAAAAACATTGCTACAAAGAACCTACAGTGTCAAATTCTTGTGGGATGACATTATATGTACATCTGACAAGGACAACCCACTATAGAATTGTTCTATAATAGACAGTTCATCCTTGGCGACCAATTCTTCTTCTTTTTTTTTTCAATTTTCCTTGTCATCTTCTCTTCTTAGCAATGGAAAAAGGGACAAAATTTTGAGATGTAAGTAAAATACATGTAAGATGATAAATTATCTCAAAATCAGATCAAACATAGTCACCTGGCTTGTGCAGGCAACAAAATTGCTACTTAGGTTCCATGGAGTAATTTGCAGCTCCCTCTCAATGTGTGATGCAGCAGCCAGCGCTATTGCTTCATCAGGAAGCCGACTCATAGCAGAAGATATATTAGTAGGATGTGTTTCAGTTATTCCTAAATGTTTTAGTCGATAGAGGCCAGCTTGCATACTTTCATAGGCACAAACCTAAAATAGATAGAAAATGGAAGGAATCAAATTGAAAGGACTAAGGTTTTTTTATCACTGAGTAACAACCAAGGGCATCCAGAGAGAGAAATTTAATAGTACTTCATCATGGCACCTTTCAGGGGAAAGAAAAAAAACACAAGCTAAGAAGAATGTAGAGTGTCTACTATATAAGAAACTTCCAATTAAAATATGAGACCAAATAACAGGAGCCTGAGAGTAAAAAAAATCATAAAGATGGTACCATGCAGCAAGACCAGGCATGAACATAATAAGAGGTAACAATGTAATTAGTACCCATTTTCATCCATAAGTATAGCATCAGGTATTCACCAGGAAAGAAAACCCTCCAAATCATGAAATTATTGGATAGGTTTTACCATGGAAGTTCCAAACTTCTACTCAGTCCTAAAAAGTATGTCTTCTTTACTAAAGACTATCAGTGTGTTTCAGCTGAAAGATGATTTTCTTCATACAAAGAAACTAACTGGCATATGGTATAACTCACAAGCTCTGTTGTCACCATTTTTCTCAATTCGTCCTCTGACCACATGCGTAAATTTCTCTTTTTAGCCAAAATTGACTGTCCATTTGTTCCCTTCTGCAATATTTTAAATTGAATGAGAAACATTCTATAAAAAAAACATGAAGAGGAAAAAGAAAGAAGGGGGGGGGGGGGCGGGGGGGGTGTTGGGGGGAGACGTAGCGGTAACATATAGGTGTGAATAGATTCAGATAACTTCAATAAATTCTATTAAGAATTTATTGCCTATACAATTTTTTTATAACTAGCATTTTGACCCGCCATTACCTGTAAATGAGCATATTCTTTAATTTTCTTGCGAAAAGAAGCTTCTGATAGGTAAGGAAACTGCGACAGCAGCTCATCAACACGGATGTATGGAGGCAGGTGACGCTTCTCTGCAGCTTGAAATTCACGGCACATGTGTACCAGTAGCCTGTTCATCATATATGTCTGAAGATTCTTACTTCCAGGTGACAATACCTCCATCAGAGGCTCCTGCAAGAAGTAATAGAAAAAACCATCAGCTCCTATCACAACTATCTGTGAATTGCATATCTTTCTTCCCATAGACAGATTTCCAGTGATGTCATTTTGGTAGCCAACTTGCAGTGACCAACAAAGAAAAACTAGTCAAAAGTTAAAGAACACTTTATGAGAGATTAAATCATCCCAGTAGTTAGAGATTAATAGCAGAATTATAAAACAAGCTAGAGCTCAGATAACTGATATTTGCCAAACAGCACTTGTATTATTTCAATGAAAATTCTTTCAATGTCTCAATAAATGATTTTCAGAGAATTAAAAGAATTCCATTATTAATTATTGAAAAAAAGCATCTAATATCAGCATAACAAACCTGCTGTCCAACAACATTAATTTTATCAATGCGTCTTAACGATAGCTTTCCCTTTGATGAACGAACTAGCAGGTAGTCGGTTAATGACACTTTATGAGGAAATATGGGCGCTCTATACATGTTTGTCTCAAGTGATGACTGACTGCAACCAGGTTTCAAATCTCCAAGAAACGGAGATTTATCAGCAGGATCCAATGAAATAACATGCCCCAAGCTACTATTTGTGTTGCGTAATAAGGAGCCACCTTGATCATCTGGAGAGCATTTTTGATAGTATGTACAAAGTCTGGCACCCATTCCAGCATTGTTCAAAAGTAAAGGTCTTTCCTCACAATACCTACAAATAAAACATATCAACTGAGCTCTTGAACGGTGTTTCCATACTCTCATTCATCTATCTGAGCACTATAGTACCAAGGAAAAACATTGTAACAAAACTATTAGCATTTCAAACTTTAGATAAAAAATAAATAAATAAGAGGCAGAAAAGATGTTATATAACTTCAAGCCTCCTGAGAGGAAGACCACAGGATATATCCCCAAAATAATTTGAAGGAACACCCTCCTAACATCTATGCTAGAAAACATGAAAAATGAAAAACCACTTAGGAAAGCACAAACAGGAAACTAAATGGAAAATGAAGTATTTATCCTTGCAAACACTTACAAAGTAGCACAGTAACAATTTCAAGTCACTTACTCCATTAGAAAAACATGTCCATCTTTCACAGATAGATCAGACTTTTTCTTGAATGCCCCAGGTGGACGCAAGGACTTGTTCTCACCAGGAACCCTTTGTGCCCTTGGCCACAAATGTATCTTTGTACGAACAAGATGTAACAAGGAGTTTGGCCGAACATTTTGTGCAGCAAGTGATTTCTGGTCTTCAAGCTCCTTCCCTAGATAAAATATTTTCACTGTTTCCAATTGTTTGAAATCTACAAAAGAAAAGAAAACCCAGTTAAGCCATATAAAGAACAGGTTAAAGAAAACTAAAGACTAGAATAATACAAATAAAAAGACTTAAAAAACATGAACAATTATAACCAAAAAATATATGATCTTAAGATGTTAAGAAACATTACAGAAGGCAAGCCCGTTAAACAAAATTTACAACCTAGCTTTTTAGAAGCTTTTGCTTTAACAGAAGATAGAGTTTCTTCGGCATCAACATGCAGTTTACTTCCCTTGCCACCCAAGCTCTTCATAATAATTTTCATCGGTCCTTGTGTTGGCAGTTTTCCTTGTTCTTTGACAGCCACCTCATTGTCATGTGGATACCATAAAGCTCTTGGTCGGTGAAAATTTGCAATATCTTTGCTGCAAAGGGGCTAGTCAGACATCGTAAAGACCAAAAATATATGGAACAGGAAAATAACTTTGCACATTAATGCAATATATCATAATGAACCAGACAAAATTAAAAATTGGTATGCTACACTCAAAACACAAATCAGCAAAGGCTTTATATGAACTTGATAAGTACATATATGCAAAGCAATACAACAACTAACAGATCATCCAATGAACTAGTCTATTGGGATGTGACCTTGGGCACCAGGGAATATGCCAGGGATGCAAATCAATCAAGACGTTCTTTACAGTTCAAACAAGTGAATATAAAACAGGGTTTAAAAAGAAATCATGAAAAGAAAAAAAAGGGGCCACAAATATTGAAAAAGAAAAATTTTTTTTTTCCCAATTCTGATTCTCAAGACTATACGCAAGATAGTAGGTTCTCCATCCATAGAAAGCACTAGCACTGCTCATAAAATTAGAGCATTTCATAGTGTCAATCTGAATCACACATTTACACCCTGTTTGGTATAACATGAGAAAGGGCTCTGCAAAAGGAATGCATTGCAAAAGTTTGCTTGGTAGCCACCCTCCATTGCCCGCAATGAACCAATGTTGAAACTCTGCTTTACATGGATCATTGCACCAATAGAGTTAAATGCTGGAGCCAAAATGTAATGTCCATTTTGCCTGTTACTTTTGCAAAGGCAGCCAGTGTAACAAAAATTTAGTTTTTTTTTTTTTTAACTTTTGCAAATAAGGGCATTTTTACTTTTTTCCTTCAATTCTTTCCATTCCTTCATTATTTTTTCCCAACCAAGCATACTCTTGTAATGGTAATGCCATTCCTTTCACCTCAACAATCACCTTACAATTACATTCCTTCCCATTCCGCATACCAAACAAGCCCTTAGTTGCTATACATTCCATGTGAAACCCATCATTTTGAATAAGATTGGGGGGGAAAACCCCAAATTTTGATCTTTAAATGTTTTACTAAAATCTGAAGCTTGCCCCCTAGGTACCTTTCACTAGAATAACAATAGTTTAGGGGAGACCAAGATGAGTTCAACTCCTTTAGTTATGCTCCTCTAGCAATCATAACTCTTGATTTTTAAAAGTATCATGGTAATTCATAAAATAATAATAATAATAATAACAACAATAACCTTACAATTACTCCAAAAGAACAAACTGAAAACCTCTGATCTAGTTATCTAACTGAGCGAAAAGCTGGTTATTTGACCTTTCTTTTCTTAGGTGTTAATTCCATACTAATTATTTATAAAAATCATTGATGTATCTACACAGCCCCATCCAAGCACATATGGGTGATCAAATATAATTTCTGCCCCTATGCACCTTGCTTACATATAAAAGCCTTATTGTAGAAAAGATTGTAAAATCACAAGTGAGATAGTTTAGACATGTGTGAAAGAATCTTATAGAAGCCCTAATCAGGAGAGTAAATCAGATGGAGAGTAGTCCAATAATTAGAGGTAAGAGGAAACCAAGAAAAACTATAAAAGAAACCATTAAGAAGGATTTGGACTTAAATGGTTTGTGTAAAAATATGATTTATGATAAGACTTTCTGGCATTGATTGATCCATATAGCCAACCCTACTTAGTGGGAAAATGTTTTGTTTTTATTGTTGTTGTTGTTGTTGTATGCACCTCACTTACATAACCACTCTAAAAAATTATGTTGAATATCAAAACAATTGGAGGGAAGGTTAGGTTTTCACCAAAACAGGGTATTCATGGGACACAAGCGTTGAACAAGTTTTCACCAGCTATATGCTAAGTGCTAAGAGGAGTTCACAAGGAGTTATTTTTCCAAATTAGGAAGCACAACATCCTAACAAGGCAAAAAGGCAGGTAAAAGATGCAACAGAACCAAAAAGATGCTACAAAGACAACAGCCCTGACCCACTAATCCTCCCCCCCCACCCCCCAACAAAAACAAAAAAAAAACAAAAGCAAAAAAAAGAAAGAAAGAAAAAGAAAAAGGAAGAAAAAAAAAAAAAACTTACTTGCTCAACTTTAATTTCATTGTCTGAAGCTTCAGTGCAGGTTGAGAGTGAAATACTTTTACACCATGAGCTGAGCGTTTTTTAGAATTTGATTTCAGTTGCTGGGAAGTTTTCCTGTTTGAATAATGTTTATCATTAGCAATGGATCGCCATCCATATTGAGCTCCATGTCCAGGTAGCTCAGAAGAATCTCCACTGTTCGATTTTAAGGAACGTGTTAAGATCATAGCCCCTGCATGTAGGCGAAGATGTCTACCATCCTTACTATCCAAAACTTCGAAGTGCATTTGATCATCCTGAAGATCAAATATTAGCTTTGGTTTCACAATAGGTCTATTGACCTCCTCCCATATAATCTTGTCTATCCAAGACCCTTCCATCATATCTTGGTTTTGTAACGTAACTTTGGTGAAATGCTTTATTGGACCATTTTGATTATGCTCCTCAGATATATTCTCCCTTCTGTCATCTGCAAGATTAGAGATATCCACTTCAGGTCTGGATTCTAACCTCAAGAGTTGGGGATGAAATAGATTCTTTGACAATGAATTGGTCTTAGCTCCTGAAGAATCCCTAGAGCCAAAGGTCTCCAATGAGACAGGAGAGCTGTACAAGAAAACACTACGCTCTTTTTCCTCCAATTCCCTCTGTGTCTCCCACTGGATATTTTGCATCCCTCTTTCAATTTCTACTTCACCACACCCTGAAGGTCCCAAAGCAGATCCAGAAATTCCAGAGCTCTCAAGATTATTGTCACTAACAGCTGGGGAATTGCCCCAAATGATTTCATCTTCCCAGTCTTGCTGATCAAGAGGATAAAAGTCAGTGCATAAGAGAGAATGCTCTTCCCAAGAAGGACCTATGTAATCCTCCTTCATTGGTTCAGCACTATGACAAGAGTCCTTTTGTTGTCGACCATCTTTCACAGCCATTGATGCAGCCCCTTGAAGAAATCCAAATTTCGAAAAATCCAAGTCACCATCACTGCTTTCTGATATACCATTTTGGACTACACAAGCCTGTTTGTTTAGCAGGAGACTCTGAGAGGAGCCTCTGAAGAATGCCTCTTCATCCTCTTCTACAATATCAGATAAATTTAAAGATTTGTATCTATCTGGGAAAACAAAAGGACAAAAAAACCCAGCCAATTAGGACAGAAACCAGATACATATATAGCTAGCATCTACTTTGATCATTTAAATCTCACCACCATTAGATCTAATTGAAATCACTTAAAGGTTTAAAATTGACAGTACACCAATGCATAACTATGTAAGTTTTTCAATCATGCCACTGTTGGAAGAACTCAAAAGACTCAGGTTTGCAAACAAAGTCCACGTAAAATATTCCCTATCTATAGGTAATTACCTCTGGGAATAGAAGGTCGATGCTCTCTCTTCCCTCCTTTTCTCAAAGGTTCATGAATACCAAAAATCTCAGAGAACCTTAAAATGACCATCCCATCTTCCACACATAAAATAGGCAATGGAGTAGAACCTTTGAAAACTTCAGGCCCTTCCTGTTGGTATCATCATTCAAGACATTAACAGATGAATAGAAAGTTAACCATGATAGTTCTATAATCCTGTAAGAAAACAAAAAATTTCGTCTATAAGCACCATATTAAAGCTGCATCTTAAAATTTTGCATACATTAAAACTGCAGCAAGAAAATTTGCATGTCCAATCCACTCCTGATTACAGAGGAAGGGAAAATTATGCACATGACAAAGAAGTTAACAGTAAAAGCTAGAGGAAGGGCTAGACCCTTCTAAAAGAGAATGTGGAACAGACTAAGCCAAAGAAACACCAGCCCTAAACCTACAACCTCAGCTACTGAGGACCCTGAAATGGTTTTAACACTAACACACCCTCTAACACAAAAGTTAACAAGGCTAGAAATAGAAAAAAGAACAAGTTCATCTCCCTAGTAAATCTAACCACTACTTTTTACTGAATTATTTATACCATGACTTTATCACCATTCTACCTTGCAGGACGTTTATATCTCTCAGAATTTTTTCCCCCCTGACAATACCCGTTAGTCTTGGAATCTTTGCTTCTTTCAAAACCTCAATGACTGGGAAACTTTGAATTTAGTTTCATTATCAGGCATATTTTATTCCTTTGGTTACCCTAATACTCCTAATACTAGTTCTTGAACTACCTTGTAATCATTTTCTTGTAAATTTTTCTCAGTTTCTCATTACTGGCCCCCCCTAAAATTTCAGATTTGACTACTTATTGGAAGCTTAAAGCTCTAAGGTTAAGACTTTTGTTTGGTCTGCATTCTATAGAATTAAAACATATTTGCTACAGTTACATAGGCCTCATAAGGCCATTTTCCTCAACATTTGTATTGTGTGCCATTAAAGCCCTAAAATAAATAGTGATTGCTTGCTGCATTGTGAGGTAGCTTGGAATTTGTAAAGCCCTTTTCTCTTACAATATAGAGCTTTGGACAAAGAAAGGTGAATAAAGTGCTAAGCAGTTGTGCTCTTTATATAGGTCTGTGGTACATTCGTTGGAGCGGCATGCTAGGCTTTTAAACTCGAGATATCTTCCTGCTCATCTATTATAGGATAAGTTTGTTTTCCAGCCTCTTTCTGGGCTCCTGATTTTAATTGTGTTTCTTCGTTTTCCTTTCTTGGTTGTATCTTTCTCTGCAAAGGAGGATTATCCTGCTTAGTACTTCTTTTCTTTTATCAATGAATTATTCTTTCATCAAAAATAAATAAAGGGTAACTAATCACCCAGCCTTCTGCTTTCTATGCTATGAAAATATTCTTCCCGAGAAAAAAGTCTATATCCAATTAATTTATATCGAGATATATATTGGACATACTTGCTACCATTTTTTTTTTTTGGGAAAAAAAAAGGAAAGAAAAGAAATCTAAAATATTATTAGATAGGAAAGTGAAAAATACAACAGGGGAGAGGATAGATATCCTGCTACCAAAGGAAAAAGGAAAAAAGAAGCCAAAGCGGCTCAATAATACAACCACACTAACCAACCTCTCTTCATATCAGAAATTGAGACTTCCTTAAAATAACCAAGGGCCTAACAACAAAGTGAGGTGACAAAACACAACCTTCTCCAGTAACACATGTGAAGGCAATGTAGGAATTTCTCTCCAGCCAAATATTTCCTTAAACCTAAGCTTTTATAAATTGAAATTTCCAAGCCATTTCTTGAGCCTAACGGGAGTTCAATGACTCATTAAGAAACAGCTTGCATGCATACAAGTTAAAAGTAGCTTAGCTCAATTATATCAAGAGGTCCAACTTCACCTGTCCCTCGAAGGCAGCTGACCACAAGGTAGTCAAAGACAAAAGGCGTCCTTAAGGCGCTAAACCCCTAGTAACGCCTTAGGGGAAGCAAAGTGCTAAAGTAGGAAAAAATATGCTATATAAACACAAAATAGATAAATGTAAATTTAGAATAACATTTGACATATAAATTAAGCATTCAAACATAATAATCAAGTCAGAAGACAAAGCAATCATCAAAATCACTAAGTCACTAATATCACTACTCAAGCATAATAATCATTAATTAATAACTCATAATAATATTATGTGCACATATAAAGTTATCATTTAAACCATATGTCAGAGTACAAAGTTAACTTCACAACTGAAAAAATGCAATAGCCATGGCAGTCAAGCCATTAACAAAAGACAAAGTAGACTACACAAGTCCAAAAACTTCTTAGAAGAAATTAAAAAACAGCTGCAGAGCCCATCAATTTAGTCATGTGAACCATTAGATTCAGATCCATAATTGTCATCACTTTCATCTCCTCCTTCATTGGATTCACATTCTTCAACATTTTCTTCTAGCTCATCTGAATCAGCTTCTATATCTTCAATATTAGCAAGTAAAGTTGAACCTTTTGCTGTCATTCCTCTTGATTTTGATGAGCTAGCTCTTTTGGTTTGGCTTCTAGTTTGTTTGCTAGTTTCTTCAATTCTTGCTGCCCTTATTACAGCCCCCTGTGGGAATTCTTCATTCTCACTACCAAATACAAGCTCATCTTCATCAACATATGGTTCAGCACCTATTTTTTCAACTAACCACTCATTACTTTCATCAATATCATCTAAAAAAATGGGGTCAACATCCATTTTATCATTCTAAGTATTGAGAGATTGACTAAACTTCACAAACACCAAGTCATTAAGTCTTTGTTGTGCAAGTTTGTTCCTCCTTTCACATGCATCTAAGAACATATGTAATAATTAATTTGACTATCAGAATGTGATAAAACATATCATTAGAACACTTCTAAACCCAACTTGATTAAACAAATTCCAATTATGTTGACAACCCAATGCGCTACATGTTAAGCTAAGGATTCTAATTGCTAATTGTTGTAAATGCGTAGTAGAGCTTCCATAAAAAGCCTGCCATTCAACAGCTTAGTAAAAAAAATCACAACATCAATGACTAATTAACTAAAACAATAAAACTATTGTAGAAACTAGGTAATATGTTAGCTAATTTACCTAGGACTCTTGTCTTCCTTGTTTTAATGCTAATGGAATACCAAAAAGTTCCTCAACGCTTTTATATGTGGTCAACTCAGCCATGATCTCTTGTATATCAAAATCTTCCACAAGTCTACCTAGGCAAGATATAAACCCAAATGTGACTTCTTTTATCAAACTCCATACTTGGATTGTGAAAAAAAAATTTTGCATTAAGGAAATGTGGAAGAGCATGTAGAGGCTGATGAAGTTCGCATTTCCACCTTTTATCAATGATTTTGAATGTCTACCAATACTTATCTTCTTTCTCATTAAATGATTTTTGAATTTCCTCCTTAGCTCTACATATTGCTTCAAAGATATAGCCTATAGCTGGTTTCTTTTCATTGTTCACAAGCCCAAGCACCCAAACAAGAAGTCTCATAATCTTTAGCACATAAACAACTAAATTCTAAAAGGAAGACATAAGCACAATTTCCGATAACCAATGTGAGTTATATCTATGAAGCAATGGATAGGGCTAAGGAGGCAATTCCAAAATCATTTAATGAGAAAGAAGATAAATACAATGAGATATTCAAAATCATTAATGAAAGGTGGAATTGCCAACTTTATCAACCTCTACATGCTACTGCACATTTCCTTAATCTAGAATTTTTCTAAGACAATCCGAGTACGAAGTTTGGTAAAGAAGTCACATCAGCAACTTGTTAAAAAATTGATGTACAAGAAAAGATTATGGCTAAGTTGACCAGATATAAAAGAGCTAGGGAACTTTTTGATGTTCGATTAGCCATTAGAACAAGGAAGACAAGAGCTCCCATTAGATTAGCTAACTTACTACGTAGTTTTTACAATAGTTTTATTGTTTTAGTTACTTAGCCACTAATGTAATGATTTTTTGAAAAAAAAAAAAACACTATGCTACTAAATAGTGGGCTTCTTATAAAAGCTCTACTCCAGATTTACATCAATTAGCTTAGAATCCTTAACTTAACATGTGGTGCATCGAACTGTCAACATAACTGAAACAGGTTGGGTTTAAACTTTAATTTTTTTAACTCTTTAATGGTTTAATTTTTTTAACTCTTTAATGGTATGTTTTATCACATTACAATAATCAAATTAATTATTACATATACTCTTAGATTCATACAAAAAATGAGGAACAAACTTACACAACAAAGACTCAATGACTTGTGTTTATGAAGTATAATCAAGCTCTCAAAGCTTGGGATGATAAAAAAGATATTAACCCCATTTCTCTAGATGATACTGATGAAAGTAACGAGTGGTTAGTTAGAAAAATAGGTGTTAAACCATATTTTGATAAAGATGACCTTGTAGTTGGTATGAAAATGAAGAATTAACACGGGGTCTGTAGCAAAGGCAGTAGATGTTGGAGAAGCAAGCAAACTAACTAAAAGCCAAACCAAAAGAGCTAGCTTATCGAGATCAAGAGGAAAGACAGTAAAAGGTTCAACTTCAATTGTTAACACTAAAGATATAGAGGTTGATTCAGATGAGATAGAAGATGTTTAAGGATATAAACCCTATGAAGGAGGAGATGAAAGTGATAACAATTATAAATCTAAATATGATGGTTCAAATAACTAAATTGATCAGCTCTATGGCTGTTTTTTAATTTCTTCTAAGAATTTTTTGGACTTGAGTAGTGCACTTTAACTTTTGTTATTTTGTTAATGGCTTGGCTGCCACGGCTACTACATTTTTTGAGTTGTAAAGTTAACTAGTTAACTATATACTTTGATATATGGCTTAAATAATGACTTTATAAGTGCACTTAATATTATTATGATTTATGACTTAATGATTATTAAGCTTCTTAGTAACTTAATTAGTGCATTTGATGATTATTATGTCTTATGACTTGATGATTATGTTTGAATAGTTAATTTATTTGCCAAATGTTATTCTGAATTTACACTCATCTATTTTTTTGTTTATATAGCATATTTTTTTCTACTTTAATGCCTTGCTTCACTTGAATGTGTGGCTTTCTAACGCCTTTCGCTTAAGGCATTTCAGAGGTCTAGTGCCTTAAGGGCACCTTTACCCCTTGTTTGGTTTGAGGGGAGGGGAGGGGAGGGGAGGGGAGGGATTTTCCTCCCCTCCCCTTGTTTGGTTTGCATAATTGGAGGGGAGGGGAGGGAAAATTTCATTAAACTTTCCCTCCCCTCCCCCTCTCCCCCTCCCCTCCAATTTGGGGGAATTGGGAGGGAAAGTTATATTTTGGACAAAAATGCCCCTATATTTATTTATTTAGTTTTATTTATTTATAAATTTTTTTAAATAATTATAATTATAAATAATTTTTAATATTTATTTAATTTGGTAATAAAAATATTAAATTTTTAAAAATAAAAAAAATAATTAATTATATTATTATTACTTTTAAAACATACAAGGGTAAAATAGTCTACATATTATTATTTTCCCTCCCTTCCCCTCCTGAACCAAACAATATATCATTAAAATCCCTCCCCTCCCCTTCATTAAAATCCCTCCCTCCCTTCCCCTCCCCTCCATTAAAATCCCTCCCCTCCCCTCCCCTCAGTTGAACCAAACATAGCCTTAGTCTTTGACTACCTTGATGTAATCATCAAAAAGTACACAACTTAAACATCAAATGGCTAGAAAAGAAGACAATAACACACGTCAAGGAGTTAGGAATGAAGCATAAATGGAACTGACCTCCTGGAGATTTTGTACATCAGTGTCCAATTCTTCAGACTGCTGTGAGACATCATGTGATTCAAGTTCTTGACTTTTCTCTCCTTTAGATGCATCGACCAGAATCTCCACCTGCTCCCCTGAAAGTAAAAACCTACGATAAGTGAAATGAACCAACTTTGTTTCCTTTTATGAGGACTGAACCAACTTTTAAAATATGTATATACACACAGAGTTGGAGGCACCCACAACATCAATAACAAGGGCATCAATCATATCATAAACAACCAGAAAGTGATCAAAGTCTCATAAAAAACAAATACCAGTTGAACAGATGTTATCAACTTCGGAATTGTTATTCACCAAGTCTTGTTCCTTTTCAGATTCCTCATCATAATTTTCATCATCGAAGACAGAAGATCTGGATTTCAAAGCTTCAAGAGAGGCTTCAACAGAAAAAAATTCTTTTTTCGGCAATAAATAGTCCTCTTCATTTGCAGCTTCCATCTCTGGACCATCATAATCTTCATCAATATCTTCATAATCAACTGCGTCTTCAGCTTTCTCATCATAGCCTAACAATTGAAGAATCCCAATAAGTAAGCAGAACAATTGGCAGAATATCAGGATACCAGATACAAAGCAACATGGGCTACAATAGTATGAGCATGGGACAGTGCTTTCAACACAGTTTTTATTTTTATAATTTAAGAAGAGCATTTGTAACAATTACTAAGCTTGTTAATTACAAGTCTCATAATGATAATCATTAGTTATTAGATACAAAACAAACTGACCTTTTGTCACGCTAAAATTGACATATGGAATATGTAAGATGAAGCTCTCACGCTAAAATTTAATTTGCCTCATTTAGTGGTTAACCAAACAAAAGAAGGGAAAGCAAATGTTTATTTTGCACTTTCCAATAAATTCCAACCATTTAAGCAATTTCAGCGGAGGAATTCCTTTAATGAGCCTTTTAGTTATTTCCAACAAAATTTCCCCATGGTATGCTTACAGCTTCTTATGTTCAATCCACCAAAAGTTGTGCCTAAATAAACTCCTTATGGTTTTTTATTTGAAAAAAAAAACATTATTAAGAGAGCTAGAGGATCCAAACTCCCCCTACTAGCAGAGAAAACAACCAAAAAAAAAAAACCAAAATATAGAACATCGGCTAAGAAGAGCTTCCCAATCCCTTTGCAACTCTGTCAAAGAAACCACTTAAAAAAACCATGAGCACCAGTACAACTACCCTAGGATAAAGATTCTTGCATTTCACTGTAACCATATGCACCACAAGCCTTGAAAAATAGCACAACTCCACAAGACCTTAGCCTCCCCTTTCAAGAAATAATTTGATAGACCCTGATGCATTACACTATTTCTATAAATTGAAATCTATCACTTGCTTTTAATACCCATTTATTTGGAATTCAAATTTTATATTTTTCACTTTTTTAAAAATAATGAGTGGGTTTCTATTTATGAAAATGGTATAATGCACTGGTGCACTGAAAAATCTCTCCCTTCTTCCTCCTGACACCCTAAATGAAGACCATTTATAACTGTTGTTTACCATATTAATTTTTATTTATTCCCATATCTCTACTGTTTCCTTGTCTGTTAAGTAGTCAACTCTATCTCCTTTATTTATTTCCTTTTATGTTGCTAGAACAGAGATTGTTGGGATTTTATTTTATTAGCCTATTTTTAAGGGATTTGACGGATCATAATCTCTATAACCATCAGCCCTATCTGTACCGTTTTGCAAATAAAATTAAGATCAAGAGAACACTACTCTCTGTTCATCCCTGTGCATCACCCATGCCTGTGCCAAACTCATGGTATGAAGGATATGGAAGCCATAAATAGAGACAAGACAATGATCACATTAGGCTCCATGAGAGCCTCTCAAGCATATGTTGCGGACTCCAGTTCAAAGTCAACAGCCACGGATCAGCCAAACAGCTCCAATATTGGGTCAAGCTCTACGATGGCTGCCGAACATCCACCTATGATGATTACAAGCCAAAACTTGAATGGGAATAGCTATCTCCAATGGTCCTAGGGTGCCCTGATGTTCATCAAAGACTGAGGGAAGGAAAGTTATCTCACTTGAGAAGCCACTCAACCTGAAACTTCAGACCCAAAATACAGAATCTGTTTTACTGAAAACAATAACATCATGTCTTGGCTCATAAATTTGATGACAACTGAGATTGGACGAAATTTTATTCTCTGCAAAATTGCAAAGGAGATTTGAGATGCTGCTAAGGAGTCCTATTCCTCAATTGAAAACACAGTAGCTACGTTTCAAATTAAAGGAACTCTTCATGAAGCAAAACATGGAAACTTGAGTGTAACTAAATGTTACAACTTGGTTAAACTTTGGCAGCAACTGGACATGAGTGATGCATCAGTGGACTTGTAGTTTTGATGCTGCATACTGTCAGAAATTGGACAAAAGAGAGAGAATCTATACCTTTCTCTTGGGCCTCAATTTTGTTTTCAAGGAAGTATGCCTATACACCCTTTACCTTCAATTCGAGAAGTGTTTGACGAAGTTAAATGGAAGAAAGTAGGATCCAATTGATTTCAGGTGATTCTGATCACAACTAACTTACTGAAATTTCTGCCGTGGCTGTGAGAAACAGTACAGCACGTGGTTTGCGACACAAGATGGGAGGAAAATTGCGATGTGACCACTGCAATAATTGAAGACACCCTAAGGATATGTGTTGGGACTACATGGTAAACCAACTAACTAGAAATCTCACCATCAAAGGGAAACTCAAGAGCTGTTGGTGACTGAAGATGAACCAAATCACAGCTCAACTGACCAGCATGCTTTTAATAAGCAAGTCAAAGGACAACTTGAAATGTTGCAAAAGTTGATCACTGATCAGGGGCAAGCACTTGGAAAAGCCATTAGCATAGGAGTCATGGCTCATACAGGTAACTCCTCTGTGGAAATTGCTAAAAATTCCAACAATTGGACATTGAACTCAGATGCATCTAACCACATGACAGGTAATAGCTCCATACTTGATAAATTTACCCCTATTTCTAAGAAATTTATGAGGATTGCTAATAGGACTTTGTCTCAAGTCAGTGGTATTGGGACTGTGAGAATATCTTCTGATTTAATTTTATATGATATTCTGCTTGTCCCTAAATTACAATGCAGTTTACTATCCATAAGTAAGCTTACAAAGGACTTGAGATGCAAGATTAACTTTGATGCTTATGGCTGTTACTTTAAAAATTTAGAGTCGGGGAAAAAGATTGACAGTGATAGAGAGAGTGATGGTCTCACTACCTTGGTGGAACTTCAGATTGCAATAAAGCTGTTATGTCACATTTTATTTCTTCTAGTCATAACAAAGATAGTCTGTTGTGGCATAATAGGTTAGGCCCTCCAAATTTTCATTACATGAAAAAATTGTAACCTCATTTGATCAATAAAAATACAAATTCTTAGTGTGAAATTTACCAATTTTCTAAACATGTCAAATCTTCTTACTCTTCTCGATCATATCAACCATCTCAACCTTTATTATACATGGTGATGTCTGGGTTCCTATTAATGACCACATACAAGTCACTTGGATTTATCTCTTGAAAGAAAAACTTGAAGTTGCAACTACCTTTCAACATTTCCATAAATTTATTCAAAATCAATTTCAAACTTCCATAGAAGTCTTGATCTAATAATGGTAAAGAGTTTTTTTAACTCTAACCTTGATTCTTATCTTACTCTTCATGGTATTTTCCATCAAAGTTCCTGCGTAAATAAGAGGGTAGCTAAAAGAAAAAACAGACACATCTTAGAGGTTGCTAGGTCTGTCCTTTTTACCTGTAATGTTCCTAATGTTTATTGGAGAGAAGCTGTGTTGATAGCCACTTACCTCATCAACAAAATGCCCTCGCATGTGTTAAAATTCCTTTCACCTCCAAAAAAAAAAAAATCCTTGAATCCTTTCCCACAAACCAAATTATGTCTTCACTTCCATTAAAAGTCTTCAAGGGTACCTCTTTTGTGCACCTAGGGAAAAATTGATCTTTGTGCCCTTAAGTCTATTTTCAGTGGATATTCCTCTTCTTAAAAGGGGTACAAATACTATCACCCTTCCACAAGGAAACTGTACACTACCTTGGATGTGACTTTTTGGGAAAATCAACCTTTCTATCCCACAACACCCATTCAGGGGGGAAAAATTAAAATGAATAGTTGTTTGGAAGTGAAACTATGCCCAACACACAGCACTTTAAAATTGTACCACCTAATCATGATCCTCTCAATCAACCCGAGCCTGTCATCCACACCCAAGTATCATAACCTGGGCCAATTGGTCCCAAACCAACCAAAACCTAACTGAACTCTCCACAACAAAAAGAGGTGCTAGTTTATGCTAAAAAGAAACAAAATCCTATGACTGAACAGCATGTGGAACAACATTTTGAAATGGAACAGCAAGGAACCCTCTCTGAGCATGATCAGTCAACTTCCCTTACTCCAAGTCTTGAAACCCATGATGATCTTGATCTTCCCATTGCCTTAAGGAAAGGAGTAATAAAGCGCATAAAGCATCCCATAAATAAGTTCATTGCCTATGATAGATTATCTTCTAGTTACAAGTATTTGCGCACAATGTGTTTCTTGAGAAACTTCCAAAAGACTTCTATAGGGCAACTAAGAAGCAAGAGTGGAGGATGGCCATTAATGAGGAAGTAAAAGCCCTCGAGAAAAATAAAACTTGAGACATTGTAGATCTTCCTCCTGAGAAATGCTCAATGGGATGCAAGTGGATCTTTACTATTAAGTACAACCCAAATGGAAGTGTCAACCACTACAAGGCAAGATTAGTTGTCAAAGGTTTCACTCAAACCCAAAGCATCGATTATGAAGAGACATGTGCTCCTGTAGCAAAATTCTACATCATAAGGGTCCTTATATCTATTGCAGTGAATTTGGATTGGCCTCTTTATTAATTGGATATAAAAAATGCCTTTTTAGATGGAAATCTTGAAGAGGAGGTGTACGCAGAGATTCCTCCTGACCTTGAGTTGAAGAATAGTCCTAATAACTTGTGCAAACTACACAAGTCTACGTATGGCCTCAAACAATCCCCAAAACTTGATTTGAAAAATTCACTACAGTGGTAAGAAGTTATGGGTATATTCTATGTCAAACTGATCATACTTTGTTTGTTAAAACTAGTTCTAATAGCAATTATGGCTATCTATGAAGATGACATTGTTGTTACAAGAGACCATTCAAAGGAAATTGGAAAACTAATGAATGCAAAAGAGTTCAAGGCTAAGAGACTTGGTGAGTTGAGATATTTTTTAGAAATGGAAATAGCTAGAAGCAGTAAGGGTATCACCATCTTCTAAAGAAAGTATACACTAGATCTACTTGAAGAGACCAATATATTGGGGTGTAAGCCAGCAGATACCCCCATGGAAACTAGTCACAAGTTCAATCTTCAACTAGAGAGTCTACTTGTAGATTCTAGCATATACCAAAGACTTGTGGGAAAACTAATTTACTTAGCTCACACTCATCCTGACATTAGTTTTCCTATAAGCGTGATGAGCCAATTTATAAACAAGCCCAATAAAGAGCACTTAGATGCAATTTACAAGATTTTGTGGTACCTCAAAATAACTCCTGAAAAGGATTTTTTTTCAAGAAAGGATTTCACAGGGATGTTGAAATTTTTTCTAATGCAGATTAGGCTAGATTTGTGACTAATAGAAGATCTACCACAAGCTATTATACATTTATTTGGAGGATTTAGTCACTAAAAGGAGCAAAAAACAACCAATGGTTGCCAAGAGTAGTGCTGAAGCTGAATTTCAAGCTTTAGCACTTGGGATATGTGAAGGAACATGGTTATTAAAGCTTCTTAAGGAGCTAAAGTTCAATGTTGATAAGCCAATGAAAGTGTTTTGCGACAATATGGCCACAATTGGAGTGGCTAAGGATCCTATTCACCGTTATAGGATAAAGTATGTGGAAACTCATCATCATTTCATCAAGAAGAAGATAACTTCTGGGCAACTTGATATGAATTATGTGTCAACAAACTATCAAGTTGAAGAGTTATTAACTAAAACTACTACTTAGGCAAAGTTTGAAGAATTGAATTCCAAGCTAGGAATACTCAATATCTATTCCCCAACTCAAGGGGGAGTGTTGTCTACCATATTAATTTATTTATTCCCATATCTCTATTGTTTCCTTGTATGTTATAAGTCAACTCTATCTCCTTTGTTCATTTCCTTTTATATCTTCTAGAATAGAGATTGTTGAAATTTTATTTTATTAGCCTATTTTTAAGGGATTTGATAGATCATGATTTTTTAACCATCAGCCCTATTTGTACTGTTTTGCTAATTCAAAGAAAATCAAGATTGAGAGAATACTGCTCTCTATTCGTCCCTTTGCATTGTCCATGCCTGTGCCAAACTTCAGTAAGTCAATTGATCTAAACTAAAATCCACTACACCTTTTAAAAAAAAATGATGAATTCTGGACACAAACAGGCACCAAAAGCTACCACTCACCCCTGATTTTAGGAGCCAACTAATAGTCAAGTGACACCATCTCATTGCTAATGGACAGTCATCATCTTCACATTTTTATTAAATTCCAGTTAACAGCTGTCACTTTAACTTCAGATTAGCTTGTTGTCCCAGTCTACTTCTGTTCACTTGCCCTTATATGTCCTAGCATCAGCTACAACTACCAAACTTCTTAGTTTTTGAAAGGAGATAGCTTGTTGATAAAATCACTTTTCAAAACAACAATAGCACCAATAATTGTCATCTCTCATACTCCAATACCAATGGAAGAAAAGTTTACATATGGGAAATTTCCCTTACATAAGCAAGGAATTAAACATAGCTAGTTCTTCATATGATGTCTTCCACTAGACATATTTTCCACAGGAAAGGCTTCAAGAGATATAAAACAGCAGCTAAGTGGTCTCACTTGATGAGTTTTTTGAAAAAAGAAAAAAAAAGGAAAAAAAAAAAAAAGATACCAACAGAACATCAAAAACAGAATGATATAGTTTTTCCTGACAGACAATTTCACCTTGTTCGACAATGTCAGGTGGTGTTTGTGGTGATTTTCCTGACAACTACCAAAAAAAAAGAGTCATTATTAGCATCAAAATAGAGGAAGAAGCGGAAGCTGTGATACATCAAATTGACAATTAGATACTTGTTCACAGTTAACCACATTAACCAATGGTCATTTAAACTATAAAATCAAAGAGTGTTGCCAGATAAAAGTAATAATAGACAGATTTACTCACATCTATATCTGTCAGGGATGGACCCAGCTTGTCAGCAAGTGCAGAAAGATGCTCCTTTGCATCCTAGAAAGGAAAGATGCTGATTTAGCACCAACTTTGTAGTGTTCAACAAATTTTAGATGATACAAGAAACATGATAAGCATTTCACAATCAAACAGAAAAAAGTCCCTTGATTCTGCAAAAATGTAGACAAGCATCTCAAGGCTTTAAAATACACTCTCCCTTGCACACTAGCACACTTATTTTTTGTGATAAAAGAAGAAACATTACTAGAAAGATATAAAAGTACATGAAAGGAGAACAAGATTTCCTACGAAAGAAAGACAAATTACTAGTTTAAATAAAATAGTGACACACAGACTCCAGGTCTTAAACATGTAGCAAAGCCGTTGAATCCCCCCATAAATTTGATAGACAGAAACCCCCAAAGAAAATCATGAGACGGCATCAAAACCATGAGCGCTCCACTAAAGAGAGGCCACAAATACAATCCCAACCCATAAAATATCTAAAGGCATGGAAACCCATGATGATGCAGGCATTTTGCTCCCATCCAAATGGACCAAAGAAAAGCAGGGACAACAAATTTTCCAACCATAAAGCCTTGCCATCATTTTTCCCCTTATCTAAAGCATTTGAATCAAATCAAGAGATTCAGCTCTAAATTACTCTCACCAACAACCCCAAACAGTTTGTTCCATTATATTCATTCCTTGAAATATTTTCTTCCCTTGAATAAAATTACTTTTTCTACCCCAAAAAAAAAATGTTAGAACTAAAGAGACAAAAGGGGCAAAAAAAGAAACCAACAGCCAATCACACAAACCCCCCCCCCCCCCCGGGAAAAAGAAAAGACAAAAAAACTTCAAAACTAGGACTCTCCTGTTTTCTTTCTTCCAAAAAACCCTATATATGGAAATTTATCAATGCATCTTGCATAAGTAAATTTATGTTCACATAAATGAAGCAAGGAAAAATTCCTTAGTATCTGGTGCGCTCATGCACCTGCAATTCCTCAATTTTTTTAAGCAGTTATCAACACAAATCTCTGGAAGATACATATATACCTCTATAATTCCACCAATATTATGTGTACAACTATCAACCCTCCCCCACCCCCCTTCCTCCCTCTCCAAAGAAAAGGTTTCTATCTCAAAACAGTAGAAGTTCTGTTCAGGACGTCCAGAGGGAGAAGTTTTGAAACTTAAATCCTCATCCTAACAACCATACAAACATTTTCATAATTAAATAATACAAAAGGAATCACAACTATAGCTTAAATGTTTGGGGCTCTCAAATAGCTTTGAACTGTATAACTACACAGAGAACCATGGAAAAAAGAATAGACAAATAAAAATGGACAAGCAACCTACACATAACATATAAGCATGCATAAGCTCAATATGACTCTCCATACATTTGAACACCAAGTAAATGTGTGATCAAGGGGTGGGCAAAATTACCTCATCAAGGTAATCAACATCAAGATCACCAGAATTATCAACATTTCCAAACATGAACCCCAGCAAACGATTGCCCTTGCCAGCCTCCTCATATTCTTCATCATCATCTACCAATTCAAATTTTATGAAATGAGTAAAGGAACTATAAAAAGAAGAAATTAAACTAAATTTGGAAACAGCAATTAAAACTCACTAGGAAATTGAGATTACGGATTTCAGCAAACAGCCAGAGTTTGATGCAATATATTTTATTTTATTTTAAAGAGTTTTCAGGAGAAAATTGTAGCGAAGGGAGCGTACGCTGTTCAGTGAATCATTAGAGGTATCTCTATCCTATTAAAACTCAGAAAAATCAAATGAGAAGTGTTTTCAAGTTATTTAATGTAAGAGAAAAAGCGTACCTAAACTATAATAAAGCGTAAAGAAGGGAAAATCATTAATTTGATTAATAGACAGTACTAGCTATGACATGTGTGACTACAATACTAACAACTAGACTATGGATGGCCTATTTTAGCTTCGTTTCATTTTTTCCCTCTCGCTTTACATGATACTATGGAATTTCTCACTCGTTGGCATTCATGGGGCTATCTGCTACGTCAGCAACAGGCTAAATAAATAAATAAATAAGGAATGAACAGCAGCCACCACAGTTATTCATATTACATAGCAAAAATTTGCAGCAAGTACTGATTTCTTGATATCCTTTCCTACAATTTTAATTCAGTCCAACTCACCGTCATCCCTCCCATCTTGTGAGGGGCTATCCGAATCATACCCCATGTCGTGTAGACAGACCTACATCACAAATCAACACAAGACTCAGTAGCTCGTAAAAGCACAGGTACAGCGCAGGACACCAGGAGAAATGACAAAGTAAGAAAATAAATTGGGTTCAGCTTAAAGACAAATAATTCAAAGTGTGATGAAAAGTCGTCAGCTTTAGACAGAGAAGGACGCAAAACCCCACCTTCAATGTTGTAAGTCCGACCTATAAGCTTCAGGCTTCTGGTTCCTTCCTTACCCCTTTTTATATCTTCCTCTCACGCCTCCTGTGCCGGTGGCTGTCTACCCCAATGACAAATTGCCACGTTAAAAATCCCAAATTTTAACTTAATTGTCGCGGTTCACATTTAATTTTCTTTAATCTTTCAGGTAAAAAATTACCCAATTGCATTCCCGGCAAATCGCTTGACCTCGCTCTCGCCGGCGGACTCTTACAAATTGCCTTCTGAATTTCCCAATCTGCTCCTCTGCTTAGTCTTCCAAGCTTAAGGAGTGAACCCTTCAACGCGATTTCACCTTTCTTCCTGAAACCCAGACCCCGGCTTCCCTCCCTCCAAAAGATTCGTACACTACCAGGATTTCTTTCGTGGAGAATCACCTCAACCAAGAGAGCCAAAGAAACTGTTTCTTTACCATGCAAATCAGTAGGTTCGGCGTTGCAATTGGTAACCTCTAGAACCTCCCAATTGCCTCCATAGCACCAATGATACAAGAATGGGGTCGCGATACAGGGTGCTGCTAAGGGCACCACGGTGAACCCCAGAGCTATCGATGACAAACTTCGACCCAATGGTTCGCTCGATCTGAGAGTAAACAAGAGTTGAAGATTTGGGAATTCCCTTGCCGTTTGTTGATTCCCACGGGCTTCTTTACAAAGCGAGATATTTCAATGGGAGGGATTCCGAGCGATATATTACCCAGGTTCCTAAACCTCCCGGGACTCTGTTATCGTGGCTCTTACAATGCGTTTGAGTTGTTATGGGCCGTTTGATTGGAAAAAAAGGAAGGAAGGGAAAAAATGAATGAGATGGTTCGGAAATTATTTTTATATTTTTATTTTTAAAATAATGATTTCATAATTAAAATAATAATTTAGTAGATAAAATAATAATTAAAAGAATATAATAAATATTATATAAATTATATAAATATATTATATTTGTAACTAACTAAATACGTTTTATATATTTATATTTTGAGCAAATCATAGAGAATCTTACTATTTTCAAAATAAATATAAAACATTTTTAAAATAAAATATTATGTTACACTTAGTTTAATTTAATTTTTTATTAAAATATTTTTATTAACTTAAATATATATTTATGATAAAAATATCTATATATATATAATATTTTAACAAAAAAATTTTTAATTAGATTAAAGTGTATTGTGAAAATAAAAAAATTTATGTAATTTTAACAAAATTTGATAAAAGAATGTGTAATTTATTTTTATATTTTTGTTATTATTTTTTAATTAAAATATAATAAATTTAAAACTTTTTAAAATATTATAATAAATATATAATTTTTAGCTTAAAATAGTAGTTTAATCATTAACTTTTTATTTTAAAGTGATTATTTATGTTTAAAGTATTTTAAAATAATATCTTAAGTTTTCAAAAATCATTTTAAGTAAAATTTATTAAAATATTGACATCATCTATTTTTATGCTAATATGATAAATATGTTATTTTTTTTATATTTTAAAATTTGAACCAATTACTGGATTGATAGAAACACTAATTTACTATTTATTATTTTAATCGTAATTGAATTGTTGTATAATTAATTATAATTAAATATATTTTTTATTTCTATTAAAAGTTTAATATAATAAATAAAATGTATAGTCTAATTAATATCTATATTAATAAAAAAATTAATTAATATTATGACTTGGATACAATTTTTTTGTCAAAATATTTAAAGAATTAAAAAAATTGGATACCTTCAATTTTTTACTTGTTTTTTATAATAAAAAATAAATATAAAAAATTGAATATTCTTATCCCATTAGTCTTGGTATATTTCATATTCCATGTAATTATTTATAATCAAGATTTATCTATATCCTCTTAATTTATATCCTCTTTATTTTATACATTTAAAAAAATAAATATATTATGAAATATAAAAATAATAATCTTCCACATAAAAATAAATTAAATAGCAATTCCCTAAAGGGTGCATGCGTTATCTCCAAAAGTCTAGATGCTACATAACCTATATAATATGCAATAATTTCTTATTTTTTCTTTACAAAGCACAACCTATATCATCTTCCCTCAAGTGTGATAGAATCTATAACCCATATTGCTACACGAAGCACAAGTTGCTCATGGTAGAGGAGAACCACAAGCTAGTCACCCCTCATCAACAAGGTGATGTCTGACCAAGTCCCCAGACTAACCAATCATCAAATGGTCACAAGTTTCTAGTGAATAAAAGGAAATACAACCCCAACTTTAATGCTTCTAGAGTAGGAAAGAGAAGATTCATGAAAGAAATAGATCAAGAGAGACATCAAAGCAACAACAACAACAATAAAGAATCATTAGTCTACACTACTTTGAAGTTGTAGGAAGACCCATGGCTTCTCTTACTTAGATCCAAAACCCAAAAGAGGAATAGAAGAAGTAGTTAGAAAAGCTAAGTTCTATATCAAACGAAGTTGAGAAATGATCAAAAGTCTCTTGCTATAAATAGTAGACCAAACATGCATTAAATTAAAGTATACCTATTTGAACCATCCAACTTGTGGGCTTAATGAGTTTTATCAATTTTAATTGGTTTTGTGTTTCTTTGGTTTTATAAGTTAATTAGATCAAAGACTAATTTATTAGTTTTTTAGTTGAATTAGTTAGTTTGATTCAATTTTTTTAACTATGACTTTTTATATAATTTAAATGTTGAAATGACACCTACTTAATATTTAAAAAATAAATTAGTTCAAATTACACCAAAAAAATGCAGCTATTAAAAGTCGAAATCCATGCTCCTACCTTCCTTGAATTTTTGGAGGTTCAATGACACTAGGATCATTTGCTTATTAACCTGCTTTATATCATCATCGTAATCAATGATATTGAAATTGATATTTGAAGCAATACCATGGAACTTGATTGCAACTCAACTATATGCCTTGGAATCAAAAATCATATTACCAAAAAACAAAAACAAAATCCTTGAAATATGCCTTAAAGAGATTTAATTAATTTCATCAAAGTTTATATCTCAACCTAAAAATACTTTTACTTTATTGCAATATGAATTGTATCAAATCCTCCTAAAAAATAATCAAAATCAATATAAAGGAAAAGCACTCAACTAAAAGTAGGATAGTTCAAAACAATGTCCTAATTTCCAATTACTTCAATAATAAAAGAATTAAATATATAAGACAAACTTTTTTGTCATAATTTTTTTTATGAAACATTTCATAGTAACTATAAAATGACATTATAAGAACCTAGAATAAAATACCAAAATTATCGTTTAGATTTTTTTACAAAATGAAGGCTGCAATCATCTAAAATATACACAACCTAAAGTTGAACAAAATATGAAGCAAATGGTAGATATCCTCTTGAAGAAATTACAATCCTATATCCAATGTGGAATGATGCTTAATCATCTTGTAATGTGATTTGGTGAATAGTAAGATTGACAAAGGATATGTGTGAGAATTGTAAATAAGATCTTAATGAAGAATAAAATGACCAGAATGCCAAACACCTCCAAAAAAAAAAACCTTAGAATGAGATTGATGAAAGAAATTTGACCAATACCATCTCTTGAAAATAAATAAACCAAACCATGCCTTAATAAAGACTCAATATTGTTGTTGTTTTTGACTTTGTGAAACAAACTAGTTTAATATTTACCCAACCATTAAGGTGTGTTAAGTTGTAAGATGAATAACTTGAGTTTGTCAAAAAACTAAGCCCTAAGGTAGATGTAGTCTTATATTTTTAATAAAGCTAAGTAATCATTCTTATAGCTTGCTCAAGGTAAATCCAATAATTCTTAAACACTTTAGGATTATAACAACACCAAATGACATATAAGATAAAAAAAAAATATCATCACATAGTCTTCAACTCAACCATCAATTAAGTTTGTTTAAGAAAACCAAGTGTTCAATCAAATCTTGATATCCAAAGGATAAATTAGATCTATATGCAAAGAAAGTGATGAACCAAACCAAATTGCTTATGTAAATAGACATTGCAAAATTAAAATGATTCAATATTTCATCCAATTCAAAGCAAAATGGACAAATATCCTCTATGGAAAGATGGTATACCCAAAGTGTATTTGTTGTAAAGAGGAGATTTTGTAGTAATTTCCATACAAATAAGAGAACTTAGAATGAAAGATAAAGATTCCAAAGTTTATCCTAATCGATAAAGTCAAAATTCAAAGAAATAGTGGAAGCAGTAACTAATAAATGATATCCATCTGTAGCAGTATATTATCCAAATGTACTACCATTCCAAAATAAGTGATCAGGTTGACTTGTAAGAGAAAAAAAGTAGTTGAGAAATTTTATGGATTTCCAATAGAGGATATAAGACTGTTAAAATTTGTGAATCCCAAACATGACACTTATGTAGAATAAGGTTACCAACTTTGTGATAAGTTGAAGGTAAACTTGGCTACATTGGCTATCTAACGTGGTTATTTAAAGAAATATAGTTACCATCTCCCACTTGGCATTAAAGATGATCACAAATCATTAGTTTTGATCTAGTAATACCTTTCCATATCCATGTCGCAATTAAGAATATTGATCATGATAATACTTAGATTGGAAAATTTCTTGAATTTATTTGACACAAAAAGACTAAAAACAATTTTGAACTTACTAAGATTAATACATTGACTTAAAAAGAGACTATAATATTGCAAGACATAATGAACTCTCTCATACATTTGAGAAGATAATTTAAAGAACAAAAATGTATCATCGACATACATCAAATGGGAGATGGCTTTAGAATGCTTATAAATTTTCATACCTTTCTAAGGTCCTTTTCTATTATGCTTTATGAATCATACATGAGAGAATATTAGCAAATACTATAAACAAATATGGAGAAAGGACTAAATTTTCATACCCAAAAGAAAAGCATTCTAATTTGGAGCAATGATATTCAATAATATATTCTTTGACCTATTACAAATAATCTTGAAAATGATTGTATATATTACATTACATAAATTAATTGGCTAAAAGTCTTCTAAAGCTTGAGATGACTCACACTTTTTGAGAAAATAATATAAGTATGATTCAAAGCTTTCAATAAATATCCATTGTAGAAAAAAGCTAGAACCATATTGATTAAGTCGCCATGAAGGATGTTCTAATACTATTGAAAAAATTTGGCATGAAAACTAGTAGAGCCTGGGGTATTATTTACTTTTAATTGACATATTGCTTGTTCTATTTCTACAACTTTAATAGGTATATGCAAATTCTACAAGTGAGTAGCTGATAACACACAAATATCAAATTGATTAAGCTCCTAAAGGATATTTGAAACTGCATTAGTATGAGGGGTTATAAAAACTTGTTGAAAATATGATTTAGAAAGCTACTCTATCTCCTAATAATCCATTACCTAATCACCATCCTCTACTTTAAGATGCAATATAAAATTATTAACTCATACAATTGTTGACCAAATCATGGAAATACTTAATATTCATATCCCCCTAAAGCAACCATAATTGTTAAGCCTTTTGTAACTATAACATTTTCTCATGGTCATACCAAATTTCAAAATCTTACTAAATGGTTCTTTTTGTAGAATCTACCTCTATTAGAGAAGAACTTAAATATTTAATTGTTTAATTTTAGCTAAAAGAAAGTGTGAGATATGCCCACAAAAATACAAACAAATTTAAAACTTTATATCAATTTCTTAACCTATATTCATACATTTATCTCTCTTAAAGTCTTCCTTCATACACTTAGGTACATTATTGAAATTAATTAAAATGTTAGCTAAAATACAGTCCAATTAAAACTTTTTATCTTATTTTAGTGACTTTAGTATGACACTCCTCACTGAGTCTTGTAAACTTTCTTACATCATTAAGGATGAAGAAATCACCAATTTGGAATTAAGATTCCTAACTTAACGAGCTTAAGATTTATGTACACTAATCTTTAAGGAAGGCTCTCACATAGAATAATTAATTTTTTTTAATAGAAAATCTAATTATTGGTCAATTAAAATGTCAAATGTAGTTAATTATAAGTTAGAGATCCTTTAACAACCATTTTTTTAGTTCTAAACTCCTTTAGCAGTCTTTTAATCCTAAACTCATTCCATAAAATGAGTTCCATAATTTATGGGGAAGCTCTATTTCATTAGATACATGTGAGGGTTATTTTTAACTCAGGCTAATCTTAATTACTAGCTAGTTAGAAAAGTCTCTAAGTCATTTCTTGAGTTAGATACCTCACTCTTCTTCTTTCATACTCTAGTTGTAAAGACATACTATGCTTCTTTTGCTAAGAATCCTACTTTTAATCACCTTTCTTAACACCCTATAAATGTACCTAAATAAACTCATGCTTAAGTCTCCATTGGAGTACACTCATCAAAAGCTCAAGAAAATCCAATCTACTTACACCAACTAGAATGGACTTGTGTAAGGCTACGACCACAAAGGCCAAGGCTATGGCTTCAACAATGCAGTTTTTGGTTTGCATTGATTTTCTACTATAAGGTTCAAAGCACACTTTATTTTCAACTCATACACTCAAATTAAATTGTAAGAGTTAGTCAAAGGGATGGAATGGAGAATTAAGGGACTTCCATGATTAAGAGGTAAAAAATCAATCATAAACTTATAAGGATTTGCATAAAACATAAACAAACAAAGGATAAACGAGAAATTTTCTACATAATGACCATAAAATTGGGCATTCCATATAACAAGTGACATACCTATAATTGTCTATACTTAACCAATTGTCCCCAAACCCTTCCAACAAGTCTCAATCACCAAGATACATAATTCTATGCAAATAGAACTCAACCAAAATGAAGATTTCCTAAAATTGGGTAGGCCAAACCTCACTTATGCATTCACAAGCACAAAACTCTACTTTTTTTTTATAACAAAATGAATCTTTAATTGAGTAAGTGACATTCTCATCCTTAATATCTCACAACCATTAGATATCGACTCATTACTAGCAAGTTTAAAATGCCCAAATACCTTGCTCTAGTCCACAGGGATCTACTTTATGACATAATTTACTAATATTGAACTTGCTAGACTTTATACACAAAATCAACTCTATAAAAGCCAAATTGATAGCAACTTGTACATTGATTATGGGGTTTAACATAACCAAATTGAACAAATGGAATCCTAATAACTCCAAATTTAGTATAGGAGCTTTTAAATGCCAAAGTACACTTGATCAATGCATAAAACTCATATAAACACTAGAAATGGCAAGTGACCATGTTAAACCCCCATATCAAGCTTAAACCTAATTTAACATAGAATTTCATATAAGTTAAGTGCACAATCAAGTATACCTAAGCCAAAGTCCTTTGATACACAATTTAGCCACTTAAAACATGCTAGAGAACTCAATCCTTAGCACTATATTATAAAACACAGGATCATGCTATTATCTAACCATCAATACATTATTGGCATACATGCATACTAGAGTCTTGCATTTCAAAAATAGGCTTTTCTATCATTTTGCTCTATTCCAAGATGTGATAAGCTACACATATAATATTCATCTACAACTCATATACACCATTCATTCTAACGATATCAAGGGTCTTCCTATAGATTGTACTTTTTTCCATATAATTAACATGAAAAATACTTATATCATTTTCATATACTCAACCCAAGATCTTCTTATATAAGTCTAAATTGTTATAATCGATTTCCTAACTTGGCATTCACATTTATTTACAAAAAAAAAAAAACCTAAAATAAGCAACATGAGCTATATCTACTTGATTTATAACATATGTATCAACTCCTAAAATATAACTATGTAAAGTATTTTCGGCAAACATAATCACAACATAGTCAAGTACATTAAGCTTAATCTTACTTATCTTTCTTTTTTGCAAAATAATCACCTGTAATAGTATAACCCACAAATAGGATGAGAAATAAAATCTCAATAACCAACATGTAATTATAGTCAGAAATATAATGAATGCATAATTCATCTAAATCATAAAATCTTTTTGTAAGCTATATGTAACATTTTAAAACATACATCTAGCTATATTCAACTATAGTCCCAAACCTATAATCAACATAATTAATAGAGAGCTAATAGCTAGGGAAAGGTAAATTTGGGTTTAACTCCCTTAAAATACTTAAGAAAAACAAACTTAGGCTCTAAAGCATACTTCGACTCATAACATATGAAATACTGGATAGGAGCACACTTGGACTTTTGAACACATTATGGTTCAAAAAAATTTACATTCCAAAATATTAGATATAAGCAGACTTGGGCTCTAAATAAAATATAATCATACTCATACATAAATAACCCTAATCAATACATATTAACATTCTTAACAACACACACACACACACACACACACACACATCAATTCAATTTAAATGTGTATGCAACAAGAATTATAAATTAGTTACCTAGCTTAAATAGAATTTTAACCTTCCTTATCAGTACTTTCAATCTTCCACATAGCTCAACAGGCTTTAATTCTTATCAAATTCCTAAATTCAATTTAGTGCTAAGCAACAAGTCTTTGAAGTTTCAATTTCCCAAATTCTTTAATCAAGCTTCACTAATTCAATTAAGGTAAAGGAACCCACATCATAATCAAAATTAAATTTTCAATTTAAACATCAATATCAAAAAGGCTAATTGGAGGAATTACAAACCAATATCAAACTCCACTTTTCTTCATTTCGTAAGCTAAATCTAACTTCATAAGGCAAGTATCCTTTTTTCCTTTGATATCAACTTTCGGCTAACAAACTAGAGAAGATCATCAACTCAGAAATCTCTATTTAGACAAAAAATCAAAGATTTGAGTTGGTAGAGATTTTACCCCACACAATCAAAATTCTCCTTTAGCTCAAAACATTATAAACACCAATTTCAAACTTCATAACTTAAATTCATCTTTCCTTTTAAAGTTCCAATTTTGGATTAAAGAAAAGAATAACCATAAATCCCAATTTCATTGTCCAAAATTGAAATTGAAAGCTAAAGGATAGGAAATTATCTTAACAAATTCAAGCTTCTAATTACTTCATCTTACAAGTAGCTTCCAACCTTTAAAGAACAATTGTTCTTTGTCTTTTTCCGCTTTTATATCTCCACCAAATAGCAAAAGAATAATCTCTCACACTACTATTCACATAAATTGAAATTAAAACAAGTTGCCCCTTCGTCTTTTCCTTTTTCTCCTCACCAAAACAAGTTAAATCCCCAATTTCTCTCAACCTTCAAACTAGAAAATCTCAACTAAATGAGAAATTAATTTGATAAAAACATAGAGGAAGAAGAGTAGATGAGTTTTCCCTTTTATGCAAATGCAAAAAAATGGCATCTCCTACCTCATGCAAAGCTTTGAAAATTTCAACCATGGAGTATAAAGCCCACTTAACAATGAAGCCTAGCTTAAATGGGATAGAAAAGTTATATACACACCCAAGACGAAACATGTGTGAAGCCCAGCTTGAAAAGATCCAATAAGAGGCATTGATGAGATATAAAGTTGGCTAAACCAACAAAGACAACTTACTAAACCTCACAAGAGAAAAAATATGCTTGTAAAAAGCTACTAATTGGGTTGAACTCACTATTGGGCCCCAAGTTTGAACCATATCAAAACTATACAAGAAAACCTTGAGCCTCATTCTATAACATCAAATAGATGGTATTAAAAGGAAAGGATAGCTATGTAATAGGTGTCTCCATACTCTTTCCATTGAGCCAAATTTGATCCAAGGCTAAACTTCACAATTCCATTGGGCCAAATTATGAAGGATCAAGAGCACCGAAAGAAATTGCTCTTGAAGATAACCACTTGTTCTTTGTAGAATTTAAGTCATCTTGCTGCACATTATGCAGTGACCAACCAGGGCTATTTTCCATACACGTAATAATGCACATGGCTTACCCTTGTCTCTAAATGCCAGGTGTCTCCATCTCTAAATGAATCTTTAAGTCAACATTAATCTAGGTAAAAAATAGATAGAATGGTCCGAGTCAGGATCCAAATCTTTGAATTCAAGCAGCACAGCTTCATGTTGGCGAAATCCTATAGCCATCAAACCATGCAGCATAGGCATAAGCAAAGATATTATTCCACATCGTCATTGGGAAAGAACGACGTGAAGTCTCATTCCTTTGAAGGTTCCATATTATTGAATGTCATGGCTTACTTGTGTGATGATTCCAATGATATAAATCCATCATACCACATAAAGGAAGACACTGGACCGTTGTTCTTTATAGTTTCAACTGGAGGACACTTTTCTTGACAATCCTTCTGTATATTTGTTATCTTCTATTCTAATGAGTCCAAATCAATCCACCTTAATTTAGAACCAAAGAGAGAAGCCAAAACCCTTTTGTTTTCTCCTAGCAGTAACTATTGGAGAGTTAACCTTTATTTTAAATCAACATCCCGAGACAAGTTCAATTTATAGCCTTGTTTCCATAACAATTGATAGAACATCTTCTTCCCTTCCCAAAGCAGAAAGGTTGGGACCTTTTAGGATATAAATTAAAAAGAAGTGCATGATTGGATTGAAGTGCTCTATCATAATCCTTGGGTGCATGCTTATAAAGTTCCAATTGGCTACAGCAAAATGCTATTCTACAAATCAGTGCTAGCATTATATTAACTTGTTTTATAATTGGTTGACCCAAATTTATAAATAAAAGTGTAGTAAAAAATAAATGTAATTAATTATTTAAGTCTTAATTAATTTATTTAAGTTTAAATTTTGAAATTTTGAAATTCAAAATTAAATTATTAGTTAATTAATATTTTTTGTGAAAAAATCATAAGAAAGCTTACTATTATCATTTTTACACACAATTGTGAAAATTATCGTACTATGTGTTTATATAAGAGAGTGTTTTGAGTAAAAAACAAAAAACCAACATACAGACTTTCAAAGAGAAAAAATACAAAGAAATTTACTCTTTTCTTTGTCAAATTTTTGGTACATTTATTGTGAACCTTTGATTGAAATATGAATCATAAATCAAATCTGTGGGACAATTACTTGAGCAATGAATTCACTATAAGTAAGCACCTAATTCGTATCTTTTAATTTTTTACATTGGTAATAGAGCCAAGTTAAGGCTCAAGTTATTGCTTTCCCAAGGTTAATTTGTGATAATTATACTGCACTTAGTATGTATGTTGCAATATAACATAAAATATGCACTTTTTGAAATTCAAACATGGCAAGACACTAATGGCAATACTTTTTAGAGACCATTATAGGCCACTAATTTCAAACCATAGGAAGCCCACGTAGGGATGAATTTATGGTAAAAGTTTGAGGAAAAATTGAAACATTATTAGGGACCTCAAAAGAAGGCTATTTGAGAATGAAAAATACTAAACTTTAAAGTTTTAGATTTTTCATGTCATTCTTAACATAGTACACCATAGGATTCAAATATTGTATGAGTGGAAAGCTTATAGAATGAGCTTTCCAACAACACCATTTGGACAACAATTGAGAGAACATATGAGGTTTTGAAAATGGTACTACGAATTTCAAAAACTTAAAATCTTTGTCTAAGTTGTAGAAAAAATAAAGGCAGAAGATGAATAGTGACCATCACTATCATACCATATTATAATAGCACATAATTTATGTTTCAATATACTTAGAACATCTATTTCACTAAATTAATACTCTTAGTAATAGAAATAATCGACATTATAGGCTTAATTTCTCTATTTAAGCTTAGATGCATGGCCTTTGCATGTAGAATTCAGAATTCATCCATAACATATTTGCTTAATTAGAAACATCACGAAAAGGAGTAGGGAATTTGGGTTTAAGGCCATACACTTCAAAATGCCATATTTCCATAGTTTCACATTGTTATATAATTTAGCCACTAACTTTTAAAATTCATTACTTGAGATAGAGAACTTCAAATTATGCAAATAAAGACTTCCTAGAAAGCTCATGGCATGAACTATATGCTGTAAAAATTTTAGATCAAAACAAATTCGTTGGGCCATGAAAATATAATGGAACAGTAATACCATTAGAATTTCATGCATATGCAAACCTAAAATTTTAAGTATGCATATCTTGCACTAAACAACTCCAAATTGAGTGATCTCAGTAGCTATAGAAAGGTTATAATGCCAACTATATGTTTATAAAATTTTATGAGTATTGGAGTTCATTTGGCCCCTCAAATATCCAAAAAATTAGAACTGATCAAATGAACAATCCATAGGCAAATTTGCATAATTCAGCCAACTTTAAAAAATTATAAGAAATTCTACAGAGCTTCAAAAATTGTGTTCCTTAGTTTTATAAAAATCTCTAAATAAAATCTAAAGGCCTGCAGAATTTCATGCAAAAACTCATTTATTTGGTTTGATTTTAGTCTAGGGGCAAATTATGGCTCAAAACGGTGCATTTTGGATATCGAATGGTTGAAAATGGCTTCTTACATGACTTGTGACCATTTAAGCATGTCCAACACATAAATTACAGCATGTATGTCCATTATATCAGGTCTAAAATATTATGGAAATCAAAATCACTCCCTTACTTAGCTATACACACACACTTTACATGTCACATACATGTCAAAAATTTATGTTATTGTACATATGCCTCCAAATATGATACATACATCATAATATCATACTTTTACATATGAGTGCAGGTTTACATTACATAAATAACATATACAATCATACTTTGACATTATATTGCATAAAATCCTAAATCATTGTCAAAGTAACATCAATCAAGCTTGTTGGCCTCCATTCTTGGTCTCTTGAGAATTCCTTAGACATGATTAGAAATAAAATAGGGAAGAGTGATATTCAAAGAATCCCAATAACTTATTCACCCTTCAAGTATACATATATGACATGTTATCATGTCAAAGAAAGCAAGTATGCATCAAATGTATTCAAATATCAAACATAATCATATTTATAAAGTCATATGGATCCATCAATGTCAAAAATAAGTTCTAGGGACTTTTGGTTTAGTCTCACCCAATTCCTTGAAACTTTTAGATTAGTTTAATCTATTTTTAGAAATTTTTGACTTAGCCTCGCTTATTTTTGGGATTTTTGGCCTTATCTCATCCTTAATTAGAAACTTTTAGCTTTACTTCATCTAAATTAATGGTCTTTTAGCACAACTTCACCCATCAAGAGCCATTCACAATTCAAATGGATTCTAAGAGAGATAATGATATCATAACATCAAACCAATGGCAATAGGTATATTTCATGGTTCAAACATATATACAAGTAATCAATGACAATCAAACCACTAAGATAAACATAAGAGAATAGATGAAGAGCTACATTTCTCAAGAAGCACAAAATTCTTTCCTTGATTCTTACTTCTTTGCCTTGACCTCACAAACACACTTAGGGGAAACTTGATTTGCTTATCCTAGACACATTAAACAAGCCACAAATGTATCAATGGAACTATCTTTAGCCTTACACAAGCCTTATGTAAGCTACTTGTAGTTCTAGGCTTCCATATGGCTCTATTTAATGGTATAAGGAGGTAACTCATATAATTCATCATCTTGGCTCTACTTTCTCACTCAATTTAAGTCACATGACTTTATTTAAACTTATTAGAGTCATTACAAACCTAATTCAAGGAGTCTAACACTAAGTTGCTTCCTTATGTATAATGGAACTTTGAACTTTAAACTTTCAACTTACAAACTAAGATTTCTAAATTCAAACCAATGGCTCCTTTGATGTTTACAATTCATATCTAGACTATTCATAACCTTTGAATAAAAAAAAATTCTCCTTAAGTGCTTGAACCTAACCTTGGCCAAGACCTATGCACATAATGGCATCCATGGAATTTTGCTTATTTTTTTAGGGAATTTAGCACATATATGAGTTTCTTAGCCTCTTCTTAACCCAATCATACTCTTACATAGTTTAAAATATCATTTTAAAGCTTCAAATTTTTCTAGGTGCAATCAAAACACTAATTTCCATAACTTGCTACCAATGGCTCCTTTTTGAGTTCTACTGGTGCCATATGATTTTTCATGCTTTAAAACCCCATTTTGTATCAAATTTGGACCAAAATAAAACTCCCTACATGGTCCCCCTATGTTGGCCGAAATGAGAAGTGCATGAAAGAGCCAAGAAAAGCAAGTTTTCCAAGGAGAAATATGTCTTGTTAACTTTCTTATCAAGTGGTGTTTCTTAAGCTTCCAAAATTTTCTCCAAATTCTTTCCTCTGTCTATTGAACCAATCATAAAACACCACCATTCAGAGTTTCAAAACCATAAAAAGAGAGAGGAGGAAGAGGGGAAGAATATTGGTAAAGGGAAAAGCATGAAAAGAAAACATTTTCTTACTATTTTTGCTTGATTTTCTCCCTCTTTTGCACCTCTTAAAGCTGAGTTTGGTTTTGTTCAGAGTGAATAAAGTCAATTTTAGGGGCCTCTGGGATGTGCTGGCTTGATATAAGAAGGAAAAGGGTATTTTATAACATTTTTCAAAATGCCCATTATGCCATTCTACTTTAATTCTTCCATTTGAACTCATTTCAACTCCTTTTTTAGAACTATCTTTTTCATCATGAAATTTAGGTTCTCTAATTCATTAACTGCTTTTGGTTTCATATTAATTAGATTTAAAACCTTACTAAATCGTCTAATCAAAGTTTCAGTTAACTAATGACCTAAATCGTATATCAGAAGGGTTTTTATCATCATGATAATTCTTATATTTTTTTGGGCCTCTAAAAACCCTATTGAGATCAATTTTATCATTTAAAACTCCTTTTTTTAGTTTCAAAAAGTTACCTAAAATTACAATTTTGCCACTAGCCTTCATATCATTCTGTTTGGCCATTTTGGTTCTGATTTTGGGCTATCCTTAAACTTCTAATCACATTTTTAGATATTCTAATTAACATCTTAATCCCAATTAGCCTTAATTGTCTTTGCTTTAGGGTGTTTCCACATCAATTCATCGATTTTAGTTTGATTTTTGAAAAGTCAGTTATTACAATCACTCTTGGGGTCATACCCCATGTTTTCTAGATCTTTAGACATTGAAGAAAAGGTTAATAACTATGATAATGAAGGACTAGAAGTCCAGACAAGATGAAAAGAAAGAGTAGAAAGAGTGGATATAGAGTCAAAGTGTCTAAAGAAAGAAAAACATATTACAATGGCAAAATCATAATTTTGAGTAAATTTTTAGAAACTCAATGACAAGGATTTTAAATGCTAGAATTAAGCTCACTAGGGTTTTTAGAGTTTTGAAAACCATAAGGATTATTAAAATGGTTAAATCTTTAATGACGTACAGTTTAGGGCTCCAATTAACTATAACTTTAACTAAACTTTTTCAGGTGGTTCTAAATCCCAAGAATTTCAAAGTAAGTGTTTTTAATAAAGTAGAGAGCTAAATTTTTATATAGGAAAGATGGTTTCTAAAATGGATATGAAATAAGATTAAATGGAGGAAATCAAGAAGAGGGATGTAATCGGTATTTTTAAATTTGTTATAAAGATCTCCCTCCACCTCACGTATAGCCATGCTACCTTTTCCATTTCTCTAGACTGACTTAGAAGCTCTGAACCATACCTTACATGGCATGAAAGAGAGAGAGGAGAGAGAAGGGAAAGAAAAGCCAGGAAGGTAAGAATTTTTGCTTGATTTCATCTCATACTAGTTAGTAACCTTGCTCTTCTTTTTAAGCCCTTTCTAATAGTGGTTTTAGCTTCTTGAAATGATGAGTTTGGTGACTAACCACTTGAGAAAAACATGAGATTTAAGGAAGCCAAATATGCCACAAGAGTCACCATTGGAAGTGCTTTCAAACAAGGTATGTATTGGTTAAAGAAAATTGATTTCTTTGAGTTCTAAATGTAAGGTAAGCTTGGCCTAAAGGGAGAAGTGTAGGAGAAGACTTTAGCTTGATGACAACTTGAGAGGAACAAGGGTTTTGAAGGGTGTAGAGTAAGATTATGCAAATGGAATTTCAAGAAAAGCTATAGAAATCAAGTTAGGGTACCTAGGGTTTCAATTGCATCATGGAAGTTATAAAACTCTAAGAAGATATTTTAAGCCATGTAAGACCATACTTAAACAAAAAAAAAGCCAAGGATATTCCATAGGTATCAAATTCCACAAGAGAAAGACAAAAATTCCATTAGGCCATAAATGATGTATAGTATTGGCCTAGAGAGGAATGGAGTACCTAGAGAGTGCTTTCATGAGTTCTATGGTTTTGAGAGATCTAGATATGAGCAATGAATACTAATGAAACCATTGGAATGAATTTTGGTACCATATTTTGAAAAGTGAAAAAGTTAGGGTTCTAAATGGCTTAATAAAGCAACTTGGTTTTTGACTTGTTTAAGTATGCACATGGTTATGTAGCTTATAACAAGTGATATTTTGAAGCCTAAAAATTGAATTATGGAAGTCACCATTCAAGGGGCCTAAACTAGCTTAAATATGCATATTAACCTTCCATAGACCTATGTAGCAATAAAGTGAGTTAAAATGGATTCTAATAAGTTGCTTATATTTGAATTGATGTATTTAGGCCAACATAGAGCAACTCCCTTCTTTTGTGTGTGAACTTGAGGAAGAGCAAAGTGGAGAAGAGAATAATCAAGTATCAATGGTGCATTAGAATTTCTAGCTTTACAAGGTAGCTATCTTTCCTTATCTTGCATGCATTTGAGTGTATGAATGAGTTAAGATACTTGTATATTTGATTGTTTAATGATTTTATGAGTTATGCTTTGAATTGGCTTTTATTATGAGTTTCCCACGTATATGATGTTATGCTTCGGCTCCTAGCTCCTTATGGCAGGAAATTGAATGCAGTAGAGCCTTTAGCCTAGAGTTGAGCTTAGTTGAACCTAGCAAGTATGTTTTGATGCCTTGGCTTGATGAAAATTGAAGTTTAATGTTAAATTCCATGTTTGAGCAATTTGATGTTTATGAATTACATGCTTGCATTTCCTTATTACATTCATTGTATGCATTGATATGGATTGAGATTTGCCATTGAGATTCTCCCAAAAGTCTTACCATTTATCTTTCACTAACTATGACAGGTTCTTCGAACAAGGAGAAAGAAATTGAGAAGAGTTAACAGTTTAGAAATGATGTATAGGAAGCTTATGATGTAATTTATGCATTTAATAATGTATGAAACAATTTAATGATGAACTCTTATGTGTATGACAAGGATATGCAATGGCAACATGTGTATGAGCTTGAGAGCATAAATATATGCCATTTTGATGCATGAGTTAGCCTTTAGTACATGATTTCATGTATATGAGATGACACATGGTCTATATGCTTAATTAGGTGTGGGATGGTGAATTTTTTATACTAGCCTTATTTTATGTAATGATTCTTATGGAAATGAAGTATGAATGGATTAAAACTTATTCAAACAAAGAGATTGTAATTTAGAGGCTAAATGGAGCATTCTGGAATGAAAATTTGGTTCAAATGGACCATAAATGTAACACCATAAATTTTAGCTCATCCCATGCCTTTCAATAACTTAATATCATCTCTGATACCTATAAATGTAACACCATAAATTCTAACTCATCCCATACCTTTCAATGACTTAATATCATGGAGGATGTAGGTTTCTCATAGAAAAGCAAGGAAAAATAATGAATATTTTTGCGTTGCGTCGTATCTAGAAATTCATTTCGTTGTCACGTGGACTGTGTGAGCTCATACTATGTCTCCTCATATTTAATTACATTATTACAACTCATTTGTATCATAAAAATTTGCCTACAACTCATAGAAACTGAATTGGGAGGTGGAAAATGAAGTTTCATTCTTGGCCAGAATTGGCCTCCTTGGCAAACTTTGAAAAATCATAATTAAGTCTAAAAAATAGAAAACATCCAATCTTGGTTATTTTGGAAATCTTGGGATGTCTACTTCATGAAAAAAATATTTACAAGTCATAACATCTTACATACAGAGCATTTGACACGTGAAATAGTCCGGAGGTCAGATTGGGTCCTGATGCTGTTACAGTTTATTGATACGAACTTTAAAAATATCTAATTAATTCCACAAAAATCCAATATATGCAAATGATACCAATCTGGAAAGCTATGGATGTTAACTAGAGAGGAAAAATATCTCTAGATCAGTTCATCAAGCCCAGATCTCAAAATTTGATAGAACAGTACTTCTGGTGGGACAAAGCTACTAATACTGGATAGAAACTTCAAAAATTCATATCTTCCTCTCTAGACCTTCAAATGAGGTGTTTCTAGTTGTCACAAGTCACTGTGATTGTTTAATTTCTCAGTATAAAATTTTATGATAATTGGACATCATTTGAATCTCAAATGACAAAAAAAAAAATTTTGGACCAATTGAATAGTGCAACAAATCAAATCCATAAAATTTGCCAATTTCAAAAAATTATCAAATATTCTGTAGACCTCCAAAAATTATGATCTTTAACTTTCCAAAAAGTTCTTACTAAGACTTAATTCCATGTTAAATTTCAGATCAAGACTAATTCATTTGGCTAAAAAGTGATATAGGGTTCTATAATGATCAAATTTAGCTCCATATGAGGTACCAAACTTGCCAAATGGTCTTCCCTTGGTGTTGGCACCTTTTGGGCAAGTCTAAAAGCATATTTAAGACTTGTGTGAGCTGCCCAAATGGTCCCAAACCTCATGTATCTCATTTTGGCCATTCAACCCTCACTTATATAATATTCATCAAACTTTAAATTTTCATTCTATAGCTTTACATACTCAAAACATGGGCTAGTGGTCATGTATCATAATCATACATCTAAACATCACATAATAGGGTATTTACACATGTCTCAACGTTTATAGTACATATACAACCTCATATACATGATGAACTATCATTGTGGTTCCAAAATAAACAAAACAAGACACAAGGTTGTCAATCTCTCTTCCTCATCATTGTTGGCTCCCTTTACCATAATTACTTGGTCCACCTAACATGTTAAATTATTGGAGAGGAGGGGATGAGATTCAAAGAATTTCAATAGCTCATCTCCCATTCAATCACACATAATATGTGCAAAGCTAGCTTTCCAAATACATGTATGAAAAAATGGAAGTCATGAACATTTTCAAAGCAACCTTGGCATGTGAATCAATCATATAAGACATTCAAGAGTTCCTCAAGTGTTTGGATTGGCCTTACACTTCTCCTCATGGATTTTGGACTTGCCTCACCCATTCTTTAAGAGCTTTGGACTCAACCATACCCTTGGGAGCCCACTTTGCTTTTAGGAGACTCTTTGCTATGTCTCAACCAAGCTCAAGGGTTCTTGGCTCATCCTCACCAAAGGGAAGAGTTATTGGCCTCTCCTCACTCAAGTAAACTCATACAAACATCATAGATTCATTTAAAATATAACATGGCATCAAAGATCATGACACATAAAGGCATGCTAGCATACTTTTCTTAGCTTGAAAATACACATACACACATTCTAAAACAAGCTAAACACACATCCATGCATGAGAGAAGGTGGAGAGAGCTACCTTGCACAAGTTCACACACTTTTTCCTTAGCTTCCAAGTCTCCTCTTTCGGCCACACACCCACAATTTGGTAGAAATGGTTTCTCTTGGTCTAGATACAATTTATGGGAGCTAATTAGGTTCATGAAACATGTTCTAAGTGTAACCTCAAAAATTAATTAAGGTATTAATAATGTATTTGGACTAATTAAGAATAATTATTATTGAATAATTAGGTAAGCTATATGAATGAAAATTTATAGAAAAATAAGTTATTAATATGGGTTTAAGATTTCAATTGGATTAAAGCTTAATTTGGGTCTAAAATTAATTTGAGTAAGTCATGGGTAAGGATTTATGGAGGCCCAATGATATTAAGTACAAGCCTAACTCCTTATCATGAAACTTGACCTAAGAGAGATCACCTAGCAATAGCCCAATCTGATTTAGTGAAATAGAGGCCATAGACCTAATTTACATAAGCCCTTATAGTTGGCTTAATACACATTATGCAGACCTAAGTTAGATTGACTTTTGGAACTTGGCTAACCCAATCAAGTTTATGTAGCCCAACTCATGAAATAAGGCCCAACAAGTATAAAAATATGAACCCATAAGGATTTGGGCCTTTAGGTCAACCCACAACCCATTTGGGACCCAACTCAAACACAACTAAACCCTAAATACACTTAGCCTCCTCCCCATTCTGTAGAAAAAAACACAAGAGGCAAAGCAAAATTCGGAGGTTGAAAGGGAGGCTAGGGTTTTTCTGCATTCCTCCACCATTTTTCACTTCTAAAGGAAGATTTGGCCAAGGTAATCTATATAAAACATGTCCCTCTCATTCTCCTCTTCATTTTGGTCTAATTAGTTTTTGGTTTTGAGCATTTTCATCTCCTTCTTAAATCTAAAATTGGTGTTTGGATGTTTCCTTGTAAGATTTTCGGAGTTAGAAGCTAGAGGGATGATTGGGTAAGTATTTCCCTTCCATTTTGTGTATTCTTTTGTTGGAAAATGTCCCTAAGGGTTAATTTTCATAATGAGTTTTGCTATTGTGCGAAATTAAGAGGAGATGAAGGTGAAAAATTGGATTTTCTGGGCTTGATGACTCAAATCCGAATTTAGGAATGTCTCATGGTATGTTTTTAGTAGTTAAGGCTCAACCCAATCTATTTGACCTCTTGGGTGTATGGGTAAGTGTAACATCCTCAAAAAGTGTTAGTGACTTTAAGAAAGGATATGAGATTAAATATTAGGATGAAAGAGTAGGGTAAGGATAGGATAAGGGAAAAGTCAAGTTTTCACTTATTTAAAAAATTATTTATATATATATATATATAATTTAAAAAGCCAAAGAAAAAAAAAACTAATAAGATATATATCTTTAGTTAATTTTAAAATATTTCAAATTATCTAAGAGATAACTTAAAGTTAGTTTTAATAGCTAATCCGATAGATAACTTAAAGTTAGTTTTAATAACTAATAAAATTTTAAAATATAATAATAATAATAACTAATAAGATATATATATATCCTTAGTTAATTTTAAAATATTTCAAATTATCCGATAGATAACTTAAAGTTAGTTTTAATATCCAATAGAATTTTAAAATATAATAATAAAAAAAGATATATATATATATATATATATAATCTAACCTATTCCTTATTTTTCACTCCTCCATCCGTTTGCTCTCTCTCACGTCACCAGAAGCCTTTCTTCAAGTAATTCCAACTTGTTCTTTCAATCTCTCTTCGAACATACATCTCCACACCAGGTACGAGAGTAGCTTTTGTTCTTGTTCTCATATGATTATATTTATATATATATATATATAAACATACCTTACGCACTATTCAATAAAAGTGATATGCAATATACATCTTTCCGTCCTTTTGTGAATTAAATATATATATATATATAGTTATATATACAACCTTCATCCCTTATATATGTATATATATGTAATTATAATATATAAATATATATATATATATATATATATTCTTATGTAGAAACGCATCCTTTCATCCTTTTATTTTTCTAAAATAAATATACATATATATATTTAATTATATGTTATATATATATATATATATTTGTAGGTATGTATATAATATGAAATTAGGAATATAAATTTAATATAAATTTTTATACATAGATATGTGTGTGTGTGTGTGTGAATTTGGGAATATAAATTTAATTTATATACTTAAATTATAAATTTTTGATGAGAAAATTAAGAGTTAAGAATTTGAAAATTTTGTAAATTTAAGTTAATATAAAAATTGACTATTCTAATGAATTAATTAAAATATAAAGAAATATAGATTTAAAAGAGAATTTTAGGTTCTCTATGATAGCTTTTAAGTTTCTAAAGTAGTTTTAGAATAATTTTAGAGTAGTTTAGGATAATACATAAGTAGTTTTGAATTATATATTGATATTTTGTTTATATGTGTGACTTTTGTAGATTTTCATTAAAAGCTCTTACTACTTAGATTTTCTTGCCGTGTGACTACTTGTGAGCCAAAAGAGAACAGGTAATTCGGGGTTTTTCCATATGTATGCAAACTGGTTTGTGGTTGAAATTTTAATTAAATAAATAAGTTTATCTTGTTGAGCATGGTACATGTAAATAAGCTGTATGGGATTATAAAACGGTAAAAGTAAATGATTGTGAAATTAATGAAATTGCTAGAATCTTATTAAGTATGCTTGCAGATATAATAAAATTCTGACGTAGTGTTTTATTTTTCAAGCATGCTTGGAAAGGTCGAATTATTGATGTAAAATTTTAGAGTATTATATTTCTTTCAAGCATGCTTGTCAATCTTGTTTGATATATTATATGGGGTTCTTTATTTTTCAAGCATGCTTGTATGAATTTTGGATAAATATGACATGCATAAATGATGGGTTAAAGAGATGTTGGTGAGATATATATGATATGATGACCACGTGGTTTGCCTCCACCTCACGCAAGTGGTTGGCTTTTTGTAGGGCCCCGTTCCTCAATATTTACCTGGCCGGGTTTGTAAAGGGGGAACGCGGGACAGTGACACCTCCTGGTTTAGTCTTTTAAGGAGGGAAGCCATAGTCTGGGCTTGGGCTCTGTACCTTTGGCCGGGTACATCTCGAGCACCGGAGTAGCTTTGGTCGGTCTAATGTGTGGACCAGATCGTGGATAAGCCTATGGCTTCAGTCAGCGGTATAAGGCTGGACGGAGCAATAAGAGAGGTTACACATATTGCATTTTATCATGTTTTGCATATAACTATTTTTAATTATACCTTATGATCTTTTGTGTTAATAATTAATAATAGTGATGTTGGATTTGCATTGAGACTTATTGGACATGGTTGTTAGTGTGTATGCACATGGTAAGACTCTGGATTACTGAGACGTTAGTGCTCACCCCATTCTCTTAATATTTTCAGGTGAAGGACTGAATAAGAGACAAGGGAAGTTATTAGAGGAGTGAGCTATTGGCTCTTATACTCCTCGAGCTCATGCTGGGTTAATATTTACTTTTTGCCAAGACCATAGGATATTTTTATTTGGTTTTACTATTTGTGAATTTTAAAACATTAATTAGCTAGCAGTTTGAAACTTATAGACCTTTGAATTTAATTTCCTAAAATATTCTAATATATGTTTGAGATGTGGACTGTGAGTTCCTATGTTTTGAATTGAATAAAATGGGTGGAGCCCTTATTGTTACATAATAATTTCAGCAGGTATTATTGCTTAATAAGGTTAAACCTTTTTGAGTGAGTACTAACTAGCATGAGGTGAAGTCTCAAGAATTTATAACTATATAAGTACTTGACATATATTTAGGGGACGGAATACCTAGCCCAATGATTATTAGAGTAGGTGTTACATTTTTGGTATCAGAGCCTGGTTGTTCTGTGGCCATTTGTTTGTTGTTTAACTTTTCTTATTTAGAGGTCATGGCAAGTAAATATCAGCATGTGCACTTCCCTTTATTTGAGTTTAGATTTACATAAATTGTATTTTCTAAGTTAAACTTTCTTTGATTGTTTCATATAAGAGTGGAGAATAATGGTGAACACCCGTAGAACCAACTCTAACCCACCACCTCCACCTCAAAATCCCCCTCCACCTCAAGACAACGATGCTATCTTGAGGGAGTTAAGGGATCTGGTTCGGAATATAGGACAACAAGTGAATAGGCATGAAGATGTGTTAGCTGCAATAAGAGGACAAGGAGATAACCATGTCAATGTGAATGACCCTTTCAATGAGGAGGCCAGTGAACACCATTCTGAGGGTGGCCATAACATGCATGAATTTGGTGGTAGTACTGGGGCACGCCTTCCATCTTAACCTGCTACTATCACTAAAGTTTGGGAGAGCTTCAGGAAATTTAATCCTCCCATGTTTGAAGGAAAATTGAATTCAGTTGAAGCAGAGGAATGGATAAAACGGTTAGAAAAGATATTTAGGGTTGTAGAATGCACCTCTCAACAGAAGGTACGACTTGCGGAGCAGTTGCTACAAAAAGTAGCCCAACAATGATGGGATAGCACCAAGCCTAAGGATGATGCTGACCTCACTTGGGAAGAATTCAAGGATCAATTCTTTCAACATTATTTCCCTACTGCCCTTAGAGCCGAACGAGAGGCGGAGTTCCATGCTTTTAAACAGGGGAATATGCATGAGGAGGAGTTCATAACTCGTTTTCTAGAATTGTCTAAATATAGTACCTACCTCCAGAAGCACCATGACCCTAAATGGATGGCAGAGCAGTTACTGGAAAAAGCTAAGCTTGGGTTGAGAACAGCATTAGCACCATTTCAAATACAGGATTTCGAAGAGTTGTGCACCAAACTCCGCATCACTGCCAGAAGAATGAGGGAAGAGGAAACAGAGAAAAGGAAGGAATACCAAGCCAGGTCTACTTCATTCGTAAGACCTACTGGGGGAGTCGGTAAAAGGAATAATTATAGTGCTAGTGGTTCAAACAAGCGGCCTAACCAACTTTTGAAGAGTCAATTCAATGGACCTCCGATGAGTCAATTCAATGGACCTCCAAGGAGTCAGTTTATAGGGGGACAAAATTCTTATAGGGGTTCTACCGCTCCTACGGCTAGCACAGCTAATAGCCAAAAGTGTGCAAAGTGTGGGAAGGTACATCAAGGAAGGTGTCTAATTTGTTATAAATATGGAAAGCCAGGTCATATCTCTAGATTCTGTGAAGACGGCTCGCGAGGAGTCAATGAAACTAGAACCACCATCCCAGGCAGAGTGTTTGCAATGACTCAACAAGAGGCGAATGAAGCGCCTAATTTAATTAAAGGTATTTTCAAACTTCAAAACTTTGAAATTGAAGCTCTTTTTGATTGTGGTGCAACACATTCTTTTGTGTCTGATGCTTGTGTTCTGCGATTAAACTTATATGTCTATAAAATGCCATTTGATATGATTATCTCTACACCGGCTGGAGCTTCAGTGAAAGCTTCCCTAGCTTCTTTAAATTGCGTGCTTGAATTCGATGGTAGGACATCCACCATCGATCTGGTTTGTCTATCTCTGAAGGGTATTGATCTTATCGTAGGAATGGACTGGCTAACGGCAAATAATGCCATCATTGACTGTAAGAGGAAGACTGTTTTCCTACCAGTCTCTCCTAGGCTTCCTAGTGGACCAAAATTGTTATCCTCTGTGCAGGTTGAGAAATGTATTCGCAAGGGTTGTCAAGCCTATATGGTGTTTTTCTCTATTCAAGCGGAAGTAGAGGAAGGCGTGGATGAGATTGCAGTAGTTAGTGAGTTTCCTGAAGTATTTCCTAAAGAGATGATAGGTTTGCCTCCAGAGAGGGAAGTAGAGTTTTCCATTGATCTTGTGCCGGGGACGGAGCCTATTTCCAAAGCTCCCTACCGCATGTCTCCATTAGAATTGGCAGAGTTAAAAAAACAAATTGAGGAGCTGATGGATAAGGGCTTCATTAGGCCTAGTGTGTCTCCTTGGGGATCACCGGTATTATTTGTGAAGAAGAAAGATGTAAGCATGAGACTATGCATCGACTACCGCCAACTGAATAAGGTAACCATCAAGAATAAATATCCTTTACCTCGAATTGATGATTTGCTCGATCAGCTTATTGGAGCAGCTATTTTCTCTAAAATTGATTTGAGATCAGGCTACCACCAGTTACGGGTTTAAACTAAGGATATTCCAAAGACTGCATTCCGTACTAGATATGGGCACTATGAGTTCTTGGTTATGCCATTTGGATTAACCAATGCCCCAGCGATTTTTATGGACTATATGAACAGGATCTTTAGGCCCTATTTGGATCAATTTGTAGTGGTTTTCATCGATGATATCCTCATCTACTCTAAGAATGAGGAGGAGCATAAGGAGCATCTCAGAATAGTATTACAGGTGTTAAAGGAGCATAAACTTTATGCAAAACTATCCAAGTGTGAATTTTGGCTTAAGGAAGTGAAATTTTTGGGCCACGTTGTGTCGGCGGAAGGGGTGTCTGTAGATCCCAACAAAGTTGAGGCAGTATTAAATTGGGAAAGACCACAAAGTGTTACTGAGATCAGGAGTTTCTTAGGGTTGGCAGGCTACTATAGGAGGTTCATCAAAGGATTTTCATAGATAGCCATGCCATTGACTAAGTTGACAAAGAAGGATTCTCCATTTGTCTGGACTGAAAAGTGTGAGGCAGCGTTCCAGAATTTGAAGACCAAATTGACTACAGCACCTGTACTTGTAATCCCAAACCCTACACAAACATTTACATTATATACGGATGCTTCTAAGAAAGGTCTTGGGTGTGTTTTAATGCAAAATGGCAAGGTTATAGCCTATGCCTCAAGACAACTAAGGCCACATGAGGAGAATTATCCGACACATGATTTAGAATTGGCAGCAGTAGTGTTTGCTTTGAATATTTGGAGACATTATCTCTATGGTTCGCAGTTTGAAGTTTTTAGTGACCATAAGAGTTTAAAATATTTGTTTGACCAGAAGGAGCTTAATATGAGGCAGAGAAGGTGGATGGAGTTCTTAAAAGATTACGATTACGAATTGAAATATCATCCTGGAAAGGCTAATGTTGTTGCGGATGCTTTAAGCAGGAAGTCTATCCATGCAGCCCAAATGATGGTTCGAAAGCAAAAATTATTTGAGGATGTCCAAAATACCCCAATTGAGATATTGGGATTAATCGCCACCATGGAAGCATTGACAATTGAGAGTGTAACGTTGAAGGAGGTAAAGCTAGCACAGTTAGAGGATGAGTTTCTATTAAAGGTTAGAGAAGAAGTTGAGGAAGGAAGAGGTAAGGATTTTGAGGTTGGAAACGATGGGATCTTGAAGTATAAAGGAAGGATATGCCTTCCTAACGATGAGGGGTTGAAGAAACTTATATTGGAGGAAGCGCACAGGAGTAAATATACCATTCATCCTGGAGCAACAAAAATGTATCATGACATGAAGAGGGATTGGTGGTGGCCAAGTATGAAGAAAGAAGTGACTGAATTTGTAACTCGCTGTTTAAATTGTCAGAAGGTGAAAATTGAACATCAGAAGCCTCCAGGGTTATTACAAAATCTAAATATTCCAAAATGGAAATGGGATAGTATCACCATGGATTTTATCATGGGTTTACCTAGAACCACCTTAGGACATGATGCCATATGGGTAGTCGTTGACCGTTTGACTAAATCGGCTCATTTCTTAGCTATCAAGTCTAACTATCCACTTGAAAAGCTAGCACAGATTTACATAGATGAAATAGTCAGATTACATGGGGTGCCAGAGAGTATTGTGTCAGATCGAGACCCACGATTTACTTCAAGGTTATGGAGATTGCTACAGAATGCTATGGGGACTCAGTTGAATTTTACCACTGCTTATCATCCTCAAACCGATGGACAGTCAGAAAGGACCATCCAAACTCTTGAGGATATGCTACGGGCATGTGCAATTGAATTAAAAGGAAGTTGGGATCGTCACCTTCCACTAGCAGAGTTTGCTTACAACAATAGTTTTCATTCTAGTATTCAAATGGCGCCTTATGAGGCATTATATGGGAGAAAGTGTAGATCTCCCCTTTGTTGGACAGAGTTGAGTGAGAGGAGCTTATTGGGTCCTGATTTGGTGGACCAAACTACTCAAAAGATTGAGTTAATCAAACAAAAATTACTCACAGCTCAGAGCAGACAGAAAAGCTATGCTGATAAACGGAGGCGACCATTGGAGTTTATGGTGGGCGACCATGTTTTCCTAAGAGTCACACCAATGACTGGTATTGTAAGGTCGATCAAAGCTAAGAAGCTGACGCCTCGTTTCATGGGTCCTTATGAGATTTTGGAGAGAGTAGGACGCGTGGCGTATAGAATTGCATTACCCCCTCAGTTAGCAAATGTCCATAATGTCTTTCATGTATCTCAACTGAAGAAATATCAACCAGACCCCTCACATATCATTGAACCTGAGGAGATAGAGGTCAGAGAGAATATGACATATAAAGCTGAACCAGAATGGATTGTAGATGTTATGGATAAGCAACTGAGACATAAAATCATTCGATTAGTAAAGGTCATGTGGAAGGGAATGACTCCCGGTGATGCAACTTGGGAGACTGAAGAAAAGATAAAACAAGAATATCCACACTTGTTTGTTTAGGTATGCGTTGTTTTATGTGCTTTATACATGTGTATTTGTTTGACTTGGATTGTTTTGAGTGCCTCTAAATTTTGAGGGCAAAATTTCTTTTAGGAGGGGAGAATTGTAACATCCTCAAAAAGTGTTAGTGACTTTAAGAAAGGATATGAGATTAAATATTAGGCTGAAAGAGTAGGGTAAGGATAGGATAAGGGAAAAGTCAAATTTTCACTTATTTAAAAATTTATTTATATATATATAATTTAAAAAGCCAAAGAAAAAAAAAACTAATAAGATATATATCTTTAGTTAATTTTAAAATATTTCAAATTATCTAAGAGATAACTTAAAGTTAGTTTTAATAACTAATAAAATTTTAAAATATAATAATAATAATAACTAATAAGATATATATATATCCTTAGTTAATTTTAAAATATTTCAAATTATCCGATAGATAACTTAAAGTTAGTTTTAATATCCAATAGAATTTTAAAATATAATAATAAAAAAAGATATATATATATATATATATAATCTAACCTATTCCTTATTTTTCACTCCTCCATCCGTTTGCTCTCTCTCACGTCACCAGAAGCCTTTCTTCAAGTAATTCCAACTTGTTCTTTCAATCTCTCTTCGAACATACATCTCCACACCAGGTACGAGAGTAGCTTTTGTTCTTGTTCTCATATGATTATATTTATATATATATATAAACATACCTTACGCACTATTCAATAAAAGTGATATGCAATATACATCTTTCCGTCCTTTTGTGAATTAAATATATATATATATATATATATAGTTATATATACAACCTTCATCCCTTATATATGTATATATATGTAATTATAATATATAAATATATATATATTCTTATGTAGAAACGCATCCTTTCATCCTTTTATTTTTCTAAAATAAATATACATATATATATATATTTAATTATATGTTATATATATATATATATTTGTAGGTATGTATATAATATGAAATTAGGAATATAAATTTAATATAAATTTTTATACATAGATATGTGTGTGTGTGTGAATTTGGGAATATAAATTTAATTTATATACTTAAATTATAAATTTTTGATGAGAAAATTAAGAGTTAAGAATTTGAAAATTTTGTAAATTTAAGTTAATATAAAAATTGACTATTCTAATGAATTAATTAAAATATAAAGAAATATAGATTTAAAAGAGAATTTTAGGTTCTCTATGATAGCTTTTAAGTTTCTAAAGTAGTTTTAGAATAATTTTAGAGTAGTTTAGGATAATACATAAGTAGTTTTGAATTATATATTGATATTTTGTTTATATGTGTGACTTTTGTAGATTTTCATTAAAAGCTCTTACTACTTAGATTTTCTTGCCGTGTGACTACTTGTGAGCCAAAAGAGAACAGGTAATTCAGGGTTTTTCCATATGTATGCAAATTGGTTTGTGGTTGAAATTTTAATTAAATAAATAAGTTTATCTTGTTGAGCATGGTACATGTAAATAAGCTGTATGGGATTATGAAACGGTAAAAGTAAATGATTGTGAAATTAATGAAATTGCTAGAATCTTATTAAGTATGCTTGCATATATAATAAAATTCTGACGTAGTGTTTTATTTTTCAAGCATGCTTGGAAAGGTCGAATTATTGATGTAAAATTTTAGAGTATTATATTTCTTTCAAGCATGCTTGTCAATCTTGTTTGATATATTATATGGGGTTTTTTATTTTTCAAGCATGCTTGTATGAATTTTGGATAAATATGACATGTATAAATGATGGGTTAAAGAGATGTTGATGAGATATATATGATATGATGACCACGTGGTTTGCCTCCACCTCGCGTAAGTGGTTGGCTTTTTGTAGGGCCCCATTCCTCAATACTTACCTGGCCGGGTTTGTAAAGGGGGAACGCGGGACAGTGACACCTCCTGGTTTAGTCTTTTAAGGAGGGAAGCCATAGTCTGGGCTTGGGCTCTGTACCTTTGGCCGGGTACATCTCGAGCACCGGAGTAGCTTTGGTCGGTCCAATGTGTGGGCCAGATCGTGGATAAGCCTATGGCTTCAGTCAGCGGCATAAGGCTGGACGGAGCAATAAGGGAGGTTACACATATTGCATTTTATCATGTTTTGCATATAACTATTTTTAATTATACCTTATGATCTTTTGTGTTAATAATTAATAATAGTGATGTTGGATTTGCATTGAGACTTATTGGACATGGTTGTTAGTTTGTATGCACATGGTAAGACTCTGGATTACTGAGACGTTAGTGCTCACCCCATTCTCTTAATATTTTCAAGTGAAGGACTGAATAAGAGACAAGGGAAGTTACTAGAGGAGTGAGCTATTGGCTCTTATACTCCTCGAGCTCATGCTGGGTTAATATTTACTTTTTGCCAAGACCATAGGATATTTTTATTTGGTTTTACTATTTGTGAATTTTAAAACATTAATTAGCTAGCAGTTTGAAACTTATAGACCTTTGAATTTAATTTCCTAAAATATTCTAATATATGTTTGAGATGTGGACTGTGAGTTCCTATGTTTTGAATTGAATAAAATGGGTGGAGCCCTTATTGTTACATAATAATTTCAGCAGGTATTATTGCTTAATAAGGTTAAACCTTTTTGAGTGAGTACTAACTAGCATGAGGTGAAGTCTCAAGAATTTATAACTATATAAGTACTTGACATATATTTAGGGGACGGAATACCTAGCCCAATGATTATTAGAGTAGGTGTTACAGTAAGTGTTCCCTCTTCTCTTGTATGCTACATATATAGAATTTCTATCATTTGGACTGACTTTTAGTGCATGGCTTTTATATGTGCGAAAATGGAGATGTTAGGAGTAATCCATTGTGAGTTCTTGTTGTTGCGATCTTGAATTGGTGTAGTAGACCCTTAGAAAGCTTAGGTAAGAAGTTTTTAATATACTTTTGTTAAGATTATTCTATGAATAGGAAAATTCCTTACTAATGGTAGTTGAATAATGATGATTATGCTTATGTTAGGCCTGGTGTACTTTGAATCATGATGGTAGCTAGAGGATGAGTAATTGGCTTCATTAAGGTAACTGGGGTTATTTTCTACTTCCATATATATGTTCATGTTAATATGATATTGTTTGCACGTATATGATTTTGAAATGCTAAATGATTGGTTGAATACTTAGATTGTTATTGTGATTGGACCTTGTGAATCCATGGTGGAGCTGTGGTGCGGCTGCCACCCGTGCATGTGCTTCGATCGAGCATCGAATTGTGACCAGACCCCAGATACACTGAGCCCTAGTTGTGCTCATTATGGAGTAGGTGCCGTGAATGGACCTCTCCCGGTATTATTGGCCATTAATATATTATGTATGATTGTTGGTATGGGATAGTAGTCATTGGTATCTCAACTAGTTCATTTGCAAATTGAATTGATGATCTTGGTATTGATGATATGAAATTGAATTGGATTAATTAACTTATACATGTATATAAAAATTGCCTTTTGTTACTGAGATTATATATCTCACCCCGTTGTGGGCTAACATTTTTAGGGACCGGATCTCTTAGTGGCAAGGAGAAAATTAATGGAAGCTTATTATATGGTTTAATAGTAGGTAGGTTTGGAAACCTCATCAGATTGTATTTATATAACTAGACTACTAGCTTTATGTAATTGCCGCATTACATCATGAATTGCCAAGCATAGAGACTGTAATCATTTGATACATCATATGTCAACTTAAACTAGTGATGTATAGAATTTCTAATGGGACTTATGTTTGAATGGAAATGTGAGTAGTGTATGAACTCTTTGCTGTCATTGATCTATGAACTCACTGGTTTATGATGGCTAAAGGGCTAAGGAGCCACATATGAGTTTTGAATGGGTAATGATAGATGTGTTAAGTAGATTAGGTAAAAGAAAGACACTAAATATTCATAAACTAAGTTAAAGTGGCCTAGAGTGTTACTAGAGGAAGAATTGGAGAGCATGAGATGAAATCTTAGGAGTTATGAAGGGAATTGGTTGCGGCCAACATTTAATTGGCCTCGGCCAAATGTGGCGAACCTGCTAGGGAAGAAAACAGAAAGCAATTGGCTGTAGTAAACAGTGATGTTAGTCGCGGCTAAGTCTGAGGGGCAAATTTGGGGGCATTCCAAAGGGTATTTGGGCGCGACAAAATGTGAAAAATTTGTGAAGGTGTAAGGAGTTGAACCAAAAATGTGAAAAATTTGTGAAGGCGTAAGAACTTGAATCGAGAGTAATTGGCTGCGGCACAAGGGAATTTAGCCGCGGCGAAAGTGCTCTATTTCTCATATTCACCTAGAAACCTTAATTCCTCTTAAGGTAATGCTAAGGAATGATCTAGAAACACTTGTAGGAGGATTTTATGAGTTGGAATTGATGGATGGGAGAATCAAAGGCTCCTCATTGATAATTAAATTCACTTGCACATTTGAATAATTGTGGTTGTCAAGCTAATGACCCTAACAATATTAAGGTTTCAAATTTTCTCACTTTTTTCTGATGTAATTAATCTTAATGACTTCTAACCTTGATATATGATTATTAATTACATCCTTAACCTTAATTACTATAATTTGAAGTTAGGGTCGTTACACTAAGGCTACATAACTTGATGAAACACTAGATTGCTTTATAGGCTCCATTATGGTCCATAATCACACCTAATGAACCAACACCCATCAAATGACTTCTAGGCCTCATTCTTTCTTCCCATTATGATTCTTGACTCCATTTAAGCCTCTTGGAGTCATCACATCATTAAGACAAAAGGCCTAGTACCATGTTGCTTCTTTAAGTCATATTATGGAACCTATGGCATCAAATCAATTTCTATGAGTTTTAAATTTTTTCCAAGGCCTTCCTTCATCTTTATTTATCAAATATGACTCAAGAATGACCTTAGAAAAATTTAAAAATCCCCACCTACATAAACTAGCCTAGGTCGAGACTATGGCATCCTTTGGCCTCCATGGGAATTTCTTTGCTTCCTCGAAGGAGGAAGCTTGTGGGGAGCATCTAAGGTGTCTTAAGAACTCATTTATACTCTTACTTAGACCTAGGAAGCATCATACAAATTCAGAAATTGGAAGGTGCACTTAAAACCCTAGGTTTTGCATCTTGATTTCTAATGCCTATGTCTTGGTTTCCATTGCATATTCTTATTCTCCTCCATCAAATACCGAAGAATCATCCTTGGTTTGGTTGAAAATCTAACTCCTTGGGGCTGTCTATGTCTAGGTCAAAATGCTCAAAGGAAGGGAGGAAGAAGACAAAGTGGAAGAGTTACAAAATACCTTGTTTTCCTTGAATTTCCTTGCTTGTTCTTGCTTTCCTTGGCCTCCTTACTTGAATTTCAAAATTTCCCCTCTGTTCTCCCTTCAAAACAGCCCTCAAAACTTTAGAAAAATCATGGAGAAGAAGAGGGAAAAAGAGGAGAAGAGGTTAGTGGAGAGAAAGCATGAAAATAACCAACTTTCCATACCTTTAGCTTAGAATTTTTTCTTCTTCTCCTCCTCTCATGGTGAGCCCAAGACCCTTGCTCTCCCTTCTGAAATTATGCAAAATTTTCTGATTCTAAATGGGGAGGAAAGTGGGGCGCTACATAGAGGAAAAGAGGGAAAAGTTCAAATTTTCAATTTTGCCCTTCAAACTTTGCATTTTCATTTCTTCTTTGTTTTAGCTCCTTTTTGGGAACTGTCTTTTCCATCATAACAAATAGGTTCCCAATTTAATAAAATGCCTTTGGAATCACTCAAATCGGAGCTAAAACCTTTCCAAATAAATCGGTCAAAGTTCGGGTCAACCGACGTCGGAAAGAGTACACCGGAGGGGCTTTACCAGTTCCGGGCGTTCCATAGTTTTTGGGGCCTCTGAGAACCCTGGCAACTCAAAATTTCTATTTAAAAAGCCCTCCTAGGTGCTTTTCCAAAATTATACTTATTTACAAAAATACCCCTGGCCTTTTGGTAATTTTTTCGAATCACTTCGACCCCGGTTTCTAGGCAACTCAAAGCTTAAATCTTCATTTTTTATTATTTAAAATTTTATTCAAATTTTATTTGGCCTTAAATCACTCATCTTAGAGGACTTGCTTTGAAAATTGACTCATTTCGATATTTTACAAAAAATTAGACATTACAATAAACCCTTAACAGCCCAAATGATCTAGTTTAAGGCATAAAATTTAGTGAGCATCTAGATAATTTATAAATCTTTCTAACAAGTTAAAGATAGTGTTTTTTTGAGCTTTATAGAATATTTTATGAATTCTTAAAGTTGGCCCCAAAAACTAAAATTATGCAATTACTTTTCACTATAGTGTAACCTTAGTTTTTGCGACTTTTGAGGTGCCAATAGATTAATTTTTACTTGAAATTTTTATAACTTAAAGTTTAGATCATAAGTTTTTTGTAGACACCTAATTTGCATAAATTAAAGTTATATAGCCAAAGTTATAAATTTTTTAAGTTTAAGACATTTTTATGTCAAAGTGGCCAAATTAGGCTATATCGCTCAAAGATGCAAATGGCACTCATATCTTGGTCTTATGGATCAAAACAAATTTGTCTAAGGCAATCATGAGTAAAAAAGAAAAGGAATTTAAATTTTGACTCTTATAATTCTAATTGATATACAAATAGGGCAAAAACTACCACTAAAGGTTTAATTGTGGTTGTAAATTTATTCCCTTAGGAATGAAATAATGTGAATTTAACTATATGAAGTATGTTGTGACACTTGGGAGTGGCATATATGGTTCACCCTCACTACCAAAATTAGAACCAATAGAAAAACATAGACAAAAGGGAGGTAATGGTGGGGTCAACATTGCCAAAGCTCCTCTATAGGATGGCATGTGGCGTACATGTGCCACTCCAAGGGTGTGAATATTGATTGTTTGTAATTACATTGAAATCTATATAAATAAGAACCTAGTCTTTTAAGGGCTAGATCCTCAGTACAAAACATTAAAATACTTACACTTGGCAAGAATGAATACATCATAATGTTATACAAGTTAAGTTAGACCAAAATTAACATCTATACAAAATCAAACGCTTCTAAGTGCAGGAATCCCACACAAGGCCTAAACCCAGAGGGTGTTCATCCACTTGCTTCCCCTTTTCTTTAATTGAGGAACCTTCATATGAAATTGTTAGCTCATGAAATAAAGTGAGATATGAATCTTAGTAACCAAAGGAAAATTCTATACAAATGTGCAAATTAATCAACATAAATGCTTGTTATATAGTAAAATACTGAAAACATCAATAGACTCAGCAAATGAACTAGTTGGATTATTAGTGACTACTAATGACTACTATCACATACTAGTAATTATATACACATGTTAATGGCCAAAAATAGAGAGAAAAGCCCATCCACGGTGCTAACTCCCCATCGAGCATGCTTAAGGCTCGGTGCATTCCATTAAGTCTGATCATAACTTAGTACTCAATCGCAACATAATGCACAGGTAGCAGTATGATCATAGCTCCACTAAGGACTCGCTCACAGTCCATACAAATAAGTAGCCAACTAATCATTTAACATAAAAAACATATATGTGCATCAAATATCAAATTAAACATGAACATATCTAAGAAATTAGAATTAAACCCTGATTGCCTCACTAATTTACATCAAATTCTCATAAGCTAAGATTAATTTCCAACACTCTAGAGGTCCTAAATTATCAAAACCAATTTTCAAATCATCATTCATTACAAAAATCAATTACTTATTCCTTTTAAGTATCAAGAACTACTCAAGAATTACTTACCTAGTCTCTAATTAATTTCAAATTCAAACTTGAGTCTTTCCACACCATAAATCATAATGTCCCACTTTAAACTCTTGGTATTTTTGCACAAAATCACAACCCAATATGAAAGTCAGTTATAGGGCCAATTTCTAACATAAAAACATACTAAAATGAAGAAAAGATACTTATCCAATGGTCCCTCTAATCTCAACTTCTGAAAATCATGTAAGAAACAACTAAAATAATTAGTTTTAGATTTGGAAAGAAGGTGAAAATTCTTCAAATGAAAAACCAATCAAACTAAAATAAAGAGAAAAATGAGAGGATTAATTTTTATATAACTCACCTTAGCCAAATCTCCCTCTAAGGGTGCAAATCAGTGGCAAAATGGTCGTGATCTAAATTTTCCCTCTTGAGTCTCTTATGTTTCTGCAAAATGAGGGCAAAGGCTAGAGAAGTTTTAGGGTTTTAAAGAGAATGGGCTTGTCTAATAGGCCTATTATTCTAAGTGGGCTGATGCTCTACAAGTTGGGCCATGAACATATAGGTTGAGTTTAGTTAACTGAGGTTTGGCCTCCATAAAAATAGTTTTTGGCATATATGAATTAATCCTAGGGCCCAACATAAAATGTTAATCTTCTCTTAGTTAATAATTCTCTTAATTAAGCCTAAATCTACTGTTAAAAATTTAGTTTCATTCAACAATGGCCAATAATTATTATTTATCTCAAAATGCCCAAATAATAGTTTCCTATAATTTATTCCAAAATTCCCATAATAATTCACTATTCTCCTTTAGTTAATTACTTAATTCTCCATTATTTTCTTTAATTAATTTCTAGATGTTACACACTTTCTTAGCCTCACCCATCAAAGAGCCATTCTACTCATAAATGCATATAGGCTTCAGGAAATTGCATTTTATTCAAAATAACAAGCCAATCCCTTGTAAATAGTACACATAAGCAACAATGGATTCAAGCAAACTAACCATACATATAAGAATGAAGGAAAAGCTACCTTATCAAACAAAAATTGATAAAATCCCTTTTGTTTCCTTTTCTTGATTCCACGGCCACACATAGACACCTTGGTGTGGTTTCACTTGTTTGCCTAGACATATCAATTGAAGCAAAAAAAAAAAAAAAAAATAAGACATACTCAATCTTAATTTAATAATATATGTATAACTAGGTATTAAAGTATAACTTTAGGTTACTTTAAATGCCTTAAGGGATAATTCTCAAAATTGACAAAAGCCATAAAAAAAAAGGAAAACAACTCAGTGAATAGGTTAGCTTTTGAGAGAAACTTTTTCTTTCCATCCTTATAATCTCTTTTAAACTCCCTTTTTGAAATTCTTGGAGGTATTATCTTTACTTGTTCCAACCATATATAGTTGGCAACTTCAAATATTTCTCATTAAAAGTAACCATATTGAAGTTTAGTAGTTACATATACTCTTACTTCAAATATGATGGAGGTATGATGACTAAAAAAATTGTAGAGTTTTTACAATTGATCTTTTGGTCAAAACACTCCTCATAAATAGATAAGATCCTCTTGAATTCCAATTAGTCATCATTTCTTGCTTTTATAAAATTGATACTATCATGAACAAAGAATAAATGATTAGCACCTTGTCATTCCTTTTGTTGCAATATAGAACTAAGACTTCTAATGCAAAGAGGAAACAAATAAAGGGATAATGAATCCCCTTGCCAAAGACCCTTTTCAAGATGAAAATGAGCATGGCGGGCATCATTGATTATTACTTTTAAGGCCCATTTGGTTTAGTGAATTTTGGACTATGTAATTGTAAAGAGAATACGTTTGTGATTGCATTTATGTTGTATTTAGTATGACATTAAAGAAAGAGAAATGTTTTTGCATTTGCATGTTTGGTTTGGATAAAATTAGTAAAAGAATGAAATGCAAGACTAACAAAAGACAAAAATAGCCTTGATTTAAAAAAAATTAATTTACACTAAAAATAATTTTTTCCTCTAGTTTAAGATAATCATTGTTGATCACATGGATCTTATTTTCATTTATTGGTTTTTCCTCTTATGCATCTTTGAGGATCTTGGCTTCCATGAACTTGACCTTGAAGCATGAGTATTCGAAAAGCAAATTGAGTCAACTTGGCATGTTATCTGTTGAAGAGCTTTACTATGAGAAGTGGGTTTTCCAGTGGGTTCATCCATGATTTTAGTGCGAAAACCATATAATTTGTTAGTGTCCAATCTTTGACGATTTAGGATCTTTGACATGGACTCTAACTTGCCTTTGGTTCTATGGTTGCATCTTTGTTATGGTTCCACCCCCAAGCTTTGAGATCTATAAACATGAGTGGACCTTGCATAGGACAGTTAGAGATTGTTTTCAACCTCTAGTTAGGTCAGGGACATGGGTTTAAACGAGTTTGTTGGACCGATTTGCAACATGAGACAAATGGTAGCATTTCTTTTTTTTTTTTTTGGTGTTTTTTGTGCCATAAAACCCAGATCTTGAAACCTTTTGATGTTCAGGTTTGTTTTGGGGCTTTATTTGAACAAGAAAAGTAAGAAAACAAGAGAAATTTCATATCTAAAAGGTGGGTTTCAAGTGATGAACACCCAAAAACTTTCTTCCATTCTTTCTTTCATTTCAGGAATTTTTAACACAATTACACATGCTAAATCACATTATAAAGACATAGTGAAACAATCCCATACAATTATTCATATTACAACGCTACATGAATTGGACACAGAAGATTGCAATCCAAAGATAAAGTAGGAGCATAAATTGGTTTTCACTTTCTGAGCTTCAAAATTTCCCCTAAGTCTTGCCTTTCACTATGTGTTATCCATTTCCCTAATTAACATTGTGTTCACTCGGATTCACCAAACCATGTTGAAAGGTGATAGAATGCATTTGCATCGATATCTATGCCGTTCAACCAAATGGGGCTTTAAGGAAATTTGTGGATACACATATCATGATAAGGTTAATCCTCTTTCATAAAAAGCTAATGCTCCACGGAAAACAGTCATATATGGCTTACTCATGTCTAGCTCAATTGCCATGAAACTATCCTTCCCTGGATGCCTATTCTTCAGAACGTGAGAGCTTGTAAGCTATCAAGAATTATCTATGATATGGTGGTTGGGAACAAAGGCACTTTGGCTATATGAAATGACAAATAGAAGAATCTTTTTCAACCATTTAACTAAAACTTTTGCAACAATTTTCGTAAAACATATTACAAAGGCTAATGGGACAAAATTGGGCCATATTTGTAGGGTCACCTTGGGGACTAACACTACGAATGTTTGATGAACTGCTTTATAGAATTCGTCACCATTAAGAAAAGACAATGCAACATTAGAAATCACAAGCCCATTGTATCCTAGTATCTTTGATAAAAATAAGAGGAACGCCATCCACCCAATCTAATCGACAAACGTCTCCTCTACTTGGAACAAACACCTAAGCCAGATGCCCTAATCGGTTATCACACACATCTCCGGTCTAGGCCCTGCACTTGACAGTTCCTGCTCATCTTGACAAGTTGTCCTTAACTGGCACACCCAAAAATTACATGACTGCCCTTTAAGAATCCTTTCTACAGAAAGAGCTCATCTCCCAAGGGAAAGGGATCCTCTGAGGTGTGTTTTCCACGACGTTCAGTGAAGTTAGGCCAAATCTGGCCATTCGTGGTATCAGTGGCGTTCAACGCGCCACTTCTGTAGAACTTGAGCAAAACGCAAGCGTTTTGAGCCCGTCAGAATGTATTCTGATTCATTGCTGCAGAATGCAACGTTTCACGTCTAAATATCAGATGAGTTGCTGCCTTCTCCTCCATCAGCTTTAGGCTCTCTTCTTGTGGGATTCAGCGTGTCTTCTAGAAGGCTATTTCCCTCCACTTTTCTCAGTTGTTGAAGGGTATTGCAGCAGACGAGTTTTCCTCTATCAGACAGCAACATATCTACATCAGTTTTACTTATATATGACAGATCAAGTTTTAAAAAGAGGGCTTAGCAGACAGTTCAGAGGATGACTTGGCAAAGAAAAAAGAACATAATTGTAATTTAAAAATGAAGAATAATACATCATTATTATGAAACACAAATGATCTCAAATTAAACTTATGCTATGTCTAAAGGTTGTATGAATTTGGCGATGAGCTGCATTATTGGGAAACTTTTGGGCTAATAAGTAGCAGAGTAAGTAGCACCCAGGAAACGACCATAAGATATTTTTTATGATGATCGGCTAATAATTTGCTCAAGCCAGAGAAACTGACCCCTTAACCCCAAGACGGCATATCCAAGCAAGAGGAAGAGGTCGTCATCCCTTTCGAAGACGAAGATAAGCGGAGATCAGAGATGGCCGAAACTCGATTAAGCGCTTGCAGGAAGATTAAATCGCGAACAGAGGGGAAGAGACGGAGTTGAAAGCAGAAATTGAAGGGGAGCAAAAGCCGGTGCGTTTTCTTGGTTCATTGATGACATGGCCGTTTATCCCAGGAACGGCTAGATTTGGCCCAACCTCACGAAACTTCATGGAAAACGTAAGGATTCCTTTCCACTTCAAACTCCGTGTTTGCTTTTCTAACTAAATCATCCGGCGTGTCTAAAGTTCCAACCTCACCATGCTACTTGCAGTTATCTGACTTGCGCTCCGCCCTAAAAGCTGTCGAACTCGAGAACCAGATCATGATCATCGTGAAAGTCTCAGACAGATATTGGAATGTAATATTCCATCCATAATTATGGAACAATATTTTAGATATTATACAGTGATACGAGATCTTTATTAACCATTGCTATAATAGTTTTTAACTGTTACCTACTAATTAGTTCTGTTCTACTAAATATTCAGAAATAATGGCAAGTATCATTTCAAAAGACTTTATCGTTAAGTTGATATCAACTAATATAGGTTCCAAGACATCTGCTGTAAATAATTATTCTTAAGTTTCAAACATACATATAAAATAGCCACCCATGCCGGACAAACAACTAGTGACTAAGATAGTTTTGCATATTCTGCGCGCGGGTTGCAGAGCGAAATGCAGAGAAAGTGGAACCCACAATTCAATGAAATATAATATAGCTTCTAAAATTGTAATTTGACTTATAAATTCTATGTTACTTTTGTGATATTTTTATATTCCTTTAAACACATATTGTTAATTTCTTTTTTATGTATTTTTAATTAATTATAAAAAATAATTTGTTAAATTATTCTAAGTACAATTTAATGAACAATTATAACTAAATATTCGTATTATCTTAAATAATAATAAATTCAATTATATGATAATAAATACAACTTACTCCTTTTTATTATAGGTCAATTTGAGAATTCAATATATATATATATACAGTCGTAGTTATTAGTTAAAATATTTAAATAGATGCCATGTCATAAGTTAATTTATTTTTATTTGATTTATATAAATTAAATTATAAACTATAATAAATATAAAAATACAAGTTTTAAAAATAATTGATTATTTCTAATTAATGAAATAAAATAAACATTTTACCATTATTTAACAATACAAGTAAATTAACGCAAGACTAGATTAATTTGCAGTAAAAAAATTATAAGAGAATCCTCAAATAAACTTATTTAGATTATAGATACATCTAAACTAAAATAAGAAGAGAAATAAGCAAATGTGGCACAACAATTATAGAGAAGAGCTTCAGATCTCACGGCTATCATTCCTAATCTCTAGGGATCCTTTCAAATGCAGCGTGTCTATTCTTTTACCCCTGGGCATGTACTTATAGAAGATAAAAGAAAGAGTTGTAAAACTCTAAAAAAATTAAAAATAAAACAAAACATCTTTATCCTAATCAAAATAAAATAACACTATCTTAATTTAAAATAAGAAACTTAAATTAACTAAAATAAAACAAATAAAAAATAATTTAATTAAAATGGATTTATAATCTCCAACAAATTGCATAATAATCAAGTCAATTGAATTCAAATATTCTAATTTTAAGGTTGGTAAAACATGTAATTTTTGTGCTTATCAAATTCCCCAAACTTAGTTCTTTGCTTGTCCTCAAGGATATGAACAAGAAAAATCAATAAAGATAATGTAGGCCAACCATGACAATGTGATGTCTATAATCTTTCATCATGAGTTATCAAAGTGCCACAATTTTCTTGATTAACCATTGGATTCTCAATCCAATTATCAAAATTATGCAAGACAATCATGCTATTTCAACTTTTAATTCCTTGAGGTAACTACTTCCCAATTTTCCTTCTTCCTAATATGACAAGCAAGCTGGGAGTATAGCGGCCTTTCCTTAAGTCTTGTCATTAGGTGCTCATAGCTTTTGCTTTTTTCTTAACATAAGTGACAAATTTATAGTGCCATGCATACTCATAATTTGAGCTTCTTTAGCTTAAACTTACAAATGAATGCACTTTACACCCCATCTCATTTTATACTTATGTTTATGAGTGAGTGCGTTTTATGCTTCATCTCAACCCACCACATGTTTTGATTTTTTTTTTTGTTTTCACTAAATTTAAGTAGCCCAAAATAACGGAGTAGAACTTTTATTAGTGCTCTAACTACCTTATGTAGGAAAAAGTTAATTGGTCAGTAACATGCCTACTTTACTTTTATTTTTATTTATTTATTTCATTTTATAAAACCCTTATGGATATCATGTAGCTTATATGAAAATAAATCTTACTTTCAATAGTTGAGCCCATAATCAAATGGTTAAAAAAACAATTCTAAATAGTAAGTCAACTCCATGACAATTAATTACAAATAGTCAACTACTTAAGATGGCCTAATGATTCAAAACATACTTAATTCCTATTTTAGGATTCATATAAGAAAATTAAGTTTGTTTTTATCCACTCCTCCAAACTTAAAATTTAGCATTGTCTACAATGAAAGAATGGAAATAAAAAGAAAATAAATATAAGGGGTCAAAATACTCCTATATTTGTATTGCTGATCAATTAAATGTCATGGAAGTGTGATTTTTGCAACCTATCTAAATCTTCCTTCTTTCAGATGGTGAATTTTATTTGAGTGGAGTTGTAACACCATATTTATCTAACTCGCCTCATGCCATATTTAGGTCTTATTTTTTGCATTTCATAATGAAGCGAGAAAGGTAGCATGAGAACAATGAATGTATATGCACTCTGTCACAGATAAAAAAATTTTCTTCCGAGTCCCGTGGGCCATATGGATTCATGTATCACATTCTCATATTTAATTACATGGATACAACTCATTTCCATCACCAAAAGTGGCCTACAACTCCTGCAAGGCAAGGGAATACACAAAATTTCATGATGTAGCCTTGACCAGAATTTTCCCTTCTCTGTCACAAATTTTGGAAAATCATAACTAATTCTAAAAAAATAGAAATCATGCATTCTTTACCATGCTAGAAGGCTATAGATATCTACTTTATGCTAAAAATATGTCCAGGCCATGAAACATAACACCGAAAATGTTTGAAATTTGAAAAAGTGCAGAGGTCTGACTAGCTACTAGTACTGATATAGCTTTCTGTTATGAACTTAAAAAATATCCAATTTATTTTTCAAAAATCCAATCCATATAATTGATAGTAATTTGGAAAGCTATAGATGTTATCTAGAGGGAAAAAATAACTTCAGACTAATCCAAGTACATCCAAACCTAGAAAACTAATCAAATAATACCTGAGATTTGTCTGAACGCCTGATACTGGGTAGAAACTTTAAAAATTCATATCTCCCTCTTTAGATATCCAAATAAGGTGCTTCTAATTGGCATAAGTCATTGGGAGTGTCTAGTTTCTCCTATAAAATTTTGTAGCAATTGGACATCATATGTCCCTTGAATGACATAATTCATTTTCGGACATGAGTGAATAGTACCCTAAACTAATTTCAAAATTTTTTTAACTTTGAAAATTCATCAAATATTCCATAGATCTCTAAAAATTCTGTATTTTAGCTTTCCAAAAAGCTCTCAACAAGCTCTAAATGCATGCCAAATATTAGACAATAAAGAGTTCATTTGGACAAAAAGTGGTATAGGTATCCGATATGGTCAATTTTGCTCCATATTAGATACCAAATGTGTCCAAATGACTTCCCTTAGTGTTTGGCACCTCTTAGGCAAATTTAAAAGCATGAACATGACTTGAATGAACTGCCCAAGTGGTCCCAAACCTTATGCATCTTAATTTGACCATTCCACTTCTATTTATACATACATTTCCATAATGCAAGTTTGCCATCACATGCCCAAATTGCACATTTCCATACATATAACTTTAGCTCTCATTTACACATGATACATTAGCATAATTATATATGTCCATAACATCATAGGACATGCACAATAATGGATTACACTATTTGCCATTTATATGGCCTTAAAGGAACAAAATTTAAACACTTCTTGTCATAATTTCATCTTCCAAGATGTGGGCTTCCATTACCTTGTCCACTTAATCCACCTAGCATGTTAGAACATTGGAAAGAAGGGAATGAGATTCAAGGAATCCCAATAACTTATCTCCCTTTCAATCACATATAAAAGATGCAAAACAAGTCTCACAAATGCATGCATCGGTATATTGACATGTGCAATCATTCAAAAGATATTCTTAATATTTGAACAAGTCATACATAGCATACAAAGGTTTGCCAAGTAAGTGGATTAGCCTCACTTATTCACTTGTAGATTTTAGACTTGCCTCACCCATTCTTTAAGAGGTTTTTAGACTCAACCTTACTCTTGGGAGTCAACCTCATTTTTGGGAGACTCTTTATTTTATCTCAACCAATTCTAAGAGTTTTTGACTCATCTTCACAATGGCTAAGGGTTCTTGGTTTCACCACACTCAAGCAAATCCAAACAAACATCATAAATATCATAAACATCATTTAGAAATATAATGTATCATCGTGGTACCATGGAATAAGAGCTCATGCTAGAATATTTTTCATAGCTTAAAATACACATACACACATTCAAAGACAAGCCAAGCATACATTCATGCATGAGAGAAAGAGAAGTGAGTTACCTTGCTTGCATTTACACACTTTTTCCTAAAGCCTTGAGTCCTCTCCCTTGACCTCACACACTGAAGGAGGTGGAGATCATTTCTCTTGGCCTAGACATATCATATGGAAACCAATTATACTCTTGAGTAACATTCTAATGCCACACATTCATTAGAAAAGCTAGGTAACTCATAAGACTCTTTTATGGTTCCATAATATACTTAATGAAGCAACTTTAAGAAAACATAATCTTGGCTCCATTCTCTCCATTTATTTATGATTCTTGACTCCTTTTAAGCCTCTTGGAGTCATCACACAATCAAATCAAGGAGTTTAGTTAGGTGTTGTTTCTTTAAGCCATAATTTGGAACCTATGATACCATCTCACTATCTATGGTTTCTAAAATTTTTCTAAGGCTTCCTCTCATACTATCCTATCATACATAATGCAAAACTAAGCTTGGAAGGAATTAAAACACTTTCTGGGTTCATGAACCCTCCTTGGCTGAGACTATGCTTTCATATGGCACCAATGGAGTTGTCTTAATTTCTTTGATGGGAGAAGCATATGGGAGGCTCTCTTGGTATCTTAGGAATTCATATATACACTTAGACAACTTAAATTACTACTAGGAAGTTTCATCTTAACATAGGTGCAACCAAATCCCTATATTTCATAACTTGCATTCTAAAGCTCCCTTTTCAATTCTAATTGTATATTCTTAATCCTCACACTTCATAACCTTTGGTTCTATCAAGAATACATAAAAAAAAACTCTCTTCACTTTCTCTCTCTAGACCTAAGCTTAAATGGCTTATAAGATTTTACAAGTGTTTCAAGTGAAGTCTTACTTTAAAACGGAGCTCTCTTCGCTTAGATTATTTTTTACCCATTGATTTCTTGAAAAGAGTTCCTTTTTGGCTTGGGTTAAACCTGAATCTTTAAGTTTTCAAGAAAAGAAAACCACCATTAAAGAGCTTTTAGAGAGAGGAACAATTTTCCTAACTGGCACAGGATGAAACGGGGCCGTTTACTTACCTAAACGGAAGCTTAAACTACTTCTCTCTCTCCCCTCTTAATGTCATGCCATTGTTGCCCATTTTTCTGTAAATGAAAGCTTGGAGAAGGTGATGAGGTGTAATCTTACTTAAGAAGCTTCTTTTATAATTTTTTAAAATGACCATTTTGCCCTTATGTGCCTGTTTACTTCGTTTAGGCTCATTTTAACTCCTTTTTAAAAACCCTCTTTTCCATCATAAAATTTAGGTTCCTAACTAAATAAAATGCCTTTGGAATCACTCAAATCGAAGTTGAAACCTTCCTGAATGAATCAATCAAAATTTGAGTTAACCGATGTTAAAAAATGTCCACCAGAGGAGTTTTAATTGTCCTGGGACTTTCCATGGTTTTTAGGGCCTCTGAGAACTCTGAAGAACTCAAAAATTTCATTTAAAAAGCCCTCTTATGAGAATTCCAAAATTTTCTCAGAATGACAAAAATGCCTTTACTTTTCGTTTCTTCATTCGAACTCCATTTTTCTTTTCGTCTGAGTTTAGGATTCTCATTTTTAGGACTCTAGAATACTTCCCAAATTTTTTGGAACCTTAACTAAATCATTTCGAAGGACTTGCTTTTGTATCCGGTGAATTTTGTATGTTAACAGAGAAATCATATGTTATGTTTTTCATGTTTTCTCTCATTTTCAGAGAACCAGATATTATAGGGGTTACTTCCACCATTGATCCTTAAAGTTCCTTTGTTAGGCTATGTTTTAAAGACTACAATGACTTAAATAGATTAAGCCTAAACAAAAATCAAATAAACAAACAAATGAGGTAAATTTAAAATTATAATATAAAGTTTAGAATAAAGGACGGAAAACTAGTTCTAATTTATAGTCATTAGTGATGAGTCCCTAATTTTGGATAAGAAAGAGATATATTTTATGATAAATTATGGAGGCAAAGTATTTTTCTCTTGACTAAAATGGCTAAATTTTTATTCAATCAAACAAAATGAAAAAAATGTTTCAATTGCGATATCTTTATCAGTTTTAAGCCTCATTTTATGATTGATTTTTATCTCAAGAGAAGGTAGAAGATTATAGAAAGAAATGAGAAAAGAGAGAGAAGCTGAAAAGTAAAAGGGCAAGCTGAACAAGTCCTTTCGCTACAGTTAGAACACAATTCACTGTAGCTAGAATGCGCTTTCGCTGTAGCGAAGAAGTCACTTCGCCATAGCAAAGTTGTAATGCATACAAATTCTAGGGAGCTCTTAGCTATAGCGTAAGCAGTAGCGAGGTCAACAAAAATTTGGGTGCCTATAAGCTCTTACTATAGTGAGAGCCACCCCTCGCCATAGTAAGATTGGCCACTGAAATGTACAGCTTTGATTTGTGAGCTAAAAATGCAAGAGAAAGCTAGGGCTTCGTCAATCAGCAAAGGAGAGCTGCATCTAGTTGACTTGGGAAGTGAGAAAACACATAAGAGGTGTTGAGGAAGCTTCATATTAATCAGGAAATCATTGATTTTGTCTAAGATTTTTTTGATTAGGTGTTTCTACTCCATTTTCTCTTCTAGTTGATGTATTTATTAATATATTTGCTGAACTTTTCTGTGGATTTCAAGCCATGAGTGGCTAACTCTTGTAACCTTTAGGGATTCTATGAACCTTTGAGCTTTGGGAATAATTTTCCTTTTGATTATGTTAGATTATTGAAGATTTTAGTACTTAATCTGGATTATGGTTTCATTCTATTGATTGGCCACCTTTAGTTTGATTATGGGTTTTGTAGTTAGCCTTTAAAAGAAGGGAATTGCTTATAAACTATTGAATAAGTAACTTAGGATTAGACATAGTCTAATTTGCACTTGAGATAGAAATATACTCAAGGACCCTAGGTAGTCTAGATAAAGTTTGAGCTTAATTGTATGTTAACTTCTCATTTGAGATATCAAAGAGTTAAGTTGATATATAGGTTTGAATGGATCGAAAGACATTTTTATCTAATTAGACCTTTGACTCTAAAATCGATATTAAGCCAATTAATTAAAAAGGGAAATAATTGACTTTATGTAAAAAAAGGATTAGAATTCCTAGGGTGTTTTTAATTGCTTATTTTCGCTTAGAACTATTTTCATTATTGTTAATTGCACTTGAATTAATTTTCACAAAAATTTACTCATAACTTGATTTGTTTAACTAAAATGAACATGAGAAATCTAATGCCTAATCACTAGTCGTATTGATTCTCTGAGGGAATGACCTTGACTCATCACGTACTATTTTTATGGCTCTTACACTTGTGGTGCCATTATTCTGGTGTGCATCAAGTTTTTAGTGCCGTTGCTAGGGGAATCAAGGCAATTGGTGAATAGAATTAGAGGACTTTGAGTAGTTTTAGCTTAAGCACTTAGTTTCTTTTAATGTACTCTCTTGTTTATTTTTGTTTTCATTTGTTAGTTGCAGTAATTTTATTAATAATTTCTTAGTTTATTACCTTTTGGCTTCTTTGGTTTAGTTAGATTCTTAAGCTGTGCTCTTTTGTTTTGTTAGGTACACCAGTATATACCATCTAAATCTAGATCCAAGAGAACACCTAGAAAGACAAGGAGTTTGAAGGATATTTTGGCTGAGGAGTCTGTGCTAATTCAACCTGAGAGTGGGGTAAACATTCCTGCTATGGCACACGAAAATAATCAAAATCGGACTATCAAGGATTTTGTGGGAAGAACCATGAAAACTACTCAGCCTAGCATTGTAGTACCAGATTTTCAAGTGAACAACTTTGAGTTAAAGCCAATGATAATTTCAATGCTTCAAATGAATGGGCATTTTGGTGGTAAATCAATAGACGATGCTAATAGACACATATTATCCTTCTTGGACGTCTGTGACTCTTTCAAACAGAATGGAATGCCCAAGGATGTCTTAAGGCTTAGATTATTCCCTATCTCTGTCAAGAATGATGCAAAAGAATGGTTGCTCAATTTGCCGAAGGGATCTATCAACAATTAAGATGACTTAGAAGCAAAGTTCAGAGCTCGCTTCATTCCAAATAATAAAATTGCTGATGCTAGACGTGATTTAATCAACTTTAAGTAATTACAGGATGAGCACCTTTATATGGCTTGGGAAAGATATAAACATTTGATGAGATAATGTCCAAGTCATGGCATGGATGAATGGGCCATTGTACAAACCTTTTGCACTAGACTCAATGCATAGTCAGATATTATGCTAGCATCGATTCTTAATGGTAGTTATGACCAATTCCCAGTAGATGAGGTGATAAAGGTACTTGATAATTTATCTGAAAGTTATTCTCATAGGGGGGATGAAACACTAGAAATTCCCTAAACATCTAATACTAAAGAGGATTCTTCTGCTCAGCTGGCTATAATTTTATCGATATTGAATAAGTGTTTTGATTGCTAAAATTGCAAGTGCAAAAAAAGACTACTTTGAATGCGTGTTCTACACAAGTAACTCATATTGCATGTGAGCAGTGTGGTGAGATACATATGCCAGACTAGTGCCCAATGTTTTTGCAATCAGAGTTAGTGAATTATGTAGGGAACTTTCAAAGGAGTCAAAACAACCCTTACTTAAACACCTACAACCCTGCATGGCGTAATCACCCAAATTTTTCTTGGAAGAATGGTCTATCACTTAATCAGCCATCATCTTCTGGAATAAGGCCAACTCAACCTCTTGGGTTCTCACAAGTGACAAGGCAAAATGTTCCTATTCAATAGCCCAAAACCAATTTAGAGGATATTTTGGCTAAGTTTATGATTACTCAAATCAAGAATAATTAAGAGCAAGCTAGCATTAATGTAAGGGTGGACTCTTCTCTCAAGAATATAGAGTGCAAATGGGATAGTTAGCTTCTGTTGTGAATGCACTGCATCAAAGAGGCTTGCTAAGTGATACAATTCCTAATCCAAAGAGAGATGACAAGGAAGAATGTAAAGTTATTACTTTGAGAAGTGGTAAAGAGCTCCCTGAAGTACAAGCTCAAGTGAAGGAGCCAAACAAGGTAAATTCTAAGGGTCCATCAGGTATGAAGAACCTCAATAGGAAAAAGAAGAAAAGACTGCTAGTTTGAATGCAAAAGAAAAGGACAAGGAAGGGAAGTCTAAAGTGGAAAAGTCAAATACAACAGAAGAAAAGATAGTGGTGCATCCTAAAGTGGTGCCATTGCCTCTATTTCCACAAAGATTACAAAAGAAAGTCCTTGATGAACAGTATAAGAAGTTTTTGGACATATTTAAGCAACTCCACATTAATATCCCCTTCTCTGAGGCTTTAGAGCAAATGCCTAAATATGCTAAGTTCCTCAAAGACATGCTTAGTAAGAAGAAGTAGTTCACCGAATTTGCAACAGTGGTTTTGACAAAAGAAACCAGTAATATACTCAAGTCCAATCTTCTAACTAAGTATAAAGATCCTGGTTCTTTTTCTATCCCTTGCATGATTGGGAATAAATTTGAGAGTTAAACACTTTGTGATTTAAGATCTGCTGTAAACCTCATGCCATTATCTGCTTTTTAGAAAGCTACAATTGGGTGAGGCCAATCCAACAACTATCACTTTGCAATTGGCTAATAAAAGCTTTTCTTATCCATATGGGATCATTGAAGACGTGCTATTAAAGGTTGGCCCTTTCATTTATCTTATTGATTTTATTGTACTTAATATTGAAGAGGATGGAGATATCCCATTGATAGTGGGGAGGCCCTTTCTAGCTACTGGCAGTGTAACACCATACTTTTAGGACTCAATTCATACAATTCCCATGCCTCATCTTATGTTTATTCTATGAAAACAATATAGTGGCATAGGAAGTTATGAATAAAAGTACATTTCTCTACTGGTAAAATTTTTCTTTCGGAGTCCCGTAGGCCATATGAAAGCATCTATCACTTTATCATACTTAAACACATGAATATAACTCATTTCCATCATCAAATTTGGCCTACAACTCCTAGAAAGCAAAGGAGCATATGAAATCCATGTTTGTATTTTCGGCCAGAATTTCCTCTTTTCTGTCACAAACTTTGGAAATTCATAACTAAATCTATAAAAATCGAAAACATGTAATCTCAGTCATTCTGGAAATCTTAAGACGTCTACTTCATGCTAAAATTATGTAGAAGTCTTAAAATCTCATATATAATGCGTTTGACACGCGAAATCATCTACTGGTCGGAGGGTTCCTGATACTGTCACAGTTTACTGATATGGACTTAAAAAATGTATAACTAAATCTACAAAAATCCAATGCTTGCAAATAATATTACTATGGAAAGATGTGGATGTTAACTAGAGAGGAAAAATATCTCCAGATTAGTACATCAAGCCAAACTCCCGGAAATCGATGGAACAGTACCTCGGGTCTGGCAAGATGTCTGATACTGGGCAGAACCTTCGAAAATGCATATCTTCCTCTCTAGACCTCCAAATGAGGTGATCTTGATGGCCACAGAAAGCATATGATCTATAGTTTATGCATATAAAATTTCATAAGCATTGGATACCATTTGGCCATCGGGTGACACAGAATTCAAAACTGCCAGTATGAACAGTACCCATACCAGAATCCATGAAAAATCCCAACTTTGAAAATTCCTCAAATATTCTCTAGGTCTCCGAAAATTATGATCTTTAGCTTCCCAAAAATCTCTTAATGAGACCTAATTGCATGCCAAGTTTTAGGGCAAGACTAACTCATTTGGCTAAAAAATAGTATAGGGTTCCATTATGGTCAATTTTGGCTCCATATTGGGTACCAAATTTGCCAAATGGATTTCCCTTGGTCTTGGCACCTTTTGGGCAAGTTTAAAAGCATATTTAAGACTTGTGTGAGCTGCCCAAATGGTCCCAAACCTCATGCATCTCATTTTGGCCATTCAACCCTCACTTATACACATTTGCATCAAACTTCCAATTTGCATAACTTGACATTACATACCCAAATTCATTTCTAAAGTTCATACATCATATTCATACATGTATACATCACATAATATCATATTTACATGTATCTCAAGGGTCATGTGCCATTTACAATAATCATATACATCATTGAACATCATTATGGTTCAAAAAGAATACAAACTAGGCCTAGGCTTGTCAATCTCCTTCTTTCATGGTTGTTGGCTCCCTTCACCATAGCTACTTGGTCCACCTAGCATCTTAGAGCATTGGAGAGGAGGGGATGAGATTCAAAGAATCTCAATAGCTCACACACCCATTTACATCACATTCAACGCATACATATACCAAATGCATAACTATACAAGCATAAAGTGTGCAATAAATTCTATTCCATGCCACATTCACATGTCAAGATTACTTTCATGCTCTAGGGACTTTTGGTTTAGCCTCACTCTATTTCTAGGACTTTTGGATTTGCCTCACTCTTGGTCTAGGGACTTTTGACTTTGCCTCACCCATTCAAGGGACTTTTGGCCTTGTCTCACCCGTGCCATGAGACTTTTGGCATCTCCTTACCTTCATTAAGGGACTTTTGGCATCACCTCACCCTTATGAGCTCTTTCCACAACCATAGCCATTCAAGACAACACATTGGTACTAATGCACAACAAGGATCAAGTGGCATATTATCAAGCATCAAGAATGCATGCAAGCACACTAAGACATACATATGCACACAAGAATGCAAAGAGAATGAGGTGGAGAGCTACCTTTTTATGTATGCAAGCTCACTTTGCAATTTCCTTCCCCTCCTCGGTTTCACAAGAGCACTTAGGTGGAGTAGGGTTCTCTTGGCCTAGACATTACAAACATCACACAATTACACATTTGAAGCAAGCCAAGACATTAAACTAAAGCTTATTACACACTTGGCTCCAAAATAGACATATTGGTTCCATAAATGGCCTATTGAAGCAACTCATATTATTCAAGTGCTAGGCTCCATTCTCTTGTTCTTTCTAAACTTCTTGGACTCATTTAAGGTCCTTGGAGCCATCACACATTCAATTGCACAATTGGAAAACTAAGTTGCTTCACAAAGCACCATTATGGACACCATTAGGCCATCTCCCAATCTATGGCTCCTAAAATTTTTCCAAGGCTTCCTCTTATCCTCTTCCATCCTACATGACTCAAAAATAAGCTTGAAACAAATTAAAACTTTCCCTTGGTACTCTTTCTAGCCTAGGTTAACATTATGGAAGTATTTAGGGTTCAAGGGGTTTCCAATTTTTCCTTGATGGGAGAGTCACTTGGGAGGCTTCCTAGAGGTCTTAGGAGCTCAATCAAATACTCACACATGCAAGGAAACTCATATATCAAATCAGTTTTTGCAAAGTGTTCAAGAGCTCTACACTTTTTCTACTTAGAGTTCATTAATTTTTCTTGTAATTTCTTTGCTTTCTTGGATGGGAGGTGCATGTGGGAAGCTCTCTAGGGGTCTTAGGAGCATGTTTAAACATTCAATTAAGTCTAAGAACATTCATATAAAATCAGATTTGCAAGGGAGCATTTAGATCCCTAATGGTTCTATCTTGTCTCTTAATGCTCCTTTCTTGATTCTATTGGTTCCTTCTTAATCCTTGCCATTTAAAACCTCTAATCCCTCCATAAATTGGGTAGAAAATAGCCCCTAAGAATTGGGCTCATGGTGCCCAAATTCGTGCAAGAGGAAGGGGGAGGGAGAAACTACCAAAGAATGGAAGTTTTACCTTGTTTTCTTGCTTTTCTTTGCTTGCTCTTCCACTTGGTTGGCTTGCTCCCTCAATTTTCGAAATTTCCCTCTCTGTTCTGCCCCCAAAACAGCACCAAACAATCCATTAAAACCATAGAAATAAAGCTTGAGAGGAGGGGAGCAAGTTTGAAGAAGGAAGGATATGGAATTTCTTAAAGTTTCTTATCTTTTTCTTGAATTTCTTCCTCCAAAATCCTCCTTCTCTTGTGCGCCTAAGAAGCTGGAGTTCTTCTCTGAAAATGGGCAGAAGCAAGTCGGTTTAATGAAGGAGAGGAAGAACGTGACTTATAAAAAGAGTTTGGAAGCTTCCTTTAACACTTAAATTCCATTTTTGCCCTTTCATACTTTGCATTTTCGTTTCTATTTCGTTTTAGCTCCTTTTTGAGAACCGTCTTTTCCATCATAACAAATAGGTTCCCAATTTAATAAAATGCCTTTGGAATCACTCAAATCAGAGCTAAAACCTTTCCAAACGAATCGGTCAAAGTTTGGGTCAATCGACGTCAGAAAGAGTACACCGGAAGGGCTTTACCGGTCCCGGGACTTCCCATGGTTTTTGGGGCCTCTGAGAACCCTGGGCAACTCAAAATTTCCATTTAAAAAGCCCTCCTATGAGTATTTCAAAAAGTACCCATATTTACGAAAATGCCACTGGCCTTTCGGCAAATTTATCGAATCACTCTGGCCTTGATTTCTGGGCAACTCAAGACTCAAATCCTCATTTTCTATTATTTAAAATTTTATCATAATTTTAGTTGGCCCCAATTCCTTCTATTTCAAGGACTTCCTTTTATATTTGGCCCATTTTTTACTTTTACGGAGAAACCGAACATTGCGTTTCTCACTTTTACGGAGGGACCGGATGTTACAGGCAGAGCATTTATTGATTTGGAAAAAGGAGAAATTATAATGAGGCTTGGAGATGAGCAAGTTGCCTTTAGTGTGGAGAAAGCTATGAAGCATCTGGGTAGTGTAGAAGAATGCTCAAGGGTGTCTATTGTTGAAGAGGTAATTCAAGAATAATTAGATTCTTTTGCTTTCACCGATTCTCTTGAAGCAGTACTTGTTGGTAAACCTAGTATAGGAGAAGTGATGAAGATGGGGGTTGAGCACAAACTTATTGCATTTAGACCTATGACTAAGCAGGATAGGTAATTTGAATCCTTGGAGCTGGCTTTATGAAAAGCTCATGCTCTCCCACCATCCATTGAGCAGCCTCCAATTTTGGAGTTGAAACCTCTTCCACCGTATCTTAAATATGCTTATTTGGGGGAAGGAGAGTCTTTACCAGTCATAGTTTCTTCTACATTAACACTTCTCCAAGAAAAATAACTGTTGAAAGTGTAAAAAATCACAAAAGGGCTATTGGTTAGACCATAGCTGATATAAAAGGGATTAGTCCAGCCATTTGCATGCACAAAATTCTCTTAGAAGATGACCATAAGAAATCAGTGGAGAATCAAAGGCGATTGAATCCTATAATGAAAGAAGTGGTTAAGAAAGAGATTATCAAGTGGCTTGATGCTAGTATTATCTATCCCATATTGGATAGTAATTGGGTAAGTCCAGTGCAATGTGTCCTTAAGAAGGGAGGAATGACGGTGGTGAACAATGATAAGGATGAAATGATTGCCACAAGAATAGTTACAGGTTAGAGAGTTTGTAAGGACTACAAGAAATTGAACACAGCTACAAGAAAGGATCATTTCCTGCTTCCATTAATCGATCAGATGTTAGATTGTCTAGCAGGAAAAGAATTCTTTTGTTTCTTGAATGGCTATTCTGGTTACAATCAAATTACAATTGCTCTTGAGGATCAAGAAAAAAATACTTTTATATGTCCATATGGAACTTTCGCATTTAGACGAATACCTTTTGGATTGTGTAATGCTCTTGCCACATTTCAAAGATGTATGATGTTAATTTTCTTTGACATGATTGAGCATATCATGGAAGTCTTTATGGATGACTTCTCAGTATTTAGCATCATTTTTGAAGAATGTCTGGATAATTTGAAAAGAGTTTTACAAAGATATGAGGATACCAATTTGGTTCTCAATTGAAAAAAGTGTCACTACATGGTTTGTGAAGGTATAGTGCTTGAGCATAAGGCGTCAAAAAGAGGATTGGAGGTGGATCGGGCTAAGGTTTCAGTTATTGAGAAATTACCACCACCTACCAATGTGAAAGCTGTTAGAAGTTTCTTGGGGCATGCTGGGTTCTATCAAAGACTCAACAAGGATTTCTCAAAGATAGCGAAGCCTTTATCTCAATTACTTAAAAAGAATACCCCATTCAAGTTTAATGCAAATTGCTTGAAAGCTTTTGAAGAGCTTAAGGAAAGACTTATCATAGCACCAATTATAGTGGCTCCTGATTGGTTACTACCCTTTGAGGTCATGTGTGATGCAAGCGATTATGCGGTTGGAACTGTGCTTGGCCAGAGACATGGAAAGATCTTTCATCTTATTTATTATGTGAGTAAAACTGTAACTGGAGCATAGGTAAATTACTCAACTACTGAAAAAGAAATACTTGTTGTTATCTTTGCTTTTGAGAAATTTAGAGTATATTTGATGGGCACTAGAGTCATCGTTTATACTAATCATGCTACTATAAGATATTTGTTGTGTAAGAAGGAATCTAAACCTAGGTTAATTAGATGGGTTTTATTATTGCAAGAATTTGATATGCATATTGCTGATAGGAAAGGAACTGAAAATCAAGTTGCTGATCACTTATCTAGGCTTGTGAATAATTCTGAGTGTGTGGATAATTTATTGATTAATGAGAGTTTTCCTGATGAGTATGTATTTGCTGTGAATAGTATGTTTGTGCCTTGGTATGCTGATTATGCCAATTACTTAGTTAGTGGTATTGTGCCTGATAAATTAAAGTCTTATCAAAAGAAATTTTTTTTGCATGATGTGAAATGGTTTGTGTGGGATAAATCCTTTTTATATAAGAAGCGTGCTGACCAAATTTTGAGAAAGTGTATGCTTTAAAATGAACAAAATGATATTTTATATGCTTGTTATGCTGCTCCTTATGGTGGTCATTTTAGTGGCCATTATACTGCATACAAAGTGTTGCAATCTAGATATTATTGGCCTACATTATTTAAAGATACTTACTTATTTGTTTGTTGTTGTGATGCATGTCAGAGAACAGGTAACATGTCAAAGAGGTATGAAATGCCCCAATTTGGTACTCTTGAGGTAGAATTGTTTGATGTGTGGGGAATTGATTTTATGGGGCCTTTTGTTTCATTTAGGAGCTATCAATATATATTGGTCGCTGCCGAGTATGCGAGTAAGTGGGTTGAGGTTGTGGCTTATCATTCTAATGATGCCAATACAGTGGTGTGATTTTTGAAAAAGAATATTTTTACTCGTTTTGGCACACCTAGGGCAATCATTAGTAATGAGGGGACTCATTTTAATAATAAGTTGTTCAAAGGTTTGCTTGCAAAGTATGAAGTCACCTATAAGATGGCATTGGCATATTACCCTCAAACCAACGGGTTGTGTGAAGTGTCTAATAGAAAAATAAAAAGAATTTTGGAAAAAACTGTTAGTCCCACTAGAAAGGATTGGGCAGATAAACTTGATAATGCTTTATGGGCGTATAGGATAGCTTTTAAATCTCCAATAGGTATGTCTCCCTATCAATTAGTTTTTGGCAAGGCTTGTCATTTGCCCATTGAGCTAGAGCATAAAGCATTTTGGGCTATAAAGAAATTGAATTTTGATATAGATAAAGTGGGTGAGAAAAGACCAATGCAACTAAATGAGTTAGATGAGTTTAGATTGTAGGCTTTTGAGAGTTCTAGAATTGCAAGGAAAGGACCAAAAGAATTCATGATAGACACATCTTACCAAGACAGTTTGAACCTGGAGACCTTGTGTTGCTTTATAATTCTCGTTTAAAGTAGTTTTTATGTAAGTTGAGATCCAGGTGGTCTGGTCCATTCAAAGTGATCTTTGTAACACCTTATGGAGCTATCAAAGTTAAAGATGAGAAGTCAGGAGATCAATTTAAAGCAAATGGTCAAAGGCTTAAACATTATTTGGGTGGTGAGATAGATAGGCAGATAACAATCCATAGCTTCTTTCAACCTCCTTGATTAGCCGACAAAGTCCTGCTGAGGACTATAAACCAAGCGCTACTTGGGGGTCAACCCAAGTTTTCTTCTTGTTCTTATGTTTTAGTTTGATATTCTTTTTATCTTTGGTTTGATCTTTCTTTTTCTCTGTGTGTTTTGTAGGTTCGGTGTTGGTGTTGAAGTGTTAGATATTCGGGAACAAGCTGTTGGTAGGAAAGGACAAATTTAGTCATGATTTTGAGGGAGTTTCTAACTATTGATTTGAATTGCATATCATTATTCTAGTAATTTTGATTATTTGATTATGTTTGACTAAAGTTTAATGGGAATGGGTTTAGTAATTGCATGATAAGAGGTGTAAATAGGGTTAGAAAGTACTTATTTGAACACTTATGTAGGGGGTTAATCATTCAAAAAAAAAAAAAAACAATTCGCTACGGCGATGAGTCCATTTCGCTATGGCAAGGCTGCTTGTTCTATATCTGGTACATTAACCAGAGAGTTCCTCACTATGGCCTTGGCTGTGGTGAGCTAGAGTGTGAGCAATGTCAAGTGTTATCGCTACAGCGAGAGCACCATTTCACCATAGCGAACTCCCTGTGTTTCCAATCTGGTACAAAGTTCAGAGAGTATTTCACTATAGCCGGGCTATGGCGAGTATAATGTGTTAGGAAAATTTTTCAAGTATCCTCACCATTGCGAGATGGCCAACTCGCTATAGCGACTGCAATATACTCATGAACAAGTACAAACACTAGAGAGTTTCTTGCTATAGCCTAGCTATAGCGAGATTCTTCAGCTACCAAGAATTATCTAAGTATGCTCGCAATTGCGAGAGGCACTTTTGCCATTGCGAAACTAGTAGCTCTGCCCTTGGTACTTCTTTCAGAGATCACCTCGCTATTGCCTAGGCAATAATGAGGTCTCCGACTGTATAAAAAAAATTAATTAAAAAATTAATATTTATTAACTTAATAACAAAATAACCTTCAGATACCTTTTTTTTTTCGTATTTTCCGTTCTTGCTCTTTCTCGCTACTACGTGTTTGTGCCCCCCATCCCTTTCCTCCTCTCTTCTACTGAATTTCTGGCCTTCCATACCCCCATTCCCCTTGTGCATCACTTTACTTGCATCAGGTACATTGCTCGCCCTTTTATTTTCTCAATCGCTGCCTTCTTAGTTATTTCCGTGTTTATTAGGGCTAGGATTCTTTTTGCATTTATCTACGTAATTAGGGGTCAGTAGGTCAGCATTTCTGGTTGCATTCTATTAGTTGACTGTTTCTGTGCAGGAAGTTCTCATTAATCTAGAATTTTTTGACCTAAATCATCTTTCAGGAAATTTGTTCGTTCTCGCTATAGCAAGTTCGAGCATTTTTCCTGGAATATACTGTTTCTTTTCTTGGCACTTCCTACTTGGTTTGCTTTAATGTTTCTTTTCCTCTAACACCTTGTTTGCTCTCAAAAGGTCATTTCCATATCATAGGCATGTAACATTCCTTTGATTTACTAATTTTTCCTATTCATCACTATGCCTATAGACATCGCATTTGCCCATGATTGTCATGTGGTTTGCTATAACTGCTTACGCTGGTTTCTTTCTGATTGTTATTTGGATTTTAGAGTTTATGGCTCCCAAAAGGCAAACAACGACTGCTGAAGCATCTTCTTCGAAGTAGAAGAATAAATCTTACGATAAGGACATATTTGCTTCTTCTAAAGCCGAATTCCGCTTTGAGCACCTTTTCTCTGACTGGGGTGTAGTTGAAGATAGATATTATGAGCTCCACGTCTTGAATTTCACTTACAATGACTTTGAATGGCATGGCCTGCAAGGTTTCATAAAAGAGCCGGTGCATCGGATCCCTCTGATGATCTAAGAACTGTATGCAAATTTTGAAGACATAGAGGAGGGCGAAGATGAATACTATTGCCGATTAGCTTGGGTATGAATCAATGAGAAGGTCATTCAGGACTGAGTAGCTTATCGCACAACCCTCAAAATAAAATTAGGTTGATAAAATATGTAGCTAGTGGCATAACCTAGGTCATCTCCCTTAGAATTGGAGTTCAATGCCTAATTGAGTTTTCCAAATGTTAAAAGACTCTAAAATTTCTAAACTAAAGGGGGTTTTGATTGAATTAAACTAACATAAAACTAAATTGAATTAAAATTCCTAAATTCTACCTAATTGGGTGAATTATGGGTGAAAGATGGTCTTGTGACTAGCTTTGGATTCGTCCCTTGGTATCCACTATCCTTATCCTAATCTAATTATAATTGATTCTGGCCTAAAAGTCCTTAATTGTGTTCATGGCAATTGTATCTTGAGTTACCACGCAAGAATTAAGAAATTAATGATCTAACGTTGAATTGAGACCTCAATTCCGCATTAAATTGTTAAATCTTATCCTTAAGATCAATGAACACCCAATTTGATTGATTAACTGATTAATTAGCCTCTGAATCATCATCCTAAAATGTTTAATTAATCAACTAAACATTAAGGAATCCTCAAATTAAACATTCAAGCACATAATTTCATTCATGTATTTTATCGAACACCTCCGAAGCACACATGAGAACTTAGATAATATTGAAATTAATTAATGTCTAATCAGATCAATTAATCAACAAAAAGACTTCCTAATTAGTGTCTAACCAGCCACTAATTATAATTACACGAATTCCCTATCAAATATAACTTAATTAAGATAATATATGAAAGAGAAAAAGTGTAGAAAAATAAAGAAATTCTTAGCCAAAATTCTGAGTTCATCCATGGATTCAAGCTTCTCCAAGAGCTTCCTCCTAGCTAGCCTCAAAATGGATTAGAGTTTCATGGGATGGTGGATGAATGATGGAATGGAGTGGTATGGAGAGGATGATGGACGAAGGATGGACGAATGAATATATATAGACAAGGATTTCTGAAAATACAGAGGCGTAGATGGAATGGATTGTGCGAATGGATAAGGGTATGAATGAAGGGGTCCAATGAATGAAGGAAGCGTGACAGAATGAAGCCTCCATCCCTCATTAAAAATCACGTGCCCAGCCTTTTCTTTTTGTGTGTATTATGCTTCTGCTTGTGACTTCTATGTTTCTCACGTCAGCTCATATGCGTTCTTTCCATGAGGTTTTTCTTCTTGCAGCTGCCAGTTCTCTTCAGCTTCTTCTCCCAAGCACAGCGTCTCCTCTCTTCGTGATATTAAGCCCGAAGAATATGAATGAAAAAGCAACCCCCTGTCTCACACTGCTTTAGCATTTCTTCATCGTGGTACTGTTCACATGCACGTTCTTCATTCTCAAAGCATTAGAACCCGTGGCTTTTCTGCTTCTTCGTGTACCATTCAGCTCGTGTTTCTCACCTAAACTCCAGCCTACGTACTGCTAAGCTTCTTCACGTGGTTCAAGCTTATTTTCAGCGTCACTTTCACGTGCCTACAAGTTATGCTTCCTCCTCTGTTTTCTCCTTACTTCTTTCTCCAACTTCGTTGCATGTGTGTGTTGTTCTTTTTCCTTCACCAAACCATAGTTCATCCATGCAGCTCAAGCTCTTTTCTGGCATTGTTTTTCTCACTATTCACGAGTTACTCTCCTCCTTATGTTTCTACTCTCTTCGTGTTTCTTAAACAGAGGCTGCTTCCTTCTTCTTTCTCCTTCACCACATGCAGCTTGATGATCCAGCATCTTTATGCGTTTCATCGTTCTCTGCTCAGCGTTGTTCTCTATCTCATTTTCTTGTTTCTTCTTCAACTCGAGCTGCATGCTTCTTCTCTTCTTAATCACGTGTCTCTTTTAAAATCTGCACATGCTTCTTCTATGCTCTGTTTCTTATTTCCTTCTTCGCATTTAGCTTCTTCAACTCTTCCTTGTGAGCTTCTTGCTTTGCCCGAATCTAGAACGTGGCTTTACCTTTAGCTTTTCTTATTCCACGTGCAATTTTGCATTTGAGTGTGTCTTCCACATACAGCTACTCTTTTGTTTTCTCTCAAGCCTTTTTCTTCCTTAATCCCTTCAACTGGTGGCAAGCTCCTTTGTTTTGCTTGTTCTTCCTTCATTCTACTCACATGCATGTGGCTTCTTTTCATGCAACTCATGTAGCTTCTTTAATCAGCCTAGCATTTAGAACTCGAGTTGTACTCCACGTTAACTTCTTGTTTCAGCTGCTGCAACATGTTGATGCTCCATAGAGAGACCCATACATGATATGCATGTGCAAACCAAGTGGGTGAGAGATGTGAGAATGAGAAGATGGAATGCATGGCTTCCTTGGACTTGGCAAACCTCTACTACTTCTCCAAAATAATCTCCTATTCAAATACTGATTGTCCATTAAAAAATTCTGCAAGAATAATAGATAGGAATATTCACAAAATTATTAAGGATAAATTTAAGCATTAAAACCAATAAATTGCAAATTAATTCCTTGAGTGCATATATGGCTATTAAAATAAAATCTTATATAATTGAACCCCTAAAGCCATATTTGGACACTAAAATGCTTGAAATAAGGAGAATAAAATATATATAAATTATGCTTATCAAGGACTTTTATGAATTACTCGATATCGCTAAATGTCCCTTCTAGTCTTACTTGGCTAATCAGCAGTCCATTCCATGGGAAGAGGTGAAGACGACCATCGTAAATGAAGGACGAGCAAGGCTGAATAATAAAGTGTATCCAGTCAACCAATTGAATAAGCCTGCTTGATATTGGTTACAGTTCATCAGTAGTAACATCTTGACCAGTTCTCATGGGTCTGACATGATCCAAGAACGGGCTGTTTTGACTTAGTGCTTTATGACTAGGTAGCGGGTGAATATTCCCTGTCTTATGATCCTTAACTTCAAGTAAGTGGCAAGGTCAGATAGGGAAAGTTTGGCATACCCCCACATGCTTACTAAATTACTCTTAATGAGGGGAAGCCGAGTATTTAAAAATGATGCTCAGTTCAAACCAAAGAGGCCTTTTAAGTATGACAGCATGAAGGATGAGCCGGGAAGACCCCGCGAGCACTAGGCATAAGTACAACCATAACCTAAAGCATCTCCACCTCCTCCACAGCAATGAGTGGGTATTCCAGAGCCTATGATGCAAGATGTACTACCTTAAACTCAATTTGAGGGCTAGGTGAGAGATTCTATTAATAGACTAGAGGGGCATGTCCTATCAATGAAAGATTAACTACAAATGCTTGTGGATTATCTAATGCTTGCCCCTTCACCTCCACCTTTAGAGGTTCCTCAGTCCTCGATCATTGTTCTTCCACAAGACCCTGCATCGCAGGATATGCCTGGGCCCTCTGACCTATAGAGTTTTTGTGTTATTTGCATGATCCTTCTTGTTTCTCTGTTTTTTATTTTGGATAACTGTATATGGATCACTGTATATCATAATGTTTTTGGATTATGCACTTACTAATCTTACACTTGATGTCTTATATCTAATGCCAACTTACTATTTGCTGCGTGGTCTTTATATATTTTTGGTCTCTTAGATATAGGAGTTATTTGCGCACATCTCTCTCATCCTTAACTTTTCATATAAGGGGAGTCCCATTTCTTTCTTTCTACTTACATTCCTTACCTTTGCCCCAGTTTACTTCTACTTTTCTGATTCTAGTATCTCTTCTTTTTACACATTGTGGATAATATTATCTTTAAGTGTGGGGAAAGGTAAATATAGGCTAGATAGACATACAGATTTAAATAATAAGGAGAATTATATCAATAATAATCAGTCCACCATAATGCTCCCAATTTTAACTAGATACTAAATAATGAATGTGGGGGTTAGGCAAACTTGAAATGAACAAATCAAGTAATGTAGTTGTAGTAAACATCCATAATAGAAACACTTCTCAGCAAGATGATTATTGAAGTAATTCAATCTTTTTCTTTAGTTAGCCCCTATTTATTTATTTTTAGATCTCTCTAATTTATTTGCTTCTGATGGATATCTGATTGTTATTTGAGAGGGATATTTAGTGAAAAAAAGAGAAACATATAGAGATATATTTCTACTCTAATGGTTGAAATCACTTAGTAACTGGGAGTTTGCACTAAAAAGTGCGAACTTTCTCATCAAACAATGGTGAAACTAAGAGTAGGCTAGTGAGTACTCTGAGGTGATTTCCTTAATCTGAGTAACCGGGTGGCTACATAATCAATGTTGTCATTCGCGTCAAAAGGATTAAGAGAATTGAGGAGGAGAAATTGAAAAAAAAGAGAAGAATGAGAATGATTATATTGAGAGTAGTACTCTGTTGAATAATAAAGACCTCTTTTAATGAATTTTGACAATTGAAGTTAGAGTAGATAGTTGGAATGGGTCTTGAAAGCATATTGAGGGTTTTATTGAAGATTACTTGATTGCTTTTAAAAAATTTGTCTGTGGAACACACACACACTTTAGAAATCAGGAGGGTGTTGCTATGAGTACATTAGTTTCAAAATTCGATTTGAGTTTTGCTGAACTTCTGCTTCTGACATTGATTTCATTCTAAGTTTGGGGGAATTTAAAATTTTGGTTGATCGAGTGTTTATCGTGGAAAAGAATTAGTCAACAGCTATATTGATTAATATTTTCTAGGAATTGCTTGAGGACAAGAAATAATATAAGTATGGAGGAGTTTCATGACTTCTTAATTTTGGATAAGAAAGAAATATATTTTATGATAAATTAGGGAGGAAAAGTACTTTTCTCTTGACTAACATGGCTAAATTTTTATTCAATCAAACAAAATGAAGAAAATGTCTCAATTGCGATATCTTTATAAGTTTTGAGCCTCATTTTATGATTGATTTTTATCTCAAGAGGAGGTCGAAGATTGTAGAAAGAAATGAGAAAAGAGAGAGAAGCTAAAAAGTAAAAAGGCAAGCTAAACAAGTCCTCTTGCTATTACTAGAACATAATTTGCTGTAGCTAGGATGTGCTTTCGTTGTAGTGAGGAAGTCACTTCGCCATAGTGAAGTCGTGATGCATACAAATTCTAGGGAGCTCCTAGCTATAATGCAAGCAGTAGCGAGATTAGCAAAAATTTGGGTGCCTATAAACTCTCGCTATAATGAGAGCCACCTCTTGCCATAGCAAGATCGGCCACTAAAATGCATAGCTTTGATTTGTGAGCTAAAAATGCAAGAGAAAGCTAGGGCTTTGTCAGTCAGTGAAGGAGAGCCGCATCTGGTCGACTTGGGAAGTGAGAAAACATACAAGAGGTGTTGGGGAAGCTTCATATTAATCAAGAAATCATTGATTTTGTCCAAGATTCTTTCGATTAGGTATTTCTACTCCATTCTCTCTTCTAGTTGATATATTTGTTGATATATTTGCTGAACGTTTCTGTGAATTTCAACCCATGAGTGGCTAACTCTTGTAACCCTTAGGGATTCTATGAACCTTTGAGTTTTGGGAATAATTTCCCTTTTGATTATATTGGATTATTGATGATTTTAGTGCTTACTCTGGATTATGGTTTCATTTTATTGATTGGTCACCTCTAGTTTGATTATGGGTTTTGTAGTTAGCCTTTGAAAGAAGAGAATTACTCATAGACCATTGATTAAGCAATTTAGGATTAGATATAGTCTAATTTGCACTTGAGATAGAAATATACTCAAGGACTCTAGGTAGTCTAGATAAAGTCTGAGCTTAATTGTATGTTAACTTCTCATTTGAGACATCAAAGAGTTGAGTTGATATATGGGTTTGAATGGATCGAAAGATATTTTTATCTAATTAGACCTTTGATTCTAAAATCGACATTAAGCCAATTAATTAAAAAGGGAAATGATTGACTTTATGTAAAAAGGGGATTAGAATTCCTAGGGTGTTTTTAATTACTTATTTTAGCTTAGAACCATTTTAATTACTGTTAATTGCACTTGAATTGATTTTCACAAAATTCACTCATAACTTGATTTGTTTAACTAAAATGAATATGAGAAATCTAATGCCTAATCACTAATCGTATTGATTCTCTGAGGGAATGACCTTAACTCATCACGTATTGTTCTTACGGCTCGTACATTTACAGTGCCATTATTCTGGTGTGCATCAATTAGCTTAGATTTTAGGGACCCAAAAATGCTAGGGTTTTAAATGGGCATAAGTTGTCTCTTTCTTAACTATCTCCCCTACTAGGTATATCTTGAGCCATTAGCTGTTAACTTTAAAACATTTAGACTCATTACTAATCTCAACTGCTCCATGTAGGAGGACCTTTAGTACCTTGTATGGCTCCGACCTTCTTGACTTTAACTTGCTAGGAAACAACTTAAGTTAAGAATTGAACAATGAGACCAATTGTCCTTCCCTAAATTCCCTTATCAGTATGTGCTTATCGTGCCAATTCTTAGTCTTTTCTTTATAAATCTTGACATTCTCATATACTTTTAAGTGAAGATCCTGACTCACTTAACTATAGTAATCTTCTCCTTAACCTCCTTTAAGTCAAAATTAAGGGCCTTTATTGCTTAATAGGCTTTATGTTCTAATTTAACTGGTAAGTGACACGTTTTACTAAAAATCAATTAATATGTAGACATTCCAATCAATGTTTTGAAAGTGATCCTATAAGCCCATAAAGCGTCATCTAATTTCTAGGCCAAGTCTTTTTTTAATGAGCCTATGGTTTTCTTAAGAATTTTTTGCAATTCTCGATTAGAAACTTTCATTTGGATGCTTGTTTGAGGATGATATGGGATAGCTACTCGATGATGAACATCGTATTTCATTAAAAGCACATCTAAGTAGTAGTTTCCAAAGTAGGTCCCTTATCACTCATTATGGCTCATAAGACCCCAAAGCATGACAAAATGTTCTTCTTTAGAAATTTGATTACCACTTTGGAGTCATTGGTGGGAGCAATAATGGCCTCTACCCATTTTGAAGTGTAGTCTATTGCAACTAGTATGAGTTTATTACTAAAAGAGGATGGGAATGGACCTATAAAGTCAATGCCCCATTTGTCAAATAGTTCAACCTCCAAAATGTTATTAAGGAGCATTCCTTGTTTTCTTGAGATAATGCCCATCCTTTGGCATTGGTCATAGGCTAATATGACTTTCCTTGCATCTTGAAACATTGTAAGCCATTAAAAACTAGATTGCATAACCTTTGCAATCATCTTGGATACATTGAAATGTCCACCACACTCTTGTGAGTGGCATTGTTCTAAGATGTTTCTTACCTCTTCTTGTGGCATGCAATGGCTAATAAGGTCATCTGAACAATGTTTAAATAATAGTGGTTCCTCCTAAAAGTAGTGCTTTACATCAAATAAAAATTTATGGTTCTAATGAAAACTTAAATATGAAGAGTGGATCCTACATGCTAAATAATTCATAAAGTTTATGTACCAAGGAGTAGTGAAGGCTAGTACAAATAATTGTTCATCAAGGAATTGCTCTTGAATTGGTAACTTAGCCTTTATGGCACTTACTTGTTGCTCTATATGAGATAAATGGTTGGTGACCACATTCTTTGTTCCCTTTTTGTCTTTAAATTTAAGGTCAAATTCTTAAAGTAATATTACCTAATGTATCAACCTTGGTTTTAAGTCTTTCTTAGACAAAAGGTATTTGATGGCAAGATAGTCTGCATATACTATGTCCTTTGACCTTATATGGTAAGAGCAAAACTTGTCAAAGGCAAATACTATGGCAAGCATAATTATGTTGAGCATCATTAAGAGTTTTGCTGGCATAGACAATAACTTGTAACTTTTTATCCTTGTTTTGGCCTAGCACTACTCCCAGTGTAGAGTCACTTGCATCACACATTAGCTCAAAAGGTAAGGCCTAGTCTAGGTTGTCATAATAGGAGTTAAGGTCAATTCTTGCTTTAACCCTTCAAAGGCCTCAAGACATTCTTACTTAAACTTACATTTAACATCTTTATTGAGTAATCGAGAGAGAGGTTTAGAGATTTTAAAGAAGTCTTTTATGAAGCATTGGTAAAAATTGGCATGTCATAAAAAGGTTCATATTCCTTTTATAAGGGGTTAGTGGTGGCATTTTCTCAATTGCAATTATTTTTACATGGTCCACCTTCATACCTCTTTCAAAAATCTTGTGGCAAAAAACAATGCCTTCTTTCACCATATAGTGTCATTTTTCTTAATTCAATACTAGATTTGTTTCTTCACACTGCTACAAAGTTAAAGATAGATTTATCAAACAATTATCAAATGAAGTCCCAAATATAGCGATATCATCCATAAAAATCTACATCATCTTTTCAACAAAGTTTGAGAATGTAATACCATAACTTTCTAGCTTATCTCATGTTACCTCTATATTTTATATCATGCATTTCATGAAGGAGCAAGAAAAATAACATTAAAATAATGAATTTTCTTATGTTGCGTAGCGTATAAATTTTTCATTCGGTGTCCCGTGGACTATGTAAGCTCATGTATCATATTCTGATATTTAATTACATAGATAAAACTCAATTCCATCACCAAAAGTGGCCTAGAACTCGTGCAAGTGCAAGAAACATATAAAATTTCATAGTGTAGCCTCGGCCAGAATTTCATATTTTTTGTCACAAACTTTGAAAAATCACAACTAATTCTAGAAATATCAAAATCTGCTATGCTATAGCTTTTTGGAAAGCTTTAAGTGTTATCTTTACATTAAAAATAATTTTAAGTCATGAACATAGCATCTGGACCACATTTGACATCAAAAAAGGTATACAAGTCTGACTAGCTACAAGTACTGATACAGAGTTTTACTATAAATTTCAAAAAGGTCCAATTAATTTCACAAAATTCCAATTCATGCAAATCATACCAATCTAGAAAGCTATTGATGTTAGTTAGAGGGGACAAATAACTTTAGACCAGTCTAGGTACGATCAGGCCTTGGAAACTAATCAAATAGTAACACAGGTCTGATTGAACGCCTGATATTGGATAGAAACTTTAAAAATTTATATCTCCCTCTTTAGACATCCAAATGAGGTGCTTCTAATTGGCACAAGTCATTGGGAAGGTCTAGTTTCTCCCTATAAAATTTTGTGGCAATTAGATATCATTTGCCCTATGAGTGATTGAGTTTCATCTTGGACTAGAATGAACAGTACACTGAACCAAAACTAGAAAAATTCCTAACTTTGAAAATTCATCAAATATTTCATAGGCCTCTAAAAATTCTGCACTTTAACTTCCAAAAAAGTTATCAACAAGGTCTAGATGCATGCCAAATTTTAGACCAAGAAGAGCTCAATTGAACAAAAAGTGGTATAGCTCACCAAGATGGTCAATTTTGCTCCATATGAGATACCAAATGTGTTCAAATGGCTTCCTTTAATGTTTGACACCTATTGGGCAAGTTTAAAAGCATGAATATGATTTGCATGAACTGCTCAAGTGGTTCCAAACCTCATGCATTTTAACTTGGTCATTCCACTTCTATTAATACACTAATACACCAAGCCATCAAGAAGCCAAAATTTTCATTTTTATTGATTTCATACCACATATAGTCTATACAAGAGTCATACGTCATTTTACATTCATACATGAGCTTACATCTCAAAAGTAATAAATACAAAGCCACTTTGCCATTAATATGGCCATAAACAAGCAAAATCTATGTAATATGTTGTCACTCTCTTATCTTACAAGTTGTTCGCTCTCATTACCTTGTCCACTTGATCCACCTAGCATGTTAGAATATTGGAGAGGAGGGAATGAGATTCAAAGAATCCTAATAGCTCGTCTCCCTTTCAACCATGCATAAAAGATGTAAAACAAGTCTTAAAAATACATGCATAGGCATATTAACATGTGTAAGTATTCAAGAAACATTCTTGGCATTTGTACAAGTCATATATGGCATACACAGGCTTGCCAAGTGAGTGGATTAGCATCACCCATTCCCTTAGAGATTTTGGACTTGCTTTACCCATTTTCTTAAGAAGGTTTTGGCTCAACCTCACTCTTGGGAGACACTTTACTTTTTCTTAACTATTTCTAAGGGTTCTTGGCTTATCCTCACCATGGCTAAGATTTCTTGGCTTCTCTACACTTAAGCAAACCTAATCAAACATCATAAACATCATTTGAAGATATAATACATCATCATGGTACTATAGAATAAGAGCTTATGCTAGAACACTTTTCATAACTTAAAACACACATACACATATTCAAAGACAAGCCAAGCATACATCATGCATGAGAGAAGGAGGAGTGAGCTACTTTGGATGCAACCACACACTTTTTGTAATGTTCAATTTTCGTTAAACGATGAAAACGAGTGCATTTTCAAAGTAAGTCTCTCGGAATGAATTGGTTAAGGTCCTAAAAAAATTAAGTAGCATTCTAGACTCCTAAAAATGAGAATCTCAGGCTCAGATAGGAAGAAAAATAGAGCTAAAATAAAGAAATAAAATTTAACAAAAACTTACGAAACATAATGGTATTTTTGTAATTTTGAGTAAATATTGGAATTCACACAGGAGAGATTTTTAAATGAAAATTTTGAGTTCTCTAGGGTTCTCAGAGGTCTTGAAAACCATGGGAAGTCCTGAGACAATTAAAACCCTTCTGGTGGACGTTTTCCAACGTCGGTGTACTCAAACTTTGACAGATTCGTTCAGAAAAGTTTTAGCTTCGACTTGAGTGATTCCAAAGGCATTTTACTAAATTGGGAACCAAATTTTATAATGGAAAATATAGTTCTCAAAAAGGAGCTAAAACAAATTAGAAATGAAAATGCCAAAAACGAAGGGCAAAATGGAAAATTTTGAAAAGTCTTTCTTCCTCCACCTATATATATAGGGTGCTCCACTCTCCCATTCATTTAGCTTCATATGTTTCTACCCCAAACTAGAGAAAAAACCCTAGGAGAGTGGTGCACAAGAGGAAGTGGAAGAGGAGGAGAAATCAAAGCTAAAAGGTATGGATTTATTTTAAGAGAGAAATTAAGGAGAAAATTCGGATTTGAAGAGAGGAGGCCAAAGAAGGGAAGATTCAAGTGAGAAAACAAGGAAAAACAAGGTAATTTCTCCTTCCATGCTTGTTACCTCTTACTCCTCTTCTCTCCATGGTTCGCCCCACTCAAGAAACCATAGAAGGGCTTGGATTTTTGAAAGAACCAAGGGTGAATCTTAGGAAAAAGAGTGTGGAGAATAAGAATATGCAAAGGAAATTAACAAATAACCATGGAAATTCAAGATAGAAATTATAGGGTTTCATATGCTCCTTGTAAAATCTGACTTGATATCTTAATTTCTATGTCTAAATGAAAGTTTAAATGAGCTTCTAAGACCCTTAGAAGTCTCCCCATGTGCTTCCTCCATAAAAAAACCAAAGCAAAGTCCATGAAGGCCAAACTTCTTCATTATCTCGGCCAAGAAGGGTTTGGATACCTAGGGAGAGTTTTAAATTTTTCTAAAGTCATTTTTGAGTCATATATGATGAATGAAAATGAGAAGAAGTGTTGGGAAAAACTTAGAAAGCCTAGAGAATGAATTGGTGCCTTATGTTCCATAATATGACCTAAAGAAGTAACATGTAGTTAGGTTCTTTGTTTCAATTGTGTGATGACTCTAAGAGGCTTAAAAGGAGTCAATAATCATATATGAAAGGAAAGGCCTAGAATTTATTTGATAGGTGTTGCTTCATTAGGTGCATCCTTGGAACCATAAAACGGTTTATAGATAAAGTTAGTGTTTAAGGAAAATGTGTGGCCTTAGAATTAATTTCATAAACCTAATTGACTTTTATAAATTATGTTTAGGCCAAGAGAAATTATTCCCACACCGTTATATGTGTGAGGTCGAGGAAGGGAGAGCAAATTCAAAGAGAAAAGTATGTAGTTGCATCCAAGGTAGCTCACTCCTCCTTCTCTTATACATGAATGTATGCTTAGCTTATCTTTGAATGTGTGTATATGTATTTTAAGCCATGAAAAGTATTCTAGCATGATTTTATATGCCATTGTACCATGATGATGCATTATGTTTCTAAATGATGTTTATGATGCTTGCTTTGGTTTGCTTGAGTGTGGTGAGGCCAAAAACCCTTAACTATGATAAGGATGAGCCAAGAACCCTTAAAGTTGGTTGAGACAAAGTAAAGAGTCTCCCAAAAGTGAGGTTGACTTCCAAGAGTAAGTTTAAGTAAAAAATCTCTTAAAAAATGGGTGAGACAAGTCCAAAATCCACAAGTGAATGGGTGAGACTAATCCACTTAGTTGGCAAACTATGCATGCTATGTATGACTTTTACATATGCCAAGATGCTTCTTGAATGATTGCACATTCTATGATACTCATGCATACATTTGTAAGACTTGTTTTGCATCTTTTATGTGTGATTAAAAGGGAGATGAGCTATTAGGATTCTTTGAATCTCATTCCCTCCTCTCCAATGTTCTAACATGTTAGGTTGACCAAGAGAACAAGGGAATGGGAGCCAACCACTTGAGAGATGGGAATATGACATCAAAGTGCATAGATTTTGTTACTTTAAGGCCATATAAATGGAAAATGTGGTAATCCATTGTTGTATATGTCCTATGATATTATGAACATGTATAATTATGTTAATGTATTATGTATAAATGGTAGCTAAAGTTATATGTATGGAAATGTGTATTTTGGACATGTAATGGCAAACTAGCATTATAGAAATGTATGTATAAATGGAAGTGGAATAGCCAAATTGAGATGCATGAGAATTAGAACCACTTGGGCAGTTCATACAAATCATATTCATATTTTTAAACTTGCCCAAGAGGTGCCAAACACTAAGGAAAGTCATTTGGACACACTTGGTCTCTAATATGGACCAAAATTGATTATATTGGAAACCTATATCACTTTTTGTCCAAATGAACTCTTCTTAATCTAAAATTTGGCATGCATTTAGAGCTTGTAGAGATATTTTTGGAAAGATAAAGAACATAATTTTTGGAAGTCTATTGAATATTTGATGAATTTTTGAAATTGAAAAATTTTCTAAAATTGGTTAAGGGTACTGTTCACTCAAGTCCTAAAATGAATTCTGTCACTTAAAGGGCAAATGAGGTCCAAATGCCACAAAATTTTATAGGAAGAAACTAAACATTCCTAGTGACTTGTGTCAACTAGAAGTACCTCATTTGGATGTCTAGAGAGGGAGATATAAGTTTTTGAAGTTTCTGCCTAGTATTAGGCGTCTAGATTGACCTAGGTTACTATTTGATTAGTTTCTAAGTTCTGGATGTGCCTAAACTAGTCTAAATTTATTTTTTTTTTCTCTATCTAACATTCATAGCTTTCTATATTAGTATCATTTGTATGGATTGGATGTTTTTGAAATTAACTAGATATTTTTAAAGTTTATAGCAGAAAGCTATATCAGTACTAGTATGTCAGACCTCTACACCTTTTCAAATGTCAAATGTCTTTTGTGTGATGTTTCATGGCTTGGACATATTTTTAGCATAAATTAGACATTTGTAGGTTTCCAAAATGGTAAATAATGTATGATTGTGATTTTTCTAGAATTAGTTATAACTTTTCAAAGTTTGTGATAGAATAGGAAAAATTTTGGCCGAGGTAGCTATCATGGATTTTGTGTATTATCTTACCTTGCACGAGTTCTAGGCCACTTTTAGTGATACAAATGAGTTGTATCTATGTAATTAAATATGAGAATATGATATATGAGCTCACATGATCCATGGGACATCGAATGAAAAATTTTTAAGCGGCGTAACGCTAAAATATTCATTATTTTAATTGATTTTTCTTGCTCATTCATGAAATGCATGATGTGAAGCATGGGAATAGTATGAGATAAGCTAGGAAATTATAGTATTACATTTTTTTCCTTGAATTTCCTTTCCCTTCCTCAACCTCACACACACAAAGGTGTGGGTTTGGTTTCTCTTGGCCTAAATATAATTTATGGAAGCTAATTAGGTTCATGGAATTAATTCTACAGTCACACATCTTCCTTAAACACTAACTTGGTCTATTAACCCCTTTATGGTTCCAAGAATGCACCTAATGAAGCAACACCCATCAAATAAGTTCTAGACTCCATTCTTTCCTTTCATATATGATTCTTGACTCTTTTAAACCTCTTGGAGTTATCACACAATTAAAACAAAGAGTATAACTACATGTTACTTCTTTAGGTCATATTATGGAATCTGAGACACTAATTCATTCTCTAGGCCTCCTAAATTTTTTTCAAGATTTCTTCTCATTTTCATTCATCATATATGACTCAAAAATAGACTTGGAAAAGTTTAAAACTCTCTCTAGGTGTCTCATCCCTTTCAGGTTGAGACTAGGTAGCATTTGAGCATCCATGGACTTTGCTTTATTTTCTATATGGAATATACATATGGGGAGACTTCTAAAGATCTTAGGAGCTCATTCAAACACTTATTTAGGCCTAGGAATTATTGTATCAAATAGATTTTGCAAAGAACACTTAAAGATTTGCTATCTTGAATTTCCATGGTTCTTTTGTTATTTTCATTGCATATTCTTATTCTCCTCCCTTAAATTCCTAAGATTCATCCTTGGTTTAGATATAATTTCAACTCCCTAGGGTTAGCCATATATAGGTTGAAACATCCATGAGTGAAGGAAGAAGGAAGATCAAGTGAAGAGATGGCAAAATACCTTGATTTCCTTAGTTCTTTTTGCTTGTTCTTCACCTTCCTTAGCTTCCTCACCTCAATTTCAAAATTTTCCCTTTGTTCTTCCCTCAAAATAGACCCATAACTTCAATATAATCATAGGAAAGAAAGGGAAATAGAGGATAAGAAGTTTGCTAAAGAGAAAACATAAACAAACCAAGAAATTCCATACCTTTCTGGCCTTTTTCTTCCTCCTTTTCTCCCTCTCTTAGTAAGCCTCAAGGAGCTGCTATTTTTTTGTAATTTGGGAGAAGGAAGTCATACTTAAGAAGGTGGGAGAAAAAGGGAGAAGTGTGTGGGAGCTTCTAGAAACACACTTTTTCAAAAATTCTAATTTCGTCCTTTCATAATGACAATTTTGTTTCGCCTTCGTTTTAGCTCCTTTTTGAGAATTGTCTTTTCTATTATAAAATTTAGGTTCCCAATTTAATAAAATGCTTTTGGAATCAATCAATTTAGAGCTAAAACCTTATCGAACAAATTCATGAAAATTTAGGCTCACCGATGTTGAAAAACATACTTTAGAGGGGTTTTACCAGTCCTAGGGCTTCTCTTAATTTTTAGGGCCTTTGAGAACCTTGGACAACTCAAATTTCCCATTTAAAAATCCCTCCTATGTGTTTTTCCAAAAATTTTCACTTATTTACAGAAATGCCATTACGTTTTGTTAATTTTTGTCACAAATTGTTTTACCGTTCTAGCTCTATTTTTCTTTCTATTTGAGCCTAGGATTCTCATTTTTAGGAGTCTAGAATGTTACTTAAAATTTTTGGGACCTTAAATAATTCATTTAGGGAGACTTACTTTAAAAACAAACTCGTTTTCGTCATTCAATGAAAATAAGATATTATAGAGAAGATGGTCATCATGCAGCACTAAATATTAGCTGGTGCATTACATAGGCCAAAAGGCATTTGCCTAAATGTGAAGGTACCATAAAGGTGTATAAAAGTAGTTTTTTCTTGCCCTTTTGGGGCTATTGGTATTTGATTATAGCTTGAGTACTTATCCAAGAAGCAATAATAAGAGTAACCCACTAATCTCTCGAACATTTGATCTATAAAGTGTAAGGGAAAGTGGTCCTGATAGGCATTATTATTTAGTTTCTTGTAATCTATACATACCTTGTATCCAGTTATGATTGAAGTGGGAATCAATTCATTGTTTTCATTTTTAACAACTATCATATCTCCTTTCTTTGGTGCCACATGCACTAAGCTAACCCAAGAACTATTAGATATGGGATAAATGATCCTAGCATCTACTAATTTTAAGACATCAGCCTTGACAACCTCCTTCATATTTGGGTTCAACCTATATTGGTATTCTATAGATGGCTTATGGTTGTCTTCCATTAGAATTCTATGCATACATAGGTGGGGACTAAATTCTTTTTTTTTTAATATATGAGATAGTCTAACTAATGGCTCTTTTTCTCTCTCTTAATTCGCACAAACAATGACTGATGAGGTATTATTTTTCCTTAAGTAAGCATACTTAAGGTGAGATAGGAGTGGTTTTAATTCTAGGGTCGGTGCCTTCTTAGTGGAAGGGGGCGAAAGATGCTTTCTTGTCCTTAAATCTTCAAACCTATATCACTTTTGAAATAGAAGGAATGGGGTAGCCTTTATGATATGGGTTGTAACAATAATCTCACTATCATAGTCAATCATGGTGGCCCCTAATGATAGGTAGACCTTTAGAGGAACATCAAAAAATTCTTTTAGTTGAGTTTCTGTCATCCTTTCAAAGATGTCTACCCTTAAACACTGTTCATCAAAGGACGGGTTTTTTTATGGTCTTAAATAAGTTAAATTCAACCTTATCCTTTCCTACTCTTAATGTGAACTTGCTATTCCTAACATCAATTATGGCTCCAACTATGGCCAAAAAGGTCTTCCTAATATCAAAGGCATTGAAGTGTCCTATTCCATTTCTAGGACTATAAAATCTACTAGAAAGTAGAATTTGTCCACTTTTACGAGTGTATTTTCTAAAACACTAATAAGGTGCTTTATCGATCTATCTTCCAAATGTAAAGTCTTAGTTCTAGGCTTTGACTCTCCCAAATCAAGTCTCTTATAGATAGACAATGGCATCAAACTAACACTAGCACTTAAGTCACACAAAGCACAATTAAAAGCTATATTGCCAATAATGTAAGGAATAGAGAAACTCCTTGGATCAACAAGCTTTAGTGGAAACTTATTTTGAATAATGACACTACACTTTTTAGTAGGTGTAATGGTAGCTTGCTTTTTTATTTTCCTTTTATTAGATGATATTTCTTTAAGAAACTTTAGATAATTAGGCATCTGAGTTAAAGCATTAGTAGAGGGAATATTAATGTGAATTTGTTAAATATTCTTACAAAATTTTCCAAATGCTTGTCTAATTTTTGTTTCCTCAATCTCTAAGGAAAGGGCACTGAGTGTACATATGGTTTGAGTGGCACTTGTGGTTGAATGAGTTCTAGTTGATTTTTGTCAACCTAAACTAGAGTGCTAGAATGCTCCCTTTCACTATTTTTACCTTGACTTTTAGAAAGATTAACTTTCTCATTAGTCCTTATTATTTGCCTCCTATTGCTTAAGCAAATTGCCTAACAATGCTCTTTTGAGATTAATCTCTTTGTTGCTAAGCAATTTTTCTTGAGCTTTAGAGTTTGATAAACTAGCTAGTTGTAACACTTAGTTCTTTAAAACTAAAGTAGAACCTGTGTGACAATGAAAGGGGACCCTAAAGCAAAATAAATTAAGGACAATTAAGGATAGAATATTAATTAGAATATCTAGAAATGGGGTTTTGAAGTTACTAACTATGTGAAAACCAAAGCTAAAGTGGCTAAACAAAATAAACCAATAAAGCAATGACAAAATTATAATTTTGGGTAAAATTTTATAAGCTCAAATAAGAAAATTTTAAATGCCAAAACTGAGTTCACTAGAGTTTTCAGAGGTTTTAAAAGCCATAGAGAGTACCAGAATGGCTAAAACCTTGACTGTGTACAGTTGATGATGTTAATTAACTAAAACATTGACTTAGTTTTTTTAGATTGTTTTAAATCCTAAAATTTTTAAAGTAAATATTTTTAATAAACTAAAGGGTTTTAACTTTATTATGGAAAAGATGGTTCTAAAAATGGATCCGAAATGAGGTTAAATGAAAGAATTAAAATACTAGGTGATATTTCAATGTTATTATATTTTATATTCCTTATATTTAATCTTATTAATAATTCATATTGGGTAAATTGATGACTTTGGGTTTATTTTATATTAAGTGAGCTAAATTTAGATTAATAGGCTTTAAATGTATTTTTATTATATTTGTTTCAACGGAGGCCTAATTAGTTTTATTTATGTTTTGCAGGTTAGATGATTCGAAAAGGGATTTGGATATTATCTTATTGTTACTTCAAGATTGGCATTAGCATTCTTTTAATGTGAAAAACTCTGGATTGTTGTGGACAGATTGACAAAGTTTGTACACTTTTTAGCGATTAAGGCTACTCACACACTAGATAGATTAGCCCAGTTATACATAAGAAAGATAATGTGACTTTATGGAGTACCCAGTAGTATGGTATCTGATAAAGACCCCAGGTTCACATCGAACTTTTAGAGGTCATTACAGCATGCCTTAGGGACCAGTTTGTGGTTCAACATCACTTATCACCCCTAGATAGATGATCAGACTGAGAGGACCATCTAGACTCTAGAAGACGTGTTGAAAGTATGTGTGTTAGAAATAAGGGATAACTAGGATGCATATCTGCCATTAGCAGAGTTTGTATATAATAACAGCTACCATTCCAGTATTCAGATAGCCCCTTATGAGGCTCTATATGGGAGAAAATATAGATATTCTTTGTGTTGGGTTGAGCTAGGTGAGAAAAGTTTGATAGGACTTGAGATAGTGGACCAGACCACCTGGCAAATAGAATTGATTAGAAAGAAACTTCTTATGGCTCAAAGTAGGCAAAAGAGTTATACCAATAAGAGAAGGAAGTTGTTAGAGTTTGAGATTGGAGACTATGTATTCATTTGAGTATCTCCAGTAACTGGGGTAAGTTAGTCTGTGAGGGTAAGGAAGCTCAGTCTTAGGTATATCGATCTATTTGAAATCCTTGAGAAAATTAGATATGTGGCCTACTGGATAACCCTATTTCCTAATGTAGCCTAAATCCATAATGTTTCCCATGTCTCCCAATTGAAAAAGTACTTACCAGAACCCTCATTTGTCATAGAATATGAGCATGTTCAATTGCAGGAAAATTTTTCCTATGTAGTGAAGCCAGAGAGAGTTGTGGATGCTAAGTTGAGACAACTGAGAAATAAGAACATTCTTTTGGTGAAAGTGGTTTGAAAGGGTTTGACATATAAGGAGGCAGCCTAGGAGCTCGAGGAAGAGATGAGGTAGAAATATCTAGAGCTTTTTCCCTGAGATACGTATTAAAATTTGGAGGAAAAAATTTATTTTAATGGGGGTGGAAAATGTAACAAACGATTTTTAATAAAATATCAAGATTGAGCTGTATAAAAGTAAGTCTCCTGAGATGAGTGATTTAAGGCCAAATAAAAATTGGATAAAATTTTAAATAATGAAAAATGAGGATTTGAGTTTCGAGTTGCCTAAAAACTAAGGCTGAAGTGGTTTAAAAAAATTTGCCAAAAATCTAGTGGTATTTTCGTAAATATAGACATTTTTTGAAAAACTCATAGGAGGGCTTTTTAAACAGAAAATTTGAGCTTTTCGGGGTTCTCAGAGGCCTTGAAAACTATGGGAAGCCTCGGGACCATTAAAACCCATCCGATATATGTTTTTGAACATCAGTTAACTCAAACTTTGACTAGTTCGTTTAGAAAGGTTTTACCTCCAATTTGAGTGATTCTAAAGGCATTTTATAAATTTGGGAATCTAAATTTTATGATGAAAAAGATAGTTCTAAAAAAGGAGCTAAGACAAAGTTAAAACAAAAATTCCATGTACGTAGGACGTAAATGTCATTTCTTTTAACAAATTCTTGAAAATTCTACATAAAACATGTCCTATTTTCTATCTTCTTTTAACCAACTAAGTGGCTCGTCGTACAACCCTCAAAATAATACTAGGTTGATAAAATATGCAGTTAATGGCATAACCTAGGTCATCTCCCTTGGAATTGGCGTTCAATGTTTAATTGAGTTTTCCAAATATTAAAAGACTCTAAAAATTCCTAAACTAAGGGGGTTTTAATTGAATTAAACTAACCTAAAACTGAATTGAATTAAAATTCCTAAATTCTACCTAATTATATGAATTATGGTTGAAAGATGGACTTGTGACTAGCTTTGGATTCGTCCCTTGGTATCCACTATCCTTATTCTAATCCAATTATGATTAATTCTGGTCTAAGAGTTCCTAATCGTGTTCATAAGAAATTATCTTGGGTAACCACTCAAGACTCAAGAGATTAACGATCTAACGTTGAATTGAGACCTCAATCCTGCATTAAATTGTTAATTCTTGTCTTTAAGATCTTGAACACTCAATTTAATTGATTAACTAATTGATTAGCCTCTGAATCATCCTAAATATTTAATTAACCAACTAAACATTAAGGAATCCTCACATTAAATATTTAAGTACATAATCTCACTCATGTATTTTATCGAACACCTTCGAAGCATACATGGGAATTCAGATAATATTGAAATTAATCAGATCAATTAATCAACAAAAATACTTCCTAATTAGTGTCTAACCAGCCACTAATTATAATTACACAAATTCCTTATCAAATACATCTTAACCAAGAAAATAAATGAAAGAGAAAAAGTGTAGGAAAAATAGAGAAATCATTAGCCAAAATTCCGAATTATTCTTCCATGGATTCAAGCTTCTCCAAGAGCTTCCTCCTTGCTAGCCTCAAGATGAACTAAAGCTTCATGGGATGATGGAGATGGAAGATGGAATGAGGATGAGAAGAGGATGGAGTGGACGAGTGAATGGAAGAATGAGTGGATGAATGGGATTGTTGGATGGATGCTCCGTTCCTTGGTGGCCGAATGAATGAATATATAGATGATGGAATGGAGTTGCATGAATGGAATGGATTCAATGAATGAAGGAGGCGTGAGTGGGCTGGAGTCTGGAAAATGTGAATCAATGAAGATGCGTGAGATGAATGGAATCAAACATGAGTGACGTGATGGATTGGATGAAGGCTCTCACATGAATTTTTAATGATTCTACGTGCTGTTCATGTGCTTCTCTCCATTAGCTCAGCTTCTTCTTTTAATATATATATATCACAAGCTTGCATTGCAGATAGTGTGGGCCCCATTGAATATAATAATCCACTTGCTTATTCACGTTATCCATGCAGCTCTTCTTCACGTTAACCACGGGTGCAGCTTGTTCTCTTTGTTCAGCCAGAGCTCCCTCTCAGTGTCACTTCTTCTGCGTTTCATCCCTCTCGTTCAGCTCACGTTAAAGACTTAGCTTATTCTTCAACTCATGTGCTGCCTTAATGTCCCACGTATTTCTGCTCGAGTCTCCTCCTCAACCAGAAGCAAACATGTCAGCCTTCTCTTCTTATTCTCCATGCAAGCTTTTCACGTTCTGGAGCTTCCTCTCTACCCAGCTACTTCTCTTCGTGTTTCGTTTGGTCCTCTTAACTTCATCTCAGCTTGTAGCTTCCTCTTTCAGTTCGTCCTCCCAGCTCATGCAAGTTCAGCTCGATGCTCTTTCTTCTATTTTGCTTATGCTGTTTCAGCTCAAGACTCCTCGTTCACAGCCTCTTCCTCTTCACGTGTTCCCTTCCTTTCTTCCTTGTTACATGTTCTCCAGCTCTCAAGCTTCATTAATCACGTGTTCAACCTAGTAACTCTTCCAGTTGAGCTTCTTTTCGAAAGCTCCTTCAACCCGTAGCTTCTTGTCTCACATGCAGCTCTTTTTCTTCACACAACTCATTCAGCCCATGCATCCACATCAACCCAAGCTCTTCCACGTGATTCCTCCACTTAAGTTGCTGCATGCTTTTCATTCACTTCCCACATAGTCTCCTTCCTCTATGTTGTTTGCTTTGTTCTCACGTAGAACCCCTTACCTCTTTGCACGTTCTAGCCCTTCATTCATTCTTGTTTTCCACTTCAGCTTTTCCTCCATCCACATTCTCAACACGCGAGCTATTCATGCATCATGCTCCAACTCTAGCTCGTGGCAACTTTTCCTCCATCCAACTCTATTTTCAGCTAATCTTCCACGTTATTTTCATGTTGCTTTCCTCTCTTAAAAAACCAATAACTCTTTGCTCAAGTGCTCATTCCTCTTAAATCCTTCCCATTCCAACGTCTGAGTTTGAATGAGTGTGTGCCTCCACAAGAACTAATGTGTGATGTTAAGAGAAGTCCAGCCCTCATGTTTTCTCCATGCAAGCTTCTTTCTATGTGCAACTTCTTTAGTAAATCACATTGACCAACTTGCATATGTGAATCCTTTTGCCACGTAGAACTAGTGCTTGCTCATGTGCATCTTCATTAATTTCTCTTCTCCACGTATGAGTGCATGTTTGCTACAAGTGGAGCCACATGTGGAAGTCCAATTCTTCTCTTTCTCTTCTCTAACTCAAATTCTTATTTAAATATCATTTACCCATTGAAAATCTGCATAACAAGTAAGAGCAATTCAAGAGGAGAATTCAAAAAAATCTTTTAAAGAAATTTATGCATTAAAATTCCAAAATTTTGCAATTAAATTCCTAAAATATCGAAATGGCTTCTAAAACAAAATCTTACCTAATTAAAGCCTTAAAGCCATATTTTATTATTAAAATGCCTATGTTTATGAGAATAAAATAGATAGAAATATATGTTTATCACCAACCTTCCTTGGTCCAAAAACAAAGAAGAGGGCTGGAGAGAGAGGCATACCAAGAGAAGTCAAGAAGAAGGGAGAAAAGTAAGGAAAAAGTTAAGAAAATTTAGAAATTCATGGTCTTTCTCCTTGCAAATTCATTCTCCTCTCTTTGCTTCATTTTTCCATAGTTTTGGTAAGTGAAATGATTTTGTTTTGGCCTTGAACTAGAGGGGAAAAGTTAAAAATTCAAAGAGGAAGCTAAGGCAAAGAGAAACACTTTTGAAGGAGGCTTGAATCTAAGGCAATTCCTTACCTTTGGTTGCTTCTTCTTCTTGTTTTCTCTTCTATGTTTTGGCCAAGAATAAAACCATAGGAAGAGAGGAATTTTTGTCAAGAACAAGAGAGAAACTTGGGTTTTAGACCATGGAGAGTTGGAATATGCTAAGAAATTACAAGAGAAACTAATGAATTTCAAGTTAGGAAAATGTAGAGCTCTTGAATGCAATGTAAAAACTGATTTGATATGTGAATTTCCTTGGATGTGTAAGTGTTTATTTAAGCTCCTAAGACTTCTAGGAAGCCTCCCAAATGTCTCTCCTATCAAGGAAAAATCAAAAAGTCCACGGGCTCCTTCCTCCCCCTATGCCTCAGCCAAGCTAAGATAAATAAGATACAGAGTGTTTTAATTTGTTCTAGCCTTAGTTTGAGACTTAATATGATGGAAGAAGGTAGGAGGAACTCTTGGAAAAAATTTAGAAGCCATAGATTGAGAGATGAGCCAATAACTTCCATAATATAGTCTTATGAAGCAACATGTATTTAGGCTTTTGAAAGTGTGTGTGTGTGATGGCTCTAAGGATTTGAAATGAAGTCAAGAGGCTTAGATATGGGAAGAGAATGGAGCCATAGATTGAGAGATGAGGCAATAGCTTCTATAATGTAGTCTTATGAAGCAACATGTATTTAGGCTTTTGAAAGTATGTGTGTGTGATGGCTTTAAGGATCTGAAATGAAGTCAAGAACCCTAGATATGGGAAGAGAATGGAGCCAAGAACTTGAATTATGATAATTGCTTCATTAGGCCATTAATGGAATCAATATGAGACCAATGGAACAAAGTGTATCCTTAAGAGTAAATTTAATGCTTTGGCTTGTTTCAAGAGTATAATTAAGTGTTGTTCATTGTGTTTAGACCAAGAAAGGCAAGCCCCATCCAATTGTGGTTGTGGAACTAAAGAAAGGGAAGGAATAATCAAATTAAAGCTTAGATTTCCATCAAAGTAGCTTTCCACCCTTTCTTGTTTGCATTCTTGGGTGTGTATGTGTCATTGTGTGTTTGTGTGTGCCTTTATATCTTGAAACATGCCACTTGATGTTATGTTATTGCATTGGTACCAATATCCTTTTTTGAATATTATTTGTTTGTTAACATTGCTCACAAGGGTGAGGTAATGCTAAAAGTCCCTTGATATAAGTGAGGAGATGCCAAAAGTCTCTAGACATGGGTGAGACAAGGCCAAAAGTCTCATGGATGGGTAAGGCCAAGTTAAAAGTTCCTAAGCCAAGGGTGAGGCAAATCCAAAAGTCCTAGAAATGGGATAAGGCTAAACTAAAAGTTCCTAGAGCTTATTCTTGACTTTGTTGTGACTTTGTGGCATGAAAATGTGATTTGAATTCTTTATGGTTGTTTTAGAAAGTATACTTGCACCTTTTGACATGTTGCATGCATTAAATGTGTACTTGAATGGGTATATGAGCTATTGAGATTCCATGAATCTCACCCCTTCCCTCTCCAATCTTATATTGTCTAAGTGAAGCTCAAGAGACAAAGGATGGAGGCTATGAAGCATAAATGGCCATCTCTTGACACTTTTGTATGATTATGTATAGTTTTGATGTATAAGAATGTCTAAGTGCTTATGTATATATTATTTTTGACTTGTAACCATTTGAGCAAATGTAAAAGCATGTATGGATGATGTAGAAACCATATTTGATACTAAATCAAAGCCAATGTAAGATTTGGACCTTTGATGACTTGTAAATGCTAGTGTATTCTTGCATGTGGAATGACCAAATTGAGATACATGAAGAGTGGGACCATTTGGGCAGTTCATATATGATGTAATTATACTTTTAAACTTACCCAAGAGGTGCTAGAACACAAAGAAGTCTATTTGGACCAAATTGAACCCTTAGATGACACTAAAGTGACCATATTTGTGAGCTATGACAAAATCTATCCAAATGAGCTCTTTTTGGTCTGCAATTTGGCATACATATAGGTCTTGTTTAGAGATTTTTGAGAAGATAAAATGCATATTTTTTGGAGTTCTATAAAATTTTTGATGAATTTCCAAAGTTGGCTGAAATTTCACAATTTGACAGTGTCACTGTTTATATGGTCCAAAATTTTGCCTCTGTCATTCATGGGTTAAATGATGTCCAATGACTATGAAACTGTACAAGGTGAAACTAGACATTCGTAGTGAACTATACCAATTTGAATTACCTCAATTGGGGTCTATAGAGGAAGTTATGAATTTTTGAAGTTTTAGGTTAGCATCAGAGGTGCAGTCAGACCTCAGTCATTATTCTATCAATTTTTGGGATCTGAAGGCTTCTGAACTGGTCTAGACTTATTTTTTTTCCTCTAGTTAGCAATTTTATCTTTCTAAATTGGTATAGTTTTCCTGGATTGAATTTTTGTGGAATTCGTTATGAAGTTTTGAAGTTTACATCAGTAAGTTGTATCAAAAACGCTGGGCAGTTTGACCTTTGTCTATTTCTTATTGTCAATCATGGTCCAAATGATGTGAGGCTTGGGATTATTTTTATTATAAAGTTAACATCTAGAACTTTTCAGAAAGCTATGGGTTGCTTTATTTTAATTTTTGTAGAATTAGTTATGATTTTCCAAAGTTGCTAGTAGAAAACTAAATTCTGGACTCGAGGCTAAAATATGAATTTTTCTGGTTTTTGGTTTCTAGTCCTTGGTTTATGGATTGTTTTGTGATGTTTATGATTTATATGGATGTAATATGACTAAAGAATGTGGTGAGTGAGCTTACGGGGCCCATGAGACACAAATTTAATTCTTAAACCCTGACGTTATGTAAGGAAATTGCATTATTTTATTCCCTTTTCTTGGTTTTTCCTTGTTTGCACATGAAAGTTACCTTGAATATGGGAATATGGAGCCTAATAAATTATGGTGTGATAGGTGTGATGTTTTTCATTTTAACATTCTTGATGTCATGAAATACCCTTCAGAAGAACACTCCATGTTACATGTAAATATGATAGACCTGTTAGTTACTGATACTTGTGTAGACATGGATATTGAACTTCCTGACATTGTTGAATTTATAGATGCAATTCAATAATTAGAATGTTATGATGGGCTAAATAAATGTACCATATGTTCTGAGATTGATGCATTCTTGAATTTTGATTTTACCTCTAATTTTGATCTTAATTCTATTAATTTATTTGATATTGTTTCCTCTGTTGAGAAAAATGAAGAAGTAGACATTGCTATACATTTAAATTCATAAAGATTAGTACCTTCCATACAACGACCACCCACACTTGAACTCAAACCTTTATCTAATAATCTCAAATATGCTTTCTTAAAAGAAGAAAATAAATTACTAGTAATAATAGCAAATAACCTTCCACTTGATCATGAAATGAGGTTGTTAGAATTGTTATGTAATATGTTGGATATTGGCAAATATTTTAGGGATTAGTCCTTTTACTTGTATGCATAGAATTTTATTAGAGGAAGGAGCTAAACTAGTGAGGCAACTACAAAAAAGACTTAATCCCACAATCCTAGATGTCATGAAGAAAGAGGCAAGTAAATTACTTTTAGCTGGTATTATTTACCCCATATTTGACAAAAATGGGTGAGCCCAGTATAGATAGTCCCTAAGAAAACTGGTATCATAGTAGTGCCCAATAAGAAGAATGAGCTTATCCCTATAAGAGTTTAGAATAGTTGGAGAGTCTGCATTGATTACAGAAAGTTGACTCAAGTTACTAGAAAAGACCATTTTCTTTTTCTTTTCATAGATCAAATGTTAAAAAGATTGGCAGGTAAATTCATTACTATTTCTTAAATGGCTTTTTTGGTTACTTTCATATTCATATTGCACCAGAGGACCAGGAAAAGACTACATTTACCTACCCATTTGGTACCTTTACATATTGTCATTTGGACTTTGTAACGCTCCAAGCACATTCTAGTGACATATGGTGAGCATTTTTTCTGATTTCCTTGAACATTGCATAGAAGTTTTTATGGATGACTTTATTATTTATGGAACCTCCTTTGATGACTGTTTGATGAGTTTAAGAATGGTTTTAGAAAGATACATTAAGAAAAATCTATTTTTAAATTTAAAAAAAATATCATTTTATGGTAGAGCAAGAAATTGTTTTAGGCCATATGGTTTCTAAAAATGGCATTGAAGTTGATAGAGCTAAAGTAAATGTGATTGCTTCTTTACCTTACCCTACTTGTGTGTGCGAAGTACATTTTTTTCTTAGTCATCCAGGTTTTTACAAGCGATTCATTAAGGACTTTAATAAGATTTCTCTACCATTGTCTAGACTTCTTCAAAATGATGTAGATTTTAATTTTGATAAGTTAAAGAGAAGGCTAACCACACCACCTATCATCCAACCTCCTAATTGAAAATTTTCATTTGAACTAATGTGTGATGCATCCAACTTTGCTATGGGTGTAATTCTTTCCCAAAGGATAGACAAGAAGTCTTATGTGATCTTTTATGCATCCTCCACCTTATATAAGGATTAGGCTAATTATACAATTATTGAAAAAGAGCTTTAACTATTGTTTTTGCTTTAGATAAGTTCTATTTTTATTTGCTTGGTTTTAAAGCTATTGTTTATTCTGATCATGTAGCTTTAACATTCCTATTCAATAAGCCTGATATGAAATCAAGACTCATTAGGTGCATGCTACTCCTACAAGAATTTGACATAAAAATCTAAAATAAAAGTGGAGCAAAAAATCTTGTGGCTAATTATTTGAGTATAATACCTCACTCTTTAGATTTATCTGCTATAAAGGATAGTTTTTCAAAAGAGTAGTTGTACTTGTTACATGCTAAAGATCTTTAGTATACAGGTATGGTAAATTTCTTAGTTGCTTTTGAATTACCTATTTATTTTAAAAAGAACCAAATTAATAAACTTAAAAGTGAGGTAAATGTTATGTTTGGAATGACCCTTACTTGTGGCACATGTGTAGTAAACAGATTATTAGGAAATGTGTTCCTAACCATGAGTTTACATTTGTTTTGCATTTTTGTCATATACTTGCATATGGTGGCCATTTTGGTCCTTAATGTACTACTAGGAAGGTTCTAGATTCTGGACTATTTTGGCCCACCTTGTTTAGGGATGCATATGCTTTTTGTAAGAACTATATATGGTGCCAACCGATAGGTAATATTTCTTATAGGAATGAGATGCCTTAACAACTATTATTGTTCTATGAGATATTTGATGTTTACGGTTATGACTTAATGGGACCATTTCCTATTTCTTTTGCTTTCATATATATATATATATATATATATATACTAGGACAGATGACTCTTCTATGGTTGTGGAATTTGTTAGATCTCATATTTTTTTGCAAGTTTAGTATACCTAGAGCAATCATCTATGATCAAGGCTCTCGCTTTTATGACAGAAATATGCAAGCCCTCATTTGCAAGTATGCTGTGCTCCATAAAGTAGCCACCCCCTACCATCCATAAAAGAACAGTCAAGCAGAGGTTTCAAATAGAGAGATAAAACAAATTTTAGAGAAAACAGTGAAACCCAATAGAAAGGATTAGAGCAAAAGATTAGAGGATGTACTATGGGCTTATTGTACTGCCTACAAAACTCCTATAGGCATGTCACTTACTAGTTTAGATTAAGCATAGGGCCTATTGGGCAGTACAGAAGTGCAATATGGATCTATCTCAAGCCAGTTTTCAAAGAAAATCACAACTTCAAGAGTTTGAAGAGATTCGGTTGGAAGCCTATGAAAACTCTAGAATTTACAAGGAGAAAACCTAGGCCGTGCATGATAAGATGATTGAAAGAAAAGAGTTTTATGTTAGTGAAAGAGTTCTCCTTTACAATTCTCACCTAAAGCCAATCCCCGATAACTTACATTCTAGATAGATTGGTCTATTTGTGGTTACTCATATTTTTCCTTATGGTGCAGCTGAGATTATGAATGAGTTAACCAATAAACACTTCATGGTGAATGGTAACAATTCAAACATTTTTATGAGGCATTCAGGAGCAGACAGTGGAGAAGCTACATGTTTTTAACCCTTCATACACTTGAACCACTCAGTTGTATCTCTTTCCCTTCTCTTTTTCTTTCTTGTTTTCTCTTTAATTGGTGAATTAGATTGCTATTACATTGAGGACAATGTAAATATTAAGTGTGGGGGGGGGGGGGGGAGGAGGAATCATTTTGTTTTCTTTTTGGTTTGGTTTTTCTTTTTCGATATTTCCATTATTTTCTTATTTTTCTTGAAATTTTTAGATTTTTAGGTTTCTTAAAAAAAAAAGCTGAAGTAATTTAAGTTTGGAAGTATTTCAACATGATTAGGAATCAGTCTTGTATTTTGGGATTCAAGAAAACTGGCAATGAATTTAATTTCAATAAATTGCAAGTGGTAGTTTTTAAATCTGTGAGGATTTTGGGCCTTATATTATTTCTTTCTTGTGAGAGCATTCACCTATCATGATTTTCATTCTAGAACTTGTTTTGATTCTTAATTGAAACTATATTTGTACAAGCATTCATAAAGATGATTAAGGCATTCTTTTTCTTTTTTTTTTTGAATTATAGACAGAGTCAAATAGCTATCATGCCTATATTTTATCCTTTGTTTTTGTTCTCTTTTTGAGCCATTTATGTTTTCTTTTTAACCCTTTAGCCAAAAAAAAAGTTGTCCCACCTTGTTTAGAATACTTTTGATTATTAAGCATATTATATTTTCATAGGGTGGATGGATGTGCAATGCAAATTTGCGTCAATTTTGAATTAATTAATTTGTTTTCTCTAGAGATATGATAAAAAAACAAAAACAAAAAAAAGTATGAAAAGAAAAAAAATTTATGAAAAAAAAGGGAATGATGAAAATGAGAAACAAAAATTACTTCGATTTTTGTTGGGTATGTATTGGTAAATAAGACCTTGAGATACACATCTATTCCATCCTATGTTCATTTTTTATTGCTCTGAATGATTTTAAGTGTCTGTTTTGTGTCTCTTGTTGCATCATTAGTTCTTTTGTTTATCATTTATTTCATACCTTAGCCCCATTATAACCTTAAATAAAAGTCATTTTGATTTATATGTTGCTTGTGACGTAGTTAGCAGAGATTGAGAAGATATATAATCATATGTAGTTATGTTGTGAGGGTAGAATTTGAGAGGAATGCTTAACCTAAACACTTGAGAAAATTGAGAGGTAAACACACAACCAGTGAGGAGCTACCACTTTGATTCATTTTTTTTATATCAATTAGAATTGTCATACTACTTGTTTTCCTTGATTAGCAAGAAAGATTACCTTTGATTGTTAAATATCTAAAAAGCTTGAATTATGTTTAACTTACAGTTTGCATTTCGATTTTATTTTCCTTTTTTTGTGTTTTGCCTAGGAGTGCTATAACACCATAGTGATCCAATCTTTCTTTCCTACAAACAAGCCTCATATATGAGATTCATGGAAAAATGCAATAAAATATGCATCATTTTTGCGTTACATAAAACCATGATTGTCTATTTTATGCCTATGGATCATATAAACTCATTCATATCATCTTCTACTCTAAATACATTCATACAAGTCAGAATCATCATAAAACATTCCATTCTTCCTGAGTTTAGAACCATTATACATAAAATAAATGCTGTGGCCTCAGATTTCTAATACAGCTTTCTGTCATCAACTTTGAAAATTTATAATTAAATCTAGAAAATAAAAATATAGCAAATGGCAACTTTCTAGGAAGTTCTAAATGTCAAATATACGTTAAAAATCACTCCAAGCCATGAAAACATCAACTGGACTATGATTAATAATTGAATAATACCAAAGGTCCAGCTACCTGGGTTTGCTATCACATGTTACTGATATAAATTTCAAAAATTCATAATTAATTATAGAAAAATCAAACACCCAGCAAACCATACCATTTTGGAAAGTAGTGGATGTTAAATAGAGGTTAAAAATAATTCCAGACAAAAAAAAAGCATTAAGGTCATAAAATTGATGGAACAGTATTATAGGTCATGCTGCATCCCTGATACTATCATGAAATTGTAAAAATTTGGTTTCTCCCTCTAAAGAGCTCCAAATGGGTTGATCTTGGCTATGGAAAGCTTATAATATTTAGTTTATGCTTGTAAAATTTCATAGCCATTAGACACTATTTGGCCCATAAGTGATAAGAAACAAAATTTGATCATATGAACAATGCACTCTACCATTCAACATATTTTTTTCAACTTTGAAAAATCATAATAATGAGCTCCAAATTAGGTGATCTTTCACTCTATTGGAAAGTTCTAGATGAGATCTACTTGTTAGCCAAATTTCATAGGAAAGCTTATTCATTTAGTTAGATTTTGGTTCAGCATACAAAATGGTCACATTTGATGTTTCAATTGGTTCAAAATGGGGTCAAATTGCTTCTTTCTTATCTATGGCTACTTGGGCACGACCAAAACCATATTCACAACCTAGGGAGACATATCATTTGGTTCAAAATATCATGGAGCTTATTTCCATTATGCTACACATAATCATACAAATTGGAAGCATAACACATAATGGGTCTTTAGTGGCCAAATCATACATACTCATTCATATGAACCCTAAACCATTCCATACATCATTTCTACATATATTTTAGTATGCTCAAATGTCTACATCACATATACAACTCATGGTTCAATTCTTGACATCAAAATACATTTACAAAGCTCATTTCTCAATACATATACTAAGTCTTGCTTCTTATGCTTGTTGGCTCCCACTCCTTGTCCCACTTGACTCACCTAGACATGTTTAGATATTAGAGAGGGAAGAGTGAGATTCTAAGAATCTAATAGCTCTTAACCCTTTAATCATACATAATAGCCATATTTTGAAGTCTAAAAATGCATATATGAACATTAAGCTACTAGTAACGATTCCATAAATTCATTTTTATGTGCAAAGAAACTCATACATATCATACATTGGCTTTCAAGAGCATTAGTTTAGCCTCACCTTCTTTCCTTAGGACTTTTGGACTTGCCTCACCCATTTTCAAGGGACTTTTGAGTAAGCCTCACTCTTCTTGAGACTTTTGGCTTTGTTTCATCCTAATCCTAAGGACTTTTAGCTCATCCTCACTTTTGCTAAGGGATTTTGATTTCACCAAGTTCATTCAAGCCATAACACATTCATAAAACATATTTTGTGCACATAATGGTACCATGGCATGTAGAAAATAGCTATAAAAATTTCTTATGGCATTAACATACATATTCATATCCAAATACAAGAAAACAATCAAGAATGCATGAGAGAAAGGTTAAAGAGCTACCTTGAATGCAAACATACACTTTTTCTTGATTACTCTTTTCCTCTTTTAGTCACACACTTGCAAGTGGGTGGAGTATGACTCCTTTGGCCTAACATATCAAATAGGACCCAATTACATTCTTGAAATAAATTCGAAAGCTCAAACACCACACACACACACTATGGAAGCCCACTTTCTTAAATGGCTCAATTATGGTTCCATAAAGTACCTAATGAAGCAACTATAAGAATTCATGATCTTGGCACTATTTTTTCCTTCAATCTATGATTCTTGACTCCATTTAGAGTCTTTGGAGCCATCACACAATCATTTTGAGGAGCCTAGTTATATGTTGCTTCATTATGTCACATTATAGAACCTACACCTCCATTTCACCATCTAGGCTTCCTAAATCTTTCCTAAGGCCTCCTTTCACATTCTTTCCATCATGTTTAGTCTAAATCTAAGCTTAGAAAATTTTAAAACGCTTTCTAGGTCCTTGGAGGAGGCTTGGCCAAAATATAAGCATTGTTTTGGACCCACGGAGTTTTCTTTGTTTCTTGGAGGAAGAGACACTTAGGAGGTTTCCTAGGGGTCTTAGGGACTCAATTAAACTCTTATATAACTAGAATTCCCTTGAGAGAAATCAGATTTTACTAAATGTCCATGAATCCCTAGCTTTGTTATCTTGAATTTTAATGGTTTTCCTTTAGGTTTCTTTGTATGTCCTACCTTCCCATAGTCTAAATCCTAGGTTTCTTGCTTCTTCTTGGTCAGAATAAGTCCCTTCTATATGTTCTCTACTTGACCGAACCTACACACAAGGAGAGGAACAAGAAGAAAGCAAGAAAAGAAATGAAACTACCTTGATTCCAAGCCTTCACCAAGAGCTTCCTCCTTTGTTTTAGCCTTCTCCTTTAAACTCTAATCTTCTCCCTCTATACTAGACCAAAACAACTCCATATGAATAACCAAAACCATGGAAAGAAAGTTAGGAAGGAAGAGAACAAAATTAAGGAAGGAAAAAGCATGAAATTATAAGTTTTTCCTAACTTTTTTCCTTGAATTTTCCTCTTCTTCTTCTCCTCTCTTGGTGCGCCCTCATCCCTAGTCTCTCTCTCTATTTTGGGTAGAAAAAATGGGTTGGTTTAAATGAAGGAGAAGTGGGATGCCTTTTAAGAAGCAATATGGAAAGTAATTGTTTTCAAAAAATGCCATTTATGTCCCTTCTCTTAGCTAGTTCATTTTAGTCTCATTTTATCTCCTTTTTTAGAACTATATCTTTTGCCATAAAATTTAGGTCCTGCTGATTTATAAAATTGATTTGAAATCACTCAAATTGGATTAAAAATCTTCTCAAATGAAAAGGTCAAAGTTTGGGGTCAATCAATCCTAAAAAATGTACATCAGAGGAGTTTTAACTGTTTAGGGGGGTTCCCATAAGTTTGAGGCCTTTGAGAACCCCGAAAAACTCAAATTTTCCATTTAAAAAACCCTTATATGTGTTTTCCAAAAAGTGCCCATATTTATGAAATGCCATTATGTTTTTGGTGATTTTATTGAACTACTCTGACTCTAGTTTTCAAGTATCTTAGACATTGGATCCTCATTTTCCATTATTTGAAATTTTATTCTAACTTTAGTTGGCCTCAACTCATTCATTTCTAGGGGATTTGCTTTCAAACTAACTCATTTCGGTGTTTTTATGACGAACTGGATGTTACAAGTGTAAAAGCCTAAGTGTGAGGAAATTTGATATTTTAATATTATTATATTTTATATTCCTCATATTTAATCTTATTAATAATTCATAGTGGGTAAATTGATGACTTTGGGTTTATGTTATATTAAGTGGGCTAAATTTAGATTCATGGACTTAAATGTAGTTTAATTATTATTTTCAATGGAGGCCCAATAGTTTTATTTGTGTTTTGCAGGTTAGATGATTCCTAAAGGAATTTGGATATTATATTATTGTTACTTCATTAGCATTCTTTTAATGTGAAAAACTCTAGACGGTTGGATGCACGCAACCTATACTAGTCATTGGATCTTTCTTGGGGAGAAGAAGGCAACATCATTTATATAAGAAATGAAAACATCACTAGAGAACACACTTTTCATCTTCTCTACCTCTCATTCTTGTTTTCATCTTTGCTATGGCTTTCTAATTTTCTTGGTGATCAATCCAGAGTTTCAACCTCATAGGAAACTTAAGTCCATATTGTATAGAACTCTGGTTTGAATTTTAATTTCAAAAAGCATTTTGTTTTTATTCTTTTTGTTTTCATGTAATTTATATCATTCTGGTTAGATGATTTTTGTTTGCATGAATTTTGATTCATTTGATCTATCTAAGAACGCATTTTGATTCAGCTAGTTAATTAATTAATTAAATTCATTTTAACTATGTTAGGATTTTGCATGTGTCTCTAGTTAAGGGCAAAATAGTTTTGGCTTCATATTGTTGATCGAAGTAGGATTATGTTCTAATTAGTAATACAAACCAATTAAAATCCTAAATGGTAGTTTAGGAATATTAATCAAAAATAACCAGAGGATTAAATAAACTAGAGGTATTTTTAGGTGACAATGATAGGGAAATATTAAGAGAAGAATTTTGGATTAGTTACGCATCATTCTAATTGAATTTTGTTCTATTTCGTTTTCACTAATTAATTTGTTATTCAGTTTAATTAGTGCAATTTTATATTCGAACACCCAATCATCATAATTTTAATTTTATCATTCTAACTAATTAATTTGATCAATAGATTTATAGGGGATGACTTGGCAGGTATTATACTGCAAACTAGCAAAAATTCATTAATCTTGGCCAGTTTGACAATTACGAGGTGAACAGTATTTTCTTACCATTGGGATGTAACGGAATTGTAGAAATTATTTTAAAACCATCCTTCTTCCTTTATATATTAGTCACACAACCCTTCAACATGTTAAACCTGACTTACTTTAGCCCAAACCAGTAGCTAAGGACATGAGAAGAAGGAGGAGGAAGTAAGGGGAAGAAAGCCAGATAAAAGTAACTAACCATGCCAAATTTGCCAGTGGTGTTGTTATGAATTTTATCTACTCCTTCTCTTCTCTTTTTTAGTGGTTTGATTTTCATAAAAGAGTGAGTTTTATTGCTAAAATCTTGGATAAACAAGCTCCTTTAATGAAACCAATTGCACCAAAATATTTTCCATCAAGAGCTCTTTCAAGTGATATATGAATGAGACTAGAAAGCTTTCTCTTCCTTCAAATTCTTCTCCCCTCTATTTTGGCCTTGATTTTGGCCAAAACTTGATAGAAATAGGGGTTTTGAAACATAGAGAATAAGATTATGTAAATAGAATCAAGTAAAAAGCCATATAATACAAGTTAGAGCACCTAGGGTTTTTGTTGCACTTTGGAAGTTTTAGAACCCTAAGATGTTCAAAGCCATTGAAGACCAAACTTGAACTAAAAAAGAGTTAAGGATACCCTATGTTCATCAAATTCTCTATGAAAGAAACAAAACTCCCTTAGCCTACTCTTGAGTGGCTAAGTCTCAGCCAAGTTGTGGAAGGAGTACTAACAGAGTGCTTTCATGAATTTCTAAGGTTTTAAGAGGCATAAATGTGATAAATAAACAATAATGGAATCATTGGATTGAATTTAGAAGCCTTATTTTGAAAAATGAACTTTTTAGAGTTCAAAGGGACCTAAAGAAGCAATTTCACCTTTAGCTTGTTTAATCATGTATACGATGGCCCTAATGTGTTTTATTAGAGTTATATATGTAATAACCAATAATTTAAAAACTACACTGAACTTGATAAATTAATATGGGAACACCTTAAAGCAATATAAATTAAGACTAGATGAGATTAGGATGTTAATTAGAACATCTCAAAATATGGTTTAGAGCCTAAGGTTAGCCTGGAACTAGAGCCAAAATGGCTAAACGGAAAGCTACAAAGGCTAGTGGCATTTTCGTAATTTTGGGTAACTTTTAGAAAACTCAAAGGAGGGATCTTTAAAAAAAAAACTAAATTTTATGGAGCTCTTAGAAGCCTTAAAAATTATAGAAACCCTTAGAATGGTTAAAACTCCTTCAGTTTGTATTTTAGAGTATCGGTTGACTAAAACTTTAACCAAATTGTTCAATAAGATTTTGAATTCAATTTGGTAAAACCAAAGGCATTTTATGGATTAGAAAACTTAAATTTTGTGATGGAAAAGTCTATTCTAAAAAAGGAGTTGAAATGAGCTCAAATGGAAAGAACCAAGATGGGGGACTAAATTAGAATTTTAAAAAATATGGTAAATGAACTCCTAGCCTCTTAAATCACATCCCACTTTTGCCCACTCTCTTAACTGACATTCCTTTGCTCCAAAATAGATTCAAGAGCTATCCTAAGAGGCGCACCAAGTTAGGGAGCAAAGTGAAGAGAAAAAGGCCTTAAAAGAGTAAGAATTCAACATTTTTTTCATACTTTTTTCTTCACTCAACTTTTTCTTCTCTTTCTCCTCTCTCTTCTCATGGTTTTAATGATTTATTTAGACAAAATTTGTGACTGGTTCAATAAAGGAGTGGGAGAGTTTGAAAGGAACCTTGGAAGCATAGAAAAGCTCTCTTGAAAAGGTTGAAAATAAGGTAAGTTTTGCTATGGGAACTTGCTTCTTTTTAGTTTTTCTCCTCCTTCATATTTCAGCCAGACCTAGGGGTATAAGGGACTTTATTTTGATCTAAACTTGATAGGAATTAGGGTTTTGAAGTATAAGGAATCATATAGAAAAATTTGAAAAAAGAACCTATAGATAACAAGTTAGGGTATTTAGGGTTTTGGTTGCACCTAAGGATTTATAGAGCTTTCTAGTGATGATTTAGGTTATGTAAGACCATGTTTGAGTTCTCAAGACATTTAGAAAGTTTCACAAGTGGCACATTTTCTAAGAAAACTAACAAAACTCCATGGGCTCCATAGGCAAGTGTATGTCTCAGCCAAGATGGAGAATTAGTACCTAAGGAGAGTTTTCTTTGATTCTAAAGATAGAAATGGCCTAGAAATGAATAATTTACATTAAAGGAACCATTGACTTGAATTTAAAAATCATATTTTGAAAGTTAAAAGTTCAGGTTCCTTTTAGGCATAAAGAAGCAACTTGATGTTTGGCTTCTTGGATTGAGTTTGTGATGACTTTAATGAGTTTAAATGGAGTTATATGACTTAGATTGAGTAAGAAATTAGGGTCAAGATCATAAATTATATGAGTTTCTTCATTATGCCCTTATATGGAACTATAAGCATGGTATAAACTAGAAATAGTTTGTGTACACTTTATGTGAGGCTAGAGATAGTTCCATTAATGTGTTTATGTCTTGTTTGATGTGTCTAGGCCAAGCAAACCAAGCCTCCTTCAAGTGTATGTGTGAGGCTAAACCAAGGAGATAAGAAATCAAGGAAAGATCATGTTTCTTTAACTAGGTAGCTCTCTATCCTTTCTTGTATGTATTTCTTAGTTGTTTGATTGTCATTGAATACTTATATGTATGATTGAATCATGAGACATGTCTTTAGCTATTAGTTTGATGCTATGGTACTATTATGCTTCTTGAATTGCTTTTAAATTGTGAGATTACTCTTTATAGGTGAGGTTGTGCCAAAAGTCCTTAGGAATGGGTGAGGAGAAGCCAAAAGTCCCTAAGAATAGGTGAGACAAGGTTAAAAGTCTCAAGAATGAGTGAGGCCAAGTAAAAAATCCCTAAAAAAAGGGTAAGACTCCAAAATCCTAAATTATAGGCTGAGGTTAGACCAAAAGTCCCTAAAGCTTGACCTTAATCTTAACATGTTTATATGATATTGAAAACATGATTTGTTTAGTTCTTGAAAGTGTTTGATGTATACTTATGTTCTTTGACATGATTATATGCCATGAATTCTTATTTGAAAGGGTGAAAGAGCTACTGAGATTCTTTGAATCTCACTTTCCCCCATTTTCTATCTACTTTTGTCTAGGTGAAGTCTTAGGAAGCAAAAGTGGAGGCCAAGGAGTGTGATTTGCATTACTTTGATAATAGGATAGTTTGATGTCAAAGTATGTATGTATAAGTTATGTATGAAATGTAAATCCTTGATCATATGTAAAAGCATGTAAATATGTTGTATAAACCAAATTTAGAACCAAATGAATGAGAATGTATGGTTTTGACATTTTAGAGCTTTGCCATGCATGTATATATGCACAAGTAAAATGGTGAATTTAATCTCCATGTTGATTTGGACCTATTGTGATGCTTCTATGTGCTATTTTTAACCTTTTGGATGTGCTCAAATGATCATGATATATTTAGAAGGCCATTTGGTACCATTTGATTCCAATTTTGACCACACTTTTGCCCTGAACCAAAATCTAATCAAATGGATGAATTTTGGCATGAAATTTGGTAAACATTTAGATTTCATCTAGAGCTTTTCAAAGAGCTAAAGGATACTATTTTTGGAGCTCTATGAAATTTATTATGATTTTTCAAAGTTGGCCAAACTATGCAGAAACTATCAGGTACTATTTATTTGGTTAGTCTGGTTTTTTGGTTATCTTGTTAAGGGACCAAACAAAGTCCAATTCTCATGAAATTTTACAGGCATATAGTTGGCATCATAAACTTTCCATATCCATCAAGAGCACTCAATTTGGAACTTTGTAGAGTGAGATATGAATTTTTGAAGTTTCTGATTTGCTATAAAACATGTCCTAGACCTGATTGCTGTTCTATTAGAATTTTGTAGACCAAATGACATTTTTTTATCTAAATTTTTTATAGTAGTTAGATGATGTCTTGAGTTTTCCAAAGAGTTTAAAATTTTTATAGTAGTTAGATGATGTCTTAAACTTTCCAAAAAGTCTGAATTTGCATGATTTGGAATTTTCTAGAATTAGTTATGAATTTTTTTAATTTCAGTCAAAATGTGGAAACAAGGAAGATGCAAGTATGTTATGGAATTTGTGATGGATGGCCTAAACCCAAATGCATGCTTCAAATTGTGATGCTTCTAGTTGCATAAATGTGTTAAGGATGTAAGATGAGGTTGGTAAGCCTAAATGGTCCAGTTGACCAAAAATAAATTAATTTGCTTTTTTATAACAGTTATTTCTGCTGCTAAAAGTGTTAATTTAATGAAAATGGATGTTTTATGCCAATTGTGATATATATAAAGTGTTGTCTTAATATGGTATTACAATACGGATCATAGCAAGTGAGATTCTGGAGCCTAGAAAATGATATATAAGAGTTGCCTTTTAAGGGACCTAAAATGGCTTAAAGATGCATATTGAATCCTAATAGAGTTATGTGTTACCCATAGGAGTTAGAATGGATTCTAATGGATTATTTTACATTGCAAATTGATATATGTAGGTTAAGTTAGTTCAAGTCCATTGATTTGTGGGTGTCAAAAATGGGAGGATCAAGGAAAAGAAAAGAACTAAGTGGGTTAGTGGTAGTTCCAAGCTTCCAAATTCATAATGAAGCTATCTCTCCCTATCTTGCATGCATTTGAGTGTTTGAATGAGTTGAGATACTTATATGCTTATTTGCTTAATGATTTCATGTGCTATGTTTTGTTGTGGTTTTTATCTTGAGTTTTATGCATGTAAAAGGCTATGTTATAACTCTTATCTCCCTATAGCATGGAATTGAGTACAGTAACTCTTCCTTGGTCCAAAGTTAAGTTTAGTTGAGCCTAGCTAGTGTGTTTTGATCCCATGGCTTGATGAGAATTGAAGTTTCATGTTAAATTTTGTGTTTGAGCAATTTGATGTTTATGAATTACATACTTGCATTTCCTCATGGCATTCTTTGTATGAATTGGCATTGATTGAGATTTGCTATTGAGATTCTCTTAAGAATCTCACCCAATATATCTCCCACTAACCAAGTTCTTTAAGGAAAGAAAAGGAAGTGGAGAAGAGCTAGAGCTTTAGGAATGACAAATTAGAAGCTTTGATGTAACTTATGTATTTGACGATGTATGAGATATGTTAGTAATAAAACAAATTGTATATGACAAGGATATGTAATGGTAACTTATGTATGAGCTTGAGAACTTATATATATGTCATTTTGGTGCATGAGTTAGCCATTTGTATATGGTTTCATATATTAGATGCTATATGGTCCATATGCATATTTAGGTGTAAGATGATTAATTTTTTATGCTAGCTATATTTCATGTAATGGATCTTATGGAAATGAAGCATGAATGATTAAAACTTTTTGAAACCAAGACATTGTAATTTGGAAACCAAATAGACTATTTTGAAACCAAATTTGGGTCCAAATAAGCAATAAATTACACCTCTACCCTTGATAGTCTAAGTGACCTAGTTTGGGGTTAAAATTGGTGAGCATCTAGAGAATTTATAATGATTTTTAACAAGTAAAAGGTATTATTTTTTGAACTTTATAGAAAATTTTATGAAATTTCAAAGTTGGCCCAAAAAACTAAAATTATGTAGTTACTGTTTACTCTGGTGTTACCTCAATTTTTGTGACTTTTGAGGGGTTAAATGCATTTATTTTTACTTAAAATTTTTATAGCATAGAGTCATAAGCTCTTTATAGACACCTAATTTGCATAAATTGGAGTAGTATAGCTAAAATTATGAATTTTTGAAATTTCAGGCCCTTTTATGGCAAAGGTGGCCATAATGGGCTATATAGCTTCTATATGCAAATCGGCTTCATCTCTTGGTCTTATAGATTAAAACAAACTTGTCTATGGCCATTATGAGTGAGAAAAAAAAGGGAATCTAAAATTTGACCCCTATAATTCGAATTGATGTATACAAAAGAGTGAAGATTGCTACCTAAAGTATTGCAACGGTTGTATTTTACTACTGCAGAAGGGGGAATGTCATGAAATGACTATACGTAATATGTTATGACACCTATTGACCTAACTGTATCTCAAAATTCCTCTTGTGGCAAGCTACCTAATCTATCCTAAACTCTAGTTTCTTAAATTTTTCTATGGTTGCATTTAGGAAACCCTATCAAAAGCAACCTACCATAGTGTCATACCATAAAAGAATATGCATACATCTCATACCTTATTCCTTGTATAACAATAATTTTTGATAATAAGGCCTTTGGCAGCGAAATTTACCGTTACTAAAACATTAATTTTTCTAATTGTGCACCGATATTTATTCTCACCATAGAAATTCCCAAAATTCATGCCAAACAAGTTTGTTAGGCACAGAATATCACAAAAAGAAGCTCAAATTTCAAATTTCACTTCATATACTCATATTTACAACTTTGGCACATAATATGCATCAAAATTTGGAAAATCATAACTTAACTACATAACTCCGATTTGTGCAAACTCAGTCGTATGAAAAACTTATGATAAGAACTATGTATTGTAAAGATTTTTAGATTAACACAAGCTCATTTGGTCCTTAAAAACTTATGAAAACAATAGTTAGACTAAATAAATAGTACACCAAAAAATCTGTATAATTTAGTTAATTTTGAAAATTCATAATAAATTTTATAGAGTTTCAAAAATTGTATTCTTGGACTCTATGAAAAGCTCTATATGAAGTCTAAATGCTTGCCAAATTTTAGCTCAAAATTTATTCATTTGGTCAGATTTTGGTTTAAGGACATTTTAAGGCTAAAAAAGTGTCAAATTTAGTTCCAAATAGCTCATTTTGATTCATGTCATGCTATGTCACAATTTGAGCAAGTTTTAAATGATAAATACAACATATATGGCTGGTTTAACATGCCCAAAAGCAATGCAACTTAAAATCACACTCCCATTTGCCATTATACATATGCAAATTCAAAAACTCACATGGTCAAATTTCATAATGTCACATGTTTACATCCAAAAATAATTTATACATCATAATCCCATGCTTTTGAGTGTATGGGAATGGTTACATCTCATATTACACATATACATCTTCATACTTGCAAGAATATAGATTAATTCTTAAACTAGTGTCAAAATGAAGCTTCTCATGCTCTTTGCTCACCATCTTTACTTCCTTAAGAATTACCTAGATATGGTTAGGGAAAATATAGGAAAGAATGAGATTCAAAGAATTCTAATTGTTCATTCATCATTCAAACACACATATATGGAATTCTCAAGATCAAAGAGAGCAAGTATGCATGTTACATCATCAAATATCAATCATATTCATACATAAGGGATCACATGGCTCTATCAAAAGCAAAAACAACTCTAGGGACTTTTAGTCTATTTTCACCTCACAATAAGGGAATTTTAGTTTAGTCTCACATTCTTTTAAAGACTTTTAACTTAGTCTCACTTACAATTGAGACCTTTGGCTTTGTCTTATCTATATTTAGGAACTTTTGGTACAATGTCACCCATTCAAGAGCCAAATCAAATCCAAATGCAATCAAATGTCATGAAATTGTGTATGATCATTAATCAATCAATAACATACATAATGCCATGCCATAATAAATTATCCCATAATTTATATGTCAATGTGCTTATAACATCCATTTCTTTAATTTTAACACTTTTAGCCATGAAAATAACTGATACTAAAGGTGCAAATACTTCAATTTAGCTTAAATGAACCACTTCAACTTACCAATCTTAAAATTCATCCTTATTATATTTTCTTAACCAAAAAAATCATGAAAAAGAAGCAAGGAATTCGGGTTTAAGCCATGTATCACTAACTTTAAAAATTTATATCTTGAACTAGAGAACTCCTAATCATGCAAACGAGGACTTTCTAAAAATCTCATGGCATGAACTACATGCTACAAAAATTTTAGATCAAAACAAATTCATTTGAATCATGAAAATGCAATGGAACCATAAAATTATTAGGATTTTGTGCATATGTAGACTTGAAGCTTTGAGTATGTATATCTTGAGCTACACTACCCCAAATTGGGTGATTTTAGTGGTTATGGAAAGCTTATAATGCCAACTATATTTTTGTAAAATTTCATAAGCATTGAAATTCATTTGGCTTTTTAAATATACAAAAAATTAAAACTGACCAAATAAACAGTGCATAGGCAAATCTACATAATTCAACTAATTTTAAAAAAGTATAAGAAATTTCGTAAAGCTCCAAAAATTATGTTCTTTAGCTCCATGAAAAGCTCTAAATGAGATCTAGATGCTTGACAAATTTTATGCCTAAACTCATTCATTTGGTTTGATTTTGGTTCAAGGGTAATTTATGGCTCAAAATGGCACCCATATAGCACCAAATGGTTCAAAATGGCTTTCCTTAATGCAAGTGACCATTTGAGCACATCTAAAACATGAAACATAGCATGTAAACCATATCTTAAGGTCCTAAGCATTATGCATCTCAATCTCAATTTGTACACACACTTTTAACAGCACTTACATGGTCATTTCACGCAATTTAGCATGTAAACATCTACCATTGGTATTTATATTATAATCATATACTTTTACATATAAGTGAATATTTACATTACAAAAATAATATGTACAATCATTCTTATGCACTAAAATACATAAAATTCCTAATCCATTGTCAAAGTAACACCATTTATGTTTGTTAGCTTCCATCCATGGCTTCTTGAGATTTGCCTAAACATGGTTAGAGATAAAATGGGAGAGATTGAGATTCCAAGAATCTAAATAGTTTATTCACCCTTCAAGCACACTAATATAGCATGTTATTATGTCAAAGAAAACAAGTATGCATCATAGACATCTAAACATAAGGTATAATTGTCACACCTACACTTTACATACACTATAACTTACCATATGAAAGGATCTTGTACTACTAACAGAAGACCCTGTTGACAAGGTCTTACATTTTACAAGGCAAAATCCAAGATCCTGTCGACAAGGTCTTTAATTTCCTTAGTGTGGAGTCCAAAATCCTGTCAACAAGATCTTAGACCTAAAATAAATAATTGTCATACCTAGACAACCTTCATCATTTTCACAAGAAAACCATAAGTTGATGACGCTAATGTGCTAGAACTAATCCCATGGTTATAAAAATCAATTTCATGTAATGCAAACATAAGAGTTTACTTGTACCGAGAGTTCGGTAGCCCTAATAAACATCACAATTAACTTACGGTAGATATCTCATGTATGATATTTATACAAATCAAAAGAGAGATTAATACTACAATGTTACATTCTCACTGGAGTCAAACTTTACATTCAACTCTTGTTCAAAGGATTCACAAGACCAATTACAGACAATATGTAATTTATGGGTCAGTTTGTTCGTTCTCTATTTGTCTGGCTCCATTCGTAGCATAGCTAATACCTGTAAAATAGTCAATTTATGGTGAGATAAAATCTCAGTAGCTAACAATGTACTCAAGAAACACATATATAAATATAGCACGGATTACTATCCAGGATACATTAGATGAACATTTCGGTGTCGGAGCACGTAATATCTAGGTAGCAGCATGTTCTCATTCATTAGGCTACGTAGCAGCATTTTCTTATCGTTAGGCTACGTAGCAGCACATTCTCATTCGTTAGGCTATGTAGCAGCATTTTCTTATCGTTAGGCTACATAGCAGCACATGCTCATTCGTTAGACTACGTAGCAGCATTTTCTTATCGTTAGGCTATGTAGCAGCATATTTTCATTCATTAGGCTACCTTGCTTCGGTTATTGGCCAATAACAGCAATCTGGTACTCATAAAGAGTCATATTAGTAGATATACATGCAACCAAACACAGCATAGGGACTTCGGGATTTCATCCAGTGCATTAACATAAACAACAAAGTGAGTACAGTGTTAACTACCTGTTTCGTCACTGTCGTTTGTCACGTTATTCCTTAGCCCTGGTTGTTCCAATGGCCTTCCTAAATTCCAATCATGCATTATACTAATTAAGAATGAGTCATGGTTAATATTTACATTGCAATTAAATTACTAATCCCTCTATACGAAATTCCTAAATCCCTTTTGCTAATTAATTATTGGAATTCCTAATTGTAAACAATCACATCTTCATTTTCTTTTCCTTCTCATAATTAGTTACTGTCTAAGTTATCCATGTGTGATCCAGTGCTATAAAACTAAATTCTTAGCCCTTATTTTCAAGTTGGATTCTTACATTTTCCATGCAAAGTCACACTACACAGCAAAAGAATGAAAACTACCACAGTCTCAATTGAACTACATTTTCGGACCTGTTTTTGTGAAATTTCTTTCCTCCACTAAATAACCTCCAAAAATCATAAAAATTGGCAGAGTGACCCCTCATCATGTTAATTATAAGCCACAGAAACAGTTTTCAAGAATTCCCAGGGAAAGCCCCTAAACTCCTACTGTTTTGGTCACTACCTCAGTTGAGCTCGTTGTACACTGCCCTTGCTGTTTCTGGCTTTGTTATCCTACCAAATGAACCCAGAAAATTCTAAGACTTTGTAAACCTGATGTGATACGTCTTAGCTACCTCCCCACAAATTTTCATGCACTAATTCCTTCGTTTACCCATTTAACAAAATTCTTTATGAAATCAGCCTCAGGCTGTCCCGTACAGAAGCCAAATTGAATTAGTGGGTTGTTTCTCTGATTTACCTACTTCCAAAAATTCTGTAATTTTCCAGATTTCAAGTATAAGGGATGGACAACCTGTTATAAAAAGTTTGGCTTCAAAATCCTTTTCCAACTAATTCTACAAGGCCAAAACATCCCAGTCCAGAACAAGGGAGCAACTTGGAGCTTACCTCTTTTTGGAGTCTTTGTACTTCGGTTTTTCCTTCTCTTCTCTCCTCTCCTATGGCTGTCCGAAATTTCTTCCTTCCTTCCACTACTTCCTTCCACCTAAAATGAGTTAGAGTGAAGGGTAATTAATGCAATGGACAGCTCCTGCTTTCCACCGCTATTAGGTGGCATGAAGGCAGATTACAATTTCATGACTCAGTGCAAGTGGCTAGGTGGCAGCAGCTATGTATCTTACTCTCATGTAATCTATATATATTAAAGCAATATTTAACTCCCACTATCACAGCACAGACGGCACCAGCAAATCACAACTTAATTAGGTGGCATGAAGGCAAATCATCATTCCATGAATCGGTGCATGTGCTAGGTGGCAGCAGAGGTGTCTTACTCTCATTTAATCCATATATATTAAAAGCACTACTTAGCTCCTGCTGTCAAACCAAATACGGCATTAGCAAATCATAATTTAATATACATATATATGAAAGTGGGTGGTGCAAGTATGAGATGTCCTAATCTTAGATTACTTAAACCATTCATTTCATGCACCCTTCCTTTCTAGCTCCACCACGGCTGAATATATTTCCTTAATGCAATCAAACATCATCTACCACATATACTCACACACCTTACACATGGAAGCACGAGGTGGCATTTGGTAAATTCCCACATCCAAAGAAGAAGCAAGCCGTGGTCAATTTGTATATATATATATATTTACATCACTTCCATCTAATACATGATTTGTGTATGATGCCTAATCCTCATAACTAGACATAATGCTAAGTGACCAAGTGAATGCTTGTGCTCTTGTATGGTAATGGTGTCAAATGGGTGTAATTAAAAATAATTAAAATCCCTTCTTTCCATACTATTTAATTGAGTGGACTAATATGGGTCATGCTATCAATTACAGGAAGTTCAGAATGTGACAATAATCATATTTATGAAATCATATGGATCCATGGAAGACAAAATCAAGCTCTAGGGACTTCTGAATTAGCTTTGCCCATTTTAGGGACTTTTGACTTAACCTCACTCATTTTTTGAGACTTTTGGCCTTGTCTCACCCTTGTCTAAGGAATTTTAGCTTCACCTTACCCAATTCAAGGAATTTTTGGCATAACCTCACCCATTAGAGCCATTCACATTCCATATGCATTCTAAGAGATATAATGATATCATATCATCAAACTAATAGCAATAGACATAAGTCATAATTCAAACACACATACAAGCAATCCATGATAATCAAATAACCAAGATAACTATATAATAATGAATGAAGAGCTACCTTTCTCAAGAAGCACAAAATTCCTTTCTTGGTTTCTACTTCCTTGCCTCAGCCTCACAAGTACACTTAGGAGGAGATTGATTTGCTTGGCCTAGACATATAAAACAAGACACAAATGCATCAATAGAACCATCTCTAGCCTTACATAAGTTCTACATAGGCCAATTCTAACTTTAGGCATCCATATGGCTCCATTTAGTAGCATAATGAAGCAAGTCATATGATTCATCATCTTGGCTTTACTTTCTCACTCAATCTAAGTTGCATGGCTCCATTTAAACTCATTAGAGTCAATAAACTCAAATTAAGGAGCTTAACACCAAGTTGCTTCTTTATGCATAATGGAACCTTAGACTTCTAACTTCCAAAATATAATACTTAAATTCAAACCAATAGTTCCTTTAGTGTTTATAATTCACATCTAGACCTTTTTTATCCTTAGAATTAAAGAAAACTCTCTCTAGGTGCATTAACTGAAGCTTGGCTGAAACATAGGTTCATGGAAGCACCGATGGAGTTTTGCTTACTTTTCTAAGGAATTTAGCATATCTATAAGTTTCTTAACCTCTTCTTAACCCAATCATACTCTGACATAGTCTAGAATATCATTTTAAAGCTTCAAATTTCCTTAAGTGCAATCAAAACCCTAATTTCTCATTTATGCATTCTATGGCTTCTTACTTTATTCTGATGGCAAAATCTTAATCTCCACATTCTAAAACCTTAATTCCTAACATAATTCAATGAAAAACTAACTCCCCCCATATCCTCCATTGGCTGGCCGAAAGCAATCTTCTATACCAAAGCATATACTAAATGAAAAGGCTTCCCATGATAGTTAATTTGGTGTGTTTGGCTCCTTGTTAAAAGCCTTTTTCTCCATGAGTTCAAATTCAAAACACCTTCCTTTGAGATGTCAAAACCATGGAGAAAAAGAGGAGAAAGAATAGAAAGTAGACAATAAGGACATCATAGGCAAATTCCTTAAATTTCCTTACCTAAGATGGCTTCAATATCCTTTGAGTTTTAGTGCTATTTAGGGTGTCCTTTGGGTTTGATTCAGAGTTGGAAGTTTTGGCCAAATGAAGGAGAAGAAGGTAGAGGGGCCATTTATATGAAGGAGCTAGGGTTTCACATATTTTCAATATTCCAACTTTGCCATTAAACTTTATTTTCTTCGTTTGAGTTCAATTCAAATCTTTTTTTAAAACCGTCTTTTCCATCATAAAATTTAGGTTCTTTAATTCATAAAATGCCTTTAGTTTTACATTTATTGGATACAAAACAACCTTGAATGATCTGATCAAAGTTTTAGTCAACTAACGACTTAAAATATACATCGAAAGTGTTTTAACCATTTTAAGGTTTCCTATGAGTTTTAAGGCTTTTGAAAACCTTGAAAAACTTAATTTTTCCATTTAAAACTCCCTTCTTTAGGTTTTCAAAATGGTGCCCAAAGTTACAATTTTGCTACTACGTTATTTCTTTAATTCATTCAACTATTTTGGCTCTATTTTCGAGTTATCATTAGGCCTTAACCACATTTTTAGATATTCTAATTAATATTCTAATCTTAATTAGCCTAAGTTTGCCTTAATTTAGGGTGATTTTATCTCATTTTATTGCTTTCAGTTCAGTTTCTAAAAAATAAGTTATTACACATAATTAGCAAATAAGACAAACGAACAATCCAAGACCAATCAAACAACTAACATACATATGTAAGAATAAATGAAGAGCTACCTTTATGTAAGAATTCAATTTAGTTTCCCTTTGGTTCTTGGCTTGGTCTCTCGACCTCACATGTAACATCTGATTCTCTAAAAACAAGAGAAAACACAAGAAACGTAACGTATGGTTTCTCCGTAAATGAACAAAATTCACCGAATACAAAAGGAAGTACCGGGAAATAAGATAATTAAGGTCCTAAAAAATTTGAAAAGCATTCTAGACTCCTAAAAATGAGAATCCCAGGCTCAGATGGAAAGAAAATGGAGCTAGAATGAAGAAATAATTTCTTACGAAAGACTTATGAAATGTAATGGCATTTTCGTAATTTTGAGCAAATTTTGGAATTCACACAGGAAGGCTTTTTAAATGAAAATTTTGAGTTCTCCAAGCTTTGCAGAGGCCTTGAAAATTATGGAAAGCCCTAGGACAGTTAAAACCCCTTCGATGGAAGTTTTTCCAATGTCAGTGTACCTAAACTTTGACAGATCCATTCGGGAAGGTTTTAGCTCCAATTTGAGTGATTCCAAAGGCATTTTACTAAATTGGGAACCTAAATTTTATAATGGGAAAGACAGTTCTCAAACAGAAGCTAAAATGAAGGAGAAACAAAAATACCAAGAACGAAAGGCAAAATGGAAATTTTTGAAAAAGCCATTCTCCTCCACCTATATATATGAGGTGCCCCACTTTCTCCTTCATTTAGTCTCATATTGTTCTACCCAAAACCAGAGGAAAAACCCTAGGGAGAGTGGTGCCCAAGAGGAAGAGGAAGAGGAGGAGAAATTCAAGCAAAAAGGTATGGAATTTTGGTAGTTTTTCGTACTTTCTTCCATCCAAACCTCCTCTCCTCCATTCTCCTTTGTTTCCTTTAATTAAAATGAATTTTACAAATCTGTTTTAAGGGAGAAACTTAGGGAAAATTTCGGATTTGAAGAGAGGAGCTTGGAGAAAGCAAGATTCAAGTGAGAAAAAGCAAGAAAACAAGGTAATTTCTCCTCTCATGGTTGCTACCTTTGGTTCCCTTCCTTCTCCATTTTGCCTAACCTAAGAAACCCTAGGAGGATTTGATTTTTAGGCAGAACCAAGGGTAAATCTAAGGAAAAAGGATGTGGAGATTAAGAATATACAAAAGGAATTAACAAAAAGCTATTAGATTTCAAGATATAATTTTTAGGGTTTCAATTGCACCTTATAAAATCTGATTATGTACAATGATTTCTAGGCCTAAATAAGAATTTAAATGAATTCCTAAGATTCCTAAGAGGCTCTCCACATGCATCTCCCCTTGAGAAAACAAAGTAAAGTCCATAGATGCCAAAACCTAGCATAGGTTTGGCCAAGAGAGGTTCATGTAGCTAGGGAGAGTTTTAAATTTTTCTAAACCCATTTTTGGGTCATATATGGTGAATGAAAATGAGGGGAGGCCTTGGAAAAAATTTAAAACCCATAGAAAGTAAGTTGGTGCTTTAGGTTCTATATTATGACCTAAAGAAGCAACATGTAGCTAAGCTCTTGGTTTTAATTATGTGATGAGTCCAAGAGACTTAAAAGGAGTCAAGAATCATATTTGAAGGGAAAGAATAGAGCCTAGAATTTATTTGAAGGGTGTTGCTTCATTAGGTGCATTTATGGAACCATAATGAGGTTTATAGATCAAGCTAGAATTCAAACAAGTTGTGTGGCCTTAGAATTCATTCCATGAACCTAATTGGCTTTTATAAATTGTGTTTAGCCTAAGAGAAATCATCCCTGCACTTTTTTATGTGTGTGGCCTAAAAAGAGAGCTTGGATTCAAGAGAAAAAGTGTGTAATTGTGTCCAAGGTAGTTCTCTCCACCTTCTTTCATGCATGATTACTTGCTTTACTTATCTTTGAATGTATGTATGTGTATTTTTAAGCCATGAAAAGTTCTCTAGCATGACTTTGATTCTATAGTGCCATGATGTTACAATATGTTTCATTTGATGTTTATGAGGTGTACTTAGGTTTGCTTGAGTATGGTGAGGCCAAGAACTCTTAGCCAGGATGAGAATGAGTCAAAAACCCTTAAGATTGGTTGAGACAAAGTAAAGAGTCTCCCAAAAGTGAGATGGACTCCCAAAAGCATGGTTGAGTCCAAGAATCTCTTAAAGACCAATATCCACAAGAAATTAGGTGAAGCCAATCCACTTGCTTAGCAAGCTTTTGTATGCTATGTATGACTTTCTTAAGTGATAAAAATGTCTCTTGAATGTTTACACATGTCAATATGACCATACATGCATTTATGAGACTTATTTGCATCTATTATGTATGATTGAATAGGAGATGAGCTATTAGGATTCTTTGAATCTCATTCCCTCCTCTCTAATATTCTAACATGCTAGGTGAACCAAGAGAGCAAGGAGATGGAAGCCAACCACTTGAGAGATGAGAGTATGACATTGAAATGTATGAAATTTGCTTCTTTAAGGCCATCAAGGTGGCAAATGTTGTCATCTATGGTTGTATATGACCTATGACCTCTTGAACATATGTAATTCTGTTAATAAGTGATGTATGAATGAGAGTTAAAGTTGTATGTATGAATATGCACACTTTGGTTATGTATTGACAAGTTTTCATTATGGAAGTATGTGTATAAATGGAAGTGGAATGGCCAAAATGAGATGCATGAGGGTTGGGACCATTTGGATAGCTCACACAAGTCTTAATTATGCTTTTAGACTTACCCAAAGGGTGCCAAACCCAAGGAAAGCCATTTGCATTTTTAGTATCCTATATGGAGCCAAAATTGACCATAATAGAACCCCTACATCACTTTTTGTCCAAATGAGCTATTCTTGATCTGAGATTTGGTATGCAAATAGAGCTTGTTGAGAGCTTTTTGGGAAGCTAAAAAACAAAATTTTTGGAGATGTAGAGAATATTTGATGAATTTTCAAAGTTAAAAAAAATTTCTAATTTTGGTCCATGTCACTGCTCATATTGGTATGAAAATGAAATCTGTCACACAGGGCTCAAATGATGTCCAAAATGGCCAAGAATGAATGATTTTAATTTTTCTAAAATTAATTATGATTTTTCAAAATTGTGACAGAAATGAGGACAAATCTGGCCGAAAATATATATATATATATATATATATTTTGAGCTTCCCTTTGAGTTCCACGTGATGTAGGCCACTTTTGATGATGCAAATGAGTTATATCTATATAATTAAATATGAGAATATGATACATGAGTTCACATGGCCCACGAGACTCTAAATAAAAAAATTATGCATAGCGCAATGCTAAGAAATTCATTATTTTATATATTTTTTCCTTGCTCCTTTATGAAATGTATGTTGTGAAGCATGAGAATGGCATGAGATAAGGTAGAAAATTATGGTGTTACATCACACCTACACTTAGGGAGATTTCACTTGCTTGACCTAGACACACCAAATTAAACACAAAATCATCAATGTAACCATATTTAAACTCATTTAAGCCTTGTACAAATTAGTTAGAACTTTAGGTTCCCATATGATTCAATTTAGTGGCATAATGAAGCAACCCTTTTAAATTAATATCTTGATTCCAAAATCTCACTTAATATAAGTTATATGACTCCATTAGAATTCTTTAGAGCCATCATGAACTCAATTTAAGTAGGCTAGCACCAAGTTGCTTTTTTATGCATAATAGAATCCTAAATTTTCACATTTCAAAATAAGGCTTCTAAATTTAAACCAATAGTTCTTTTGGTATTTATAATTCATATCTAGACTATTTATAACCTTAGAATCAATGAAAACTCTCCCTGGGTACCCTAAGTGAGTCTTGTCTAAGACAATCATATATATTTAGAGCCAAGGGAGTTCTTGTTTCATTTTTAAGGGAATTGGACCTATAGGGCTTCCTTAGCCTCTTTTTAGCTCAATTATACTCTTACATAGTTTGAAATATCATTTTAAAGGACTCCAGCCATAATACAATCTTGCAACTTATGGCTTGCTAGTTGTTTCTTTTAGTTCCATATTAATCTTTATACTCCAAAACCCCCAATTCCCCTTTATGTTTCAATTAAAAACCAATCCCTTCTAGGATTCTCACATGTTGGCTAAACCTAGGAGAGGGGAAGAGTTCAAAGAGGATATATGTTTTCCTGTGTCATAACATATACCAAATGAAAGAGTTCCTAATGGTGGTTTTTGTAATGTAATTGTTTCCCTCTAAGGGGGCCTCCTTCTTTAAATTTTTTAGCCAAGAAATCTCCTATTTTAGTAAACTAAAACATAGAGCAAAAGAGGAGAAGAGTAAAAATTAGGCTAAAATAACATCATGGACAAATTCCTTAGCATTTACTTATCTTAGGTAACTTCACTTTCCCTTAGTTCTTGGTGGCTCTTAGATGCCTCTTAGGTCAGATTTGAAGTTGCAAAATTTCGGCCAAAATGAAGAAAAAAGGGTGGGGCTGGCTAGTTATATGAAGGAGCTAAAGTTTTATAATTTTTCTATATTCCAATTTTGTCCTTTTGCTTCCTTTCTTCATTTGAGCTCATTTAACTTCTTTTAAGAACCATCATTTTCATCATAAAATTTAAGTCCTCTATTTTATTAAAAATATTTTGTTTCAAATTTATGGGATTTAGAACCATTCAAAATAATTTGGTCAAAGTTTAGGTCAACTGATAACCTAATTGTATTTCAAAAGGTTTTTAACCATTCAAATGGTTCTTATGATTTTTTTAGACCTCTAGAAACTTTATTGAACTCAATTTTAGCATTTAAAACTTCCTTTTTTAGTTTCTCAAAATTTGTTTAAAATTACAATCTTTCTACTGCATTTTTAATTTATTCCGTTTAGCCTTTTTGGTTATTGTTTTGGGCTATTCTTGGTTTTTCAACCCACATTTTTATAATGCTTTAATTAGCATTCTATCTACAATTTACCTTAATTTACTTTGCTTTAGGGTACTCTTATATTACATTATCAGTTTCTATTTAGTTTTTGAGAAACCAAAACTTACACAAAATGGCTTATTCTAATTCATTTATAGACCCCTTTCATTCTTCTATTGATACTTTTGCCTAGGAGGACTACTATAATTTCCTGATTTCCATTATTACCTTAGTTATATATCAAAACTGACCATATGAACAGTACACATGATTTTTTTATATTTTTTAGCCAATTTTAAAAATTTATAATAAATTCTATAGAGTTCTAAAAATTGTATTCTTTATCTTTGTGGAAAGCTCTAAATGAGCTCTAAATGCTACCAAATTGTGGCTCAAAATTCATCCATTTGGCTAGACATTGATTTAGGGGCATTTTGAGGCTCCAAAGATGTCAAATTTGGTCCCAAATGGTTCATTTCGGGGCATATCATGTTAGGCTACGATTTATGCAAGTTTTAAATGACAAATGCAGCATATATGACTAGTCTAATATGTCCCAAAAGCCATGCAACTCAAATCACACACACCCGCTTACCATTTACATATGCAAATTCAAGAACTCACATGGTCAAAATACATTATACATCATATTATGTTCCATAAACGATTTCTACATCATTCATTCATACTTTCTAGAGTGTTGGAATGGTCATACATGCAATTATACAAATACATAACATATATACAAGAATATGCCTAAAAAGAAACTTCATTGTCAAAGTAGCTCTCTTTACACTTTTTGTTCATGATTCTTGCTTCCTTGAAAGTCACCTAGTTATGATTAGTGGAAATAAGGGAAAAGTGAGATTCAAAGAATCTCAATAGCTAATCCAACATTCAAATATGCATGTATGATTCATTTTAAGTGCAAAGAAGCAAGTATGCATGTCATTTAATCATTTATCATTCAAACTCATGTATTAGGGATCCTATGGCTCTAACAAGAGGCAACTTATGTTCTAGAGACTTTTGGTTTAGCTTTACCCATCAATTAGAAACTTTTGATTTAGCTTCACCTTTTTTTAAGCACTTTTGACCTAGCCTTGCTTACAATTGAGACTTTTGGCCTAGTCTCACTCACGTTTAGGAACTTTTGGCTTTAACTTACTCATTTCAAGGGACTTTTGGCATCACCTCACCCATTCAAGAGTCAAACCAATTCCAAATGCAACCAAATGCCATGTAATTATACATAATTATCAAGCCATCAATAATAAACAAAATTTGCACATAAAACATACAAGCAATCTAAAGCACTCAAGCAACCAATATACATACACAAAAATGAAGGAAAAACTACCTTGTTACATGATTTCCAACACTTTCCCCTTGATCTCTTCTCTTGATTCTATGGCTCTATGATTATCTTCGAATATGCTCTCACTTGTTTGGCCTAGACACATCAAATAGGAGTGAAAAAACAATTAATGGAACTATATTTATACTCATTTTAACCTTATGTATGCAAGCTATGGTTTTAGACACATATATGCTCCTAATGGAGCAACTCCTACAATTTAACTTCTTGGCTCTAAAATCTCACTTGGTATAGATCATATGACCCTAATAGAATCCATTAGAGCCATCATATATATAATTTAAAAAGCTTAGCACCAAGTTGCTTCTTTAGGCATAATTGAACCAAAAAATTTTCATCTTTCAAAATAAGACTTCTAAATTCAAACCAATGATTCCATTAGTGTCTATAATTCATATACATATCATTTATAACATTGGAATCATTGAAAACTCTCCCTAGGTGCCACTTTTCCTTCATAGCCAAGACATTCTCCATGGTAGGCTTACATGAAGTTTTTGTTCCATTCTTAGGGAAATTGGCACCTTTGAAGATTCCTTGGCTTCTTCTTAGTTTAATTATGGTCTCATATGGCTTGAAATGGCTTCTTATGGTTTCTAAACTTTTAAGGTACAATTAAAACCTTAATTACCCCATCTTGATTTCAAAAGCTTCTAAAGTGATTCTAATTGCATATTCTTAATCTTTATGCTTCAAAACCCCAATTCCTATCAAGTTTTGATCAAAATCAAACCTCCTTTATGCTACCCTTACCTAGGCCAAATATGGAGAAGAATGGAATCATAGGAAGAGTAAGTTTCCTAGCATAAGTCATACCTTGTTTGAATGCTTATCAAATGAGATTCTTGTGATGTAATTGGTTTCTCCAAACTCCTTCCCTTCTTCAAGTGTTTAGCCATCAAAGTGCTCTTTTCAAGAAGCTACAACTACTAAGAGAAAGAGCTCAAAGAGGAGAAGAAGTTTGGCGACTAACATGAGCTAAAAAAGTGCATGGATTCTTACCTTTTTTGCCTTTTCTTTCTTCTCTTTCTCCCTCCTTTTTAGACATCCATGGTTGCTGGTTCAAAGGCCTCAAGGTTGGTTTTGAAGAAGAGGATGAGGTGGCATGACATATAAAAAGGAAGGGAGGATTTTTATAATAATTTCCAGAATTATTGTCACGTCCTATAACTTTAATTTCTTCGTTTGAGCTCATTTCATATCCTTTTTAGAAACTATCTTTTGCATATGAAAGTAAAGGCTCTCTAGTTTATTACAAACATTCATTTGAACATTTTTTAGATTTAAAACCTTACCAAACTTTCTGGTCAAAGTTTTAGTTAATCGATGATCTAAATTGTAAATTGAAGGGTTTTAACCATTTTAATGGTTTCTATGGTTTTCTAGGCCTTTGAATATTCTAGTGAGATCAATTTTACCATTTAAAACTTCCTTCTTTAAGTTTTCAAGAAGTTACCTAAAATTATGATTTTGTTACTACATTTCGATTTATTCCATTTAGCCATTTTGGTTTCAATTTTAGGCCATTCTTGGTTTCCCACCTCATTTCTAAATGCTTTATTTAACATTTTAACCTTAATTTGTCTCAATTCATTTTATTTCCAAGGTCTTCTTTCATTAACCATACAATTCTAATTTTAGGTTTTAAAATTCATACTACCCTTCTTTATGTTCTTAACCCCCTTGAGTACTTTATCCTACTCTTTATAGACTATTTTGAATTATCAAATTGCAACAACCAGAATTTTTGAAATTTTTCTAAGTCTACTGGTTATACTAGGACCCCTGTTAGCTATGGCGAATGTGCCTATTCGTTATAGTGAGAAGCCAGCTAGCTACCAATTCGCTATAGCAAGAATGCATTTAGCTATAGTGATTTTGGGTGTCACATACAAAAACCAAGGAGTTTCTCACAATAGCACTCATCATAGTGAGAATAGGGGCCTAAGATTGATACATGCTCACCATAGCGAGGGTTATTTTTCACTATAGCGAGGGTTATTCTGGAAAAAGCGAGAAAAAGTTATTTTTACTTCTTAAAGACTCCAGAAGCTCTCCTTTTCTTCTAACTAACTTGTGCTTCGACCAAAATAGAGAAAAGGGCTGGAGAGAGAGAGAGAAACTAAGAGAAGCTAAGAAAGAAGGGAGAACATCAAGGAAAATATGAGCAAATTTGAGATTTCTATAGTTTTTCTTCTTAGAATTTTATTCTTCTCTCTTTGCCCTATCTTTCTATGGTTTAGGGTTATTGAATTAGCTTTTTTTTAAGTTTGGTTTAGAAGAGGGAGAGTGAAGATTTAAATGGAAGGTGAAGGCAAAAGGAACCACTTTTGAAGAAGGCTAGAATTCAAGGTAGATACCTATGTATCTTTGCTTCTTCTTCTTTGCTTCTTGTGTATGTTGGTTCTACCAACTTGAGAGTTTGAGAGAGGAAGAAGTTCCAACCTAGAACAAGTATGAAACCCTTGAATTAAAGTGTAAAAAGTTAGGAAATGCAAAGGAATTAGAAGAAAAGCTAGTGAAATTCAAGAGGGAGAAATTAGGGATTCTTAAACACTTTATAAAGTTTGTTTTGATGTAAGAATCCCTTAGCCTTTGTGTTTATTTGTTTAAGTACTAAGAGAGTAATTGCATGCTATTTTTTGTGTCTAAACCTTAAAGAATCAGCTCCATCTAGTTGTGGTTGTGACACCGAGAAAGGAAAAGAGAAATCAAAAGGGAATGCTTGTATTGGCTTACACGGTAGCTCTTCACACTCTTTTTTATTGCATTCTTGGATGTATGATGGTCATTGTATGCTTGTGTATGCATTTGTATTGTGAGACATGCCATATGCTATTGCCTTGATGCATTGGTACCAATATACTTATGTTTTAGGTTGTGAAAATTGCTCTTAAAGAGTGAGATGGTGCTAAAAGTCCCTTGTGATGGTGAGGTAAAACCAAAAGTCCCTAGAAATGGATGAGACAAGGTCAAAAGTCTCATGAATGTGTGAGGGCCATGTCAAAAGTCCTTAGGTTAGGTCAAGGGTGAGCCAATCCAAAAGGACCCAAAATAGGGTGAGGCTAGACCAAAAGTCCCTAGAGCTTATTCCTTGGCATTGATATGATTATCATAGCATGTAAATCATGTGTTGTATGATTTTGAATGGTTAGATACCTATTTGCATGCTTTGACATGTTTATATACCTTGATAGCTTTTTTGAATGAGTGTATGAGCTATTGAGATTTCATGAATCTCACCCCCTTCCTTCTTCTATCTTAACATGTTAGGTGGAGCTCAAGAAGACCAAGATGCAATTCAAGAGTCTAGTTGAGCATGCTTAGCTAGTTGTATAACTTGTTTTAGTTCTTTTGATGTAAAGAGACATCAATATGTATATGTATATATTATTTTTAACATGTAAATAGATAAATAAATGTAAAAGCATATATATGTGATGTATGAACCATTTGTGGAACCAAAGCAATGAGAATACAAGTTTTGGGTACTTGGTAGCTCATTCCTAGATGTGTATTCTTATATGTAGCATAGTGAGTTTTAGATACATGATGGTTTAGACCACTTGAAAACTTCATATATGATACATTAGTACTTTTAAACTTGCCTAAGAGGTGTCAAACACTAAAAGGAGCCATTTGGACCAAAGAGTTACATTATGGGAAGCAAAAATGACCATATTGGTAGGCTAGACCACTTTTTATCCAAATAAGCTCTCCTTGATTTAATACTTGGAATACATCTAGATCTTGTTAAAATATTTTTAGGAAGCTAAAGTAGGTATTATTTGGAGATCTGTGGAATTTTTGGTGAATTTTTGAAGTTGGAGAATTTTCTAGTTTTAGTCAGTTCACTGTACAATTGGTCCAAAAATAAATCTATGTCATTCATAGGGTAAACAATTTCCAATTACTATGAAACTTTATATAAAGAAACTAAACATTCATAAAGACCTATAACAACTAGAAGTACCTTAATTAGAGGTTTGTAGAGGGAGAAATAATTTTCTAAAGTTCTATGTCAATATCAAGGATGCCAGCCAACCTTTGTTACTATTCTATAAGCTTTTGAGGTCTAAAGGCTACTGAAATGATCTAGACTTATTTTTTCCATCTATTTAACATCTGAAGCTTTTCAAATTGGTATATTTGTCCTAGATTGGAGTTTTTCAGAATTAGTTATGAATTTTTGAAATTTATGACAGTAAATTGTATTAGTACCAGGGACAGTCGGACCTTTGTGGCTATTTCATTGTTAAACATGGTCTAAAGGCTATATTCATGTTCTGAAATTATTTTTAATGTGAAGTTAATATATAGAGATTTCTAGAAAGCTATGGTTTTCTTGATTTTCATTTTTCTAGAATTAGTTATGATTTTCTAAAGTTGGAGCGAAAATTCTAACTTTTGGACCCGTGAGAGAAATTGAAATTTTCTAGTTTTTGGCTTCATATATGTGGCTCATAGATTTTTTTATGCTATGTATGAGTTGTATAAATAGATTTTGAGTAGAAAATATGATTCATAGGTTCATGGGACCTACGGGGTGAAGTATGATCGTTTAACCCTGACACAATGCATGAAAATGCCACGGTTTTACTCTTTTTCTTTAGAAATTCATGGAATCAAGCCTTAGTAGAAGTTAGTTGAGGTTAATACATTATGGTGTTACAAAAATCATGGAATATTATATAGAGTATGGATTATTATGCTATCTTGAATTATTTGAGACATAATTTACTTGCTTAGATGCATAGGACCCCATAGAATTCTTATAGTCACCATAAGTAAGATCACCACTACAAAGTTCACAACCAAGGAAGGTATTAGAGTTGGATATTGCATTGACACTTAGCTGATCAAATCTCCTCATTAACTAATCAAACTTAGTATCACTTTTTGTATTTAGTGTATTGATACTATCCATCTTCATAACAGTAGAAACTTGTCTAGGTAGATGCCTTTCACTAGGCCAATTATAATGATTGGTATACGTTTCCTTAATTTCTTCAATCACTTCATCATCCAATTTTGTTAATAAGGATCCACTAGCTATAACATCTAAATTAACCCTAAATAATTGTTTTAATCCATTATAAAATGTCTATACTAACAACTAATCATGGATGCCATGATGTGGGCATCACCTTTGAAGGTCCTTGAATCTTTCATAAGCCTTTTATAAGGATTTACCTTTGTATTGCACAAAATTCTAAATTTCACTTTGGATTTTCATAGTTTTATTAGTTAGAAGTATTTAGTTAAGAAAGCTTGTGACAATTCATCCCATATGGTAAACGAGTGAGGTGCCATAACTTCAGAGATTTTTATGATGTCTTAATTATATAGTAGAGTTTGTTCCAAACCTTAGAATAATATGTAGGCGATTGTTCAAGAAACTTAAAAAAGAACCCCCTAGCATGGAATTTTTAGATGAATAGGTAATCAAAATCCTTAACGAAAAAGTTAAAAGCCTCCCTTGCTTAGGTATTCTAAATAAGTTGGCCTTTATGATAAATGCTTTGAAACTAGGTATAGAGATATTCTCAAATAGGTTTTCCCAAGAACAAAAAAGGAACATGTTTTTAGGTATCATTTTACAATATAAATAGATGCTTAACAAAAATATTCTGCTATTAAAGAACAAGTTGGCCTTTATGATAATAGAAACTAATGCTTTGAAACTAGGTATAGAGATATTCTCAAATAGGTTTTCCCAAGAACAAAAAAGGAACATGTTTTTAGGTATCATTTTACAATATAAATAGATGCTTAACAAAAATATTCTGCTATTAAAGAACAAATTCTTTTAATAGTTTTATACCTCACTAAATTTCAAGATGATTTATTTAATAAAGTATTTTTGCTCAAAATGGATTGTAAAGTAGCCAAAGATTTTTTATAAAATGATGTTAAAAATATTGTTTCAGAACACATTTTTGCAAGATGGCAAACTATTTTGTCTTGCTTTGCTTTTGACATCCAACATATTAAATGGATAAGTTATACTTTCTTAGATTTTTTAACAAGAGAATTTTTGTAAGGAAAGATAGATTGCGAAAGAATGAACAAAAACAAAGCAAAAGAGAAAACCAAATACCAAGGTTCTCCCCTTGATTTAACACCCTAAAAATCCATGGTAGCTAACATTTGTTCAACATCCAAACAAGATATTTAACTTAACACTCATATTCAAAATAAATGTCCTCCTTTAACTTATCACTAATTAGTAACAAGATGAATAGCCATATCATTACTAGCAAAACAAACTTTTGTCAACAACCTTTCAAAATCCAGCTCAAAACTTAGTTCAAAACCTTCTTTGCACTCCTTTCTTTGCATTCTTGCCTAAAAAATCATAAAAGAGGAGGAACTCAAAATCATGATTCAAACTCCTATTTTTGCTACATAAGAACTTTCACCAAACTACCAAGTCATTAGTATATCAATATTATTATCATTAAGAGTGTTAGATATAACATCATACATAGCTAGCATCCATTTTACATCACAATTGGCTATAAGGGTTTATTTTCATAAATTAAACACCCTTGGCAATGGTATTTATTGTCATTAAAAACCAAAACAACTCATTAATTACTAAATGGACCATGTGAGCTTACCAAATATATTTTTCATTCATAACGCATTTGTTCAAATAGAACTATCACACATTGAAGCTCACAATTTGAGTCCAAGGCATAGAACTTGAAATGCACATCACACTTGCCATTCCATGATACTTCATATTCTGATCTAAATTTTAGAAAATCATAATTAATTCTAAAAAAAGTAAAATTGGGTAAATTATACCATTCTAGAAAGCTACAAATGTCCTCTAACTACCATAAAATTTTAGATCAAAACAGCCAAGTTTGCCTTACAAAAACTAATGGAACAATAACACTAGTCTGGGGGCATCTTGTAACTAACATCAGACTTCAAAAATTTATATCTCCCTTAATACAAATCTAAATGAGGTGCTCTTAGTGCCTATGGGAAGCCTAAGATGAGACCTAATTGTTGTAAAAATTTTAAAGGCATATGAATTCATTTGGCCCATGAAATTCATTATATATCAAAGGCTACTATAGTACTCGTGCAGCACCAGACCTCTGACTTCAAAAATTCATAACTCTTTATACATCAAGCTAGTCATCTTCATTTTAGGGCATCACCCCTAAGGTACACCCTCTTTGTATACTCACTACATTCCTTGATACTGTTAGTATTAAATGCTATCAGTTTAAAGGCTATGAAAATATCTTGTCACAAGGTACAAGATCTTGTTGACAAGGTCTTATATTTTACAATGTGAATTTGAGACTTTGTCAACAAGGTTTTTCTGATAGTAAGTACAAGATCTTTTAATAGTAAGTAGTACTATATAATATCTAAGGGTATAACACTTGTTCTTTTATATGGTTATATCCTTCCTTTGCACATATACTCACAACATGATTTACATATCTTGAGCTCACAGTATTAGCCCATCATTCACTAGCACACGGGGTAGCATTCTAGGTTGGAGTCAATGCCTTGTGGGCGGGTCTCTACAACCTTACTACTCTTGTGCCTAATATTCTAACTCTAGTTGCTATTCAATCTTAAATATCCTAGGCTAAGCCATAAACTATGTTAGTCTCTTCCGTAAACTCTTACACTCAGCCTGTTGCTCTTTTATCACTTATTTATTTTTTATGAGCCTGTTGAATGGGTCATTTATCTATCTTTTATCTTATTCAAACTATGGTCCTTAATTTTCTTTTCTTTATTTTACCCATAACAATTTATTTTCTATGTTAGCTTGAATATGACCAACAAGGCCTTCTGTTCTCAAATACACTCCATCATCACTTAACACACCTTTCTAACTATAAGACCTAAGCCCCGACTATCTCTGTATTCAGTCCACCATTAGGGCTAAGAGAATTTACATGTTGCATTACTCATTTATTAGCCAAATGGTGAGTCAAGGCTGTTAGGGCTCCATGGAGTATTACTTGTGGGTTCTGGCTTGAGAGAATAGCTTTCTAATTTGTCTAATTCATCTTAACACTTGGGTGTCATGGTTAGGGGTAGTAACTTTCTCATTTTTCCCCTTTAAGTTCATTTCCCTGGTGGCTGCAATTTTACTCCCTACTGCACTGCATTATTGCCTGTCTCTACATTAGGTAAAACATCTTTGAATAGTTTAAGTGTAGTGATTAGGGAGGATTAGACCTTTCATTTTCCTTCTCTGAACAAGCCTCTCATGCAGCTATACAATAACCTCTTGCTGCTAACACCTCACGACTTCCTACTGATCCTGGTGAGCTACAATAGTCTGTAAAACTCTAGCCGTAGGATCAAATAACTCTATTCTAGGAACTCTAGTGGCCTACCTATCTTGATATTCACCATTTCATCTAACACCATTCGAACACCACTTAACATAAAAAATCAATATATGCCACATTTAAACACCCATAAAATCTTGTATAAGTCTATACATAATTGTAACATCACATCCTCAAGCTATAATCATCACGATAATGCCTGAATCTTTGCTCTGATGCCAATAAATGTAACACCATACATAGCTAGCATCCATGTTACATCACAATTGGCTATAAGGGTTTATTTTCATAAATTAAACACCATTGGCTATTTATCGTCATTAAAAGCCAAAATAACTCATTAATTGCCAAATGGACCATGTGAACTTACCAAACATATTTTCCATTCATAACATATTTGTTCAAGAAGAACTATCACAAATTGAAGCTCACAATTCAGGTCCAAGCCATAGAACTCGCGATGCATATCACACTTGCCATTTCCGTGAAACTCTATATTCTGATGTGAATTTTGAAAATTTATAATTAATTTTAGGAAAATCAAAATCCTATAAACTATACCATTTTGGAAAGGTACGATGTCCTCTAACTACCATAAAAATTTTAGATTAAAAAAATCAAGTTTTCCCTGTAAAAACTGATGGAACAATAACACTGCTGACATCAAACTTAACAAATTTATATCTCTCTTAATACAGATCCAAATGAGGTTCTCTTAGTGGATATGAAAGCTAAGATGAGACCTAATTTTTGTAAAAATTTCAAGGGCATATGAATTCATTTGACCTATGAAATTTATTGCATATCAGAGGTTGCAACAGTACTTAGGCAACACCAGACCTGACATCAAAAATTCATAACTCTCTTTATACAACTCTTTTTCATACAAACTTGGTAGCCCTAGAAAGCTTATAATATCAACTATGTTTTGTAAAACTTCTTGGGCATTGAACTTCATTTGACTCCTAAATGATATAGAAATGTAAACTGACTATATGAACAGTAATCTTGACAATTCAACATAATTTGACAAACTTTGAAAAATTATAATAAATTTTCTAGAGCTCTAAATTGAATGCTCTTTAGATCTTTGGAAATCTCTAGATGAGAGATATTTTCTTGCCAAATTTCACACAAAAACTCAGCCATTTGGTTAGACTTTAGTTCAACTTAAGAAAATGGTCAATTTGAAGTCTATAAAGGGATAAAAAGGCACCAATTGCTTTCTTTTCAATCCACAACCATTTGAACATGTCCAAAAGTATAAACATAGCCTATGAAAGCATCCTAATGGTCTAAATCCTCATGCATCTCAAAACCACCATCCTAGTTGCTAATATACACATATATATCGAGGCATATGGATGGCAAAAACTTGCGTATGCATACATTTGGTTCCAAAATAGACTCATACATCATATTTACATACTCTTACAAATGCTCAATAATTTACATCCCATAAACATCATCGAGTTACAAATTTGGACATCAAAATGCCTAAAATTTCTATTCCATTATCAAAGTCCCATGCTTTAAGATGTTTGACCTCCATTCCTTAGCCCACTTGGCTTATCTAAACATGGTTAGATATATGTGGGGGGAAAGTGAGATTCAAAGAATTCTAATAGGTCTTTATCCTTTCAAACATACATATATGATGCATTTACATGTCAAATAATGTATGCATGCCATAAAGACTTCTCATGGACATATATAAATCAATTTCCTTATCATGTGAACTCATACATGTCAAATATAGGCTCTAAAAGGTGTTGGTCGAGCTTCCTCTAATTTTTTTAGGACCTTTGGATTTGCCTTACCCACTTTCAAGGGATTTTTGACTTAGCCTCACTCTTCTTGAGACTTTTGACTTTGTCTCACACATTCTTAGGGAATTTTGACTTATCCTCACCTATTATAAGGGACATTTGGCATAATCATATCCATTCAAGCCACTTTACATTCGAAAATATATTTCAAAAAGTATAATGGTATCGTGTTGTGTAATCAATAGCTAGAAATATATCTCATAGTTTAAACATACATACAAGCATCCAATGACAGGAAAACATCTAGGGAATGCAAGTAAGAAAGGTTAGAGAGTTACCTTGTGCCAAGAAACCCATGCTTTTTCCTTTGCTTTCATACTTCCCCTTGAGTTTCTTCTTCTTCTTCTTTTTCTTCTTCTTCTTCTTCTTCTCAACCATATGCAAATAATTAGGGAGGTCTTGATTCACTTGGTCTAGACATATCAAACAAGACACAATTAATCATTGGAACTACTTCTAACCTTACATAAACTTTATACAAGCTCACTTTCTTTTATGACACCATTATGGTTCCATATGAAGCACAATGAAGAAACCCTTAGAATTTATGATCTTGGCTCTAATTTATTATTCAATTTAGGACATATGACTCCATTAGAACTCATTAAAGTCATCACTAATTCAATTCAAGGAGCCTAGACTCAAGTTGCTTCTTTATGTCTTAAAATGGAGCCTACACTTCTATCTCATAAACCATGGTTTCTAAATTCAAACTGATGCTTCCCTTGATGCTTACTAATCATATCTAAGCCATTCCTATCCTTGAAATTAATTAAAACTCTCCCTAGGTGCCTAAACCTTGCCTTGGCCGAGACATGCTATATGGTGAGCATTCATGGAGTTTGTTTGATTTTCTTTAGGGCATTGACACTTGTGAAGCTTCCTAGATGTCTTATGATCTCATACATACTCTTATGTAGGCTAGACTATCATTAGAAAGCTGTAAAATTGGCTAGGTGTACCAAAAACCCTAAGTCACATAACTTGATTTCTAAAGCTTCTCTTTTAAATCTAATTGTATATTCTTAATCCTCTTGCTTGAAAGCCTTTGTATCTACCTTATTTTGGCTTGAATTTATTCCCTATTGAATGGGCCTTATGCTAGACAAAATTGTGCATGGAGGAAGCAACCAAGAAAAGCAAGAAAGTCATGGAAGTATACCTTGATTTTAAAGCTTTTTCAAGGAGCTTTCATTTAGTTCTAGCTTCTGCTTCAAATTATAACCTCCTCCTATTGAACGAACCTTAAATCAGTCCCAAATTAGTCATGAAAACCAAAGGAGAAAAGAGGAGAAAGAGGAGAAGAATATCGGTGAAGGAGAAAACATGAAAAACCATGAAATTCTTACACTTTTTGCTAGGTTTCTTTCCTTCTTCTTCCCTCCATCTTGTATGCCACTCTCATCTACCCTTGGTTCTATTTTAGATGTGAGAAGGTCAGTTATGAGGGCTAGCTAGATTTGGGATGTTTTTTAAGAAGGCAAAAAGTCCATTTATGCAACTTTAAAAAAATTACAATTTAGTCCTTCTTACTTCTTTCCAATTTGGCTCATTTCCATTCCTTTTTTAGAACCATCCTTCCCATCATGAAATTTAGATCTTCTAATTCATAAAATATCTTTAGTTTCATCCACATTGAATTTAAAACCTTGTCGAATGAGTCGGTCAAAGTTTTAGTCAATTGGTGACTAAAAACATAAACCGGAAGAGTTTTAACCATTCTAGAGATTCTTATGATTTGTAGGGCCTCTAAGAACCCTGAGAATTTCATTTTTATCATTTAAAGATCCTTCCTTTTAGTTTTATAAAAGTTATCCAAAATTATAAAAATGTCACTAGCCTTTCATCTATTTTTATTTGGCCTTTTTGGCTCTGATTTTCAAGCATCTTTAGCCTTATATCCTCATTTTAATTATCTAGAATATTGTTCTAATTTTATTTGGCCTCTAATTATTCAATTTATGGGACTTTCTTTTGTAATCTCCTTAGTTTAAGGTTTTTAAGACATACAAGTATTACATTAGACTTCATATACGATATCAACCTTGTTATGTCATTTCTGGGGAAAGTCAAGTTCTATTCATGAAAGAATAGTATTTGTTTTAAAGCTATAAGAAGGCTCCCATTAATATGAGGAGGTTAGTATTTCTATGAACTTGATGTATTTTATTTCAAGATCACAAATTAATTTTCCTAGCATGAAATTCTTAGATTACACTAAAACAAATTGTTCTCTACTATATTATTAACCCAGCTATTATCAAAGCTTCTTTGTGCAAACATCAAGCCAAAATTAGTTCCTTTGGCATCTTCCCATATGAAGTAAGCATAAAGCTTTCTTCCTCTATGGAAATAAAATGCCATAACCCAGTGGCTATATATACCTCATTTCGCACCATTCTTCTAGAAAAATTATGCCATAACCTAGCGACTATATATGCCATACCAAAATGCCATAATTTCTAGGTTGACTGAAGAGAAATTATGTCCAAATTAAAATCATCACAACACTTGCATTTCATTAATATTGCTTCATAATGTATCTCTTTACAAGTTCCATTTTTTCCCTTATAATTGGTAAGACATAAAAAGTACCATAATAACATAATGCCACAAAGTATATCTTAAGCAACCAATTTCCCAAAAATATGTGTCCAAATATCATCCTTCTGAAAATATAACTGTAACACCATCATTTCTAGCTCATATCTATCATCATTTACAAGTTCATGTGATATGTTCCATGAAGGAAGTAAGAACTTCTATTAAAATTAATACATTTTTTTACGTTGCGTCATATGTAAAAATTTCATTCGGTGTCACGTGGACCATGTGAGCTCATACCATCTATTCTTATATTTAATTACATGAATAAAACTGATTTGCATCATAAAATGTGGCTCACATCACAAGAAAACTGAAATGAAGCATAAAACATGGACATTTATTTTCGGCCAGATTTGGCTCTTTTTTTTACCAAACTTTGAAAAATCATAACTAATTCTAGAAACATTGAAATCATGCATTCTTAGCCATTATGGAAAGCTATGGATGTCAAATTTATACTAAAAATATGTCTAGATTATAACATCCATCACAAAAGATGTTTGACATTCAAAAAGGTCTAGAGGTCAAACTGCCACTGATGCTATCACAAATTTTTGTAGCAAACTTTGAAAATATCCAATTAATTTTAGAAAAATCCAATCTATGCAAATGATACCAATCTAGAAAGCCGTGGATGTTAGCTAGAAGGAAAAAATAACTCTTGACTAGCTCAGGTATGTCAAGACCTCGAAATCCAATCAAATAGTAACAAAGGTTGGCTATAATTCCTAATACTAGATAGAATTTTCAAAAATTAATATCTCCCTCTCTAGACATCCAAATGAGGTGCTTCTAGTTGGCACGAGTCACTGTAAATGTCCAGTTTCTCTATATAAAATTTCATGGAAATTGGACATCATTTGGGCCCTGTGTGATAGATTTCATTTTCGGACCAAATGAATAGTGCAGCATACCAAAAGTAGAAAATTTGCCAAATTTGAAAATTCATCAAATATTTTATATACCTCCAAAAATCATGTTCTCTAACTTCTCAAAAAACTCTCAATAAGCTCTAATTGCATGTCAAATCTTAGATCAAGAAGAGCTCATTTGTCTAAAAAGTGACATAGGGATCTATTATGATTTATTTTGGCTCTATATGAGGTACCAAAGTAACCAAATGGCTTTCTCTAGGGTTTGGCACCTTTTGGGCAAATCTAAAAGCATGATTAAGACTTGTGTCAGCTGTCCAAATGGTCCCAAACTCCATGCATCTCATTTTGACCATTTCATCCACACATATGCATAATTCTATCAAACCACCAATGAAGCTAATTTGCCACCATATACCCATTTTACATTCTAATGACTATAAAGCATATTCTCTCATTCATACATCGCATAATATCATAATTACACATGTCTAAGAGGTCATAGACCATATACATCAAGGGGTCACAACATTTGACATCATTATGGTTTTAAAAAAGTAAAGACTAAGCATATTGGTGTCAAACTCTTCTCTTCAAGGTGGTAAGCTTCTATTACCTTGTCCACTTGGTCCACCTAGCATATGAGATCATTGGAGAGGAGAGAATGAGATTCAAAGAATCCCAATATCTCATCTCCCATTCAATCATACATAATGGATGCAAACAAGTCTCACAAATGCATGTATGGTCATGTAGACATGTGCAAGCACTCAAGAAACATTTTCATTATTTAAGAAAGTCATACATAGCATACAAATGCTTGCCAAACAAGTGAATTGGTCTCACCCAATTTCTTATGGATATTAGACTTGCCTCACCCATTCTTTAAGAGATTATTGGACTCAACCATACTCTTGGGAGCCCATCTTACTTTTAGGAGACTCTTTGCTTTGTCTCAACTAATCTCAAGGGTTTTTGGCTCATCCTCATCATGGCTAAGGGTTCTGACCTCATCACCCTGAAGCAAACCCAAGCACACATCAAAACATCATATGAAACATAATATGTCATCATAAAACCATGGCATATGAAATCATGCTATCATACTTTTCATGGCTTAAAAATAAACATACACGTATTCTAAGACAAGCTAAGCATACATCCATACATGCGAGAAGGTGGAGAGAGCTACCTTGCACACAATCACACACTTTTCTTCTTGAATCAAGGCTTCCTCTTTCAACCACACACACAAACTTATGGAGATGCTTTCTCTTGGCCTAGGCACAATTTATGGAAGCCAATTAGGTTCATGAAATTAATTCTACGGCCATACAATTTGCTTAGACAATAGGTTAGCTTATAATCTCATTATGGTCCATAAATGCACCTAATGAAGAAACACTCAAATAAATTCTAGGTTCCATTCTTTTCTTTCAAATATGATTCTTGACTCCTTTTAAGCCTCTTGGAGTCATCACACAATTAAAACTAAGAGCCTAACAATATGTTACTTCCTTAGGTCATAATATGGAACCTAAAGCACCAAATCACTTTTTATGAGTTTTAAATTTTTTCCAAGGCCTCCCTTCATATTCATTCATCATATATGACACAAAAATGGGCTTGAAAAAAATTTAAAACTCTCCCTAGCTATGCTATCTTTACTTGGCAGAGGCTATGGAGGAAATGGAGCTTCTTGGAGTTTGCTTTGTTTTCTTAAGGGAAGAAGCATATGGGGAGCTTCTTAGGGATCTTAGGAGCTCATTTAAACTCTTATTTAGGCCTAGGAATCATCATACAAAATCAGATTTTAGAAGGTGCAATTGAAACCCTAGAACTTACATCTTGAAATCTAATGATTTTTTGTTAATTCCTTTTGCATATTCTTAATCTTCACACCCTTTTTCCTTAGATTCTTCCTTGGTTCTGCCTAAAAATCAAGTCCTCTTAGGGTTTTCTCATGTTAGGCGAAATGGAGGAGGAGGAAACCAAAGATGACAACCATAGGAAGAGAAATTACTTTGTTTTCTTGTTTTTTCTCACTTGAATCTTGTGTTCTTTGAGCTCATTTCTTCAAATCCAAATTTTCCCCTCAATTTTTCCTCTAACATAGATCCATATAATTCATTATAATCATAGGAAATAAAGGAAAATAAAGGAGAAGAGGTTTAGAAGAGAAAGAGTATGAAAAACCATGAAAATTCATACCTTTCTACCTTGAATTTCTCTTCCTTCTCTTCCTCCTCTTGTGCGCCTCATCCCCTATGTAACACCCTAAAATTAATTAAGGTGTTAATCATGGATTTGGGTTAATTAAGAATAATTAATATAGGATAATTGGGCAAGTTAAGTGAATGAAAATTTTAGAGAGATAAATTATTAATATGAGTTTGAGATTTAATTGAGTTAGAAACTCCATCTAGGCTCAAATTAAATTAAGTAAGCCAATGTTAAGAACTAATGGAGGGCCAATCTAATTTAATAAATTAGAGACCTAAGACCCAACTTGTACAAGCTCTTATAAATGGCTCAATAACCCTTGTACAGACTTAAATCAATTGAGTTCTTTAAACTTAGTCTGGCCCAATTAAATTTTTGTAGCCTAACACATTAAAGCTGGCCCAACAAGGTTTAAATCAGAACCCACTTGCAATTGGACCTTTGGGTCAGCCCATGACCCACATTTGACCTAACTTAAAACCCTAAAAACTTACTTAGCCACCCCTATTCTGCAGAAACACAAAACACACAACTCATTTTTGAAGGTTTGAAAGGAGGCTAAGGTTTGGGGCAAGAAACCCACCATTTCTCACTTCTAAGCTCAAAATTAGCCAAGGTACTTATTATATAACTTAATCCCTTCTCTTTCTCTTCATTTTGGCCTGATTAGTTTTTCATTTGGAGTATTTTCACCATACCCAAAATCTGAAATGTGGTTGTTTGGTATTTTCCTAGAGGATTTTCGGAGGTAGAGGCTAGGAGGGACATTGGGTAAGTGTAAACTCTCCATTCTAATGTATTTTCTACTATTTTAAAACCCCCATGGTTGATTTATAGTATGAGTATTAATTCTGTACAAATTTGCTTAGGAATTAGGGTAATATATTGAAGTTTCTGGTAAAGGACATATTCAATCCGAATTTGGGGATTTGTAGTGGTTGGGTAAGCATTTTTTGGGTAGCCCTTAGTATTTTAATTCCTTGGGTACTTGTTACTGCTATACATTATAACTTAAAGTAGTAATCTTCTGATGTTATGGTTATAGGGATATTTTGGCACTGCTAGTGGCTTTTCAATTATCTACAAAGTGAGGTAACTGGGGTTTATGCTAATTCCATGCGTATGCCTGTTTAATTTTGTATCTGTTGCATGATTATGATTTTAATGCTAAATGAATTGGTCGGCTATCTGTTATATGTGATTGGATCTTGTAAGTCCATGGTGGAGCTGTGGTGCGGCTGCCACCTGTGCATGTGCTTCAATTGGGCACTGAGTTATGATCAGACCCCAGATACACTGAGCCTTAGTGATATATTGAAGTTTCTAGTAAAGGACATATTCAATATGAATTTGGAGATTTGTAGTGGTTGGGTAAGCGTCTTTTAGGTAGCCATTAGTATTTTAATTCCTTGGATTCTTGTTGCTGATATACATTATGATTTAAAGTAGTAATCTTCTGCTGTTATGGTTAGAAGGAGATTTTGGCACTACTGGTGGCTTTTCAATTGTCTGCAAAGTGAGGTAACCAGGGTTCATGCTAATTCTATGCGTATGTCTGTTTAATTTTATATCTGTTGCATGATTATGATTTTGATGCTAAATGAATTGGTCGGCTATCTGTTATATGTGATTGGACCTTGTGAGTCCATGGTGGAGCTGTGGTGCAGCTGTCACCTGTGCATCTGCTTTGATTGGGCACCAGGTTATAATTAGACCCCAGATGCACTGAGCCCTGGTTGTGCTCAATGGGGAGTAGGTGCCATGGACGGGCCTCTCCCAATGTTAATGGCCTTTAACATGTTGAATTGTGATTGCTAGTATGGGATAGTAATCATAGATAGCCTAATTGTTTCGTTTACTGATATGATTAGTATGTTTTTTCATACTAATATGAAATCATGCATATAAGTTAATTGAACTAGAATATATGAATGAAATTTGCCTTAGTTATTGAGATTTGCATCTTATCCCATTTCATGGGGTTATACTTTCAGATAAAGGCCTTCGGGTAAGGATAAGGGGAAGTAAGTGGATGAAAATCTATGAGCTCTAGCCATGTGTGGAGAAAGCTACACTTGGGCTAATCTGAGTAGAGTAGATGCAATTTTGTTAGTCTTTTATATAGCATCATCATGTAATTATATTGCTAAATGTAGACATTTATATTTTGATTAGTTCGAATGTATCTATTAAAGAGTTAAGCCTCATTATAACTTGGTATTAGATGTATGAACTTATAGTATCTGATGTATGAACTTTGTTAAATTCATGATGCAATCTACTATTAGAAATGTCATCATAGGATATATTAGATTGTTGGTTTGAATCAGTGTTGTATGGAATCTTTAATAGAATGTATATTTGAATAATAATTGTTGGAAGCTTATGAAATTCTGCTGTTATTAATCTATAAACTTGTTGATATAGGGTAGTTAGAGGAGTAGAAATTGACTTTTAAGTCTTGAACTAGTAATGATAGATTAGTTAGGTAAATTAGGCTAATGAAAGCTATTAAAGTCCCACGATTAAGGTAGAGTGGCCCTAGAGTGTCATTAGAGGGAGAGTGGAGAGTATGAGACAAGATTTTAGGGGTTGTAAGATCAGAAGACATTTTGCTGCAGCCAAAATATTATTCGCCACTGCCAATAGAGGCGAAGTTGCCCAGGGAGAGTACAGAGAGCAATTCATCGCAGCGAGAAGTGGAATTAGCCACGGCAAAATGTGAGAGGCAAAACTAGGAGTCGTCTAGAGGGTAGTTCGTTGCAGTTAAATGGGAATTAGCCATGGCGAACTTTTGTGAAATTGTGTCAGGCGTTCCAGAGAGGAATTAGCCGCGGTGAAAGGAGAAATTGGCCATGGCTAATATCGAGAGGTGAGCGAGGTAGGTTCTAGGAGGTTAACTCGCCGCGGCGCCATGTAGGTTAGCCACAGTGAAGCTCCAACTCACCACAGCGAAGCATGTAAAGATAAAAAGTGAACCCGAGAGTAATTGGCCGTAGCTAATGGTCCCAAACTCTCATGTTATCCTAGAAATCTTAGTTTTTCATATGGTAGCCTCAAGGGATGACTTAGAAATATTGGTAGAAGATTCTTATAAGTTGGAATTAATGGGTAATGGAATCAACAGCTTACAAATGAGTGTTTGTTTCCCTTGTGTACATGAATGCTTGTAATTATTTGGTTGATGACTCTAATAACAATACGGTTCAAATTTTCTTGCCTTTTCCAAATGTAATTAGTAGTAATGTCTTGTAACCTTGATTTATGATTATTAATCATGTATTTTACCTTATTTACAATAATTAAAAGTTAGAGTCATCACACCCTAGGGTTTTCCTCTGGTTTTGGGTAGAACATGGTTGTGCATAATGAAGGGAGAAGAAGGGTTCATCATATATATAAGTGGGAGTAAGTTACACTTTTCAAAAATTCTCATTTTGCCCTTCATTTTTGGTATTGTCGTTTCTCCTTTAGCTCTTTTTTGAGAACCATCTTTTCCATTATGAAATTTAGATTTCCAATTTAGTAAAATGCCTTTAGAATCACTCAAATCAGAGCTAAAACCTTCCTGAATGAATTTGTCAAAGTTCGGGTATACTGACGTTGGAAAACATCCATTGGAGGGGCTTTAGCCTTCTCAGGCCTTCCCATGGTTTTCAGGGCCTCTGAGAACCTTAGGGAACTCAAAACTTTTATTTAAAAAGCCCTCCTATGTGAATTCCAAAATTTGCTCAAAATTATGAAAATGCCATTATGTTTTGTAAGAAATTATTTCTTCATTTTAGCTCCATTTTTCTTTTCATCTGAGCCTAGGATTCTCATTTTTAGGAGTCTAAAATGCTTTCCAAATTTTTTGGGACCTTAACTATCTCATTTTAGGGGACTTCCTTTTGTATTTGGTGAATTTCGTTCGTTGATGGAGAAGCCGTACATTACGTTTCTCACATTTTCTCTCATTTTCAGATAACCAAATGTTACAATAACCATCCCAAGTAATATTCAAAAAGCAATAAATGTTCCAAAATGTTTCATGATCTAAAAAACATCATGCTCAAGCTCTTTCATTGGGTGCATTGGGTAGGTCTTAGATGCCTTATCTACAAGCATAATAGAAAAAGTATTTTCCATTAAGTATAGCATCAACCATAATGAAAACAAAATGGCCTGCAATTTGTAGCTCCATAATTGGTCTTAAAGTGAAATCAAAGAATCTGATTGTTGTTGAGAATTAAGAAATTAGTGAAGCTCATAAAAAAATCAAGTAGTATATATTAAGCTTTTTACATTTAGATTTTGTAATTTATAAAGGACATAAAAACACTATCAAGCATCATCCCATTATCAAAACAAAGAATCTAGGTGAAGAATTGTAAGCTACAAAAATAGGAGTTTGAATCTCATGATTTCAGGTACTTATTATGTTATGATTTCTTGAACAAGAATGGAGACAAGTGTGATATTATGAGCTTCCTTAATGGTGCAAGATGTTGTGAAAACTTCGTTATGATTTTGTAGAGTCTCTTTTGTTGATGTGAAAATAGTAAGGTATGGAGAAATTTCAACAACGGTAAAGCTTCCCATTGCGTGTTCTATGACAAAAGTTAATGAGAATGGGTGATAATAACACAAAAGGAAAATGTAATTTAAAATGGATTAAATGCCCTTCTTGCCACATGACTGAACGGCAACTACAAGATGATGCCAATGGTCCAAATCATTTAAGCTATGACCAGTGCTTCTGACAAGCGAGGTGTAGAGAATTCACATTCTATTTGAAAGTAAAGTAAATTTTCAACAAGGAACTCACTTTTTACATTTCTTTGCAAATTTTGAAGTTACCTGGATATTATCATGGGATTACATTTTTACCTCAAAACCCCAATATTAGTTTCCAACCTATCTTATAGGGGATTATAGCATAAGATAATGGTTAGAATTTGATCCTCAAATGATAAGCAAAGAAAATATTTTAAATTGTGTAAAGAATATCCATTTAAAGTTAAGCAAGAAAACAATGTTCAAAAGAATTCATAATTTCTATCAATGAAATAAAAAAATAATGGTAGATTTAGTGGCAACGGCTTTGGAAGATGAGTATAATAAAAAATTAAAGGTTTTTTTTTTGGATATAGCACCTTAAGAAGAAAGCACAAATGAAGTTGTAACATCCTTAAAAATTATGATTTTTCAATTATTTAGTATTTTGTGAAATGAACTTATTCTAGCCTTAAATGAATGAATTAGAACAAAATAACTTTATATGTGAAGAGTACAAGACAAATAGGACCCATAGGAATTTTTGAAGTTAAATAAGGCCAGGGGCAAAATTGTCAATTGTTACTTGGATAGACTTTCATAATTTTTTTGAAGAAGTATTAAGAACTAACATAATATATGTATCATTAGTTAGGAAATAACACATAGAAAATTATAAAATTTGTTCTATAAATTTTTGAGATCACTAGGATTAGAAATAACATTAAATGGTTAAAAGCTTATATAAAACCAAATTGGACCTCAAAGTTTGAATTATCTACTTCAAAAGGTCCATCACAAAAAGAGCTACTAGATGGTGGTGACGAAATTCGAAGACGTGAGGTTAAAACTAAGATACAAGCAAAAAACAAATAGAGGTGCTTATTTGTTATCCTTCCACCAAGGGTAAACAGGTCATTTGGATGCTAAAATAATAAAATAATAATAATTTATGACTATAGATCATAAGTGGGACCCAGATAGGCATAAATTATATTGAATATAATAGAGGATGTGAAGACATTGACCGAATAAAATATTATGGAGAACCTATTATAACACCATAACTTTTAGCTCATTTCATGCCATTCATAAGCTTTAGAGCATCGATTCCACAAGAGCATATGAAAAAAGGGATGAAATTAATAGATTTCTTCGCATTATACTTATATTTAAAAATTTGCAATCGGTGTTACGTGGACCGTGTGAGCTCATACTATACATTTTCATATTTAATTACATCCAAACAACTCATTTGCATCCCAAAATCATGCCCACAACTCATGGAAACCGAAATGGAGTATGGAAAATGGAAGTTCATTCTCAGCTAGAATTGGCCTCTTTTCTGGGTAAACTTTTAAAAATCATAACTAATTCTAGAAAAATTAAAATTATGAAATCTTAGTCATTATGGAAAGCTTAGGATGTCTGATTCACACTAAAAATATGCCTAGACCACAAAATTCATCACAAAGAACCTTCGACATGCAAAATGGTCCAAAGGTCTGACTGAATTCTGGAGCTGTCACAGAATTCTGCAAAAAAACTTTGAAAACTTCAAATTAATTTCAAAAAAATCCAATCTATACAAATGATACCAATTTAGAAATCTGTGGATGTTAACTAGAGAGTAAAAATATCTCTGGATCAGTTTATCAAGCCTAGACCTCAGAATTCAATGGAACAGTAATTCTGGTCGAGCAAGATTACTGATATTGGACAAAAACTTCAAAACTTCATATCTCCCTCTTTAAACCTTCAAATGATGTGCTTCTAGTTTCATCAAGTCACTGTGAATATCTAGTTTCTGCCTATAAAATTTCGTAGCCATTGGACCATGTTTGCCCCTCGGATGACACAATTACACAACTGACCAAATGAACAGTACTGGTGCAAATCTGAAATTCTGATACTAACTTTGAAAAATCATAGAAAATTCCAAAGACCTCCAAATGACCTGATATTTGACTTTCCAAAAAGCTCTAGGAAAGATCTAATTCCATGCCAAATTTCAAGTCAAGAAGAGGTCATTTGGTCAGACTTTAACATAAGGGGGCAAAGTGACAATTTTTTATGTTAAAAGAGGGCTCCAAGGGTTCAAATTTGCTTCTCCTACTCCTAAGGCTCTATGAGCACGTGGGAAAGTATCAACATAGGCTATCAAACATGGCTCAAATGTCTAACAACCCAGATTTGTAAAACTCACTCTCCCACACTAAAACATGCACCATGTACATAATGCCAAAATCTTGCTATTCATACCAAAAACTTGCTACATCATTCAATATAGTTCTAATTCTCATACATATACAATATGTTAATCTATTTACAAGTATTCATAAAGTGCATACACCATTTACATCATTAGATTACATTTCTTGACAACAAAGTGGTGACAAAATAACTATTTCACAAATCCTTTGCCAATTTTCCTATCTTCAAGCTTGGTGGCTCCCATGTCTTTGTTCACTTGGTCTACCTAGCATATTAGAATATTGGAGAGGAGGGAGTGAGATTCAAAGAATCCCAATAGCTCATCTCCCATTCAATTATGCATAAAGAAGGTAATATAAGTCTTAAGGATGCATGCATGGCATATTAATATAGAAAATGGTGCAAGATACATTCTTAGCATTTACACAAAGCACACATAACACATTTAGACTTGCCAAATGAATAGATTAGCCTCACCCACTTTCTTCAAGGTTCTTGGACTTGCCTCACCCTTTTTCTCAAAGGCCTTGAACTAAGCTTTGCTTTTGGTCTCAACCACTTCTAAGGGCTTTTAGCTTATCCTCACCGAAGATAAAAGGTTCTTGGATTCTCCACATTCAAACAAACTAATGCAAACATTCTAAGCATCATTTGAACAATTCATAGCTTAAAATGGAACATTCAAACAAACCTATGGTTCCATGGAACATAGGTATCATACTAAAACACAATTCATAGCTTAAAATATACATACACACATTCAAAGACAATGTAGACATTCATTCATGTATGAGAGAAAAAAGAGAGCTACCTTTGCCACACAAGCACACTTTTTCTCTTGAAATTGGATCTCCTCCCACGGCTACACACTCACAACTAGGTGGGGCTTGTTTTTCTTGGCCTAATTACATAAAATAAGAACCAATTAGACTCTTGGAAGCATTCTTAAAGCTACCTATCTAGTTGGAACTCTAACTTTGTTTTATGATTCACTTATGGTTCCTAATGGCACTAATGAAGCAACACCCACTCTTTAAAGTCTAAGCCCCATTCTTTCCTTTTATACATGATTCTTGACTCCCTTTGAGCCTCTTGGAGTCATCATCCAATTAAAACTAAGAGCCTAAGTATATGTTGCTTCCTTAGGTCACATTATGGAACTTAAAGCACCAACTCATTCTCTAAGCTTCCTAAATTTTTTTCCAAGGCTTCCTCTCACATTCATTCATCATATATGACTCAAAAATGGGTTTGAAAAAAATTTAAAACTCTCCCTAGCTATGCTATCCTTGCTTGGCCAAAATATGGAGCCTTAATGGGGTTTAATGGCTTCTTGATTTTTCCTTGATGGGGGAACCACTTAGGGAGGCTGTTAAGAGTTGTAGGAGGTCAAGGAAATACTTAAATAGCCAAGGAAACTTATGGATTAAATCTGTTTTTACAATCCCCTTAAGTGCTCTACACTTTTCCAACTTCTAGTTTCATGGATTTCCTTGGAATTTCTTAGTATCTTCCATCTTCCTCTAACTTAATCTCACTAATTCTTGATGGTTCTTGAACAAAAACCCTTCCCTCTCCCTGGGTCTATTTTGGCCAAAATATGGAAGAAGAACTAAGGAAAAAGAAGTAACATCTTGCATGGAAAGTACCTTGAATCAAGCTCTTCTAAGAAGGCTCTTCCTTTGCTTCACTTGCTTCCTCAAATTTTGAAATTCCTAATAAACATATATTTCTATCTATTTTATTCTCCTAAACATAGGCATTTTAATAATAAAATATGGCTTTAAGACTTTAATTAGATAAGATTTTATTTTAGAAGCCATTTCTATATTTTAGGAAATTATTTACAAGATTTTAGAATTTTCATGCAAAAAGTTCTTTAAATGATTTTGTGAATTTTTCTATTGAATTATTCTTACTATTTGTGCAGATTTTTTGTTGGGCAATGGGAATTTTAAGGATAGAAATTAATTTAGAAAATGATTGAAGCTTCATGAATGGATCAAGAGCTAAACAACATGTGAGAAGCTACGTGACTCATGAAGGGAAACAAAGCCATGCATGTAGGGGCTGCAGCTGAACAGAAATGGAAGCAACGTGGAGAAGAAGTGGTAGAATATGGGAATGAAGAATCATGAAGAAGAGAAGCTTCGAGCTAGCTGAGAACAAAGCAAACAGACGAAGCAAGCAAGCTCGAGCTAGCTAGAGAAGGAGTGAAGCAATACATAAGAAGCATGCAGAACACGTGGGAGGCAGCATCAAAGGAAGCTAGAGGAGAAGCCACGAGTTCCAGCAGCTCAGAACACTCATACACATAGCAAAAGAAGCTATAGGGCTAATGCAAAAGCAATTGGAGAAGCAAACTCGAGCTTTGGTTCTACGTGGCTGGAACAAAGAAGAAACAACGAGCTGCATAAAGAGAGCTAGAGGAGCAGTAGGTCAGGATACTAAACTGGACAGAGAAAGCTGGATTGACACGAGCTGAAGCTGGGAGCTTGTGGAATAAAAATGCAAAGAAGTTGACGTGAAGGAGGCACTAAGACGTTGAGCTACAAAGAAAGAGGCAAGGCCACAGTTTTAACGTCAGCGAGAAGAACAGACCATGCAGCAACATCCAGTTATACGAGAAGCAAGAAGGAAACAATGTGGAAACAAATGAAGAGAAGCAAGAGTTAGAGCTGGAAGCAAAACACAAACTAGCAAAAACAGAGAGAAGAAGTTTGCATGGAAAAAAATGACGAGGAACAGCCACGTGAAGAACGTGAGAAGCAACGTGAAAACAACGTGGAAGTGAGAAGAGCAGCTCATGTGAACTCACACTCATGCAGAAATAGAAGAGGACGAATGAAGGAGCTTGGAGAACAACGCGAGACCAGAAGATGTAGCTCCAGAACAGCAGAATGCTCGAGTCTAGGGACAAATGCATGAAGACGCTGGATCATCAAGCTGCACGTGGTAAAGGAGAAGGAAGAATGAAGCTACGAGCTGCACGTTGGAATGGGAAGGAAGACGATGGAGCTGAATGATGGAAAGAAAAGGAGCAGGTTCGAACTGCATGAGCTAAAGCTATGTGGAGAAGGAAGCATGTGAAGATCAAGTAGAAAAGAAGCTACGTCTAGACTCGAAGATGGCATGAAGCAGGGATAAATTCTTTTATATTATATTCCAATGCATTAACCATTCACAGCGGGGCCCACACCTATACACACATGCATAGACACGTAAATAGTGAGAAGAATTCAGCTCCAAGCACAATACACACAAGCAGCATTACGTGGAACACGTAAAAGAAGAGCAGTTGAGCAGAGATAAAGCCACATTGTAATACAAGGAGAGAACGCTGGGTTATGACTTGTTAACACGTGAAGGAGAAGAAGAGAAGCACATGATTTTTAATGAGGAGATGGAGGCTTCATTCCATTATGCTTCCTTCATTCATTGGATGCCCTCCATTCAAACCCACAATCAATTCCATTCACGCCTCTATAATTTCAGAAACCCTTGCCTATATATATCCACAATTCATCATTCATTCGGTGGCCATATTCATTCTACATCCTTCACCACATTCACGCCGTATAAGGTCCAGCGTTCATCCACCCATTCATCCATCACCTCCATTCCATCTTCCATTCATCTCCACCATACAATGAAGTTCTAATCCATCTTGAGGCTAGCTAAGAGGAAGCTCTTGGAGAAGCTTGAATCCATGGATGAACATAGAATTTTTGGCTAAGGATTTCTTTATTTTCCTACACTTTTTTCTCTTTCATATATTATCTTAGTTAAGTTGTATTTGATAGGGAATTTGTGTAATTGTAATTAGTGGCTGGTTAGACACTAATTAGGGAACCTTTTTGTTGATTAATTGATCTAATTAGACATTGATTTTTTTATTATCTAATTTCCTATGTATGTTTCGAAGGTGTTCGATAAAATATATGAGTGAGATTATGTGTTTGAATGTTTAATTTGAGGATTCCTTAATGTTTAGTTGGTTAATTAAACATTTTAGGATGATGATTCAAGGGCTAATTAATCAGTTAATCAATTAAATTGGGTGTTCATTGATCTTAAAAACAAGAATTGACAATTTAATGTGGAGTTGAGGTTTCAATTCAACATTAGATCGTTAATCTCTTGAATCTTGAGTGGTAACCCAAGATAATTTATTATGAACACAATTAGGGACTCTTAGACCAGAATTAATCACAATTAGATTAGGATAAGGATAGTGGATACCAAGGGACGAATCCAAAGCTAGTCACAAGACCATTTTTTACCCATAATTCACCCAATCAGGTAGAATTTAGGAATTTTAATTCAATTTAGTTTTAGATTAGTTTAATTCAATCAAAACCCCCCTTAGTTTAGAAATTTTAGAGTCTTTTAACATTTGGAAAACTCAATTAGGCATTGAACTCCAATTCCAAGGGAGATGACCTAGGTTGTGCCACTAACTACATATTTTACCAACCTAGTTTTATTTTGAGGGTTGCGCGACGAGCCACTCAATTCCCCTCTTTGTTCTGCCCTCAAAACAGGACCAAACTCTCCATTAAAACCATAGAAAGAAAGCTTGAGAGGAGAGGGATAAGTTTCACGAAAGAAGGATATGGAATTTCTTAAAGTTTTTTTACCTTTTTCTTGAATTTCTTCCTCCAAAATCCTCCTTCTCTTGTGTGCCTAAGAAGCTGGAGTTTTTCTTTGAAAATGGGCAGAAGCAAGTCAGTCTAAAGTGAGGGAGAGTAAATGTGAGCTTTAAAGAAGAAGAAAGAAGCTTCCTTTTTAAAATTGTTTCCAATTTCACCCTTCACAATGGCATTTCCGGTTTGGCTTTGTTTTAGCTTCTTTTCAAAAATCATCTTTTTCATCATAAAATTTAGATTCCCAATTTAATAAAATGCCTTTGGAATCACTCAAATCGAAGCTAAAACCTTCCTGAACGAACCAGTCAAAGTTCGGGTCAACCGACATCGAAAAGAGTACACCGGAGGGGCTTTACTGGTCCCGGGGCTTCCCATGGTTTTTGGGGCCTCTAAGAACCTTGGACAACTCAAAATTTCCATTTAAAAAGCCCTCCTAAGTGCTTTTCCAAAATTGCATTTATTTACAAAAATACCACTGGCCTTTCAGCAAATTTTTCGAATCACTCCAACCTCGGTTTCTGGGCAACTCAAGGCTCAAATCCTCATTTTCTATTATTTAAAATTTTATCTAAATTTTATTTAGCCTTGAATCACTCATTTCAGGGAGCTTGCTTTTCAAACTGGCTTATTTCGGTAATTTTACAACGTACCGAGCGTTACACTTACAAAAGAACACATTAGCAAAACAATGGCATTTTTGTAAATTTTGATCAAAAGGAGATAATGTGGCACCATGTACAGGGAAGGAGATAATGCAGCATCATATGCAGGGGAGAATTCTAAGGACTGCATGCATTACAGAGCAATGATGATGCTTACATCAGCAAATCTGAGTAAAAGATTATAATCACATGTTTTACAAAAAGCAACTATTGATGTCATCACTAACTTTAGCAATAATTATGATAAAATTAATCGATTCAGTAACTTTAACCAAATAGAAAGGCAACTATAGTTAAATCGTAATTAAATATTAGAAAAAGAAAATCTAATGGTAAATATTCATCCTTAACGAAGGATACAATCTTAACTATTAAAATAATCCAAAGGTTTAGATTCTTTCTTACTTTTAAAAATTAAATCACAACCATTCATTTAATCTAAAATCTTATATCTAATCTTTAAATTCCAAATTTAATTTTAGCTATCCATCTAATCTAATGGCTTGAATCTTTCATCATAAAATAACTTTAAATCTTAGCCAGTCATTTAAAACAAAACACACATAAAAGCTCACACACATCTCACGCCACACCATTCCACTAAAACACACACACCCCTAAGGTCAAGAGAGGAAAAAAGAGGAGGACCTCAGCCAAGTAATAAAGAAGGAGGAGGGAAGAAGAGGAAAGAGAAAAGAAAGAAGAATGGGGAAGAAAACATTGCAAATTCAAGGTAACATAGATTATTTCTCTCATCCTATGTTTTCTTTTTCACCATGAATTTTCTTTTCTCCTCTCCTTCATGTTTCAGCGATGGCAAGAACAAAAGGGAGTTCTTAATGTTTTATAAATCCTTGCCAAGAAAAGATAAAAATTTACATATATAGCAAATAGATTCATTTACTTCAAGAAAATTCCAAATTTTTGGAGACTTTTACATAAATTATGAAACTTTAAATTTCATGAAGCCATGGAAGGAATTTAAGAGAAAATAAATGGGAGAATGATGGAAGGTGGCTTAGGTGGAAGATTGATTAATATAATTTTGATTTTCATGAAGTTATGGCAAGTTGTTCATTGAATTTCGTTTTAGTGGAAGCTTAGGAAATTTCATGAATATGTAGAAATTGATTTGGGGTTTTTGTATATTTAATTTTATTATGTATTAATGGCCATGTAGCAAGGGGAAAATGAAGAAAATTACACATTCACACACACACACCCATGCCTCAACCTAACACATATGGAGCACTTAGGGAAGAGCTTTTCAAAATCCAATTAAATTAAGTTAATCTACACTAAAAATAAGACTTATGGTGAAATTTTGGTGAATTTTAGATAACTATATAAAAAGTCAACTTTATAGGTGAAAGTGTTGAACAAAAGTTGCTTGAATTTTTAATTGTGCTATTTAAGGTATTTTGGATTATCTATATGATCTTATATACTCTATGTACTGTCTAGATTATGTTGATATTTATTTTGTAATTTTTGGAGTTTATTTGTGAAAGTTAGAATTTTACGAGTATTATGTTGATTTTTGAACATATGGTGGTTATTTGATCTGATGACATGTTGCTTGTTGTCAAATTTTATGATTAATATGGATATGGGTTGTTTGGTAAAGGACTGCCCTGTATATATTATGGCAGAGTTGCCTTGATTAGTAGATAAGCCTAGTGTGTGCTAGAATTGACACTGAGTAGTTTTAATTGTGTTAGATGTCCAATTTTAATTACTAAAGACACTTAAAATGTTTAAAATAACTAATTAGGACCGATGAGGGCCATTGAGATATTTCAGACCTATTGGAACTTATTAGGCCTTATTAAGTCTTCCTTGTACCTGAACAAGCCTATTATGGCTATACCATGTCTTGATTTTGGATTTTGATTTATAGACTATTCTAGATACTAGATAAGCCTCAAGACAAATCTAGACATAGAAAAGTGAAAAAGATAATATTAATTATTTAAATATAATTTTCTAAACTCCAGTACGCTGATTTGCATACCATCATATATGGTATTTTTATTCCATATTACATATGTCAAAACTTCTTGTGATAAGAACCTTGTTGACAAGGTGTTAGTGAAGTTGCTTAAGACTTAGTTCTCCTAAGTCTGCTCAATTAAAGAATATCTTGTTATACTATAAGAGATCCCGTTAACAAGAGCTTAAATATTCCTTACTGAACTTGAAGACCTTGTTGACAAGATCTTTAACCCTATCGATATAATATTATCTCAACCACTATATTGACATAGTTTAATACTGTCTCAATCCTAGTAGTGGAATAACTTCATGTACACAATCATATCCATATCTTTTATCTATAGAAATATCAAATTTCCACTTCAACAAGACCATTAGCTTTGCTTTTACATGATATTCTCATATAGAATGAAACTATAAAGGTCAAATCTAAAATTTTGTTCCATTTTATCCCATAAACTTTATATACATATTTGTCCTAATACATTTGAACATAAATCAAACTTTATTTGTACAAGGGAGCCATATAGCCGTTCTAGGCTCTTTTGATCATAACATGAATCAAATTTCAAAAATTCATAACTTTGGCTATACTACTCCATTTTTTGCAAATTAAGTGTCTACAGAAAGCTTAGAATGTGAAGTATATGTAAAAAAAAATCAATGCAAATGAATCAATTTAACCTACTAAAATCCATAGAGATCAGACACTACTACAGTAAACGACTATAACCAAACCCTAAATTTCAAAAATGCATATCTTTGGCTACATTACTCCAATATATGCACACTTAGTGGTTGTAGAAAGCTTATAATGCCAAATATATGCCTATAAAATTTCACAGGTATCAGAACTCATTTGGCTTATCAAATCTACAAAAAACCATATCTGAACCAAATGAACAGTACCAGGGCTAAAATAAAAAATCTGTAGAACTTTAGAAATTCAAAAAATATCCTACAGAGCCCAAAAATTAAGTTTTTTAGCTTTGTAGAAAGCTCTAGATGAGCTCTAATTGCCTACCAAAATTTATCAAAAAATTCATTCATTTGGTCAATTTTTGGTTTAAGAGTATATTATGGCTTAAAGTATGCCATTTTTTGTTCCAAGTGGTCCATAGTGAGTCATTTTTTGCCAAGGCTCCATTTGAGCACAATTTAAATGTCAAACACAGCATGCATTATTGATCCAGTATGTCTCAAAAGCCATACAACTCAAAATCACTATCCTACTTACCAAAATACATATATATAACTTGGAACTCATAGGGTCAAATTACACATTAAAACATATTTACAACTAAAAATGGTTTATACATCATTGCCTCATACTTTTGGGTGTGTGTGGGAATAATTATATCTTATAATATATGTATACATCATTACATGTGCAAGGATATACATAAAAAATCATACTAGTGTCAAAGTAGTACTTCTTATACTCTTTGCTTATCAACTTTGCATCCTTGAGAACCACCTGAACATGGCTAGGGAAAATATGGGAAGGAATGAGATTTAAAGAATCCCAATAGCTCATTCATCATTTAAGCATATATTTATGGCATACTCAAGGTCAAAGAAAGCAAGCATGCATGTGACACAACTAAGTATTATTCATTTTCATGTATTAGGGATCCTATGGCTCTATCAAGAGTAAAGACAAGCTCTAAGGGCTTTTGGTCTAACTTTACCCAACAATTAGGGACTTTTAGTTTAGCTTTACCGTCTTTTAGGGGATTTTAACTTAGCTTCACCCACAATTGAGACTTTTGACTTAGTCTCACCTATATTTAGGGGCTTTTGGTTTCATCTCACCCATTTCTAGGGACTTTTGGCACAACCTCACCCATTCAAGAGCCAAAACAATTCCAAATGCAAATTCAAGTGCTATGCAATTACATATAATTATTAAGTATTCATTAACTTGTATAATTAGTAACCAATATACACAAGCAATCAAAGACACTCAAGTAACCATCATACATATACAAGAATAGATGAAGAGATACCTTAGCATAAGAAGTCCATTTGATTCCCCTTTTGTTCCTTGGCTTGGTTTCTTAGCCTTACATTCAACACTTGAGTGGAATCTTACTTTTTTGGCCTAAACACACAAAATGAGAAACAAAATTATCAATGGAACCATGATTATACCCATTTAAGGGCTATACAAGTTAACTAGGATGTTAGGCTTCCATATGGTTTAATAAAATGGCATAATGAAATAACTCTTGTAAATTAACATCTTGGCTCTAAGATCTCACCTAATATGAGTTATAAACTCTATTAGAACACATTAGAATCATCACAAACTTAATTTACTGAGCCTAACACCAAGTTACTTCTTTATCCATAATAGAATCTTAAAAATTCACCTTTCAAAATAAGGTTTCTAAATTTAAAATAATTGTTTTTTTAGTGTTTGTAATTCACATCTAGGATATTTATAACCTTAGAATCATCAAAACAACTCCCTAGCTATCATTTCTTGTTCTAGGCTAAGACATGCAACTTAATAGGTTGTTATGTAGCTTTTATTGAATTCCTATGGAAATTAGCACCAATGGAAGTTCCTTAACTTCTTTTAACTCATTATGCTCTTACATAGGTCAAAATACCATTTTAAGACTGCAAACTTCCTAACGTGCAATCAAAGCTCTAGGTACTAAAACTTGTATTCTTTACCTTCTTACTTGCTTCCAATTGCATTATCATAATCTCCATGCATTAAAACCCTATTTCCTATCAAGTTTAAGCTAAAATCAAAATCCCTTTAATCTACACCTAGTTACGCTGAAAGAAAAGGGAGCATGAACACCAAGGAAAAGCTAGTTTTTACCATGGCACCATACCTTGTTTGAAACCTTATCTAGTAAGGATTTTTGTGATGCAATTAGTTGCTTCAAACTCTTTCTTTCCCTCAAGTGTTTAGGCATAAAACTCGTCTTTTCAAGAAGCCAAGATCACCATTAGAAAGAGCAAGAAGAGAAAAGCAAGGTTTCTAACTAAAAGAACATGGAATAATGCAAGTTTTCGTACCTTTTTGGCTTCATCTTTCTTTCTCTCTCCTTTTATATTTAGGATGCCATGGCTATTATTTTAAGAGCTTCTAGGTCGATTTGGAGGAGATAAGGATGTGGCTTAGTCATAAATAAAGGGTTGGAGAAGATATTTTATGATTTTTCATAATTACACTTTTATCACTATACTTATACTGCCTTATTTGAGCTCATTTTAAATCTTTTTTTGAGAACTGTGTTATCCATTATAAAATTTGGGTTCTCTAGTTTATTAAAAATATTTTGTTTCAAATTTATAGGATTTAAAGCTTTATCGAACCATCTGGTCAAAGTTTAAGTTAACTGATAACCTAAATCATACACGAGAAGGGTTTTAATCATTCTAATTGTTTTTATGATTTTTAGAGCCTCTAAAAACTTTAATGAGCTCAACTTTACAATTTAAAACTTCCTCTTTCATGTTTCTTAAAATTTACCCAAAATTATGATTTTGCCATTAGGTTTTCGGCCATCTTGTTGAGCTATTTCAACTCTGATTTCAGGCCATCCTTGGTTTTCCATTATGATTTCTAGATGTTGTATTTAGCATTCAAATTTTACTTTGCCTCAATTTATTTTATTCAGGGGCCCTTTCTCATCAACTGTTCAATTCAATTTTTGGTTTCTCCTAATTTGTACTATCCTTCTCTAGGCCTGTGACCTTACTTAAATAATTTATTCCATTCTTTAAGAGCTATTTTGAATTATCAAATTATATGATATTACACTGATATGCTATTGAGATCATTTACGATGCATAGAGTTGTACAAGGTAGTTCTTTCCCGAATATATTTATTATGCCTTGATCAAATGATGGCTTGAATGATATATTATTGTAATATTTTGATATAACTTTTCTTGGGTATCCATTAGGGGACAACTTAGTAAAGGAAGCAAGGATGAGCTTGATAAGTCATAGCAATGCAACATGATCCAAGTATTAAGCTTGCCGATGCCAGTGCAACATAATTTGGATATTGAGCCTAGCAGTCTCTAAGACCTAATGGTCAAGCTAATATGGAGAAAATATTGTTTAAATTAATTGTTTACTATATTTCCTATACTTTGCTTATATTTGTTTATTCATGGTATGTGAATTCTAAATCCATTAACATCTTATTTATTATTTATATTTAAATCATATTTTTAATTAATATGTTAGAAAATTCTAAAATTTACATGTTATCCTTTGTTTATTTAATCACATGAAATTCTCTATTATCCTTTGTATTTGTTATTATCTATTTATGTTGAATCTTATGAAATATTACATTATTCCCTATTTACATTGTTTCTATAAATGTAATTATTCTTTGTTAGAATATTATATTTACCTTATTCTCTACTTATTAATTGAACACTTAAATTTTTTCATGATTATTATATTGTATTAATCTTATCTATGTTATTGAGAAAACTATTTCTCACTCTATTTTGGTTTATATTTTTTCTTAAATAGTAATTTATAGAGTAACAATAGAACTATAGGTGAAGTGGATTCAATTCCCTCTGCGAGGATGGGTGTATGTGATACATAACATCCGAATAATATCATGCAACAAAATGGTGCACATTGTCCCAGTCATCTTTATGGTGACAAGAGAATAGGAATCTCTCCTGTATCTTACGAAAAGGATGCCTCCTTTGATCCCATGAGATGAAGACCAGGATCACTGACATCTTTTATTGTGGATAGGGAACTAACCATACTAGTTTTTGTTGTTGTTTGGGGTTCTTTTTGGGTAGTTCTACGTTGAATCCCTAGTGGTATATATGGTTTTACTATTATTGACTCACTCTCCTACTTTTTGGATAGACATTAATATATACTAAAAGTAGTATATTTCCATCATATGCCGTCATCCATCACATCAAAATAAGTTTAATTGACGTATAGTAAAATTTTATACTACAAGAGAATATTTAAATAACTATGATAATTATATATAAATTAATTGGTATTTTATGAAAAAAAAGTTCACTAAAAATGGATAATTAAAGAAGGTATTGCAAAAGTAACCTCAGGTTTCAACCTCTAAGAATAAGAAAGACTATTACAATATTGATATGTCCAATCTTCAACAATATTATTGAAAGGAATCTCTAGCAGAAAAATATCTATGTACCCAATCCTGAAAGGTAAAAAATTAGTACACTCAACATGTGAGAAAAGAAGGATCAATACAAAAGTAGTTGGCAAGATTCCCCCTAAAAGCAAAATGTGTTCCACATTTTTAGATTCTAGATGTTCTAAAGTTTATGGATTTCAATTCTTCTTAAGTCCATACAACATTTTATTTCTATATTTATAAAGTATTGTATTGATGCAAAAAGCATTGTAATCTTTGAACTTTTGTTTATTCACCCCTTCATTGCTTTCCTTAGCCATAACTTTTTATCTCAATCTCCTTCTACTTTTGAACTTTCTCCATTATATCAATGTTTGTAAGTTCTTATTCAATATTATTATCTTTTGGTCAAGATTATTATCTATATTTAGTTTATTTTATTTTATGCCTATTTTATTAGCATATATATAAATATAAATATATATATGTATAACTACACATATATACATATTAATATGTTGTGTGTGTATACATATATATGTATGTATACGTATACCTATGTATAGATATACATATATATATGTACAATTATTTTTGATAAATAATTTATTAATTTTTAGTAAGAACACATCGCAAAGTCAAAATAAATGCTTTAGGTCAAGAAGAAGCATATTTGGATAATATAGCTCAATTGGTATAGGGAATAGTAAAATCTTTTGTGGGAAAACCTAAATGAATACAAGAAAGATATCTATAAGAATTAATGAATTTAAGATGCCTAACTTTAGTAGATTTTAGATTGTACAAAGACAATTTTATTCCAAAATATTTTAAAAAGAAGGCAAAAATTTTGATTTTTAGAAGAAAGATTCCGATTAAGATTGCTAAAATTATTTGTTGAAAAAGTTAGAGATAAAATAAGACATAAACAAGGAGGATTCCTATGACACATGGACACATAATACATATTATAACTTCAATAGGATTAAAGTTGTGTAACAAGATAAAATTGCAAAGAAAGATGTATTGAGATAGAAAGCAAGGATAGTTAGAATTAGGAAATTTCTATGCATAGTATGGATTTGAAAAGATAAAAGCCCATCTAAAAGAGAAAAAATAAGTTATATTTTAAACCCTTATATATGAAATATAAAACACAATATAACCAAAATAAACCTTATAGAAAAAGATTTAGTGGTAATAAAATAAAAGGAGAAAATTACAAAAAGATAAAAAGGAAATAGTGTAAAGTCCCACATCGGCTGGAAGGGGCCTGTGGCTAGCCCATATAAGTGGGGGAGAATCCTTCCCCACCAAGGCACGCTTTTCCTGAGAGCTAATGGGAGAAGCCATCTCTCAGGAAGGGACAAACCCCAACGAACTGGGAAGGCAGGGTCTTTGACCCACGAACCGGGAAGGAAGGGACAATACCTTGGTGGCTTTATATGTGTTGGTATTAGAGCAATCCTGGCCCATGTGCAACCCGAGGACGGGTCGGCTCCTAAGGGGGGTGGATTGTAAAGTCCCACATCGGCTGGAAGGGGCCTGTGGCTAGCCCATATAAGTGGGGGAGAATCCCTCCCCACCAAGGTGCACTTTTCTTGAGAGCTAATGGGAGAAGCCATCTCTCGGGAAGGGACAAACTCCAACGAACTGGGAAGGAAGGGACAATACCTTGGTGGCTCTGTATGTGTGGTATCTGTAACAACCAGAAAAAAAAGTTGAAAAATTTTTGAAGGGCTAAAAATTTTCTAAGTCTGCTAGGTATAGCAAGAAACGGCATAGCTATAGCAAATGTACCTGTTCGCTATAGCGAGAGTTCCTTCTAGCTATAGTGAAAATTCTTCTAGCTATAGCGAGTGTGGGCATCCCATACAAAAATCAGGGTGTTGCTAGCCGTAGCGCACCCCATAGCAAAACAGGGGTCTGGGACTGATACGTGCTCGCCGTAGCGAGGGTTATTCTTCGTTATAGCGAGGGTAAGTTCAGAAAAGCGTGAAGAAAGAGAATTTGACTTCTTAAAGTGCCCCAACTCATCCTTTCTCTCTAAACTGACTTAAACTTCGTCCAAGCACAAAAAAAAGCTTGAGAGAGAGAGGGAAAGTAAGAGAAATGAAGAGAGAAGAAAGGGAAGCTAAGGAAGAAAGGTGAGAATCTTTAAAGCTCTTCATGCTCCTTCTTCTTGATTTTATTCTTCTTCTTCTAAGCTCCCTTTTCCATGGGTTGATGAGTAAGAAAGTTTTATTCTGACCTAGAGGGAGTAAGAAACTCATGTATCTTCACTTCCTCCTCTTTGCTTTCCTTTTTTGAGAGCGTGAGAGAGGAAGGATAGTTGGTGAACTTTTAGAAAGAGAAAGAATCCCTAGTTTCTTATATGCTTGGTAAAGTTTGCTATAGAGAAACCCCTAACTTTGTGAATAAGTGTTGAGCTATGAGAAAGTAATTCTATGCTCTTGTGTGTCTAGGCTCAAGAGAAGCACTTCCATCTAGTGGTGATTATGAAATCAACAAGGGAGGAGACAAATTGAAAGGGAAAGCTTGCGATTAGCCAATAAGGTAGCTCTCTCCACCTTCTCTCATGCATAGATGTATGCTTATGTTGTCTTGCATGTGTGTGTGTATGTTTTTAAACCATGAAAAGTACGCTAGCATGATGATGCCCTATGTATTTCGATGATGTTTTATGTGATTGCTTTGGTTTGCTTGAGTATGGAAAAAGCCAATAACCCTCTAGCCATGGTGAGGATGAACCAAGAACCCTAAAGTTAGTTGAGACAAAGTAAAGAGTCTCCCAAAAGTGAGGTTGACTCCTAAGAGTAAGGTTGAGTCTAAGAACCTCTTAAAGAATGGGTGAGGCAAGTCTAAAATCCACAAGTGAATGGGTGAGGTTAATTCATTTGCTTGGCAAGCCTTTGTATGTTATGTATGGCCTACTCAAATGTTGAAAATGATTTTCTTATGATTTCACATGCTAATATGCCCATGCATACATTTGTAAGACTTGGTTGCATGCTTTATGTATGATTGAATGAGAGATGAGCTATTGAGATTCTTTGAATCTCACTCCCCCTCTCCACCATCCTAACATGCTAGGTGGACCAAGTGAGACAAGAGATGGGAGCCACTAAGCTTGAAGCTAGGGAAAACGGCAAGGGATATATGAAAGAGCTAGTTTGTAGTTAAATTAAGAGATGTACTCTAATGATGTACATGATGTAGCAAGTATGAATACTTGTAAATGAATGTATTTATCATATATGTATGAGAATTAGAGCTATCTTGAATGATGTAGCAAGTTTTATTATGAATAGCAAGATCTTGGCATTATGTACATGGTGCATGTGTTGGTGTGGGAGAGTGAGTTTTGCAAATCTGGGTTATTAAACATTTGAGCCATGTTTAATAGCATATGTTGATGCTTTCCCATGTGCTCATAGAGCCTTAGAAGTAGGAGAAGCCAATTTGAACCCTTGGAACCCTTTTTAGCAAGAGAAATTGGCACTTTGCCCCAAGATGTCTAAGTCTGATCAAATGACCTCTTCTTGCCTTGAAATTTGGCATGTGACTAGATCTTGTCTAGTGCTTTTTGGGAAGCTAAAGATCATGTCATTTGGAGGTCTGTGTAATTTTTTATGATTTTTCAAAGTTGGTATAGAATTTTGGATTTTGCATCAGCACTGTTCATTTGGTTAGTTGTGAAATTGTATCATCCGAGGGGCAAACGTAGTCCAATGGCTACGAAATTTTATAGATAGAACCTAGACAGTCACAGTGACTTGTAGCAATTGGAAGCATCTCATTTGGAGGTCTAGGGAGGAAGATATTCATTTTCGAAGTTTCTGCCCAGTATCAGTCATCTTGCCTGACCAGAGGTACTGTTCCATCGATTTCTGAGAGTTTGTCTTGATGAACTGATCTAAAGATATTTTTTCTCTCTATTTAACATCCACATATTTCCATAATGGTATCATTTGCATGCATTAGATTATTTTGGAATTAGTTATACATTTTTGAAGTTCATATCAGTAAACTGTGATAGTATCAGAACCCACTCCGACCTCCAGATGATTTCACATGTCAAACGCTTTTTATGTGGAGTTTTAAGACTTTTATATATTTTTAGCATGAATTAGACATTCCAAGATTTCCAGAATGACCGAGATTACATGTTTTATATTTTTCTAGATTTAGTTGTGATTTTCCAAACTTTGCCTAGAAATGAGGCCAAGCCTGGCCGAAAATGAACATGCATGTTCCATACCTCTTTTTAGTTTCCATGGGCTAAAAGCATGTTTTTGGGATTGAAATGAGTTGTAATGGTGCAATTAAATATGAAGATGCATAGAATGAGCTCACACAGTCCATGTGACACTGAAGTGAATTTTTAACCATGTAGCAACTCTAAGAACATGTATGAATCCAATGAGGAAGATCTCACTTTAGTCTTCCTATATCTCATATGAGCATGTAAAGAATGATGGGTATGAGCTAGAAATGATGGTGTTACAAATAGTATGTTACAAATATGGGCAATTTGGTCACTTTGCAAATAGACGTAAAAGTAAAAAAGAAAATAAAAGAATTAAAAATTAGTTAAGAAAATAAACAAAACCTTCTAAAAATATTGATAAATGAAGATTTTACATTAGAATAAAAAAACAATAGTTCTTTTAACTATGAAGAAGATCATATTATCAAATCCAAGAACAACCTAATACATCAACCTCTGAATCAAAGTCAGAATACTTAGGCACAAACATGTGTGGATGCAAACATTGCACATCTAATATAAAAGAAAATAAGGAAAATGTAATAGCTAAAGAAAATATTTAGTTTTTGATAAAAATAGTAGACAAAATAGATGATAAAGGTATAAAAAAGATAGTATTTATTGAAAATAAAAAATATTTTAGATTAAAATGATAGAAGAATATAAGAACAACTACATATAACCATGAAAGAAGCATTAGAGAAATTTGAAGAAAAAAGTCAACCACTAGGAATTCAAGAATTATAATAAGAAATAAAGCAATAATAAAAGAGTTCAGAGAAAATGAAATCCATAGGGAATTAAAAATTATAGAAATAAAAGCTTTATTAAAAGAAAAAGAAAGAAAACTGTAATATCTGAGTTCTCGTAAAAGCAAGGACTCAAGTTTTCAGAATTTTTTGAAATCTCCTCGCTATAGCTAGGATACCTATTCACTATAGCTAGAATGCTAATTTGCTATAGCGAGAATGGTAGTTCGCTATAGCATGATACGATATTAGTAGGCATACCCATTAGAGCACAACAAGTTCAAGAAGCCCTCATCCATCAAGAAACTCAAATCATTCAAAAGCATATGATTCAGGTCCAAATGGCTCATGAAAGGATGGCCTATGCTCAAGAGGCCCAAATTGTGCTAGTATATGTCCAAAATTTTCAAAGAGCTCAAGATAATATCTATGTTGGACGTCAGCCCAAGTTTAGAGCCCAAGATCCATATTTGATCAATTCGAAACATGCTGAATTAGACTTTGGACATGAGATCTCTTTAAAGATGCAAAAGTGGAAGTCTAAGTAGAAGTCCAATGTCCTAAGAAGGTTCATGGAGATGCTAAAGGCCCAATGTAGTTATACACATACAAGAGGAGTGTCAAAGCCCAATTGGAATCCAATTGCAAGAGATTAAAAATCATGTGTTAACCATGTGATTTTTAATAAAGCATGTGTATCCCATGTGACTACTTAAAGAAGCTAATTAGTTTTGATTAGGATTCTTATGAATTTCGTTTTTATTATTTTATTACTTTTTTGGGACTTGGTCAAAGAGTTTATCTAGGAGATTAACTTAAAATTAATATCCTAATCTTATTCCTTGATTTTAGGCACTATTTAAAATATTTCTAATCAGATTTTAGAGTTTTAGTTTTATTAGGATTTTAAGTCCTTTAGAAATTTTGCCTATAAAAGGCTCCCTATTGTACTTTATTTTAGAAGATCATGAATAAATGAATTTGAATATTATTCAATACTTTGTGAAGCTTTTGCTTCTTTGTGTTCTCTGAGAGTTCATGTGACTTATCAAAGGATTGGTCTTCCTTTATGGCATCTTGAGGCTAGGGTTCTAAGAGACAAGTTCTCTTAGGGTTTTTCTTTTGACTAACATTCTTGTTTTCTAGCCAGTCCCAGACAAAGTTTCGAATTGTTGAAGGTTCTCTAGGGCATGTTCCTAGTGGGTCTTGCATCATTTGATATCAGAGCTTTGGTTTGCTAGTGCAAGGTATATCTTTGTGTTTCCCTTCCACTGTTCTTCATACTTTCTCACTTTCCATTTGTGTTATCTTCTCATCTTTATCTTTGTCTTCTATCTTCTTCCTTCTTCCATTATTGTGTGCCTCTATACTCATTCGAAAAAAAAATGAAAAAAAAAAGATAGAAAGAGTGAAAAAAAAAGTTGCAAGTTGTGGAGTTAGTTTCCTAATTGGAGACAATTTCCTAATTAGAGTTAGTTTCCTAGTTAGAATTAATTTCCTAATTGGACTCAATTTCCTAATTAGAGTTAGATTTTTAGTTGGAGTTAATTTCCTAATTGGGGTCAATTTCTTAATTAGAGTTAGTTTCCTATTAACTTGATTCCCAAGTAGTTTCCTATTTTTAAAGTTTCTTATTTTTAGATTTTCCCTTTTCTTCTTCTTCCTTCCAAGCCATCCAAACCTCCCCTTCCTCCTTTTTTTTTCTTTCCTCCTTCCCTTTTTGTTACACATCTCTTTTTCTTCTTTGTTTGATACTTTGAGAATTTGCATTTTAGGATTCTAGTTTTTTTTATTGCCACTAGTCTGATCTTTTCATTTGATTTGCTTATGACTTGCTTAGAACACTTGTAAGAAGTAAATCATTGAGTGGTAAAAGGCAAGAGTGCAATTAACATTAAAGAAAAAGCCAACAAGAGAGTTAAACACGAGTGAACTTATAATCTTTTGAGTGTAAACACGTAAGAAGAGTGTGTGAGGTCTTATTCCTTCTTTCTTTCTTGGACTAACTTTTCAGGTGACAAGATGCCTAATGAATACAAATTCCTTGAAGAGGCTAACAAAGAGCGATTCAAGCAAACTTGTGCATGGTTAGATGCATTCCAATCCAACTCCAACTCTATAGGACAAGATAAGGAAAAATCATCCCTTGATTTCCATACTAGATGCCTTATCAAAGAGAAAGCCTACAGCATGGCTATTGATAATAGTAGCTATGTAAATGTTGCTAGTACCTTACTTGTTGAGAAATTAAACTTGCCTACTATAAAGCATCATAGGCCCTATACCTTGTTGAAGGGTAGTGCTGAATTTATGGTTAATAAGCAAGTTTTGATTTCTTTCTCCATTGGTAAATATCATGATAAAGTGCTATGTGATGTGGCTCCTATGTATAAGGGACATATTATGCTTGGTAAACCATGGAAGCATGTTAGAAAAGCTAAATATGTTAAGCATAAGCATAGATATTGCTATTGCTATTCATTTATATTCAATGAAAAAAATCATGTATTAGTACCTCTTGATCCTATGGATGCTTATGAGGATTAAATGAGAATAGTACAAGCATACAAAATGAAAGAAAAGGAGAGAGGAAAAGAAAAAGAGAGAGAACATGAGTTAGAGAGAGAAAAAGTTGAGATTAAAAAAGAAAAGAGTGTGAGTGAAATGAAAGAGCAAGAGAGTTGTGAGAAAAGTGAGAAAAGCATGAGTGTGAGCTTGTTTGATGAAAAAAGAGAGGTTGAGAGCATGTGTAAAGATGTTTGTTTATCTACTAACAATCTTAACCCATCTTTATTTATTGTTGGTTCTAGCTTCTTATAAGTATGTGGAGATTTGTTTTCAAAAAAGCTATCCAATGGACCCTCATTTTCGACTAGCATTGAAAAGAGTTGTGATTGCCTAGATTTGCTTCCTATGAAACTACCTGATGGCGAAGATTCGAGGACGAATCTTTTCAAAGAGGGAGGGAATGATACGATATTAGTAGGCATACCCATTGGAGTACAACAAGTTCAAGAAGTCCTCATCCATCAAGAAACCCAAATCATTCAAAAGCATATGATTCAAGTCCAAAATGGCTCATAAAAGGATGGCCTATGCTTAAGAGGCCCAAATTGTACTAGTATATGTCCAAAAATTTCAAAGAGCTCAAGATAATATCTATGTTGGATGTTGGCCCAAGTTTAGAGCCCAAGATCCATATTTGATCAATTCGAAACATGCTGAATTGGACTTTGGACATGAGATCTCTTTAAAGATGTAAAAGTGGAAGTCCAAGTGGAAGCCCAATGTCCTAAGAAGGTCCATGGAGATGTTAAAGGCCCAATGTAGTTATACACATACAAGAGGAGTGTCAAGGCCCAATTGGAGTCCAATTGCAAGAGATTAAGAATCATGTGTTAACCATGTGATTTTTAATGAAGCATGTGTATCCCATGTGACTACTTAAAGAAGCTAATTAGTTTTGACTAGGATTCTTATGAATTTCATTTTTATTATTTTATTGGGATTTGGTCAAAGAGCTTATCTAAGAGATTAAGTTAAAATTAATATCCTAATCTTATTCCTTGATTTTAGGCACTATTTAAAATATTTCTAATCAGATTTTAGAGTTTTAGTTTTATAAGGATTTTAAGTCTTTTATAAATTTTGCCTATAAAAGGCCCCCTATTGTACTCTATTTTAGAAGATCATGAATAAATGAATTTGAGTATTGTTCAATACTTTGTGAGGCTTTTGCTTCTTTGTGTTCTCTGAGAGTTCACGTGACTTATCAAAGGATTGGTCTTCCTTTGTGGCATCTTGAGGCTAGGGTTCTAAGAGACAAGTTCTCTTAGGGTTTTTCCTTTGACCAACATTCTTGTTTTCTAGCCGGTCCTGGGCAAAGTTTCGAATTGTTGAAGGTTCTCTAGGGCATGTTCCTAGTGGGTCTTGCATCAGAGTTTGTGGCCATACAAAATCTAGGGAATTTCTAGTAATAACATAAGATATGGCTAGAGAAGCTGGGAAGCTCTTGCAATAGCAACAAGTGTCTCTTGTTATAGTGAAACCTGTTTAAGAAAAAACCAGAAGAGATTTTTAAATTGAAAGATTGAGTTGCTCGGGGTTCTCAAAGGCCCTAAAAACTATAGGAATCCCTAGAATGGTTTAAACTCCCATCAATGTACATTTTCTAAAGTTGGTTGACCCGAACTTTGACCGAATAGTACGAGAAGGTTTCAGATCTAAATCAAATGGTTCTAAAACTATTTTATAGGTTAGAGAACCTAAATTTTATGATGAAAAGGATGGTTTTCAAAAAGGAGTTGAAATGAGCCCAATTAGACAAAACCAAGAAATAGGGACTAAAGTGCAAAATGAAAAGTAGCAAAAAGTGGAACCTCAGCTTCTTAAAACGTCCAAAATTTGCTCCTCCTTCTAATTGAATTCATTTTTCCTAAATAGAGAGCAAAAGACCAAGGAGAGTGACGCACCAAGGGAGGAGAAGAAAAGGAAGAGAAACAAGGCAAAAAAGTATGAAAATGGATGGAATTCCATGGTTTTTCCTCTAGCAACTTGAATCTTCTTCCTACCTCTCTTTCTATTGCTTCATTGATAGGTTTGGTTCTATTTTGAGCTCTATCTAGAGGGGAGAAGTTTGAAATTCAAGGGAGGGATCAAAGCAAAGGAAAGAGCACTTGAGAAAAGCTAAAATTCAAGGTCAGTTTATTGCTTTTCATGCTTCTTCTCTCTTGCTCCCATATGTGTGAGTTTTGGCCACTTTTTAGACATCCAAGAGGAAATTGTTTTGAACCAAACCAAGAGTGAAACTTATGTTTTAGTGGGTGGGAACAAGATGGTGCAAAGGAATCTAAGAAAGAACCATTGAAATTCAAGATAAAATCTCTAGGGATTCAATTGCACCTTAACTTGTAAGAAGCTTTCTAGCTATATTTTAAGATGTCTAAGAGTTTATATGGGTTCCTAAGACATCAAGGAAGCCTCCCATATGCATCTCCCATCCAAAGAGCAAAGAAAAGTCCATGGGTACTCCTAGGCTTCTTATGTCTAGGCTAAAAAGAGTTCTCCCACCTAGGGAGTGTTTTAATTTCTTCCAAGCCTAGATTGGCATCATATATGATGGGAGCATATGAGAGGAAGCCTTGAAAAAATTTTAGAAAGCCTAAGATGTGAGATGGAGGTGTAGGTTCCATAATGTAGCATAATAAAGCAATTCCTACCTAGGCTCCTCCAAATGAGTATGTGATAGCTCCAAGGAGTCTAAATGGAGTCAAGAGACCTATAATGAAAGAGAAAATGGAGCCAAGATCTTAAATTTTGATAGTTGCTTCATTATGTCTTATATAGAAGCATTATGGAAATAAGTGAGAAAGTGAGCATATATAGGAGTTGTATAAGACTAGAGCTCATTCCAATGACTTAAGCATGTCTCGTTTAATGTGTTTAGGCCAAGAGAGCTTAGTACCGTCAAGTGTCAAGCCTTGGTAGAGAAGAGGGAGGAAGGTTTCAAAGGAAAAGGATGGAACATTAGCTCCAAGGTAGCTCTCTTCCCTTTCTCTCATGCATGTTTAGGTGTTTTCTTGTCTTTGAATGTGAGTATGTTTAAGCTATGAAAAATGTTCTTAGCCTATATGTACATACCATGGTACTATGATACTTTGTTTATATGTTTGAAAGATGCTTTAGGAACATGTTTTTGCTTGTCTAAGATTAGTGAAGCTGAAAGTCCCTGTAGCTAGGATGAGGATGAGCCATAAGTCTTTAAGAATGGGTGAAACAAGTTAAAAGCCTCTAAAAGAGTGAGGCTTAGTCAAAAGTCTCCTAAAAATGGGTGAGGCAAGTTCGAAAGTCTCTAAGAGAATGGGTGAGGCTAAACCATTTTCTTCGCAAGCCTATGTATGTTATATATGATATCTTGAATGAAAGAAATGTTCTATGTATGTTTATGAATTGATAGCTATGCATCTATTTTTAGACTTGAAATTACATTCATTATGTATGATTGAAAAGGGTGAAGAGCTACTAGAATTCCTAGAATCTCACTCTTTCCTCCCTATTACCTAACATGCCTAGGTGAACTAAAAGAGCCAAGAGATTAGGGTAATCAAGCTTGAAGGCTAGAAGATTGACAAAGAAATGGCTAAATACTTGTATTGAATCCATATTGTTGTCAAATGGTATAATATCATGATGTATATGATGTAAAAAGACTTGAACACTTGTAAATGTATAGATAGATGGTTATGTATCCTTTTGGAAGCCATATGCATGAACATATGAGCTTTTGACATTGATATGCATTAATGGCTTTGTGAAACTTTGTATATATGAACAAGTGGGGTAGTAGTTTTGTGATGTATGAACATTCAGAGCTCTTTGACAAGTTTAGTAGGCTATATTTAAATTTTTTCACGTGCTTAAGAGGTCATGGTTAGGGTAGAAAAGCATTTGGTCTCATTTTGACCCCCTTTGGTGCTTATAAAGTTTATTTTGATATCCTATATCACAAACTAACCAAATAGAGAAATTTTTCCATGAAATTTGGCATGAATCTAAGTCTCATCTATATTTTTTTGTAGAGCTAAGAATAGTATTATTTGGAGCTCTAGAGAATAAATTATGAATTTTTAAAGTTGAAAATGTTTTTAGATTTGGCATATGTATTGTTCATATAATCAGTTTCTTCTCTTCTATCATTTAAGAGCTAAATGAAGTTTGATTGCCTTAAAATTTTATAGACATAAACTAGACATTATAATCTTTCCATAGCCACAAAGATTACCCAATTTGGAGTTATATTGAGGGAGATATGTATTTTTGAAGTTGGGACTTATTGTCAGTAACACAACAGGACCCCAAGTATTTTCTGTCAATTTTTCTTAACTTATTGTCCTTTTCTAGTTCTAGAGCTATTTTTTTCCTAAATTAGACATCTGTAAATTTCTAAATTGGTATATTTTAGTTAATTTGTATTTATTTGGAATTACTTATGAATTTTTGAATTTCATATCAGTAAACTATATCAGAACTCCAGGACAGCCAGTTAATTTGTATTTATTTCATGTCTTGGAAGTATTTTTAGCATACATTTAACATTCAAGGCATTCCAGAAAGATATAGTTTGTTGGATTTTGATTTTTCTAGGTTTAATTATAAATTTTTAAAATCTGTGATAGAAAACTAAAATTTAAGCCCGAAAACAAACATGTATTTTCTGATGTGTGAGGCCCCAAATCCAAATTGCATAAAATGTTTTATGATGTTTATGACTTGTATAGATAGATTATGAGTAGAGTATGACATTTGAGAATTCAAGGGTCCATAGACTATAAAAGAGAAATTTTGAATCCTACATAACGTGGAATATTGCATTATTTAATGCTTTTTCTCTGAAAATCGTTACGTTAAGGGTGTGGAGCCCTTGAAAAGTCATATGTAAGGCTAAAGTTAGATGGTGTTATATTTTGGTATCAGAGCAAAGTTCTAGGTGTTTTAAGGATGCTTAAGGCTTGAGGATATAGCGATAAGACTATGTAAAGGCTTGGATAGTTATGAAAAGCCTTATATGAGACATTTAAGGTGTCTAAAGTTGGCATATGACTATGTTTATGTTAAGTAAGATATGGAATGGTGACAATTGTGTCGTGCAACCTCAAAATAAATTAGGTTGAAATATATATATATATAGCTAGTAATGCAACCTATATCGTCTCCCTAGGAAATGGAACTCAATGTTTAATTGGGTTTTCTAAGTGTAAAAGAACTCTACAAATTACCTAATTAAAAGAGGGGTTTGATCTAATTAAATTAAGTAAAATAAAATTGAATTAAAACTCCTAATTACTACCTAATTGCATAAATTAAAAAGTGAATGATAGACATGTAACTAGCTTTTGATTCATCCCTTGGTATCCACTATCCTAATCTTAATTCAATTGTAATTAATTTTAGTCTAAGAGTCTCTAATTGTGTCCATGGAAAATGATCTTAAATTACCATCTAAGATTCAAGAAATTAATAATCTAATGTTAAATTAAAACCTTAATCCTACGTCAAATCATTAATTTTTACCTTGAAGATCAATGAACACTCAATTTAGCCTCTGAATCATCACCCTAAGATGTTTAATTTATAACACCCTAAAATTAATTAAGGTGTTAATCATAAATTTGGGTTGATTAAGAATAATTATTATGGAATAATTGAGCAAGCTATAGGAATGGGAATTTCTAGACCAATAAATTATTAATATGGGTTAAAGGTTTAATTAGGTTAGAAACCTCATCTAGGCCCAAATTAATTTTTGTAAGCCATAGATAAGGATTAATGGAGGCCTAATGAATTTAGGAATAAAGCCAACTTCCTATTGTGAGTCTTGGCCAAAGAGAGACCACATAGCAATGGTCCAATTTGGTTTAAGGAGATAGAGGCACAAAACTCATTTTGCATGAACTTTTATAATTGGCCCAACATTCCTTATGTAGATCCAAACCAAATAGACTCTTGGAACTTAGCCTAACTCAATTAAATTTCTACAACCCAACTCATGAAATCTGGCCCAACAAGTATAAAATCTGAACCCATGTGGATTTGGGCTTTTGGATCAACCCATAACTCATTTAGGACCTAACTTAAACTTTAAAAATCATTTTAGCCACCCCCCATTATGTAGAACCACAAGACACATAAGGTAAATTCGAAGGTCTCTTGGAGGCCAGGGTTTCCTCTACCTTCTTGACCCTATTTCTCACTTCTAGAGTCAAAATCAACCAACGTGAGTGTTATATAACTTAATCCTTTTTTTTTCTCTTCAATTTGACCTGATTGGCTTCTCATTTAGAGTACCTTCACCATACCTAAAATCAAAAAATGTGTTTTTGGTGTTTTTATCGTGAAATTTTGTAGGTTGAGGTTAAGATGTTCTTAGGTAAGTATAAACTCCTCATTTTGATGTTTTCTCTACTAGTTTAGGACCCTTATAACTAATTTATGATATAGGTATTGTTTTTTATAAGAATTTACTTAAAATTTGAGGTGATGTTCTGAGGTTAGTGGTGTAGGGTTGACCAAATCCGAATTTGGTTCTTGTGGTAATTAGGTAAGTGTTTTTGAATTGTCATTTGTAGTGAAACTTCTTGAAAGATGGGCTTGCTAATATAAATGATGATTAGGGTTAATAGTAGTTTGATTTTGTGTCTATAGGCTAAAGTAGCATTCAATTGGCTCTTAAAGAATTGGCTACAAGTGAAGTAATAGGGGATTATATTAATTCCATTCATATATTTTCTTTAATTTTATATTTGCTATACATGAATGATTTGAAATGCTAAATGAATTGGTTGGCTATCTATTGTATTGTGTTTGGACCTTGTGAGTCCATAGTGGAGCTGTGGTGTGGCTGCCACCCGTGCATGTGTTTCGATCGGGCACCAGGTTATAATTAGACCCCAGATATACTGAGCCCTGGTTGTACTCATTGGGGAGTGGGTGCCATGGATGGGCTTCTCCCGGTGTTATTAGCCTTTAACATGTAGAAATGTGATTCCTAGTATGGGATGGTAATCATAGTAGTCTAATCATTTCATTTACTGATATAATTGATATGATTCTAACGGTCATTTTGATTCATGCATATATGTTAATTAAATTGGATTATATGAATAGCAATTACCTTAGTTACTGAGATTCGTAACTCACCCCGTTTCATGGGATTATACTTTTAGGTGAAGGCCCTTCGGGTAAGGATAAGGGGAAGTAAGTGGATGAAAATCCATGAGCTCTAGCTATGTGTGGATGAGGCTACACTTGGGCAGATCTAAGTAGAGTTTATGCAAATTTTGTTATTCTTTTATATAGCATTGTTATGTAATCATATTGCCAAGTGTAGGAGTTTGTATATCGATTACCTAGGATGTAACCATTGAGGAGCTAGGCTTTATATTAGTTTAGTATTGGATGTATAAACTTATAACATCTGCTATAAACTTTGTTGAATTTACAATATGGTTTACTATTTAGAAATGTAATCATGTGATACATTAGATGTTCATCTGAACCAGTGATGCATAAATCTCTAATGGAATATGTATTTGAATGATAATTATTGATAGTTCATGAATTCTTACTGTCATTAATCTATGAACTTGCTGATATATGATAGTTGGATAAGTAGAAATTAACACCTAATCTTGAACTAGTAATGATAGATAAGCTGTGTAAATTAGGTAAATGAAGGTTATTAGAGCCTCACAAATTAAGGTAGAATAACCCTAAGGTGTCACTAGAGAGAAAGCTAGAGTGTATGAAACAAAATTTTAGAAGTTATAGGACCAAAAGGTGTTTCGCCGGGGCCAAAATAGTCTTAGCTGTAGCCAATAGAGGCGAAGTTGCCTAGCGAGAGTAACAGAGTGCAATTCATTGTAGCAAGAAGTGGAATTAGTTGCGGTAAAATGTGAGAGGCCAAATTGGAAATCTTCCAGAGAGTAATTCACCGCAGCACAAAATGGAATTTGCCGCGGCTAGAATCAAAGGGCGAGTTTGGTTATGTTCCATAAAGGAATTTGCCATGGCTAAAAAGAGAATTGGCCGCAGCCAATATTGAGGGTGAGTGAGGTAGGCTCCAAGAGGTCCTCTCGCGTGTGGCGAAATCTGTCATGATGTAAGAAGTGAACCCAAGAGTAATTGACCACAGTGCAAAATTATTTAGCCACAACAAAGGTTATCAAACTTTTATTTTAACCTAGAAACCTTGGTTTTTCTTATGGTAACATCAAGGGATGATTTAGAAGCATTTGTAATGGGTTTTTGGAAGTTGGAAGTTAATGGATAATAAATCTAAAGGCTTTTAATTAAGGATTTGTTTCACTTATGTACATGAATGGTTGTGATTGATTGGTAATGACCCTAATAGCACTAAGGTTCAAATTTCCTCACTTCTTTTACTCATTTGATTATTTGAAATGATTTCTTGCCTTGGTTTATGATTTCTGACCGTGTGTTTAAGCTTAACTACCATAATTTGAAGTTAAAGTCATCACATTTGGTATCAGGGCAATGGTTCAGGCAATTATCTTTGATTTTCAACTTTGCAGTTAGAAAACTTGGCAATCATGATGCATACATGATAGGAATAAGAACATTGTGCCTAATGATATACTGGCTATGGTTGGAGTTATGTTTTGTTTGGCTTGGGCTGTAGCTTAATGGGGGATGATTGTGGTTGTGCTTGTGGCATTGTAGAGTGAGATGGCTACATGTAGAGAAACAACTAAAATGCTAAGAGAGATGCAAAAGGCTATGGCTACAATGGCCAACCGAATGAGAGAACAAGCTAAGGCCCATAAAGCTATAGTTAGGTCAATGATTGACCAGCTTCAAGAGCAAGCCAAGGCTCATGCAACAACTATGCAAATGCTGTAGCAGTTACATGAAACCATGAATAGGCAGAATCAAGAGCTGCTGATGGAAAATCGTGTTTATGTTGGTCATAACCTTGGTATGGGACACTAAGGGGAGGATGGTGACCTCTCTATTGTGTTGGCCAAGTTTAGAAAGGAAATTTTCTATCATTTTTAGGGGAGTTGGACACTGAGAAAGCTGAGAGGTGGCTGATGCAACTAGAAAAAATCTTTGAGGTTATGACTTGCACCACAGAGCAAAAGACAAAATTGGCCATATACAAGTTGGAAGGTGAGATTGAGCATTGGTGGTGGAACGCTTTCAGATTGTTAATCGCAAGGAGGATACCCTTAACTTGGGAAAGCTTCCAAACCACCTTTTAGAGTAAGTATTTCCTACTTTTGGTGAAGGCTGGTAAGGAAGCTGAGTTTAACTTCCTTAAATAAGAGGACATGAACGTGGATCAGTATGCAACTAAGTTCATTCAATTGTCTTGCTTCTCCTCCTACTTGAAGGTAAGCATGATCAGGGCATAAAGCCCTTCAGGGGCAGAATTAAAAAGAGAACTAACAGTGGTAGTGACTCTTGGGGTAAGAGACCACCCCTAAGGAATGTCCCTTAAAGAAGAAGCATGGGACCCCCAAAGAGTGTAGTTAGTGTCCCATCAACTTGTGTCAAATGTAGGAAGAGCCATGGTAATGGACCATGCCCGGTGTGCTATATTTGTGGGAAACTTGGACACTATGCAAGGACTTGCATGGTGTCACGATAGTCGGCCTCATCTATTAAACCACTTACACAAAGAAGGGTGTTTGTACTTACACAATAAGAGGCTAGTAGATCCCCTAGTTTGATCTGAGGTACTTTACTTGTCCATAATCATATTGTAGATGCATTGTTTGATTCAGGTGCAACCTACTCATTCATCTCAAATGACTATGTTAAGCATCTGGGTCTTAAAAGTAGCCTATTGCCATTTCAATTATCTGTATCCACCCCTACTAGATATTCTATGGTTACATCTAATGTGTGCTTGAATTGTATTGTACAATTGGATAGCCATTGTACTACCCTTGACTTGATTTGCATCCTTTTGTGTGATTTTGATGTAATCATTGGTATGGATTGGTTGTCAACTAATAATGTAATACGTGATTGTAACCGTAAGACTGTTTCTTTACCTACAAATATACCAAAAACTTATCTTATGACTGAGCTTACTTGTGTATCTATCGCCCAAGCTAAGAGGTACCTTAGCCATGGTTATTAAGGGTTCTTAATGTTCTTTTCATTGCATATTGAGGTTGATAATGGGTTAGAAGATATACCTATGATTAGGGAATTTCTCGAAGTTTTTCTTAAGGAATTTAGTGTACTACCTCCAAAGAGAGAGAGTTAGAATTTTCCATTGATTTGGTACCCGGTATAGGTCCGATTTCTAAGGCTCCACATAGAATGGCAATTACTGAGTTGGTTGAGTTAAAGAGTTAATTATAGGAGTTACTTAAGAAAGGGTTTATTAGGCCAAGTTTATCTTTGTAAGGAGCACTAATGTTGTTTGTCAAGAAGAAGGATGGTAGCCTTAGGCTTTGTATTGACTATAGGCAATTAAACTAAGCGACCATCAAGAATAAATACCCTTTGTCTAGAATTGATGACTTACTTAACTAATTAGCTGGAGCGTCAGTCTTTTCAAAGATTGATCTCAGATTGGGATATCACCAACTTAGAATTAGGGCTGAAGATGTACCTAAAATCACCTTTAGGACTCGATATGGCCATTATGAGTTCCTAATTATGCCTTTTGGGTTAACCAATGCCCCTACCATTTTTATGGATTACATAAATAGGATTTTTAGGCCCTATCTTGCCCGGTTTGTGGTAGTGTTCATTGATGACATCCTTATCTACTACAAAAGTAGTGAAGAGCATGAAGAGCATCTTAGGATAGTTCTTCAAACATTGAGAGAGCATAAGTTGTATGCTAAGTTGAACAAGTGTAAGTTTTGGTTGTGAGAAGTCAAATTTCTAGGTCATGTGATATCGGAACAAAGGGTAGTAGTAGATTCTAGTAAGGTAAAAGCAGTACTAAATTAGGAGAGACCCAAGATAGTAACTAAAATCTGTAGCTTCTTAGGTCTTGTTGGCTACTATAAAAGATTCATTAAAGGATTTTCTCAATTAGACATGCCTTTGACTAAGTTGACCACGAAGGACTAACCCTTTGTGTAGGATTCCAAGTGTGAAGATGCCTTTCAAGAGCTTAAGGATAGGTTAACCACCGCGCCTGTGTTAGTGATACCCAACCCTAAAGAGACATTCACAGTCTATAGTGATGCTTCTAAGAAAGGATTAGGGCGTGTTTTAATGCAATAAGGTAGGGTGATAGCCTATGCCTCTAGGTAACTTAGGCCTCTTAAGGAAAATTACCCCACCCATGACCTAGAACTAGTAGCTATTGTTTTTTCCCTTAAGATTTGGAGGCACTATCTCTACGGTGCACAATTTAAGGTATATAGTGACCACAAGAGTTTGAAGTATCTGTTTGACAAGAAAGAGTTAAACATGAGGCAGAGAAGATGGATGGAATTCCTTAAAGACTATGATTTTTCCTTAAAATATCATCCAGGGAAGGCAAATGTGGTCGCTGATGCCTTGAATAGGAAATCTATTCATATGACAATGATGATGCTTAAGGAGCCAAAGTTAATTGAGGAATTGAGAGATTTGAACTTATCCATTTCAGTACATTCTAGTAGCCTTTTTTTGGGAGAATTGAGGATAGAAAATGACCTTAAGAAGAGGATTAAGGAGGCCTAAGAGCTAGATGAATACTGGGGAAGAATTAGAGAGCAAACCAAGAGTGGTGAGATCAAAGGTTTTGACCTATCAAAAGATGGCTTGGTAAGGAATCAGGGTAGAGTGTGCATACCCAAGGATGAAGAGTTAAGGAATATAGTTTTGTCGAAAGCTCATAAGAGTAAGTACACCATTCATCCAAGCACCACTAAGATGTATAGGGACCTTAAGAAGAGCTTTTGGTGGCTTGGGATGAAGTCGGATATAGCAGGGTTTATTGTAAGATGTCTAGTTTGTCAGAGGGTTAAAATTGAACACTAAAGACCTATAGGTTTGTTATAGCCTTTAGAGATTCTAGAATGGAAATGGGATAGTATATCCATGGATTTTTGTGATGGATTTGCCTAGAACATCCTCGAGTTATGATGCTATTTAGGTGATTATGGATAGATTAACGAAGTTTGCCCACTTTCTACCTATTAGAGCCACTTATCCTCTGGATAGACTAGCCCAATTGTATATTTGTGAGATTGCATGGTGTCCCTAATAGCATTGTGTTAGATAGAGACCTAAGGTTTACATTAAAATTTTGGCAATCTCTATAAGAAGCTTTAGGTACTAGTCTTAATTTTACCCCTACCTATCATCCCCAGTCAAATGGGTAAATAGAGAGAACCATTCAAACCCTTAAGGACATGCTTAGAGCCAGCGTGTTAGAATTGAAGGAGAATTAGGATGTGTACTTACCTTTAGCTGAATTTGCCTATAATAATAGTTACCATTCTAGTATCCAGATGGCACTATTTAAGGCACTCTACGAGAGAAAGTGCAGGTCACCCTTATGTTGGGTAGAGCTCGATGAGAGAAGTCTCCTAGGATTAAACATAGTGGACTAAACCACCCACCAAATAGAACTCATCAAAAGAAGTTGTTGGCTACCCAGAGTAGGCAAAAGAGTTATGCGGATAAAAGAAGGAAACCCTTATAATTTGATGTGGGAGACCATGTGTTCCTTAAGGCTACTCCGGTGATCGGTACAGGACAGTCTATCAGGACAAGAAAGCTCAATCCTCATTATCTTGGTCTTTTCTAAATCCTTAAAAGGATAGGACTCATAGCCTATAGAGTTGCATTGCCTCTAAAGCTGGCCAAATTGCATGATATGTTCCATATGTCTTAATTAAAAAAAGTATAACCCTAACTCGTTGCATGTCATTGAGCATGAAAGTGTGCATCTACAAGATAATTTATCTTATGTGGTTGAGTTAGAAAGGATTGTGGACTCAAAAGTCAAATAGCTGCGTAATAAAGACATTCTCTTAATAAAGGTGGTATGGAAGGGACTTACTCCGAATAAAGCAACTTGGAAGACGGAAGAAGCAATGAGGAAGGATTATCCTACATTATTTTAGTAAGGTATGTCTAATTTTGAGGATAAAATTTCTAAAAGGAGGGGAGAATGTAACACCCCAAAATTAATTAAGGTATTAATCATGAATTTGAGTTGATTAAGAATAATTATTATGGAATAATCAAGCAAGCTATGGAAATGGAAATTTCTAAAGCAATAAATTATTAATATGGGTTGAAGGTTTAATTAGGTTGGAAACTTCATCTAGGCCCAAATTAATTTTAGTAAGCCATGGGTAAGGATTAATGGAGGCCCAATGGATTTAGGTATAGACCTAACTTCCTATTGTGAGTCTTAGCCCAAGAGAGACCACTTAGCAATGGTCCAATTCAGTTTAAGGAGATAGCGGCCCAAAACTCAATTTGCATGAACTTTTATAATTGGCCCAACATCCCTTATGCAGACCTAAACTAAATGGACTCTTAGAACTTGGCCTAACTCAATCTAATTTTTGCAGTCCAATAAATATAAAATCTGAACCCATGTGGATTTGGGCCTTTAGATCAACCCATAACCCATTTAGGACCCAATTTAAACCCTAAAAATCATTTTAGCCACCCTCCATTCTATAGAACCACAAGAAACATAAGGTAAATTCGGAGGTCACTTAGAGGCTAGGGTTTCCACCACCTTCTTGGCCCTATTTCTTGCTTCTAGAGTCAAAATCAGCCAAGGTGAGTGTTATATAACTTAATCCTCTTTTCTTTCTCTTCAATTTGACCTGATTAGCTTCTCATTTGGAGCACCTTCATCAGACCCGAAATTAGAAAATGTGTTTTCGGTGTTTTCATGATGAAATTTCGTAGGTAAAGGCTAGAGGTGTTGTTAGGTAAGTATAAACTTTTGATGTTTTCTCTGCTAGTTTGGGATCCCTATGACTGATTTATGATATGGGTATTGTTTTTATGCTAATTTACTTAGAATTTGAGGTGTTATTATGAGGTTACTAGTGTAGGCTCGACCTAATCTGAATTTAGTTCTTGCGATAATTAGGTAAGTGTTTTTTAATAGTCATTTGTAGTGTAACTTCTTGAGAGATGGGCATGCTAATATAAATGATGATTAGGGTTAGTAATGACTTGATTGTGTGTCTATAGGTTAAAGTAGCATTTAGTTGGCTCTTAAAGAATTGGCTACAAGTGAGGTAATTGGGGATTATATTAATTCTATGCATATATCTGCTTTAATTTTATATTTGCCGCACATGAATGATTTGAAATGCTAAATGAATTGGTTGGCTATCTATTGTATTATGTTTAGAGTAGTGGTGCGGCTGCTACCCATGCATGTACTTCAATTGGGCACCGGGTTATGATCAGACCCCAAATGCATTGAGCCCTGGTTATACTCATTAGGGAGTGGGTGCCATGAACGGGCCTCTTTCGGTGAAATGTAATTACTAGTATAGGATGGTAATCATAGTAGTATAATCATTTCATTTGCTGGTATGACTGATATGATTCTGATGCTCATTTTGATCCATGCATATATGTTAATTAAATTAGATTATATGAATGAAATTACCTTCGTTATTGAGATTTTCATCTCAACCCATTTCATGGGATCATATTTTCAAGTGAAAGCCCTTTGGGTAAGGATAAGGGGAAGTAAGTGGATAAAAATCTATGAACTCCAGCTATGTGTGGGGAAGGCTGTACTTGGGCTGATCTGAGTAGAGTAAATGCAAATTTTATTATTCTTTTATATAGCATTATCATGTAATCATGTTACCAAGTGTAAGAATTTGTATATCGATTACTTAGGATGTAACTATTGAGGAGCTAGGCTTCATATTAGTTTAGTATTGGATATTTGAACTTATGACATTTGCTATGAGTTTTTTGAATTTATGATATGGTCTACTATTTGGAAATGTAATCATGTGATACATTAGATGCTCACCTGAACCAGTGATGCATGAATCTCTAATGGAATATGTATTTGAATGATAATTGTTAATAGTTCATGAATTCTTGCTGTCATTAATCTATGAACTTGCTGATATATGGTAGTTGGATAAGTATAAATTAATATCTAATCTTGAACTAGTAATGATAGATAAGCTGGGTAAATTAGGTAAATGAAGGCTATTAAAGTCCTACAAATTAAGGTAGAGTGGCCCTAGGGTATCACTAGAGGGAGAACTAGAGTATATGAGACAAAATTTTAGAAGTTATAGGACTAGAAAGTGTTTTACCACAGCTATCAGAAGGTGTTTTATCGAGGCCAAAATAATCTTAGCCGTGGCCAATAGAGGGGAAGTTGCCTAGGAAGAGTAACAAAGAGTAATTTGCCACAATGAAAAGTAGAATTAGCCTCGGTGAAATGTGAAAGGCCAAATTGGAAGTCATCCAGAATGTAATTTGCTGCGGCGCGAAATGGAATTTGCCACAGCTAGAATCGAGGGGCGAGTTTGGTCATATTCTAAAGAGGAATTGGCCGCGACTAAAAGAGGAATTGGCCGCGACCAATATCGAGGGCGAGTGAGGTAGGCTCCAAGAGGTCCTCTCATTGTGGCACCACATAGGCTTGTCACGGTAAGGCCAACTCACCGCAGGGATTTGTGAAGATGTAAGAAGCGAACCTTAGAGCAATTGGCCATGATGCGAAATCATTTAGCCACGGTAAAGGTTTTCAAATTCTTATTTTATCCTAAGAACCTTGGTTTTCCTATGGCAACATCAAGGGATGATTTAAACGCATTTGTAATGGGTTTTTGGAAGTTGAAAGTTAATGGGTAATAAATCTAAAGGTTTTTAATTAAGGATTTATTTCACTTATGTACATGAATGGTTGTGATTGAATGGTAATGACCCTAATAGCACTAAGGTTCAAATTTGCTCACTTCTTTTATTAATTTGATGATTTGAAATGATTTCTGGCATTGGTTTATAATTTTTAACCATGTGTTTAAGCTTAACTACTACGATTATAAGTTAGGGTTGTCACATAATTAGCCAATTAAACTCTAAGAAATTCTTAAATCAAACAATTAAAGACACAATCTCACTTATACATTTCATCGAACACCTTGATGGAGAAATTGGAGGAGAAATGAAAAGTTCAGTATTTAATCCAATCAATTAATTAACAAAAAAGATTTTCTAATTAGTGTCTAACTAGTCACTAATTACAACTACACCAATCTTGATCATTTACAAGCTTAGCCAAGTAGATAAAATAATTAAAATTGACATTGAAAGAGCAGAAAATAAAATAGGTATCTTGGCCTAAAATCCCTTGCAAATCTTTTGATTCAAGCTTCAACTAAGGACCTCCTCCTAGCTAGCCACAAGATAGAGATTTAATGTTTCATAGAGGTGGAAGAATGGTGGAGAATGGAGTGGAAATGGCTACTGTGTATGGAGTGTGTGGAAGAGATTGGAATGTTATACGATGGAATGAGTCTCTGGATGATTGAATTAACGTGTTGCCCAAGCTTATTTCCCTCGTGAGAGGCACGTGTTCTCATTTAGTCTTTCACTTGTTTTGCTGCTGCTCTTCATTTTCTTCCCATGTGCTTCCTTTCTTCATTTATTTGTGCTTCAATTGTTTACTATTCACATGGTTTTTGCTCATGCTACTCATTTGCTACTCCTTCTTCCTTACGTGTTTTCTTTCTTTGCCATGAGTTTCCCATGTTAGCTACATTTTAGCCAGCTATGTTAAACTTCTACTCAGCTGGTTCTCTTCTCCCCATGGCTCATTCAGCTCGTGTCTTCATCTACTCATTGCTTCAGCTTCTTTTAGCCCTGCATGAGCTTTTTTCAAGTTCTTACTGAATAGATGTGATTCCATGTCAGCTCCCTCAGAAAAACATGCTTTGTTTCATACTTTATGCATTGCTTGCTTTCTCAGCCTCTAGCTCATCTTCCTTCACCTCTCACGTATAATCTTTCACATAATTGCTCCTCCTTCTTTACAACTTGAGAGCTCGTGAATGTGTCTTGTATATTCGAGTGGTTTGTGAGTGAAGCTGTGTAACGTGTCTAGTGCATATTCTTCTTGTGGCCAAGTATGCTGCCTCTTTCACCTCTCATGGACCCTAAACCCATAGAATGTGTATGTCAATGATGAGCTAAAGCTTGCAGGTACATAACCTTTAGCATGTGAGAGAGTGTGATGTTGATGAATGAATGCGTGAAAGGTGCTTACATGGAGGTTACATGGAAGTGTATGGAGCCATGGGTGTGTTCTGTTAATGTGAGGTGAATGCAATATGAGAGTGGATGTGGGAATGCAGTGTGGAGTGTATTTAAGTGAGCCATGCATGTGTGTGTTAATGTTAGAGACGTGGATGATGAGAGAAGTGTGTTATTGTGTACTGCCTCCCTCGTGTGTGATTGATGCATGAAATGGTGTGGGTTTATGGGTGAATGAAGGTGCTGTAAATGGGTGGGAGCTACTGGACAAGTGTTAGTGTATTAACTTGAGTGAATGGAGTGCCTAAAGCTAGCTTGTAACTTTGTGCTGTTGTTTAATCTACGTGGAACCACCCTACGTGTATGTGAATGGAGTTAGAGGGACTCATGAGTGACATGTGAGTTAGTAGGCCTCAATTTAATGTGCAGCCTTATTCTTCCCTCCTCTATTCAAGTCTCCAAAACCTAAGTCTTGTCTCGCATAACAACTCTTCTATTCTGGTCCCGTGAGTGTGTTTTGTGCTTGGGATTGGACTATTGTTGCTTCCTCCATTTTGCCACATGAAATCTTCTCCAGCTCATGCTCTGCTCATGTTTTCTTCTCTACCCCAATTTTATTTTTTTAGTTTCTATTACCCACAAAAATCTACACAAATAATGGAGAATATTCAATAGGAAAAATTCACAAAATTATTTAAAGAAATTTATGCATTAAAATCAATAATTCTGTAAATTAATTCCTAAAATGTAGAGAATGGCCAATTAAATCAAATATTATCTAATTGAATTCCTAAAGCCATAATTCATTATTAAAATACCTAAATTAAGAAGATTAAAATATATAAAAATCAGGTTTATCAAATAGTCTTGAGTAAGTGGTAAGCCTTAGGTGAGGTTGGTCTCGAGAGTTTCAAGAGCAAAGTTAAGTGATCCAAGGGCTAGAGCTTCATAAGTAATAGTAACTTACTAGGATCAGTGGCAAGCTTATGTATTGGCAACAAGAGATGACTGTGTAACTGCTAGAGAGGCTACAAGGGGCCTAATATCCTTGATTACCACACTCAGACCGTCCAGGGGATGTCCTGCCTAATGCAGGGTAAGCAATAAAGCAACACAGTATAAGGCGAAATTGCTATTACACAAAACAAGTGTTGAGGGAGCTATTCCTCGTAGCCATCACACCTAGGTGTTAAGATGAATTAAAGAGTCGAGAAAGCTATTCCCTTAAGCCAGATGGTAGAATTTATAGACTACACTCCATAGAACCCCGATAGCTCAAAGGTGTTATTAGTTATTTAATATCTAATTCTCCAAAAACTAGAAAAAATGTGAGAAACGTAACATATAGTTTCTCCATCAATAAAAAAAAATCACCTGATATAAAAGGAAGTCTCCTGAAGCGATGTAGTTAAGGTCCTGAAAAATTTGGGAAGTATTCTAGACTCCTAAGAATGAGAATCCCAGGCTCAGAAGGAAAGAAAAACAAAGCTAGAATGAAGAAATAATTTCTTATGAAAAGCTTATGAAACGTAATGGCATTTTTGTAATTTTGAGTAAATTTTGGAATTCACACATGAGGGCTTTTTAAATGAAAGTTTTAAGTTCCCCAAGGTTCTCAGAGGCCCTGAAAACCATGGAAAGCCCCGAGACAGTTAAATCCCCTTCGGTGGACGTTTTCCAACGTTAGTATATCTAAATTTTAACAAATTTGTTTGGGAAGGTTTTAGCTCCTAATTGAATGATTCCAAAGGCATTTTACTAAATTGGGAACCTAAATTTTATAATGGAAAAGACGGTTCTCAAAAAGGAGCTAAAACGAAGAAGAAACGAAAATGCAAAGAATGAAGGGCAAAATGGAAATTTTTGAAAAAATGCTTTTCCTCGCTTATAAATAGGTGGTGCCTTACACTCTCCCTCATTTAGCTTCAGATTATTCTGCCCAAAATCAAAAGAAAAACCCTAGGAGAGTGGTGCACTAAGGGAAGGAGAGAAGGAGGAGAAAATTCAAGCTTAAGGTATGGAAATTTGCTTGTTTTTCATGCTTTCTCTTGGCCAATCTCTTCTCTTCTTTTTCCCTCTTCTTCTCTATGATTTCTCTGAAGTTTTGAGGGCTGTTTTAAAGGAATAATAGAAGGGAAAGTTCAAAATTCAAGGGAGGAAGCCAAGGAAAGCAAAGACTAAGTAAGAAAACTAAGGAAGTCAAGGTATCATGCAATTCTTCCACTTGATCTTTTTCCTCCTTTCTCTTATGGGTATTTTGACCTATGTAAGGTCAGCCTTAGGGAGTTAAGTTTTCAACCAAACCATGGGTGAATCTTAGGTATTTGAGGGAGAAGAACAAGAATATGCAAAGGAAACAACAAAATAACCATTAGATTTCAAGATGCAGATTCTAGGGTTTTATGTGCACCTTCTAAAATATGATTTTATATGATGATTCCTAGGTCTAATTAAGAGTCTAAATGAGCTCCTAAGATCCCTAAGATGCTCCCCGCATGCTTCCTCCTTTAAGAAAACAAAGAGAATTCCAAGGAGGCCAAAAAGGGGCATAGTCTTGGCCAAGCAAGGTTAGGGTAGCTAAGGAGAGTTTTAAATTTTTCTAAGGTCATTCTTGAGTCATGTATGATGAATGAAAATGAGAGGAGGCCTTGGAAAAAATTTAGAACTCATAGAACGTGATTTGGTACTATAGGTTTTATATTATGACCTAAAGAAGTAATATGTTGTTAGGCTCTTTGTTTTAATGGTGTGATGACTCCAAGGGGCTTAAAAGGAGTTAAGAATCATATTTGAAAGGAAAGAATGAAGCCTAGAAATTATTTGAGGGGTGTTGCTTCATTAAGTGCATTTATGGACCATAATGGAATTTATAGAACAACCAAGTATCTAACCAAATTGCATGGCCTTAGAAATTGTTTCATGAACCTAATTGGCTTCCATAAATTGTGTTTAGGCCAAGAAAAACCTTCCTTACACATTTGTGGGTGTGTAGCCAAAGCAAAGGAGAGAGTTTCAAGAGAAAAAGTGTGTGATTGTGTGTAAGGTAGCTCTCTCTACCTTCTCTCATGCATGAATGTGTGTTTAGCTTGTCTTAGAATATGTGTGTGTGTATTTTCAAGCCATGAAAATTATGCTAGCATGATTTTATATGCCATTATTTCATGATAACATATTATGTTTTCAAATGAATGTATGATGGTTGTTTGAGTTTGCTTGAGTGTGGAGAGGCCAAGAACTCTTAACCATGATGAGGATGAGCCAATAACCCTTAAGATTAGTTGAGACAAAGCAAAGAGTCTCCCAAAAGCAAAGTCGGCTCCCAAGAGTATGGTTGAATCTAAGAATATCTTAAATAATGGGTGAGGCAAATCCAAAATCCATGAGAAAAAAGGTGAGGCCATTCCAAACACTTGGTGAGCTCTTAGATGTCTTATATGACTTATTCACATGCCAAGCTTGCTTCTTGAGTGTTTATGACTTCCATGATATCCATGTATGCATTTCCAAGACTTACTTTGCATATATTATGTGTAGTTGAATGGAAAATAAGCATTGGGATTCTTTGAATCTCATTCCCTCCTCTCCAATGATCTCACATGCTAGGTGGACCAAGTGGACAAGGTGATGGAAGCCAATTACCTTGAAGGAAAGAATTTGGCAATTAAATGCAAAGTTTTTAGTTCTTTAAAGCTATAATTGTGTCAAATGTTGTAACCCCTTGATGTATATGGTCTATGACCTCTTAGAAATGTGTAATTAAGATATTATGCCATGTATAAATGAGAGAATATGTTATGTAGCCACTAGAATATGAATTGAGTATATGATGGCACATTAGCTTCATGAATAGCTTTATGAAAATATACATATGTGTAGATGAAATGGTCAAAATGAGATGCATGGAGTTTAGAACCATTTGGGCAGCTTACACAAGTCTTAATCATGCTTTTAGACTTTCCCAAAAGGTGCTAAACCTTAGGGAAAGCCATTTAGTTACTTTGGTACCCTATATTGAACTAAAATTGACCATAGTGGAATCCTATGTCACTTTTTGGCCAAATGAGTTTTTCTTAATCTAAGATTTGGTATGAAATTAGAGCTTGTTGAGAAATTTTTAGGAAGCTAAAGACCATAATTTTTGGAGGTTTACAGAATATTTGATGAATTTTCAAAGTTGACAATTTTTCTGATTCTGGTCTGCTGCACTATTCATTTAGTTCGAAAATGAAATCTGTCACATAGGGCCTAAATGATGTCTAATTGCCACAAAATTTTATAAAGGAAAATGAGATATTCACAATGACTCATGCCAACTCAAAGAACTTTATTTAGAGGTCTAGAGAGGGAGATACGAATTTTTGAAGATTCTGTCCAGTATCAGGACCCTTACCCGACTACAGTTATTGTTCCATTGAATTCTGAGGTCTGGGTTGACTGAGCTGGTCTGGAGCTATTTTTTCCCTCTAGTTAATATCCACAAATTTCCAAATTGGTATCATTTACATGGATTGGATTTTTGTGGAATTAATTGGACATTTTAAAAGTTTGCTGCAAAAATCTATGACAGCATCAGTGACAATTTGACCTCTGGACGTTTTCGGATGTCAAACGTCCTTTCTTGTGGATGCTATGGTCTAGAAATATTTTTAGTATGAAGTAGACATCCATAGAATTCTAGAATGACTAAGAATGCATGATTTCATTTGTTCTAAAATTAGTTATGATTTTTCAAAGTTTGGGTAGAAAAAGAGCAAATTCTGGCCGAAATTTAATATGCTTATTTTAATTTTCCCTTTGAGTTCCATGAGTGGTAGGCCACTTTTGATGATGCAAATAATTTGTATTCATGTAATTAAATATGAGAATATATTGTATGAGCTCACATGGTCCACATGACACCGAATGAAATTTTTATACACGACGCAAAGCAAGAAAATGCATTATTTTACTTCTTTTTTCTTGCTCCTTCATGGAAATTATGAATGTAAAGCATGAGAATATTATAGAATGAGCTAGAAAAATATGGTGTTATAGTTACGAGTGATTAAAGTAAGGGGTAGAGTCCTCTAGTTTAGATGATGGGTGATACACAGTGATAATAAGGTTTGAATCAAGTAGCTAAAGAAGAAGTATCCAGTCATGATGGAGTATATTGCTGGATGGAAGGCCTTGTTGGTCATATTTAGGCTAACCTGAGTAATGAACTATTATAGGGTCAGTTAGAGCATCAAAAGTTAAGACCCCCAGTATGAATAAGTAGGAGAGAAGAAAATGATCCATTGGCAGACACAGAGGATCATTAAGCAATAGACGAGCAGTAGGCCTAGTAAATGAGATAGAGGAAGAAACTCACAGCCCAAGAACGTTTATGATTAAAGGGTTGCCAGAGGTAAAATATCTGGCACAAGAGTAGTAAGGTTATGGAGACCTGCCCATAAGGCGTTGACTCTAACCTGAGATGCTACCCTGAATGATAATGAATGACGGGTTAAGATGATGAGCTTAGACCTTGTGCATGCTGTTAAGAAACCTTGTTGAGAGGATCTTGAATTTTATATTACAGTACACATGACCTTGTCGATAAGACTTGGATCCTATTGACAAGATGTCAGTATGGCCTTAGAATTGATATAATGTAAGGCCAACAACAATGAGAAATATAGTGAATATATGAGAAGAGTGTACCTTAGAGCTGGCACCTAAAAGTGAGGGTGATTAGCTCAATGTCATACCTTTAGAGAAGAGAATGAGAAAGGCCTAAAAGTACAGTTACTGTAAGCCTATATAAGTTAATTAGGCCTATTGTGAGCTATAGCCTTAGTGATATAAGTGTCTCAGGCTAAGCACAAACTAGAGCTTAAGAGAAATGATTAGTAGAGTCTCCCAAGTATGACGAGACGAGCAAAAAAGAGAACCTAATCTAAAAAGTCAAAATAATCCAAATGGAAGTTTAGTGAAGGTTCTCCCTAGGATGATGAAAGGAAAATAAGATGTAATTAGTTAGAAGACCACCCAGTAGTGGTTAGCGAAATCCCCAAGGGATAAGCCCCATTAATTAGTCAGTACAGAGACCTAAGAAAGTGAGGAAAACCTAAGAAGCTAGCACATGGAAAGAGATATCCTCACTTTAGTAGTAACTAAATGAGAGCCAAGAAGATGAGTAATAGAAAAAGCAAATGGATAAGGGTTCAACAACTAATTAGATGAGCTTCTTTGATATGAAACTGGTGTAATGTAAAAGTACATGAGTTGTAAGAGCACTGATTGGAGCATAAAAGTTTTAGTGATAAAGATTTAGGACATCAAGAGTGCAGAGTACATGTCCTAACTTGGGTTAGAAAAATCCTAAAATGAGTAGACTATGCTCCCAAAGATGAAAATGAAAAGTTTAAGTACAAAGAGAGTACTTAGTTCTTGATTAAAAGATAGCAATAAGCCAAGGCAATAGGTAGTGCCTCAGTGTTCCTAAGGAAGCTAGAGAAAGTCAAATGCCACCTTACAAAGTAAGACTAGCATTGTATAGAGAAGGAATGTAAGCCAAGAGTTTTATAGAAGATAAACACTAGGGTTTATGTGACCTACCCTATTGTTTCAGAAAGTGAGCAAGTAGAGGTGAACCTAGGAAGAATAAAGGAAGCTCTTGAGCATAGGGAAACAAAAAATAGTATAGGAATAACCAAGTGGCAGAGTATCCCTTTTATATGAGTAAAGGGATAGCGTTAGATAAGGCAAGTAAAAGAGAAAGCATGTGAGGACATTAGAGCCAAGGACTTATGAATTAAGAATAGAGGCAGAAATGATATGGATTAGTGTGTAAGAGAGTACTGTGGTCCTTGGCTTAGATGTCCATAAAATATGGGATGATGCCCTAAATAGAGATAACTAGGCAACATAAAGTGACCTCAGGTTAGAGAAAAAATTTTCGTAAGAAATTAGAGGAAGAGTCTTCTTTTCCCTGAGTGTCATACAACCAAGAAGTTAATTAGAGAAAAAGGAGTCAAGGGATTCTGGTGATGTTATAATTGCAAGAACAGTATTTATAAAGGAATCCTTGTATAGAATGATATTAAAGGAAATGCACTAATAGCATGTTAAGAGCCCGATCGTATGAGTTCAATATGCATGAATGAGTCCTTTATGATTAAATTTCATGAAATGAAAAGAGGGACTAGTATATAATCTCTATCCTGTAAGAGATGTTAAGCACACCTAGTGTGTGAGATGCCTTGATGCTAAAAGCACTCGAAAGTATAACATGGGCACAGTTAGAAATTGTAGGATATGAAAGGAAGACAGAATGAATATAGATGAAGGATAGTAAGTTGGTGAAAGTAAAGAAAGAATAAAGGCCAGAGTAAAAAGCCAGAAGTGGGAAATCAAAGATCTTATAAGAAGTAATAAGTAAATGTTAAAGTACTATTGAGTATTATTATGATGGGATCACAGAGAGGTAGATGATATAGAACCCACTTCACATAAAAGAGCACCACAGATATTTGAGTCTAGCCTAAGAGGTTACAAACAGTAGTTGCCAGACTTAGTGAGCATGTCTTTTATAGTTAGATACAGTGATCTTAGGCTTTGATATCTCCTAGAAACAGATCACCATAGATCCTAGTATGATATAGTGGGTCGCAGTAGATCCTAGTAGGGCTCTAAGAGGTTGCAATAGACCCGGGGGTCGCAGTAGATCACATAAAGTTATAGAGAGAGTTGACAGTTGTGGCATAATAGTTCTTTAGGGAGATGATAGCCTGGGATAGTTTTCATAGAGTAGTTGGTCTCAGAGACTAATACAGTTTCAGTCAATTTTTGTTTCAAACACTAGAAACCTCCTAAGTTTGGTAGACTATTGCCATAGAGATATTTAGGCTACACTCAGACAGTGAGACCACTGGCTAAACCTTATAGTTAAATGTGTATAACATATGGAATGAGGAAAGTAAGAAAGAAGCTTTCCAGAGTATAGTTAGATGAACCACAACCCAACAGATATTAAACTTAACCAAGGGATAGAGAGATCCTTATATACTAGAGCTATGTGTTTAGAAAGGGGTCAGGTGCAGTTTTATGATGGGGTAAGTGGTAGACCATATCTCCAATAGTTGAAACAATGAGAAAAATTAGCATCCCACAAGAATTTAGTAGTGGTCAGTGGTAGTTGCTATTCAAAGCTAGTACAAAAGGGTCAAGAACAACACTAGTCAATTATCCAGTTAAGGAACTGGATAGTGCTCAATTTTAAGTGAGTAAAAAGAGTAAAGAAAAGTCTCAGCCTCAAAAGGGCAAGTATAATAGTAAACAAAGGAACTGGAACTGCTAAGAATAAGAGCTCCTTAAAAAAGTTGTAATCTCAATAAGTGGTTAAGATGCAAGGCCTATGATAGAAAGAAATATAAATTGTGACTATAGGATGAGCTAGTGAGGAAAGAATGAGATAAAATAGTGGACTATATGCTGAAGTAAGATAAGTAAGTAGATAGAATCCTCTAATGGCTATTAATGAAAGATAATGAGACCTTATAGAAACTATTAGGAGATAGTAAGTGGGATTTAATACTAAGTTATCTCCCAAGACATGTAAGAGAGTCCATTGAGTAGAAAAGTTAGCCCCTATAAGCGAATTAAGACTAATTAGGTATGAAATGGTAAGCTCTCCCAAGAAATAGGCTGAAGTTATGAGAGTATGATTTAGAGTCAGAAATTCTTTTCCCTTATGAGAAGAGCTAGTTTATGCTCTATAGTAATAATATAGAGAAAGAGAAGCAAACACAGTAAGTTAAATGGCAAGTTAGTGACACAAATTCCTTGGCAAAAGAAACCAAAAGGGGCTTAATCTCTGACAAAAGTAAATAAAGCCAGAAGAAGAGAAAGGAAAAGTCAGTTAGCAAGAAAATGAGAAAAGTTAGAGAAGATTATACTCATAAAATTTGAGAATGAAATTTATATAAAGGGGTAGAAATGTAACATCCAAGTTTTCATAAAAGCGAAGACTCAAGTTTTTTAGAATTTTTTTAAGTCTCCTTGCTATAGCTAAGATAGCAGTTCGCTATAGCGAGTTCGTGGCTATACAAAATCCAAGGAATTTCTAGCAATAGTGTAAGCTGTGACAAGAACAACTGGGAAGCTCTTACAATAGCAAGAGGCTATAATGAAACATATTTAAGAAAACACTAAGGAGGGATTTTTAAATGGAAGAATTGAGTGCCCGAGGTTCTTAGAGGTCCTAAAAATTATAGGAACCCCTGGAATGGTTCAAACCTCTTCTAGTGTATGTTTTCTATTGTTAGTTTACCCAAACTTTGATCAAATGGTTCGAGAAGGTTTCAGATCTAAATTGTCACACCTACACTTAGCATATCCTATAACTAATAGTGTTGAAGGATCTTGTGCTACCAACGGAAGATCCTATCAACAAGGTTTTGAATTTCATAGTGTAAAAATTCAAGATCTTGCCAACAAGATCCTAGACTTCAAAGATCTATATTGTCTTATCTAGGGGATTTCCATCTTATATATATATGTATATATATAGAACTCAGATTCAAGCTTTAATTCTCTAATTACCGTACAGATTCACGCTACAATAGTAAGAAACAGAAGTTACTATAGTCACAAGTTCACTACATTTTCAAGCCTACTTTTGTGAAATTTCTTTTCCCCATCAAATGACATATAAAAATCATAAAAACTAGTAGAATGATTCCTTATTATGTTAATTATAAGCCACTAAAATAATTTTAAAAACTTCCATGGAAGGCCCTTTAACCAAAGCCATTTAACCCCATACTCCAGTTGAGCTTGCTACACTCATTAGCCACTATTTCTAACTTAGTTGGCCTAGCAAACGAATTCAAAAAATTCTAAAACTTTCTAGATCTAAGTTTATATGTCTTAGTTACCTTCTTATAAAAGTTCATGTATTAATTCCTTCATTTACGCATTTAACAAGATTTATTATGGAACCTACTCAAACCTATCCCATGCGGAAGTTAGGTGGAATTAGTAGGTTATTTTCATGATCTATCTTGTTCCAAAAATTCTATAACTTTCCAAATTACAAGTTTAAGAAATAGAAAACCTATTATAAAAATTTGGACTTTAAAATTCTTCTCTAACTATTTCTACAAAAGGCAAACATCCAAAACTTACAATATGTATCACATTAACAATCTGATAAAGTATACTCTGTTATTTCCTTACATTCTACCCTGGGCTCCCTGTATACAATTCAGAATATTCTCCTTTAACATTAATTAGACCCATCCCATTTTTCTAGCATTATTCCCAAGACAGTGATAACCAATTTCATGCAAAATAGTAATTTAAATGACTTATACATACAATTGAATACATTTGTCAACTATCATCATGAGGTAGTACAGAGAGAGTCCTTCATGTACCATAATTATACAGATATAAAAGAAAGGTTAACAAGATGACTTTATATTCTCAACTATAGAAAGTTTTGACATTTAACACTGATTATGAATTTACAAATCTAACTATAACCACTACGTAATCTACAAATATGCATATTCATTCTCTGGTTGTTTGACTTTGTTGGTGGCATAGCTAATACTTGGAAATTTAGTTAGCTTTGTATGAGATAAAATCCTAGTAGATAATAATGTATTCCAAGTATACACACATAAACAACATTGAATATCAACCAAGGTACATTCAATGCGCACTTCGATGGAGGAGCACATAAATCCCAGATAGCAACATACATTTGTTCGTTAGGTTATTATACTGTGGTCATTGGCCAATAATAGTGATCAAATACTTATGAGAGTCACATTAGTAGGCATATATGCAACCATACATAGCATATGAAATTTAGGGATCATTTAGTGCAATTACATAGATAAACAAAAGGAATACAATGTTAACTACCTGTTTCATTACCGTTGTTCTATCATGTTATTCCTTAGCTCTTACTACCCAAGTGTTTTCCTAAATTCCAATCACACATTGTCTTAATTAGGAACAAGTCATGGTTACTATTGGCTTTTCAATCAAGCTACTAAATTTCGCGTACAAAATTCCTAAATTTCCTATTCTCAATATCCATTCTAACTTATGTCAATCTATATGTATATTCTTTGTCAAATGGCTAATTGTATGGTTCCATTTAGTGTCTAGATACCTATCATATGTTCTTCTCTTTTGTGCTATCCTTTTTATTCGAATTATGCCATTTTCAAGGTGTTATTCCTACAACTAACTAAGTATACAAAATTTCCTATCTACTCTATTCCCACTCTCTGCTTATATGGTTTCAAGGAATGGGTTAAGTATTTACCTTGAATTGTCCATGGCTCCTTCCCCAAATTCCTTTAGTGGTTGTTTCCTCGGTGTTCCATGGCTATCCCACAAGAAAGGATTCTCTTTTAGAATTTTAATCAAATAGAATGAAAGTTAATTAAAGATGGATGCTTTCCTATACTCACCTTCCAACTAACCTTTTTTTTTCTGTACTCTTCTTCTATCCTCACGGTTTTCCTTTTGTTTTGTAGCCCTCTTACTTGCTCAAACCTTTGTCTTATTCCTCTCAATGGTTTACTTGAGACATCCAGTTCCTTCCCTCTCTTTACTCTTGGCCTAATTGAATTTAGATGGATGATGATTATCACAATGGACAGCTCATGCTTCTTACCACCCTTGAATGTCATTCAGTGAATTTAAAATTCCTTCTTCCCATTACCTATTTGGTGCAAGGCTAGGTGGTAGCACAACATACATATCATCCCTTCTAAGTCGTATCCTTAGTTGGCACTACATGATCCCCACGGCTGGACACCAAGTGGATATATATATATATACTTGCACGGTAATGGCATTAAAGGGAAGTGATTAAAATAATTAAATACTCCTTCCACCTACTTCTTGTTTGGTGCAAGCTATATGGCAACTTCCTATATATAATAATCCCATCTAATACACACATTACATAAGACATTTAATGTAATATCTAATTTTTTGAAAATGAGAGAAAATGCAAGAAACGTAACATACAGTTTCTCTATAAACAAACGAAATTTACCAGATATAAAAGCAAATCCCTTGAAATGAATAAGTTAAGGTCCTCAGAAGCATTCTAGACTCCTAAAAATGAGAATCCCAGACTCATATAGAAAGAAAAATGAAGCTAAAATGAAGAAATGAATTTGAACGAAAGGTTGATGAAATGTAAGGGCATTTTCGTCATTTTGAGAAAATTTTGGAATCTTCACAGGGGGCTTTTTAAATGAAAGTTTTGAGTTCTCCAGAGTTCTTAGAGGCCTTAAAAACTATGAGAAGCTCCAGGATAGTTAAAACCCCTATAGTGGACGTTTTTCAATGTCAGTTGACCCGAACTTTGACTGATTCATTTGGGAAGGTTTTAGCTCTGATTTGAGTAATTCCAAAGTAATTTTACTAAATTGGAAACTTAAATTTCATAATGGAAAAGATGGTTCTCAAAAAGGAGTAAAACAAGTTAGAAATGAAAATACCAAAAATGAAGGGCAAAATTAGAATTTTTAAGAAAGTGGAAGCTTCTTAAATACTCTTTAAGTTTCTTATTTCTTTGCCCCTTCATTTGCATGACCTATTCTGCCCAAAAACCATAGAAAACACTAGCTCTCTCAAGTGCACCATGGAGCAGAAGAATGGAGGAGAAAAAGCAAGGAAAAGGTAAGAAATTTCATAAATTTTTATGCTCCTTCTTCTTCCAAACTTGTTTCTCTCCTCTTGAGCTTTCTTTCCTATGGTTTTATTGAATTTTTTGTGATCTATTTTGAGGTAAGAACAAAGGAAAAAATTCATATTTGAAGAGAGGAGGCCAAGGAAATTGAGAAACAAGCAAGAAAAGCCATGGAAATAAGGTAAAATCTTCATCATTGGTAGTTACTCCTCCCCTTTTCTTCTCCCTATTTTGCCCCATATATGTAGCTACAAGAGGGCTTGAATTTTATGCAGAACCAAGGGTGAATTCTATGAATTTAAGGGAGGAAAGTAAGAATATGCAAAGAAATTCAAGAAAAAGCCATTGATTTTCAAGGTGACAAACCTAGGGTTTTATGGGTTCCCTTAAAAATCTGATTTGATGTAATTATTCCTAGGCCTAAATGAATATTTAAATGAGTTCCCAAGATCCCTAGGAGTCTCCCCATATGCATCTTCTATGTAGAAAACAAAGCAAACTTCTATGGAGGTTAAATGGTGCATAGTCTTAGCCAAAAGGGGTGGAGACACCTAGGGAGAGTTTTAAATTTTTCCAAGCCTATTTTTGAGTCATATATGATGAATGAAAATAAGAGAAAACCTTGGAAAAAATTTAGGAGGCCTAGAGAGTGAATTAGTGTCTTATGTTCTATAATATGACCTAAAGAAGCAACATATAGTTAGGCTTTTTGTTTTAATTGTGTGATGACTCCAAGAGGCTTAAAAGGAGTCAAGAATCATATATGAAAGGAAAGAATTGAGCCTAGAACTCATTTGATATATATTGCTTCATTAGGTACATTCTTGGAACCATAAAGGGGTTAATAGACCAAGTTAATATTTAGGGAAGATGTGTGACCTTAGAATTAACTCCATGAACCTAATTGGCTTCCATGAATTGTGTTTAGGCCAAGAGAAATGATCTCCACCTTCTTGGGTGTGTGAAATCAAGGGAGAGGATTCAAGACTCAAGGAAAAAGTGTATAAATGCAAGCAAGGTAGCTCTCTTCACCTTCTCTCATATATGAAGGTGTGCTTACATTGTCTTTGGATGTGTGTATATATGTTTTGAGCTATGAAAAGTATTTTTAGCATGAGCTTTTACTCCATGGTAGCATAATGATATTTTATGCATTCAAATGATATTTTATATGCTTGCTTTGGTTTACTCGAGTGTGGAGAAACCAAGAACCCTCTAGCCATAGTAAGGATGAGCCAAAAACTATAGAACTTGGTTGAGACAAAGTAAAGAGTCTCCCAAAAGTGAGGTTGACTCCAAGAGTAAGGTTGAGTCAAAAACCTCTTAAAGAAAGTGGATGAGGCAAGTCTAAAATCCACAAGTAAATGGGTGAGACTAATCTACTTACTTGACAAGCCTATGTATGCTATATATGATATGTTTAAATGCCAAGAATGTTTCATGAATGCTCACATATGCCAACATGCCTATGCATGCATTTTCAAAGCTTATATTGCATACTTTATGTGTGATTGAAAAGGAGATGAGCTATTGGGATTCTTTAAATCTCATTCTCTCCCTTCCAATATTCTAATATGCTAGGTGGACCAAGAGAACAAGGAAATGGGAGCCAACCACTTGAGAGATGAGAGCATGACATTAAAGTATATAGATTTTATTTCTTTAAAGCCATATGAGTGGCAAATGTTGTAATTCATTGTTATATATGTCCTATGATGTTATAAACATATATAATTATGCTAATTTATCATGTATAAATAAGAGTTAAGGTTATATGTATGGAAATATACATCTTGAACATGTAATGGCAAAACTAGCATTATGTAGATGTATGTATAAATAGAAGTGGAATGGCCAAATTGATATGCATAAAGTTTGAAACCACTTGGGCTGTTCATACAAGTCATATTCATGTTTTAAACTTGCCCAAGAGGTGCCAAACATTAAGGGAAGTCATTTGGACACATTTGGTATTTAATATGGAGCAAACATGACTATATTGGAAACCTATACCACTTTTTATCCAAAAGAGCTCTTCTTGATTTGATATTTAACATGCATTTAGAGCTTGATGAGAGCTTTTTAGGAAGCAAAAGTTCAAAATTTTTGGAGGTCTATGGAATATTTGATGAATTTTCAAAGTTGAAAAAATTTCTGAAATTGGTTTAGGGTATTGTTCACTCAGGTCCGAAATTAAATTCTGTCATTCATACGGCAAATGATGTCCAATTGCCATGAAATGTTATAGGAAGAAACTTAACATTCCTATACTTGTGCCAACTAGAAGCACCTTATTTGGATATCTAGAGAAGGAGACATAAATTTTTGAAGTTTCTGTCCAGTATCAAGCGTCTAGACTGACCTAAGTTACTGTTTGATTGGTTTTTGAGCCCTAGACGTGCCTAAACTAGTTTGAAGTTATTTGTTCCCTCTAGCCAATATCCATAACTTTTTAGATTGGTATCATTTGCATAGATTGGATTTTTTTGGAATTAATTGGACATTTTTAAAATTTATAGCAGAAACATGTATCAGTACCATTAGCTAGTCGGACATCTGTACCTTTTCAAATGTCAAATGTCTTCTGTGTGAAGTTTCATGACCTAGACATATTTTTAGCGTAAAGTAGACATCTATAGCTTTCTATAATGGTAACGAATGCATAATTTCAATTTTTTCTAGAATTAATTATGATTTTCCAAAATTTGTGATAGAAAGGTGAAGTTTCTGGCCGAGGCTACATCATGATGTTTTATATGTTCCTTGCACTTGCATCAGTTCTAGGCTATTTTTGGTGATGAATTTGAATTGTATCTATGTAATTAAATATGAGAATGTGATACATGAGTTCATATAACCCATGGGACTTCGAAAGAAAAATTTATACGCTATGTAATGCAAGGAAATTCATTATTTTAAAGCCATTCTTCCTTGCTTCTTTATGAAATACATGTAAGAGTCTTGGAAGTAGCATGAGGTAAGCTAGAAATCTATGGTGTTACATTTAACTCCCATGGTAGTGCAAAATGTGAGTAATGACTGAACATCAATTGAAGATACATATATATATAGACATGTGTGGACAGTGCAAGCATGAGGTGGCAAGGATGGTTTGTTTAATTTTCCTTAACTTCATTTTCCATTTGGTTGTCTAAGGGAATGTCTTCTTCTCATGTTTATAATCAAGTGTGGCATCTATAATTATTCCTAGCTCTCCCACGTCAACAAGGAAACAAGTCATAACTAAGTACCATATATATGTGTCTTGCATGGGGAAGCATGAGGTATCTTTGTTTTGGTTCCTTAAGTCTTCTTCTTTCCTCCATGGTCTCTACATTACCATCCTACTTTTGTGTGTCCTCATTTTAGATTGTTTAGCCCATTCAATTACATGTAGATTTTTCTCAATTACCTATGGCTAAATGGATAGTGGTGGCTTGACCAAATGACTAGTGACTGTCATGCATAAATGGAATACTAATGTGTCACTAATTTGTCCTTATTATTCTTGGGCTATTTGCTGTCTTCCTATTCCCCTTCATCAGTCATGTGTGTGTAATTGATACCAAGACTCATCCCAAGATTTAAGTTGCTCTAAGCTTATTGTATACACGATTACTAGGGGGTTGTTCTTGACCAAATGCTTGTACTTAAATGTATTCCTATCTATATGAAAATAATGGAGACATTAAGACAAGAATGGTTGCAACCTTATTTGACCTATGTCTAAGTGTTTCTATGTTAAATAAATTATCAAACTAATGTCTCAATAAGGCCTCCTAACTAACATAAGGTAATTCTCTACTGCTTACTCAAGATAGTCCCTTGGTATACTTCTTTCGTTACTTCGGCTATGTTAATATTTATAAAAAATTTAGAATGTGACACAAATCGAGTGGTTCCAAAACCATTTTATAGGTAAGGGAACTTAAATTTCCTAATGAAAAGGATGATTTTTGAAAAAGAGTTGAAATGAGCCTAATTAGACAAAACCAAGAAATATAGAATAAAGTGCAAAATGAAAAGTGGCAAAAAGTGGAACCCAGCTTCTTAAAACGTCCAAAATTTGCTCCTCCTTTTAACTAACTTTGTTTTGCCCAAATAGTAAGCAAAAGACCAAAGAGAGAGATGCATTAAGGGAGGAGAAGAAAAGGAAGAGAAACAAGGCAAAAAAGGTATGAAAATGGATGGAATTCCATGGTCTTTCCTCTAGCAACTTCAATCTTCTCCTTCCTACCTCTCTTTCTATAGTTTCATTGATGGGTTTGATTTTGTATTGAGCTCTGTCTAGAGGGGAGAAGTTCAAAATTGAAGGGAGGGACCAAAGCAAAGGAAAGAGCACTTGAGAAAAGCTAAAATTTAAGTAAGTTTGTTGCCTTTCATGCTTCTTCTCCCTTGCTCCCATATATGTGAGTTTTGGCCACTTTTTGGACAGCCAAGAGGAAATTGTTTTGAACCAAACCAAGAGTGAAACTTATGTTTTAGTGGGTGGAACATTGGCTCTAAGGTAGTTCTCTCCCCTTTCTCTCATACATGTTTAGGTGTTTTCTTGTCTTTGAATGTGTGTGAGTATGTTTAAGCTATGAAAAATGTTCCTAACCTATATGTACATGCCATGATACCATGATGCTTTGTTTATATGTTCAAAAGATGCTTTATGAACATGTTTTGGCTTGCTTGAGATTGGTGAAGCCAAAAGTCCCCGTAACTAAAGTGATGATGAGCCAAAAGTCCATAAGAATGGGTGAAACAAGCCAAAAGTCTCTAGAAGAGTGAGGCTTAGTCAAAAATGTAACATTTGGTTTTCTAAAAATCCAAGAAAACGTAAGGAAACGTGAGAAACATAACATATGGTTTCTCCGTCAACGTACGAAATTCATCGGATATGAAAGGAAGTCCCCCAAATAGAATAAATTGAGGTCTAATAAAATTAGAATAATATTTTAGACCGTAAATAATGATGAGTCAATGCCAGAGGTGCCCTAAAATTGGGGCTAAAATAGATGAACAAAAAAGAGATCAGAAAAAGGTCCCGAAGAGCCTCCAAAGTCAAGTATGAAGGAGTCAGGGACTAAAATGCAAAGAAAAGTTATATGCTAGATAAAATGTATAAATTGCCTTAAAGTTCAGGGAACCCTAGTTTCACCCTCCATTCGTGGCTTTAAGCACGAATATTAAAAAATCAGGCAAGAATCTCAAAAATCCGTGACCCACGGTTAAACTCAGTTTGATGAGATGGGTTCAATGATGCCAAGTTGTCCGGATGGTCCAGCGGGATCCGGTTTGAGATCTAGTTATCCCGATCAGTAGCCATGAGCAAAATAGAAAAAGGAAGTTGTAAAAACTATAGAAATAAAAATAGCTAAAGGGTTAAGAAACCCTGAAGGATTTTTAGGGACAGAATTGCAGCAAAATACAGAACAGTGAAAATTACACCTATAGACCCAGGTGTCTGATTGACACCAAAATTTGTGAGGATTGAGGTTAAGGGCTTTTGAACCATGTTTGAAGCTCAGTATTGCCAGAAAGTAGAGGAAATAATATTTGTAAATTTTAGAAAGTCTAAAGGTATGTATTGTACCGTAAAACCTTAATTGAGCCTAGACACCGATGTTAGACTGCGGTAAGGCCCAATAGTTAATTCTAAAGGCTCAAAAAGAGAAGAGAAGATATAATTAGAGTTTTAGAGAAGATGAAACCCAAATATAAATATAAAATAAAAGGGAAAGAAGAAAATGATTTTAGTTATGTTAAAGAATTCACCATGGTTAAGTTAGAAACTAACTATGGTTGAGTTAAAAGTAGACCATGGATGAGTTAAGGAAATTAATCATGGTTACTATCCATAACTTAAAGGCTAATAAAAGGCATCCAAGTGTGTGGCCAAGGATTTTTTAAAGAAGATATTTAGTTATGAAATTAGAAAAATAAAAGAAAAAGGAATGGACGACTAGGATTTAATCTTTAAAAGGTTCATCCAAGGGTCCAAATTTAGTATGACCCTTTAACTTCATCCTAATTCATCTCCTTCACCTCCATTCCACCATTTTCACACCACACACAAGGGAGGAGGAGAGAAAAACGTGAAGAGAGAGAGGGAGGGAGAAAAAGTGGAAGATGAAGTGAAACCAAGCAAAACTACCACCATTCTTCACCAAATTCCTTCATCTTCTCCATCCTCTAGCCTTTTCCTCCAAAGGGCAGCTGAATATTCATCTTTTCTTCAAGGTGAAATGTTGCTCTAAGTGGGAAGAGAAAGGATTTTAGTGTGACAAAAGCAAAAGAAGCAAGGCTTAAGCTTAAAGAGTAAGTTTTCTCTATCTTATACTTGTAAATCACATGCTTTAAGCTAGTTTTGTTGAACCCTAGCTATAAGTTATTTTTGGATAGCATATGAATCATTAGAAATAGAGTTTATATGTTGAATATGAAGGCCTTCAAATGAAGTTTATATGTTGAACATAAATGCCATATGAGCTTAGTTATTGTTGTTATGTGCTGAAACTTTGGAAAACACAAAGATTGTAATTTTTGGGAAAATAGAAAGCATGGGGAGATGCTGTCCGAATTTTCCCAAAATTTTTATGGTGTTTTCTTGATGTCTTAAAGTCATTTATACCAAATTTCAAGTCCTAAAACATAAAGGAAAAGGTTATAGAACTTTTAGAACCAAAGAAACGCACTTTGAGCCTAAAACGGAGCTAGATTATGTGATGACCAAAACATGATGTTGGGGCTGGAATTTGATGATTTTATCAATTCCAATGAATTCAAAAGGGGCTTTTTGACTAGGAGTACCTATGGGAAAGCCCCCAAAGCTTATGGGATAAAATTTCTAAATTTTGGCCAAGAAATGTATACTATTCAGCCATAGTGAATGGGAAGGGAAGGAGTTAGATTTTTCCAATTCCAATGGTCCCATTAAGTTTAAAAGGGGTCATCCTATTTTAGAAGTTAAGGTTTATGTGTTGATTGTAATGAATTATCATTATGATTATAGGATTTGATGTTGTTTTGGGAACTCCAAAAGCAAGTAAACCAAGTCCCAAGGATTGAGGAGCAAAGTTTGTTAAGGTAATAGTTTTCCTCTCTGTTTCTTTAAGCTTGTATGTTTGTATAATGATGAGTGTTATGCTATATCAAGTTTTCATTTATGCTATAAGATGAAACATGTATGCTTAGATTGTGCTTGGCCTTGTATGAAATTCCTTGTATTGTTATGCGATATGTGGCATCTTGACTGGTATCATGTTATGTACTTACATGCTTGCTTATGAATGAGATTGGTTTATTACTACTAAGATTTCATAATCTCACCCCAAATATAACCCATGCTAGGTCCGAGTTCAAGCAAAGAAAGAGCAAAGAATGTGGAGACATAAATCAAGGACCTTACTTTTATGCACCACATTTTGTTATGTAATTAAATATTTTAGATTACTGCGTGTATGAGTTACGTTATGATACTGTAAGGAACTCAGGTATGAAATGGAAAGCCATGTATATACCTAACCCTGAAGTAAAAAGACTATGACTAGCATGCATAAGATGCAAGAATGCTTGTACTTATATAAAGGCAAAATAATAATAATAATAATAATAATATGACCAATGAGGGGTAAAACTATCCAATTTGTTGTAGGGGCAACTTTATATAAATTTATATGCACTCTGCTAAGTAAGTATTTTCTCTGTGTAAAGGGCTTAGAAGCTTGAAGCAGAGCCCTGAATTAACCTCATACGATTTTTCTATAATTAAGTATGCATTTTCAAAGTTAGATAAGAATTTGGAAATGACCAAATGAATAGTAAACTTGTATGAGTAAGTTTTAAAATGAAAATTTTTTATCAGTTCAGGTTTCCGTTGACTCCTCTAAGTTTTATATGAGGTAATTGTAGTAGAAAAAGTGTTATAAAATAAGGTATAACATTTATGGTATTAGAGCAAAGTTTCAGGCTTTTCGAAGGTTATATATGGCTTGAGGATGTGGCTATAAGGCTATGTAAAGGTTTATAGAGTTATGAAAAGCCTTATATGAGGTATCTTGGGTGTGTAAAAGTGACTTATGTTTTTATTTATACTAAAGGAGTTGTGAATGGTCGTGAGTAGGTGGTCAGTTGTGGGTGAGATTGGCCTTCAGTTCTAAAACAGAGTTAGGTGACCCAACGGCTAGAGCCTTATAATTTGTAGTGGCACGCCGGGATCAGTGGCAAGCTCTGAGCTGCTAGAGAGGCTTGTCTCGAGAGGTTATGAAAGGCCTAATCTCCCTAAATGCCCTACTCAGACCGGAGCAAGTGGTGAGATAGCACAATATGCAGTAAAGCTACTACTACACAGAGTGAGGGTTAAGAGAGTTCTTTACCTTTAGCCATGACACCCAGATATTATGATGATGTGAAGAGCCCAGAAAAGCAATTCCCTCAAGCAAGAGGTTTGAGTTATAAGTTACACTCCCTAAAGCCCCGACAGCCCAGAGGTGGTAGTTAGTTATGTATGTGTACAAGTAAAGCCAGAGGTAGAATCCTCTAGCTTTGATGACGGGCTGCAACCAGAGATGGTAAGGCTCGGATCATATAGCTCAAGAAAAAGCTCGTAGTTATAGCGGAGTGTATTGTTACATGAAAGGCCTTGTTGGTCATATTTAGGCCAACTTAAGGAATGAGCTACTATGGGGTCAATCGATGCACAAAGAGCAAGGACCCTTAGTATAAATAAAGAAAAAGAACAGTAAATGGTCAGAAAAAAATCAAAAAAATCAATAAGTAACATGTGATTAGTGGACCTAGTAGTTGAAATTGAGAAAGGAACTCTTAGATAAATATCAAACACAAGAATAATAAGGTTGTTGAGACTACTTATAAGGGGTTGACTCAAACCTAGAATGCTACTCTATGAAACACTAAATGACAGGCTAATATGATGAGTTTAAGATATTATAAACATTGTCAGGAAAATTGGTTAACAGGGTCATAAATTTTGCACTACAATATATGAGATCTTGTTGACAAGATCCTGGACCCTGTTGATGGGATGTTAATGTAGCCTTGAAATTAACATAAGATAAGGCTACCAGTAATGAGAAATATAGTGAGCACTCTAGAAGGGTGTACCTCATGGGTAACGCCTAAAAATGAGTATGATTAGCCCAATGACAGAGATTCATAAGAAAATGAGAATAGTTTAAGAAGTAAGAAGTACTAAGTTCATCGTAAGTCCATATGAGTTAATGGGACTTATTGTGAGCTACAGATCTAATGAGGTAGGCAACTCAAATAAACTATGAGCTGAAACTTAAGAAAAGTGACCAGTAGCATCATCTAGTGAGATGTATAGAAGAGAGTACAGTGTAAAAAAAGAAATTAATTTGATTAAAAGCTTAGTGAAAGTCTTCATGGATTGAAAAAGGGAAGATAAGATACCCTGAATTAGGGAGGCCACTCAGTAGTGGTTTGCAAATTCCCCTGGATGGACCCCCTAAAATTGTAGAGTATAGTGATAAGAGGAGAGAGGAAAAGCTAAGAAATTAGCCACAAAAGAGATGCCCTCGCTTTAGTAATGACTAAATTAGTAGACTGAACGTAGAAAAGTAAGCAGACAAGGGTGTAATAGTTAGTCCGACGAGCTCCCTAATACGAGAATAATATAGGGTTAAGGCAGATGAGTAATTAAAGCACCCAGTAGAGCATAAATCTTCAGTAAGGCAAAATCCAAACATTGAAGGTGCGTGTCTTGGATTGGGTTAATGGAACCCTAAAATTAGTATACTGTGCTCCAGGGGATGAGACTAAGAGGTTGAACAAAGAGAAAGCCTAGCTCCTATATAAAAGTAGAAATGAGTTAAGAAAAATAGTGAGTGCCTTAGTACCTTTAGAGAAGCTCGAGGGAGCTAGAGATTGCCTGAGAAGGTGAGTCTTTGCATTATATGGAGAAAGAGTATAAGTCAAGAGTGCCATAGAATGTAATTCCTGGATTTCATGAAATAGAATTTTCCTATAAAGGAATGCCCTAGTTAAGAGCAAAGTAAGAGTAAGAGCGAAAAGTTGACCCCTTTGATGTTATAAAGAGTGAATAAGTAAAGGAACTTAGGAAAATGTAAGTGCTCTTAAGCCTAAAGAAACTTGAACTGGCAATAGAAACAGCCAGTAGTAGAACATCCTCTTACCCAAGTAAGAGGATAAGAAAGGTAAAAAGAGAAAGAAAATATGATAGTGTTTAAGCCGAGGATGTAATAAATTGAGAATAGATATTGAGTTAATGTGCTTGAATGTTTAAGAAAGCACACTTGTCCTTGGCATAGATGCCCTTCTAGCATGATACTGCTAGAAGTAAAAATAGTTGGACAATGTAGAGAAATATCAAGATGTAGTCTGGAAGAATCCTACTTTTCCCGAGAACTCTATGAGAATAGGGTAAATAAAAGAAGAAAGAGAGGGATACTTTAGATTATTAGGAAACTTGCAATATATAGGCGATAGTGGCTTTGAGCTCAGTCATGAGGCGCCTGTGTATTGGTGTTTGATGTTATGATTTGCTCGCAACAATGGTTGCATGATATTAGGCCTAATCAACCTAATAGTAATGTGACTTGAGTGCATAGCAAACAATGACATTAATCACCAAAGTGTCTCAATAATCGAAGGGTATCCTAGTTAGTTAAATAATGAGATAAGTCAGAAGAGAAAGGTAAAGGGATTCTAGTAATATCAAAATGATAAGAAAAGCATGCAGAAAGGAATCCTTAATAAAGAATGTTCAGATCCAGATAGCATGAGTTCAGTACATATGATTTAAGTCCCTTATAGTACATGTAAACAAAATGAATAGGGACCAATGCATAGCCTCTCTCCAACTAGACATGTTAACCACACTCAGAGTGTGAGATGCCCTCATGCCAAAGCACTTAAAAGCAAAACATGGGCATAGTTAATAACTACAGGATATGAGAGGAAAAGATAGACGAGTACAGTTAGAGTAAGAAAAGAAAGACCAAGTAAAAAGGGGCTGAAGTGGGAATCTAAGGATCCTATGAGGAGCAATGAGTGAAGAATTTAAAATGCTCCCTAGTATCAACATGATGGGATCCTGGAGAATCAGATGACATAGAACCCACTTCCCACGAAGAGCACAATGCACCTATGAGTTTAGCCTCAGCTATTAGGGGCGATAGTCACCGAACTTGGTGAGCATGTATTTTACTATCAAATACTGTGATCTTAGGCTTTGATGTCTCCCAGAGATAGATTGCAGTAAATCCTAGCATAGCACAGCGGGTTGCAGTAGACCCTAGTAGGGCTCTGAGAGGTCGCAGTAGACCTAGGGGTTGTAGTAGGTCCCACAGAGTTACAAAGAGCCCTAGCCACATCATGATAGTTCTTTGGTAGAGATGACAGCCTGAGATAGTTTTGCAAAGTACTTAGTCTTAGAGACCAGTATAGTTTCAACTAGCTTTTGGCTCAGAGACTAGAGACCTCTTGAGTCTAGTAGACTATTACTATAGAAATATGGAGGCTTTACTCAGATAGTTAGACCACTGACTAGATCTCTCTAGAGATGAGCACAGTGTATGGGATGAGGAAAGCAAGAAATAAGCTTTCCAGAGTTAGAGCCAAATAAACCACTACCCAACAGACAATAGCCCTGACCAAGGGATAAAGAGATCCCTACATGCTAGCTTATGTATTCAAAAAGGGGTCAGGTGCAGTTTTAAATATGTGGTACAGTATGTCTCCATTAATCGAGACTGTGAGTATAGTTAGCATCCCACTAGAATTTAGCAGTAGTCAGTGGTAGTTGCTCTTCGATGTTAGTACAGGACAGAGTAAGAGCATGATGATTAGTCATTAAGCCAAAGAGTTATATAAGCCCTCTTGAGTGAAAAAAAGAGTAAAACACAAGTTTAGACCTAAATAGGCAAGGGTAAGAAAAGACCAGTTAGCAAGGATATAAGAAATGTTAGATGAGAATGTACCCCAAATTTCGAGGATGAAATTTATTTAAGGGGAGAGAAATGTAACATCTGGTTTTCTGAAAATCTAAGAAAATGTAAGGAAACGCGAGAAACGTAACATATGGTTTCTCCGTCAATGTACAAAATTTACCAGATATGAAAGGAAGTCCCCCAAATAGAATAAATTGAGGTCTAATAAAATTAGAATAATATTCTAGACCATAAATAATGATGAGTCAAGGCCAGAGGTGCCCTAAAATTGGGGCTAAAATAGATGAAAAAAAAAGAGATTAGAAAAAGGTCCCGAAGAGCCTCCAAAGTCAAGTATGAAGGAGTCAGGGACTAAAATGTAAAGAAAAGTTATATGCCGAGTAAAATGTATAAATTACCCTAAAGTTTAGGGAACCCTAGTTTCACCCTCCATTCGTGGCTTTAAGCATGAATATCAAAAAATCGGGTAAGAATCTCATAAATCCATGACCCACAGTTAAACTCAGTTTGATGAGACGGGTCCAATAATGCCAAGTTATTCGGATGGTCGGGCAGGATCCAATCTAGGATCTAGTTATCCCAATCAGTAGCCATGAGCAAAATAGAAAAAGAAAGTTGTAAGAACTATAGAAATAAAAATAGCTAAAGGGTTAAGAAACCCTGAAGGAGTTTTAGGGACATAATTGCAGTAAATGAAAAGTTTATAGCACAATCATAATACAGAACGGTGAAAATTACACTTATAGACCCGAGTGTCTGATTGACACCAAAATTTGTGAGGATTGAGGTTAAAGGCCCCTGAACCATGTTTAAAGCTCAGTATGGCAAGAAGGTAGAGGAAATAATATTTGTAAATTTTAGAAAATCTAAAGGTATGTATTGTACCGTAAAACCTTAATTGGGCCCAGAAACCGATGTTAGACTGCAGTAAGGCCCAATAGCTGATTCTAAAGGCCCAAAAATAGAAGAGAAGATATAATTAGAGTTTTAGAGAAGATGAAACCCAAATATAAATATAAAATAAAAGAGAAAGAAGAAAATGATTTTAATTATGTTAAAGAATTCACCATGGTTAAGTTAGAAACTAACTATGGTTGAGTTAAAAGTAGACCATGGATGAGTTAAAGAAATTAACCATGGTTACTATCCATAACTTAAGGGCTAATAAAAGGCATCCAAGTGTGTGGCCAAGGATTTTTTAAAGAAGATATTTAGTTATGAAATTAGAAAATCAAAAGAAAAAGTAATGGACAGCTAGGATTTAATCTTGAAAAGGTTCATCCAAGGGTCCAAATCTAGTATGACCCTTTAACTTCATCCTAATTCATCTCCTTCACCTCCATTCCACCATTTTCACACCACACACAAGGGAGAAGGAGAGAAAAACGTGAAGAGAGAGAGGGAGGGAGAAAAAGTGGAAGATGAAGTGAAACCAAGCAAAACTACCATCATTCTTCACCAAATTTCTTCATCTTCTCCATCCTCTAACCTTTTCCTCCAAAGGGCATCTGCATATTCATCTTTTCTTCAAGGTGAAATGTTGCTCTAAGTGGGAAGAGAAAGGATTTTAGTGTGAGAAAAGCAAAGGAAGCAAGGCTTAAGCTTAAAAAGTAAGTTTTCTCCATCTTATACTTGTAAATCACATGCTTTAAGCTAGTTTTGTTGAACCCTAGCTATAAGTTATTTTTGCATAGCATATGAATCATTAGAAATAGAGTTTATATGTTGAATATGAAGGCCTTGAAATGAAGTTTATATGTTGAACATGAAGGCCATATGAGCTTAGTTATTGTTGTTATGTGCTGAAACTTTGGAAAACATAAAGATTGTAATTTTTGGGAAAATAGAAAGCATGGGGAATGCTGTCCAAATTTTCCCAAAATTTTTATGGTGCTTTCTTGATGTCTTAAAGTCATGTATACCAAATTTCAAGTCCTAAAACATAAAGGAAAATGTTATGGAATTTTAAAACTAAAGAAACGCACTTTGAGCCTAAAACGGAGCTAGATTATGTGATGACCAAAACGTGATGTTAGGACTGGAATTTGATGATTTTATCCATTCCAATGGATTCAAAAGGATGTTTTTGGCTAGGAATACCTATGGGAAAGCCCCCAAAGCTCATGGTATAAAATTCCTAAATTTTGGCCAAGAAATGTATACTATTCAACCATAGTGAATGGGAAGGGAAGGAGTTAGATTTTTCCAATTCCAATGGTCCCATTAAGTTTAAAAGGAGTCATCTTATTTTAGAAGTTAAGGTTTATGTGTTGATTGTAATGAATTATCATTATGATTATAGGATTTGATGTTGTTTTGGGAATTCCAAAAGTAAGTAAACCGAGTCCCAAGGATTGAGGAGCAAAGTTTGTTAAGGTAGTAGTTTTCCTCTCTCTTTCTTTAAGCTTGTATGTTTGTATAATGATGAGTATTATGCTATATCAAGTTTTCATTTATGCTATAAGATGAGACATGTATGCTTAGATTGTGCTTGGCCTTATATGAAATTCCTTGTATTGCTATGCGATATGTGGCATCTTGACTGGTATCATGTTATGTACTTACATACTTGCTTGTGAATGAGATTGGTTTATTACTACTGAGATTTCATAATCTCACCCTAAATATAACCCATGCTAGGTCCGAGTTCAAGCAAAGAAAGAGCAAAGAATGTGGAGACATAAATCGAGGACCTTACTTTTATGCACCACATTTTGTTATGTAATTAAATATTTTAGATTACTGCGTGTATGAGTTATGTTATGATACTGTATGGTACTCAGGTATGAAATGGAAAGCCATATATATACCTAACCCTGAAGTAAAAAGAGTATGACTAGCGTGCATAAGATGCAAGAATGTTTGTACTTATATAAAGGTAAAATAATAATAATAATATGACCAATGAGGGGTAAAACTGTCTAATTTGTTGTAAGGGCAACTTTATATGAATTTATATGCACTTTGCTAAGTAGGTATTTTCCCCGTGTAAAGGACTTAGAGAGCTTGAAGTAGAGCCCTGAATTAACCTCATACAATTTTTCTATAATTAAGTATGCATTTTCAAAGTTAGATAAGAATTTGGAAATGACCAAATGAATAGTAAAATTGTATGAGGAAGTTTTAAAATAAATTTTTTTATCAGTTCAAGTTTTCGTTGACTCCTCTAAGTTTTATATGAGGTAATTGTAGTAGAAAAAGTGTTATAAAATAAGGTATGACAAAAAGTCCCTTAAAAATTGATGAGGCAAGTTCAAAAGTCTCAAAGAGAATGGGTGAGGCTAAACCATTGTCTTGGCAAGCCTATGTGTTATATATGGCATCTTGAATGAAAGAAATGTTCTATATATGTTTATGAATTTCAAGATAGCTATGCATCTATTTTAAGACTTGAAATTACATTCATTATGCATCATTAAAAAGGGTGAAGAGCTATTGGGATTCTTAAAATCTCACTCTTCCCTCCTTATTGCCTAATCTACTTAGGTGAACTAAGGGAGCCAAGAGATGGAGGTCATCAGGCTTGAAGGCTAGAAGATTGATAGAGAAATGGCTGAATACTTGTATTGAATTCATATTATTGTTAAATCGTATAATCTCATGATGTATATGATGTAAAAACACCTGAACACTTATAAATGTATGGATAGATGATGTATGTATCCTTTTGGAAGCCATATATATGAACACATGAGTTTTTTGACATTGATATGCATTAATGGCTTTGTGATATCTTGTGTATATGAACAAGTGGGGTAGTGATTTTGTGATGTATGAACATTCAGACCTCTTAGACAAGTTTAGTAGGCTATATTTAAGTTTTCTCAAATACTCAAGAGGTCATGGCTAGGGTAGGAAAGCATTTGGTCTTATTTTGAACCCCTTTGGTGCTTATAAAGTTCATTTTGGCACCCTCTGTCACAAACTGACCAAATGGAGGAATTTTCTCATGAAATTTGGCATGGATTTAAGTATCATCTAAAGATTTTTGTAGAGCTAATAATTGTATTATTTGGAGCTCTAGAGAATAAATTATGACTTTCCAAAATTAGGAAAAATTTTAGATTTGACATATGCACTATTCATATGGTTAGTTTTTTCTCTTCTATCATTTGTGGGCCAAATGAAGTCCAATTGCCTTGAAATTTTACAAGCATAAACTAGACACTATAATCTTTCCATAATCATAAAGAGCACCCCATTTGGATTTATATTGAGGGAGATATGAATTTTTGAAATTGGGACTTATTGTTAGTAATGCAGCGAGACCCCAAGTACTATTCCCTCAATATTCGTTAGCTTACTATCCTTTTCTAGATCAAGATCTATTTTTCCCCCTAAAGTAGACATCTGTAGCTTTCCATATTAATATATTTTAGTCAATTTAGATTTATGTGAAATTAGTTATGAATTTTTGAAGTTCATATTAGTAAATTTTATCAAAACTCTAGGACAGCTGGACCTGTGATGCTTTTCTGTTATCAATCATGGTCTAAATGATGTTTTCATAGCCTGGAAGTATTTGTAGCATAAATTAAACATTCAAGCATTCATAAAGCTATGGCTTGTTAGATTTTGATATTTCTAAAGTTAATTATGAATTTTTAAAGTCTGCAATAGAATACTAGAATTTAAGCCTGAAAACAAACATGCATTTTTTGATATGTGGGGCTCCAAATCCGCATTGCATGAGATGTTTTATGATGTTTATGACTTGTATAAATGGATTATGAGTAGAGTATGATATTTGAGAATTCATAGAGTCCATGGAGTATAAAAGAGAAATTTTGAATCCCACTTAACATGGAATATTGTATTGTTTAATGCTTTTTCTCTAAGAATTGTTATGCTAAGGGTGTGAAACCCTTGAAAATATAACGATAAGTATTTTGTAAAAAAACTGTAATAAGTTAATTTGAAAAGCAAGTTCTCTGAGATGAATAATTTAAGGCCAAATAAAATTTGGATAAAATTTTAAATAATAAAAAATTAAGATTTGAATCTTGAGTTGGCCAAAAATCAAAGCTGAAATAGTTCAAAAATTTGCTAAAAGTCTAGTGACATTTTCGTAAATATGGGCACTTTTTAGAAAACTCACATGAGAGCTTTTTAAATAACAAATTTGAGCTTTTTTGGGGTTCTCAAAGGCCCTAAAAATTATAGGAAGCTCCGAGACAATTAAAACCCTTACAGTGTATAGTTTTGAATGTCAGTTGACTTGAATTTTGACTGGTTCATTCAGAAAGATTTTAAATCTAAATTGAGTGCTTACAAAGCTATTTTATAAGTTTAAGGACCTAAATTTTATGATGAAAAAGAATGCTATAAAAAAAGAGCTAAAATGAAGCTAAAACAAAAATGCCACAAATGTGGGACATAAATGTCATTTTTTGGAATAATTGTTTCTTGAATCTTCTTTTATTTAGGTGTCCCACTCCCTTGCTTCTTCTAACTAACTTGTTTCACCTAAAAGAAAAGGAGGTTCTACCCAAACTAGTCACACAAGGAAAAGCACAAAAGGAGGAAGATAGAGCTAAGGAAAGGGATGGAAATTTAAGAATTTTCATGGTCTTCCTTCTTGAAACCTTATTCTTCTCTCTTTGCTCTCTCTTCCTATGGTTTTGATGGATGGTTTGGTTTTGTTTTGGCCTTAGTTCAGAGGAGAAAGATTAGAGTTTTAAAAAGGGACCAAGAGCAAAGGAAGAGACTCTTGATAGAAGTTTGGATTCATAATTTATTCCTTTAAAAAGGTGGTTTTCTTCCTTTTGTTGCTTTTTCTTCCCTTGCTCTCCTTTGAATGTCACAGCCAAGAATAGAACATTCAATAGGGAGGAGTTTCTATCCAAAAACAAGGAAGAATCTTAGGTTTTAGAACATTGGTAGTTAGAAAATGCAAAGAAATTGTAAGGAAAGCAAGTGAATTTCAAGATAGAAAAGTGTGGAACTCTTGAACATATTGTAAAAACTAATTTGATTCATGAATTCCCTAGCCTATGTGAGTGTTTATTTGAGTCCCTAAGAAGCCTCCCAAGTGCCTCTCCTATCAAGGAAAAATCAAAAACTCCATGGGCCCCAAATTGTGTGCTTGCCTTGTGTAATGTCTGATTTTTCATAAAACACCGAAATGAGTTAGTTTTCAAAGCAAGTTCACCAAGCCTCCTAAGTGGTCCCTCATCAAGGAAAAATCAAGAAGCCATTAAACCCATTAAGACTCCACATTTTGGCCAAGCAAGGATAGCATAGCTAGGGAAAGGTTTTAAATTTTTCCAAACCCATTTTTGAATCATATATGATGAATGAAAGTGAGGGGAAGCCTTAGAAAAAATTTAGGAAGTTTAGAGAATGAGTTAGTGCTTTTAAGTTCTCTAATGTGACCTAAGGAAGCAACATGTACTTAGGCTCTTAGTTTTAATTGGATAATAACTCCTAAAGGTTTAAAGGGAGTCAAGAATCATATATAAAAGGAAAGAATGGGGCCTAGACTTCAAAGAGTGGTGTTGCTTCATTAGTGCCATTAGGAACCATAAGTGAATCATAAAACAAAGTTAGAGTTCCAACTAGATAGGTATCTTTAAGAATGGTTCCAAGAGTCTAATTGGTTCTTATTTTGTGTTATTAGGCCAAGGAAAATAAGCCACACCTAGTTGTGAGTGTGTAGCCGTGGGAAGAGATTGAATTTCAAGAGAAAAAGTGTGCTTTTATGGCAAAGGTAGCTCTCTCTCTTTTCTCCCATACTTCTCGAGAAGGTTTTAGCTCCAATTTGAATGATTCCAATGAGATTTTATTAAATTGAGAACCTAAATTTTATAATGAAAAAGATGATTCTAAAAAAGGAGCTAAAATGAAGCCAAACTGAAAATGCCATTGTGAAGGGCGAAATTGGAAATAATTTTAAAAAGGAAGCACTATTGTTTATTGTAACTTTTAGCTCCTTTTTATCTACTTCTACAATTTTGCCCATTTTTGAGTCATATATGATGAATGAAAGTGAGGGGAAGCCTTGGAAAAAATTTAAGAAGCTTAGAAATGGGTTGGTGCTTTAAGTTCCCTAATGTTACCTAAGGAAGTAACATATACTTAGACTCTTGGTTTTAATTGGATGATGACTCCAAGTCCCCAAAAACCATGGGAAGCCCCAGGACCAGTGAAGCCTCTCTGGTGTACTCTTTTGGATATCGATTGACCTGAACTTTGACCAGCTCGTTTAGGAAGGTTTTAGCTCCAATTTGAATGATTCCAAAGCTATTTTATTAAATTGGGAACCTAAATTTTATAATAAAAAAGACGGTTCTCAAAAAGGAGCTAAAAGAAACTAAATCAAAAATGTCATTGCGAAGGGCGAAATTAGAAACAATTTTAAAAAGGAAGCACTATTGTTTATTGTAACTTTTAGCTCATTTTTATCTACGTTCCAGCAGCTCTTGATTTCCACAATTTGTTTTTGCCCCAAAAATAAAGAAGGAAGCCAGCTTTCTTGGGTGCACAAGGAGAGGAGATTTTGAAGAGCGAAAAAGCAAGGAAAAGGTAAGAAAAGTGTGGAATTTTATGCTCTTCCCTTAAGTAAACTTGTTCCTCTCATTCTCCTCTTCATTTCTATGATTTCATTGATGGATTTGGTGATGTTTTGAGTCTAGTCTAGAGGAGGAATAACAAAATTTGAAGGAAAGGAACTTACCACTTGGAAGAGCACTTAAAAACTACTAAGAAATCAAGGTAAGTTGTTGTCTTCCATGCTTCTTCTTTCCTTCTCCTCCTTGTGATAATTTCATCCCATATAGAGCCCAATCAAAGGGAGATGAATTCTAGTCCTAGCAAGAGAGATTCATAGATTTTGGAGTGTGAGAAGCAAGTAGGTGCAAAGAAATCAAAGAAAGAAGCATGAAAATACAAGATAGAAAAGTTAGGGATTCATGGAGACATTATGAAATCTGTTTTGATCCATGAATTCCCTAGCTTAGATGAGTATTTGCTTGAGTTCCTAAGATCCCTAAAGACCTCCCCACACACCTCTTCCATCAAGAAAATAAAGCAAACCCATTACTTCCCTTTTTCATGTGTCATTTCCGCCTAGGGCAGAACTATAGGTTAAGGATAGTTTTAATTTGTTCCAAGATTATTTTTGAGTCATATATGATGGAAGAGGATGAGAAAAAGCCTTGGGAACATTTTAGAAATCATAGATGTTAAGATGGAGGTGTATGATCCATAATGTAGCATAATAAAGCAACTCCTAGCTAGGCTCCTTAAAATAATTGTGTGATGATTCTAAAGAGTCTAAATGGAGTCAAGAATCATAGATTGAAGGAGAGTAGGGAGCCAAGATCATGAATTTTTATAGTTGCTTCATTAAGTGCCTTATGAAAGCATAATGGAGCCATAAACCAAAGTAGCATCAAGTAAAGTGTGTATAATGCTAAGGCTTATTCCCATGAGTATTTCATGTTTCTTTTGGTGTGTCTAGGCCAAGAGAAATGGTCTCCACCTTCTTGGGTGTGTGAGGTCAAGGGAAAGGACTCATGGCTTAAGAAAAAAGTATATGAATGCAAGCAAGGTAGCTCTCTCTCTTTTCTCCCATCCATGAATGAATGTCTACATTATTTTTGAATATGTGTATGAGTATTTTAAGCTATGAATTTTGGGGATCTGCTAGCCTCCTATTATGTTAGGGTGAAGACTCTACCCTGGTCTGTGGTCTAAGTATAGGTGTAAGAGCTATCTTTCTCTACTGCATAATCTGTTGAGAAGCTTGTGTGTAGTCTCTGGCCATATGCCCTGGCCTACCATATCTGTAACAGACATTCTGCCCCGTGTAGTACAGTCTATTTCCATGATTTCTGCCACACTAAGGACAAGCTACAGGCATGAAACTACCTCTGCTAGACTGCATCTTTCTTCTCTTGCCTCTTTGGCTCCACTGACTTCTGCCACCTCTCCTACTAGTTACTGTGACCTGTGATCCCTCTCTAGGTCTCTTTGTCTCTAGGAGGGGAGATTTGGCATTAGAGGCTGAATGCATAGTTCGAAGGTTTACTTCTGGAACTCTGCAAACCTTTACTAGGGTGTTGAAGTCCCTAATTCTCTATAGGACCACCCTATCTCAGATCTCTAGCAGTAGACCCTTCTCTAACTTGTCCGCTCTCCACCTCTCATCATCATGCCTCTGTAGGTAGGAGGAATATTGAGAGAGCTCAACAAACTTTGCTACATACTGGTCCATTGACATCCTCTCAATCTATCTTAGGAGCACAAACTCAGACTCCTTCTCATCCCTGATAGAACTGGGAAATAGTGCTCATATAATGCCTGAAGGAATGTCTCCTAGTTAATTGGGAGATTTTTTGATTTGATAATTGGCTCAGTACTCCTCCACCAGTAATCCACCTCTTTTTCAAATTGGAAAATGGCCATCACTACCTTCTACTCAGAGGTACATTCAATCACCTGGAAGATCTTTTCTAATTGCATAATCCAGGCCTCAGCTTTCTCTGTATTCAACTATCCGTTAAAAGTAGGAAGCCTGAATTTTCTGAATTGGGCTATACTATCCCGAGTGTAAGGCATCTGAACTGGTAGAGTCTGTGACACCTATTGTTTTTATGGCTGTGGGTCTAGGTGAGTCACCCCTGAATGCTCAGGACGATCTGAGGGCTATGGTGGCGGTGGCAGAGGAGGAGTAGGCCCCTGGCTATCTCTCTCAACAAATCATTCCTAAAGTTGCATCTATTGATCAAAGTGAGCCATTATAGCTTGCAGGGCTCCAACCACTAGATCACTGGGCTCTATTTTATCCTCAGCATGAGCCTCTTTAGACTCTGGTCTAGCTGTTCTGGGGGGCCTGCCTCGACCTTTCCATGTGTTCACTATATTTCGGAAACATCATAACATAGTTTAGTATAAAAGGGAACACACACCACCACACTACACTCAAATCATCCATGAACATCTCATATACAAGGGCAATCACATAATTTCAAGCCACAACTCAATGCAATATGCCTGAACCGATGCTCTAATACTAATAAATGTAACACCATATATCCTAGCTTATTTCATAACATTCTCATGCTTTAAATCATCAATTCCATGAAGGAGTAGGGAAAATAGATTAAAAATAATACATTTCTTTATGTTGCATCGTGTATACAAATTTCATTCGATGTCACATGGACCATGTGAGCTTATACATCACATTCACATATTTAATTACATGAATACAACTCATTTGCATCATCAAAAATGGCCTACATCTCATGAAAACCAAGGGGGAGCATAAAACACTTATACATATTATTGGCCAAATTTTCAATTTTTTTGTCACAACTTCAAAAATTCATAATTAAATCCAATAAATGTAACACAATATATCTTAACTTATTTCATAACATTCTCATGCTTTAAATCATTAATTCCACGAAGGAGTAAGAAAAAGAGATTAAAAATAATACATTTTTTACGTTGCGTCGTGTATAAAAATTTCATTCAATGTCATGTGGACCATGTGTGCTCATGCAACACATTCACATATTTTATTACATGAATACAACTCATTTGCATCATCAAAAGTGGCCTACATCTTGTAGAAACCAAGGGGGAGCATAAAATACTTATACATATTTTTAGCCAAATTTTCAGTTTTTCTGTCACAACTTTAGAAATTCATAATTAAATCCAAAAAAATATAAATCCAACAAACTTTACCATTCCAGAAGGATCTGGATGTCTACCCCATGGTAAAAATAATTTCAGTTCATAAATCATTAAGGGGAGAATTTTTGACATTCAAAAAGCCACTGAGGTCGCTGCTATCTGGGCTACTGGGTTAGATTACTGATATGAAATTTCAAAATTCATAACTAATTTTAGAAATTTCGAAATCATAAATTCTTGACTATTTTGGGAAGATACACATGTATAATTTATTCCAAAAATATTTCCCCACCATGAAACATAATACCAAAAGAGTTTGACATGCAAAAAGGGGAAAAGGTTTGGACAACTACTGGTACTGATGCAAGTGTCTACTATAAACTTTGAAAATGTCTAATTAATTCCAAAAAAATACAATTCATGCAAATAATACCAATTTTGAAAGCTATGAATGTTAAATTTATGGTAAAAATAGACTCAGACCAAATCAAGCATGATCAACTACTGAAATTCAATGGAACAATGACTCAGGTTGTGCTTCACTACTGTTGCTGTTCCAGAAATTCAAAAATTCATATCGCTTAGCTCAGACATCCAAATGAATTGCTTCTAGTTGTTACAAGTCATGTGAATGTATAGTTTCTGAATATAAAATTTCATAGCCATTGGACCATGTTTGCCCCTCGAATGACACAATTACACAACTGACCAAATGAATAGTTCTGGTGCAAATCCAAAATTCTGATACCGACTTTGAAAAATCATAGAAAATTCCACAGACCTCCAAATGACCTGATCTTTAGATTCCCAAAAAGCTCTAAGCAAGATCTAATAGCATGAAATATTTTGAAGTCAAGAAGAGGTCATTTGGTTAGACTTTGATATATGGGGGCAAAGTGATATTTTTTTGTGTTAAAAGAGGACTCCAAGGATTCAAATTTGCTTCTCCTACTCCTAAGGCTCTATGAGCACGTGGGAAAGCATCAACATAGGCTATCAAACATTGATCAGATATCTAATAACTCATATTTGCAAGACTCACTCTCCCACACCAAAACATACACCATGTACATAATGCCAAAATCTTGCTATTCATACCAAAAACTTGCTACATCATTCAATATAGTTCTAATTCTCATACATATACAATATGTTCATCCATTTACAAGTATTCATAAGTGCAGAAACCATGTACATCATTAGATTACATTTCTTGACAACAAAATGGTGACAAAATGACTATTTCACAAGTCCTTTGCCAATTTCCCTATCTTCAAGCTTGGTGGCTCCCATTTCTTTGTTCACTTGGTCCACCTAGCATATTAGGATATTGGAGAGAAAGGAGTGAGATTCAAAGAATCCCAATAGCTCATCTTCCATTCAATCATGCATAAAGAAGGTAATACAAGTCTTAAGGATGCATACATGGCATATTAATATAGAAAATGGTGCAAAATACATTCTTGGCATTTACACAAAGCACACATAACACACTTAGGCTTGCCAAATGAATAGATTAGCCTCACCCACTTTCTTCAAGGTTCTTGGACTTGCTTCACCCTTTTTCTCAAAGGCCATGAACTAAGCTTTGCTCTTGGGAGACTTTCTCTTGGTCTCAACCACTTCTAAGGGCTCTTGGCTTATCTTCACCAAAGATAGAAGGTTCTTGGCCTCTCTACATTCAAGCAAACCAATGCAAACATTTTTGGCATCATTTGAATATATAATGCAATACTATGGCTCCATGGAACATAGGCATCATACCAAAACATAATTCATAGCTTAAAATACACATATACACATTCAAAGAAAATGTAGACATTCATTCATGCATGGGAAAAAAGAGAGAGGCTACCTTTGCCACACAAGCACATTTTTTCTCTTGAAATTGGATTTCTTCCCATGGTTACACACTCATAACTAGGTGGGGCTTATTTTCCTTGGCCTAATTACACAAAATAAGAACCAATTAGACTCTTGAAACCATTCTCAAAGCTACCTATCTAGTTGGAACTCTAACTTTGTTTTATGATTCACTTATGGTTCCTAATGGCACTAATGAAGCAAAACCCACTCTTTGAAGTCTAGGCCCCATTCTTTCCTTTTATAAATGATTCTTGACTCCCTTTAAGCCTCTTGGAGTCATCATCCAATTAAAACTAAGAGCCTAAGTACATGTTGCTTCCTTAGGTCACATTAGGGAACTTAAAGCACTAACCTATTCTCTAAGCTTCCTAAATTTTTTCCAAGGCTTTCCCTCGCTTTCATTCATCATATATGACTCAAAAATAGGCTTGAAAAAATTTAAAACTCTTCCTAGCTATGCTATCCTTGCTTGGCTGAAATGTGGAGCCTTAATGGGGTTTAATGGCTTCTTGATTTTTCCTTGATGGGGGACTACTTAGGAGGCTTCCTAGAGGTCTTAGAAGCTCAATTAAACACTTACATAGCTTAGGAAATTCATGAATCAAAACAGATTTTACAAACTCTTCAAGAATCCTACACTTTGCTAACTTGAAATTCAATGGCTTTTACTTGCTTCCAATGATAGATTCTTAATCCTTGCACTCCAAAACCTCTAATCTGCCCTTGATTTGGACAGAAAACAGCCCCTAAGAATTGGGGTCATGGTGGTCAAATCGTGCAAGAGGAAGGGGGAGGAAGAGGCTACGAAAGAATGGAAGTTTTACCTTGTTTTCTTGCTCGTTCTTAGTTGCTTCTTATTTTCTTTGGTTGCCTCACGCCAAACACGAATTTTTCTCTCTGTTATGCCCCCAAAATAGCACCAAATCTATTAAGAAAACTATAGGAGGAAAAGAGGGAAGGAGGAGAACAACTTTTCTTAAGGAAGAACTAAGAAAATCCATGGATTCCATACCTTTTTCTTGGCCTTTTCTCCTTCTTTTGCCTCCTCCCTTGTGCTCCTAAAATTTTTAGTTCTTCTCTCTATTCTGGGCAATAGAAAGTCAGTCTAAAGTGAGGGCGAGTGAACGTGAGCTTTAAAGAAGAAGAAAGAAGCTTCCTTTTTAAAATTGTTTCTAATTTTGCCCTTCGCAATGGCATTTTTGATTTGGCTTCACTTTAGCTCCTTTTTTAGAATTGTCTTTTTCAGTATAAAATTTAGGTTCCCAATTTAATAAAAATACCTTTGGAATTACTCAAATTGGAGCTAAAATCTTCCCAAATGAAGTGGTCAAAGTTTGGGTCAACTAATATCCGAAAGAGTACACTAAAGGGGCTTCACCAGTCCTGGGGCTTCCCATGATTTTTGGGAGCCTTTAAGAACCCTGAGCAACTCAAAATTTTTATTTAAAAAGCCTTCCTAAGTGTTTTTCCAAAATTATACTTATTTATGAAAATGCCACTGGCCTTTAGGCAAATGTTTTAAATCACTGTGGCTCTGGTTTTTAGGTAACTCAAGGCTCAAATCCTCATTTTTTATTATTTAGAATTTTATTCTAATTTTTGTTAGTCTTAAATAACTCACCTTAGGGAACTTGCTTTAAAAACTAACTCATTTCGGTATTTTACGAAAAATTGGACGTTACGTTTCTACCCCCTTAAATAAAATTTTATCTTCGAAATTTAAAAGACATACCTTAGGGGAATAGCTCTGGATGCCTCTTTTTCATCTCTTCCTTGAGTTCCCAGGTGGCTTCCTCAGGAGATAACCCCTTCCAAACCACTTTCACTAACAGTATCATCTTATTCCGTAACTGCTTGAGCCTAACATCTACGATCTGATCTGGTGATACTATATAAGCTAGATCATTTTGTAACTGCACATTTTCATATTCTATGACATGTGAGGAGTCGGGTTAGTATTTCTTGAGTTGGGATACATGGAAAACATTATGAATTGGCTCAAGTTTGGGGGAAAGGCTAATCTATAGGCCATAGGTTTGACTTTATCAAGAATTTGGAATGGACCTATGTATTTTGGACTGAGCTTCTTACTCTTAATGGACCTACCTATCCCTGTGACTGGAGACACTCTAACAAAGACATAGTCTCCAACCTCAAACTCTAACAGCCTTCTCCTTTTATCTACATAACTTTTTTGTCTACTATGTGCCATTAGAAGTTTCTTTCTTATGGTTTCTATTTGTCTAGAGGTTTGGTCCACTAAATCTAGGCCTATGAGGCTCCTCTCTCCTAACTCAATCTAACACATTGGAGACCTACACTTCCTCCCATACAATGTCTCAGATGGTGCCATCTGGATACTCACATAATAGCTATTATTATAGGCAAACTTTGCTAAAGGCAAGTATGTATCTCAATTTTCTTTCAATTCTAAAACACAAGCCCTCAGCATGTCTTCTAGGGTTTGGATGGTCTTCTCAGTTTGACCATTTGTTTGAGGGTGATAGGCTATACTGAATCTTAACTTAGTCCCTAAGGCCTCCTATAATGATCTTTAGAAATTCGAAGTGAATTTGGGATTTCTATCTGATACTATACTCCTAGGTACACCATGTAGTCTCACTATCTCCTTGATATACAACTAAGCTAACTTGTTTAAGGTGTAAGTGGCTTTCATTGCTAGAAAATGTGCCAACTTCATTAATCTATCCACTATCACCCACATGGCATCATGCCCTGATGATGTCCTGGGTAAACCCATGACAACATCTATGGCTATGCTATCCCACTTCCACTCAAGAATATCTAAGGGCTGAAGTAACCCAGCTAGTCTCTGGTGCTCTATCTTAACTCTCTAGCACACTAGACACTAAGAGACGTACTCTACTATATCAGATTTCATCCTAGGCCACTAAAACAACTTTTTCAAATCCTGATGCATCTTGTTACTTCCTGAATGAATCGTGTACTTACTTTTGTGTGCCTCATCTAATATCCCTTTTCTAATCTCAGAATTCCTAGGCACATACAGCCTATCCTTGTATCTCACTAACCCATCCTCAGACAGATTAAAGTCTGGAGTGCTACCCTGGGATATCTGAGCTCTAATCTTTCTCACTTGTTCATCTTCTAATTGGGCATCCTTAATTTGACTCCTTAGGTCATTTTCTATCTGGGTTTCACTCATCAATAATTCTCAAAATGCATTACACATGAGAGACTCATATCCCTAAATCTCTTAATCAATTCCTGCTCTCTGATCATCATATAGGCCATATGTATAGATTTCCTACTCAATGCATCTACAACCACAATTGCTTTTCCTGGGTATTTCAAAGTGAAATCATAATCTTTTAGGAACTCTAACCACCATCTTTGCCTTATATTTAACTCTTTCTACCTAAACAAATACTTAAGGCTCTTGTGGTCATTAAAAATTTTTATGGTCACTCCATAGAGGTAGTGTCCTATATCTTAAGTGTGAACATTACCGCTGCTAGCTTTAAATCATGTGTATGGTAATTTTCCTCATATGGTTTCAACTGTCTAAAAGCATATGCTACCACTCTGCTTCTTTACATAAGAACACATCCTAACCCTTTCTTTGAGGCATCACTATAGACTACAAAAGTCTCTCTAAGGTCAGGAAGTACTAAAACTGGGGCTGTGGTTAACCTATACTTCAGGTCTTGGAAGCTCTTTTCACACTTCTCATCCCACACAAAAGGTACATTTTTCTTAGTGAGCCTAGTCAGCAATATAGTTATCTGAGAAAAGCCCTGAATAAACCTCCTGTAGTATCTCACTAAACCTAGGAAGCTCTTGATCTCTATCACTGTCCTCTCTTCCACTGTAAAATTTCCTCTACTTTATGGGGATCTATTACGACCCCTATCTGGGAGATCACATGGCCTAGGAACTGGACCTCAGTGAGCCAAAAATCATATTTACTAAGCTTAGCGTACAACTAATTTTCCCTCAGGGTTTCTAGGGCTAATCTCAAGTGCTGTTCATGTTCTTCTCTACTCTTTAAATAGATGAGAATGCCATCTATGAAGACTACAACAAATCTGTCTAAGTATGGCTTGAAGACTCTGTTCATGTAGTCCATAAATACTGCAGGTGCATTCGTTAACTCGAAGGGCATAACCAGAAACTCATAATGCCCATACCTAGTTCTAAAGGCTGTCTTAGGGATATTTTCAACCTCGATTCTAAACTGATGATACCCTGACCTAAGGTCTATCTTAGTGAACACTGACACTCCTACTAGTTAGTCTAAGAGGTCATCTATTCGGGGAAAAGGGTATTTATTTTTAATGGTTATCTTATTGAGCTCCCTATAATCTATACATAGCTTAAGGCTCCCGTCTTTCTTCTTTACAAATAAGACTGAAGCTCCCTATGGTGAGACACTGGGTTTAATGAAACCTTTCTCTAAAAGCTATTTGATTTGTTTCTTAAGCTCAGCTAGCTCGATGGGAGCCATTCTGTATGAGGCCTTAAACACTGGACCTACCCCAGGTACAATGTTTATGGGAAATTCTACCTCTCTCTCTGGGGTAGGCCATTAATCTCCTTTGGGAATGCTTTAAGAGACTCTTTCATTACTGGAATTTCCTTAATACCTTCTTATACCTGAGCTTGAACTGAAAAGAAAACCAAAAACCCCTGACAACCATGTTTTAGAGATCTCTCAGCCTGAGAGGTGGTCATAAGGGCTAGCTCAGTCCTAACACTAGGCACTATTCCACATACAGGTAAAGAAATACACTAGTAATAGCAATCAAGTGTGGCATTATTTGCAGACATCCAGTTCATACCAATAATCAAATCAATATCAATGAAGGGCATGCAAATCAAGTCAAGTGTGATGAAACAATGATTAAACTAGATTATACAATTTAAGCAAGCATGAGAGGTTATGGCTCTGTTTCTAGTAGGGGTGGACACATGCAAATCATAGGGTAGGGCACACATACTCAGACCCAACCTCCTAATACAGTTATATGATATGAGTTAATTTTCAAAGCAAGTTCCCTAAGGTGAGTTATTTAAGACCAACAAAAATTAGAATAAAATTCTAAATAATGGAAAATAAGGATTTGAGCCCTAAGTTGCCCAGAAACTAGGGCTGCAGTGATTCAAAAAATTTGCCAAAAGGCCAGTGGCATTTTTGTAAATAAGTGTAATTTTGGAAAAACACCTAGGAGGGATTTTTAAATGAAAATTTTAAGTTGTCTAGGGTTCTTAGAGGCCTCAAAAACTATGGGAAGTCCCGGGACCGATGAAGTCCCTCTGGTGTACTCTTTCGGATGTCAGTTGACCCAAACTTTGATCAATTCATTTGAGAAGGTTTTAGCTCAAATTTGAGTGCTTCCAAAGGTATTTTATTAAATTGGGAACCCAAATTTTATAATAAAAAAGATGGTTCTAAAAAAGGAGTTCAAACAAAGCCAAACCAGAAATGCCATTGCGAAGGGTAAAATTGGAAACAATTCTAAAAAGGGAGCTTCTGCTTCTTTCTTCTTCTTTAAAGCTCACATTCACTCTCCCTCACTTTAGACCGACTTTCTTTTGCCTAGAACAGAGAGGAGAACCATAAATTTTAGGCATACAAGGGAGGAGGCAAAAGAAGGAGAAAAGGCCAAGAAAAAGGTATGAAATCCAAATATAACAACCAAAAATTGCTGAAATTTTCTAAGTCTTGAAATTTTTCTAAGTCTGCTGGCTACAGCCTGGTTATAGCAAATGTACCTATTTGCTATAGCAAGAAATGACCTAGCTATAGCAAATGTGCCTGTTCGCTATAGTGAGAATGCTTTTAGCTATAGCGAGTTTGGACATCCCATATAAAAACCAAGAAGTTCCGCCCAATAGTATGCCCCGTAGCGAGAACAGGGGTCTGGGATTGATACGTGCTTACTGTAGTGAAGGTTATTTTCTGCTATAGTGAGGGTTAGTCTAGAAAAACATGAAAAAGGAGAGTTTTACTTTTTAAAGAGTCTAGATCATCTCCTTTTCTTCTAACTAACCTAAGTTTCGTCCAAAATAGAGAAAAGGGCTAGAAAGAGAGAGAGAGACCAAGAGAAGAAAGGAAGAACAAGGAAAAAGTAAGAAAACTTGAGATTTCCATAGCTTTTCTTCTTAGAATTTTGTTATTCTCTCTTTGCCCTATCTTTTTATGGTTTTGGTTGTTGAATTAGTTTTGTTTTGAGCTTGGTTCAGAAGAGGGAGAGTGGAGAATAAAAAGGAAGGTGAAGGAAAAAGAAAAATCACTCTTGAAAGAAACTAGAACTCAAGGTAGATACTTATGTATCTTACTTATTCTTTTTTGCTTTTCTTGAGTATGTTAGTTCTACTAACTTAAGAGCTTGAGAGAGGAAGGAAGTCTGACCTAGAGCAAGCAAGAAATTTTTGAATTAGAGTGTGGGAAGTAGGGAAATACAAAAGAACTAGGAGAAGGGCTAGTAAAATTTAAGAGGAAAAAACTAGGGATTTAATCTCCTAGCCTTTGTGAGTAATTATTTGAGTTCCAAGAGAGTAATTGCATGTTACTTATTGTGTCTAGGCTTAAAAGAAGTAGCTCTATTTAGTTATGATTGTGAGACTAAGAAGGGAAAAGAGAAATTGAAAGGGAAGGCTTGTGTTAGCTTATAAGGTAGCTCTCCACTCTTTCTTGTTGCATTCTTAGATGTGTAATAGTCATTGTATGCTTATGTATGTGCTTGTATTGTGAGACATGCCATTTGATATTGCTTTGATGCATTGGTACTAATATGCTTATGTTTTAGGCTATGAAAATTGCTTAGGTGAGATAGTGCCAAAAGGCCCTTGTAATGGATGAGATAAAGCCAAAAGTCCCTAGAAATAAGTGAGATAAGGTCAAAAGTCTCATGAATGAGTGAGGCTAAGTCAAAAGTCCCTAAACTAAAGGTGAGGCCATCTGAAAGTCCCTAAAATAAGGTGAGGCTAGACCAAAAATCCCTAGAGCTCATTCTTGGCATTGATATGATATTCAAGGCATGTAAATCATGTATTGTATAATTGTGAATGGTTTGCATGCTTTGACTTGTTTATATGCCTTGATTACTTCCTTGAATGAGTGTATGAGCTATTGAGATTCTATGAATCTCACCCCCTTCCCTCTCCTATCTCATATGGTCCAGGTGGAGCTCAAGAGCCTAAGAGTGGAGGCCATGAGGCATAGATGCCCTTTTTGACACTTTTGCATAGTTTGATGTATAGGAAAGCCAAAGTACTTATGTATACATATTCTTTATAAGATGTAAATGCTTAAGCAAGTGTAAAAGTATGTATCAATGATGTATGATCCATGTATGGAACTAAAGTAATGAAATTATGAAATTTGGCTCCTTTGTGGTGTGTATGTAGTAGTGTATTTTTGCCCGTAGCATAGTGAGTTTGAGATGTATGATGGTTTGGACCATTTAGGCAACCCATATGTGATGTAGTAGTGCTTTAAAACTTGCACAATAGGTGCTAGAACATGTAGGAGGCCATTTGGACCCACTTTGAACCATATCGGGGGTCAAAATTGCCAAATTAATGAGCTCTGTCAAAATATGACCAAATGAGCTCTTCTTGATATAAAATTTGGCATATCTCTTGAGTTTATTGATAGCTTTTTGGAAAGATAAACTACATAATATTTGGAGGTCTAGGGATATTTAGTAAATTGTTGAAATTAGAGAATTTTCTGGTTTTGGATAGTGCACTGTTACCATGGGTCCGAAAATGAATCTGTCATTTATGGACCAAACGGTGTCCAATTTCCATGAAATTTTATGGAAATAAACTAGACGTCTACAATGACCTATACCAACTAGAATCACCTCAATTAAAGGTTTATAGAGGGAGAAACAACTTTCTGAAGTTCTATGTCAACATTAGGGAAGCCATCCGACCTTCATTACTGTTCCATTAGTTTTTTGAGGTCCAAAGGCTACTAAAATGATTTGGACTTATTTTTTTCCTCTAGTTAACATCTATAGCTTTCCAAATTGGTATAATTCTCCCAGATTGGATTTTTTTTGCAATTAGTTATCAATATTTGAATTTCATGACAGCAAGTTGTATTAGTACCAGGGATAGTCGAATCTCTGTCTCTTTTTCAATATCAAACGTGATCTAATCACTGATATTGTGGTTTGGAATTATTTTTAGTGTAAATTTAACATCTAAAGCTTTCCAGAAAACTATGGTTTGCTTGATTCACATTTTTCTAGAATTAGTTATGATTTTCCAAAGTTAGAGCCAAAAATCTGACTTTTGAGCCCGTTTTGAAAAAGTATATTTTGGGGTTTTTGGCTTCATATTCATCGTTCATGGGTTGTTTTATGCATGTATGAGTTGTATACATGGAGTTTGAGTAGAGAATGTGATTGATGCATTCATGAGACCCAGGGGCAAAAATATAAGTGTTTAAACTCCGATATGTAGTATCAAAATGACACAGTTTGCTTTTTTTTTCTTTGGAAATCATATGGAATTAAGCCTAAGCAGAGACTAGGTGAGGCTACTACATTATGGTGTTACATTTTTAGCTTAATTGTATATCAAGGAGATAGTGAGACTACATAGTGTACCTAGAAGCCTAAGACAGATAGAGGGGTTAGGGAGTTTTTTAAATTGTTTCAAACTTGGTTTGGGACTTTATGTGATGGAAAAAGGTGGAAGGAAGCCTTGGAAAAATTTTAGAAGTCATCGATTGGGAGATGGGGCAATAGGTTCCATAATATAGCTTTAAGAAGTAACGTTTACCTAGACTCTTAGAAATGAGTTTTTGAGGACTTTAAGGAGTCTAAAAGGAACCAAGAGGTCTAGATATGAGAAGAGAATGAAGCCAAGAACTTGAATTATGGTAGTTGCTTTATTAGGCCATTAATAGAACTATGATGTAACTATTAGACAAATTATGCTCCCTTGGTGTGTGTTTAATGCTTTGACTTGCTTCAAGAGTGTAATGAGATCTTATTTGTTGTGTCTAGGCCAAAGGAATCAAACTCCATTTATTTATGGGTGTAAAACTGAAAAGGAAGAAGGTAATCAAGTTTAAAAGCTTGGATTTCCACTAAGGTAGCTCTTCACTCTTTCTTGTTTGTATTCTTAGTAGTATACATGCCTTTGGATGCTTATATGTGTATTTATATTATGAGACATGTCATATGATATTACTTTATTGCATTAGTACTAATATGTTTTCCTGAATGTTTCCTGGTTGTGAAAATTGCTCTTATAGGTGAGATGGTGCTAAAAGTCCCTTGAAAAAGGTGAGGTGAAGCCAAAAGTCCCTAGGCATAGGCAAAACAAGGCCAAAAGTCTCTTGGATGAGTGAAACCAAGTTAAAAGTCCCTAGACCAAGGGTGAGGCAAATTCAAAAGTCCTAAGAATGGGGTAATGCAAGACCCAAAAGTCCCTAGAGCTTGCTCTTAGCCTTGATATGATTTTATGGCATGGAAATGTTAAAATGTTTTTTGTTGTGTTAGAAATCATACTTGTGTTCCTTGGCATGTTGTATCCTTGATTGCCTACTTAAATGAGTGTATAAGGTATTGAGATTTCATGAATCTTATCCCCTTCCCTCTCCCATCTCACCTTGTTTAGGCGGAGTTCAAGAGCCTAAGAATAGAAGCCAAGGAGCATGATTGGCTATCGCTAGATAATTCTGTAGTTTTGGATGCTTTTTGATGTAAAAGAATATCAAAATTTCTATGTACATATTATTTTTGAGATGTAAATATTTAGACAAATGTAAAAGTATGTGTAAATGATATGTGAATCAAATTTGGAGCCAAATAAATGAGAATGTGAGATTTGGACATTTGGTGGCTTGTATGTAGTTATGCATTCTTGTATGTAGCATAGTAAATTTGAAATGCCTGATGGTTTGGACCACTTGGGCATTTCATATATGATGTATTTATACTTTCAAACTTACCTAAGAGGTGCTAGAATATGTAAGAGGCCATTTGAACCCATTTTGAACCATATATAGTGTCAAATTTGCCAAATTTTAGAACTACATCAAAATTTTATCAAATGACCTCTTCTTGGCTTGAAATTTGGCATACATATAGATCTTGTCTAGAGATTTTTGTAAGCTAAAGTAAATATTATTTGGAGCTCTAGAAAATTTTTGGTGAATTTCCAAAATTCACAAAATTTTTTTAATTTAACAGTGGTATTATACAAATGGTTAGTAGATTCACCTCTATCACTCGTGGGTCAAATGATATCCAATGGCTATGAAACTTTACAGGGCGAAATTAGACATTCACAGTGACCTATATCAATTAGAAGCACCTCAATTGAAAGTTTGTAAAGGGAGAACTAATTTTTTGAAGTTCTAAGTCAATATTAGGGGCACAGTCTGACCTCAGCTACTATTCTATCAATTTTTTAGGTCTAGAGGCTTCTAAATTAGTTTAGAATTAATTTTTTCCTCTAGTCAACATCTATAGCTTTCCAAATTGGTATAGTTTGCCTGAATTGGATTTTTGTGGAATTAGTTTTGAAGTTTATATCAGTAAACTATATTAAAAACGTTGGGCAGCCTGACCTATATCACTTTTCTAATGTCAAATATGATCCAAATGATATTTTCATGGCTTGAAATTATTTTTAATACAAATTTAACATCTAGAGCTTTCTAAAAAGCTATGAGTTGTGTGATTTTGGTTTTTTTAGATTTAGTTATGATTTTCTAAAATCGCACTAGAAATCTGTCAAGTTGAACCCGAGACTGATATATTATTTTTTGGGTCTTTGCCTCCTCCGTGGTCCATGAGTTGTTTTATGAGGTATATGAGTTGTATTGGTGCATTTTATATAGAGGAGGATATAGATGGGTTCATGTGGCCCACATGGTATGAAATGTAAATTTCGGGCCTTACGTAACGTAATAAAACGTATTTTTTAATTCCTTCTTGTTAGAATTGTAGAAATTCTTATGAGATTAACTTTCAATATGATAGTATAGAGCTAATAAATCATGGTGTCACAGAAAAGGCATATGTAAGGCTAAAGTTAGATGGTGTTACAAAAGCAAATAAAGATAGAAAGTGACAATGAAGAAATGGAGGAAGAAATTCCACAAGAAATTAGCCAAGAAAGATTTATCCAAAGAATAGCTAAAATTACATACCATAAGTAGTATTGTTAGATGAATTTAGTTATAAATAATGAATATAAGAAAAATATGGTGGTATTAATTGATTTTGGTGTAGATATAAATTGTATATTGGAAGGATTCACACCTACCAAGTATTATAAAAAAGATTAGAAACTTTATTAGCAGCTAATAATTCAAAGTTAAAAAAATATAATATAAATTATCAAATATTCATATTTGCAACAAAGTAATAGGTTTTAAAAATACCTTCATACTAGTTAAAGATTTAGGGGAACCAATAATATTAAGTACTCTATTTTTAGAACAAATAATACCTTTTAAAGTAACACCATTAGGAATAACTACTCAAGTTTGAAGAAAAGAAATATATTTTGAATGAATAAAGCCCCCACTAATGAAAGAAATAAAATTGTTAAAGGAATATTTTATTTATAGGGTAAATCAAATTAAAAGAAAGAAAATTCAAATCAATTTCCTTCAATAAGAAATACATTTTAAGAAAATAGAAAACATATAAGAATAATAATATATAGATAAGGATTGAAGAAATAAAAGAAAATTTTAAGACAAAAATATATGATGATCATCCAAATGCTTTTTGGAATAGAAAAAAAACACACAATGGAATTACCTCATTAAAATATAATACCCAATATTTTTGTACTGAGTTGCTTCTTTAAGCTTGGAGTCATCATAATTTCATTCCCAAGAGCCTAGACCTAAGTTGCTTCTTTAAGCTTTATTATGGAGCATATACTTCCATCACACCAACCAAGGTTTCTAAAATTTTTCCAAACCTTTCTTTGATATTCTCTTATCATGTTTAGTTCCTTTTTACCCTTAGAAAAATTTTAAAACTCTCTTTAGGCACAAAACCAAGCTCGGCTGAGACATATGCTAAGTTTTAGGCCCATGGAGCTAGCTTTATTTTCTTGAAGGAATTGACACATGTGAGGCTTTCTTGGCATCTCAAGAACCAATATACACTTTTAGATAATTAAAAATATCACTAGAAAGCTTTATACATACTAAGGTGCAAAGAAAACCATAGGTTTTGGAAACTTGAATACTAATGGTTCTTTTTGGAATTTCTTTGCATCTACTTGTTCCTCACCCTTAAAAACCTAGGTTTCATGCTTGGTTTAGGTTAGATTTTGCTCCCTCTTACTTGTTCTGTACAAGGCCAAAAATGAGCTATGGAGAAACAAGAAGGAAGAAGCAAGGAAAGCCATGGAAATATCTTAATTCCTTAGCCTTTTCAAGAGCTTTTTGAACTTCTCCCCTCTAAATAGGACTCAAAACAGATCCAAAACATGCATCAAAACCATGGGAAGAGATAGGAAAAGAAGGAGAGCAAATTCAAGGAAGGAAGAAGTAAGAAATTCCTTGATTTTCCTTACCTTTTCTTTAGTTTTTCTCCTCCCTTGATGATCCTCCTTATGCGCCACTTTTTGTAGAACTTCTCCCTGGTTTGGATAGAAGGTTGGCCAAATGTGAGGAATAAGTGGGGCACCACCTATATATAGCTAAGAATTCTTAAGGAGCTTTTTAAAATGTCAATTTTGTCCTTTGTTCTTAGTTTTTTTTGTTTAAGGCTCATTTCAAATCATTTTTGAAAATCATCTTTTCTATCATAAAATATAGGTTCTTTAGCCTATAAATAACCTTCAGAATTACTCAAATAGAGTCTAAAAACTTCCTGAAAGGATCAAAGTTCAAGGTCACTTACATTCTAAAACATAAACCGAAAAAGTTTTAACTATTTTAGGGTTCCTATAGTTTTCAGGGCCTCTGAGAATCCCGAGAAACTCAATTTTTCTATTTAAAGATCTCTCCTTTGAGTTTTCAAAAGTTGCTCAAAATTACGAAAATGCCACTACATTTTGTTAAAGATTTCTTTAGCCATTCTGGCCCTAGTTTCTAGTATCTTAAGCCTTGATTTCCTATTTTCTAATATTTAGAGTTTTATACAAATTTTATTTGGCCTTAAATGATTCATTTTAGGGGACTCTCTTTTATATTTGGCCCGTTTCTGTCATTTTTACAGAAATCGTGTAACACCATATATTTCTAGCATGCTTCCGATCATTTCTAAGTCTCACATGATCAATTGAACAAAGGGAATGAAAAATAATATTAAAATAATGCCTTATTTCGCGTTACGTCACATAAAAATTTCATTCGGTGTCACACGGACCATATGAGCTCATACAACATGTTCTCATATTTAATTACATACATACAATTCATTTGCATAACCAAAGTTGGCCCATAACTCGTGGAACTCAAAGGGGACCATCAAATTCACACTCTTATTTTCGGCCAGAATTTCAGTTTTTCTGTCACAACTTCGGAAATTCATAACTAAATCCACAAAATTCGAAATCAACAAAATTTAGCATTCCAGAAAGCTCTGTATGTCTACCCCATGATAAAAATAGTTTCAGCTCATGAAACATTAAGGGGAGAACATTTGACATCCGAAAAGCCACTGGGGTTGCTGCTATCTAGGCCACTGGTTCAGTTTACTGATAGGAAGTTTCAAAATTTGTAACTAATTCTAGAAAAATTGAAATCATTCATTCTTGGCCATTATCGAAAGCTACACATGTATAATTTATTCTAAAAATATTCCCAGGCCATGAAACATAACACAGAAAACGTTTGACACGCAAAAAGGGGTTAAGGTTCGGACAGCTACTGGTACTGATGCAAGTGTCTGCTATGAACTTCGAAAATATCCAATTAATTCCACAAAAATCCAATCCATGCAAATAATACCAATTTGGAAAGCTATGAATGTTAAATTTATGGTAAAAATAGACTCAGACCATAGAAAGTACACTTAGCTACCCAAATTCAATGGAACAGTGACTCAGGTCGTGCTGAGCTACTGCTACTGTCCCAGAAATTCAAAAATTCATATCTCTCAGCTCAGACCTCCAAATGAGGTGCTTCCAGTTGCTACAAGTCACTGTGAATACCTAATTTCTAGCTACAAAATTTCGTAGCCATTGGACCATGTTTACCCCTCGGATGACACAATTTCAAAACTGACCAAATAAATAGTACCAGTGCAAATCCGAAATTCTGATACCAACTTTGAAAAATCATAGAAAATTCCACAGACCTCCAAATGACATGATCTTTGGCTTCCCAAAAATATCTAGGCAATATCTACTTGTATGAAAAATTCCAAGTCAAGAAGAGGTCATTTGGTCAGATTTTGCCATATCTCAACTTATGGCAATTTTGGTCCCAACAAGAGGCAACTTTGGTTCAAATGAGCCATCCATAGTTCCACACACATTTGAGCAACTTAAAAAGCATAAATGTAGCATAAATAAGTCCCTCATAAGGTCTGAACTCTCATGAAACTTAAATTCACCATGCCACTTCCATAAATATATATACACAAATGGGGCTCCCAAATGGTCAAAATACATAATTCTACTCATTAGACTCTACTCTTGATACATACACTAACTTTACATAGTTTTACACTTGTTCAAAGTGTCATGGCTCAAAAATAACATTTACATATCTACTTTTACATTCTAGTCATCATAGTATCTCAAAATAGAAAGGTTTGCCAAGAGATGGAGATTTAGGCTCCTTGGCTTCCATCCTTTGGATCTTGAACTTCACCTAGATCATATGAGATGAGAGAAAGGAGGGGGTGAAATTCATTGAATCTCAATAGCTCATACACCTATTCAATCACATTTTTAAGGCATATAACATGTCAAGGGTACAAGTATGCAACTACTCAATCGATGAAGCATTCAATTTCTACATTTTTAGGTCACAAACACATGTCAAGAATAAGAATGAGCTCTGGGGACTTTTGGGTTGGCCTCACCCCATTTCTAGGACTTTTGCATTGCCTCACTCTTGGTTCTTGGGACTTTTGACTTAGCCTCACCCATCCAAGGGACTTTTGGCCTTGTCTCACCCATGCCATGAGACTTTTGGCATCTCCTCACCCATATTAAGGGACTTTTGGCACTACCTCGCCCTTATGAGCCATTTCCATCATTTAAAGACATTCAAGAAAGCATATTGGTACCAAAATAGCAACATAGCATCAAGTGGCATGTCTCAAACATATAAACATACACACAAGTACACAATGACACCATATGCAACAAGAAAATGCAATAAGAAAAGGTGGAGAGCTACCTTGGTGCAAATTCAAGCTTTACTTTGCTTGTTTCTTCTCCTTTTCGGTTCCACAAATACAAGAAGGTGGGGTTGGATTTCTTTGGCCTATTCACAATAAACAACACTAAATTATACTCTTGGAACAAATTATGACATCCAACTCACTCTTAAGACTACACTTTGGTCTATTTGTCACAATATGGTTCCATTAAGGACCTAATGAAGCAACTACCATAATTAACATTCTTGGTTCCATTCTCTTGCCATATTTAGACCTCTTGACCTCATTTAAGATCCTTGAAGTCATCACACACTCACTTTCACAAACCTAAGTCCATGTTGCTTCATAAGGTTACATTATGGAAGCCATTGCCTCATCTCCCAACCTAAGGCTTCTAAATTTTTTCCAAGGGTTTCTCCTATCTTCTTTTATCATATAAAGTCCCAAATCAAGTTTGGAACCATTTAAAATACTCCCTAGCTATCTCTAAGGGTCTTGACCTAGTTATGCTTCCATTAAAAACCCATGGAGTTTGGGATTTTTCCTTAATGGATGGGGCACTTGGGAGGCTCCCTAGGAGTCTTAGAAACTCAAACAAACACTCACATATGATGGGGAAGTCTTGAATCAACCTAGATTTTAACTTATGTTCAAGCACCCTACACTTTTTCAACTTGAGTTTTACTAGTTTTTCATGCATTTCTTTGGTATAATCCATCTTCCCATGCCTTAGTTTGATGGATTCTTTTGGATTATAAAACAGAAACTCTTCCCTCTTCATGGTTCTAGTTGAGACATCCTACCATGGAAGAGGAGAAGGAGAAAAAGAAGCAATAAAGGGAGAGAAACTACCTTGCAATCAAGCTTCCTTCAAGAGCCCTTCCTCTTCCCTCTTTCTCCTCCTTAAATTTTGAATTTCCCTCCTCTGATCTAGACCCAAATCAGCACCAAAAAATAAATTAAAACCATGGAAAGATAAAGCAAGAAGGGGAGGATGAAGTTTCAAGAGGAAAGAGCATGAAAACCTTACACTTTCTCACCTTTTCTTTAACTTTTCTTCCTCCAAAATTTCCTCCCTTTGTGCGCCTAAGACAGCAGCTCCATTTCTGAGTTTTGGGCAGAAGAAAGTCAGTTTAGAGAGGGGGGAGATGAACGTGGCTTAAAAAGGGAGTTTGGAAGCTTCTTTTATGCACTTTGTTTCCATTTTTGCCCTTCCATAATGGCATTTTCGGTTTGGCTTTGTTTTAGCTCCTTTTTGAGAACTGTCTTTTCTATCATAAAATTAAGATTCCCAATTTAATAAAATACCTTTGGAATCACTCAAATCGGAGCTAAAACCTTCCCGAATGAACCAGTCAAAGTTTAGGTCAACCGACGTCGGAAAGAGTACACCGGAGGGGCTTTACCAGTCCTGGGGCTTCCCATGGTTTTTGGGGCCTCTGAGAACCCTGGGCAACTCAAAATTTTCATTTAAAAAGCCCTCCTAGGTGTTTTTCTAAAATTACACTTATTTACGAAAATACCACTGGCCTTTCGGCAAATTTTTCGAATCACTCCGACCTTAGTTTTTGGGCAACTCAATGCTCAAATCCTCGTTTTCTATTATTTAAAATTTTATTCAAATTTTATTTGGCATTGAATCACTCATCTTAGGGGACTTGCTTTTCAAACCGGCCCGTTCCAGCTATTGTACAACGTACCAGGCGTTACAAACCGGGTGTTACACACAGGCTATGTAAAGGAATACCTTTGTGATGCACCCAACCAAATAGAACCTTAGTTTCTAGAGCTTTTCTTTCTTAACCATTTGACCATATTTTTAGGGCTCACATTACTCATTTTTTGGCTAAATGACTTGCTCATTCAACTTGCTAGTACTTTCTTAACCATTTAGAGCTTGCTAATACTTCAAATGACTTGCTTATTTAGTATTTTCCCTTTGCCCCTTTATTAGGCCCTAATTTAGGGCTTCTCTAGGACAATTTTTTGTCATACCATAATAAGATAGCATAATATTTACATTTAATTTACTTAAAGTATCAATTTCCTTATGTTAAGCACTTTTAACAACAAAAAATATTGTCATTAAAGGTGCAAATTCTTCATTTTGGCTTAAACGCACCATTTCAACTTACCAATCTCAAAATTCATCCGTAGCATATTTGCTCGATCAGAAATATCACAAAAATAAGCAAGAAATTTCAGGTTTAGGCCATATGTTACAAACTAGCATCATTTTCCATAGTTCCATAATTTTGCCACAAATTTTAAAAATTCATATCTTGAGCTAAAGAACTTTAAACCATGCAATAAGGACTTTCTAGATAGCTAATGACACAAACTTGTAAAAATTTTAGATAAAAATTTTTTTTAAGTCACGAAAATCTAATGGAACAGTACCACTATAAAATTTTCAGGTATACGCAATCCTAAAGCTTTAAGCATACATAACTTGAACCACACAACTCCAAATTGAGTAATCTTAGTGTCTATGGAAAGCTTATAATGCCAACTACATGCTTGTAAAATTTTATGGGCATTAGAGTTCATTTGCCCCTCAAATATATAGAAAAATGAAACTAAACAAATGAACAGTGCATAGACAAGTCTGCATAATTTAGCTAATTTTGAAAAATCATAAAAAATTCTATAGAGCTCTAAAAAAATTGTGTTTTTTAGCTCTATGAAAATCTCTAAATAAGATCTAAATGCTTATCTAATTTCATGCTAAAATTCATTCATTTGATTAGGTTTTGGTTCAAGGGTAAATTATGACTCAATTTAGCATCAAAGTAACACCAAATGGTCCAAAATGAAATTCCTTAGTGCAAGTGACCATTTGAGTACATCCAAAATATAAATTATAGCATATATGACCATCTTATTAGGTCTCAAATATCATGGAACTTAAAGTTACTCCCTCACTTGACTTTATTCACACACTTTCCATACCACACATACCTAAAACATATATTTTGCATATATAATTCCAAATATGGTTTATACATCATATTTGTATACTTTTATGCATAAGTGAAGGTTTACATTACATAAATAATAAGTATAAACTCTCTTTAACAATATATTACACAAAATACTATTTTATTGTCAAAATAGCACAAATTAAACTTATTGATCTCCATCCTTGGTTTATTGAAATTTCCTTAGACATGATTAGAGATCATATAAGGGATAGTGAGATTCTAGTAATCCCAATAGCTCAATCATCCTTTAAATACACTTATATGTTATGTTATTATGTCAAAGAAAGCAAGCATGCATCATTGACAACCAAACATCAAACACAAATATATTTATGAAATCAAATGGATCCATGAAAGTCAGAATCAAGTTCTAGGGATTTTTGGTCTAACTTTATCCAATTATTTAGGACTTTTAAATTAGCCTCACCCATTTTAAGGACTTTTGACTTAGCCTTGCTCATTCTATGAGACATTTGGCCTTGTCTTACCCTTATTTAGGGACTTTCAGCACAATATCACCCATTAAGAGCCATTCATAATTCAAATGCATTCTAGGAAACATAATGAAATTATAACATCAAGCTAATGGCAATAGGCATATTTCATGGTTCAAACATATATAAAAGCAATCAATAACAATTAAACAACCATGATAAGCATATAAGCATAGATGAAGAGCTACCTTTCTTAATAATGCACAGAGTTCTTCCTCAGTTTCTAACTCCTCTTCTTGGCCTCACATACACACTTGGGAGAGGTTTAATTTGCTTGGCCTAGACACATCAAACAACACACAAAAGTATTAATGGAACCATCTCTAGCATTATACAAGCCTTATATAAGCTACTTCTAGTTCTAGGCTCTCATATGACTCTATATTGTAATATAATGAAGAACTCATATAATTCATTATCTTGGCTCCAATTGCTCACTCAATCTAAGTCACATGACTCCATTTAAACTCATTAGAGTCATTACAAACTCAAATCAAGGAGCATAACACTAAGTTGCTTCTTTATACATAATATAGCCCTAAACTTTCAACTTTTAAAATATGGTTCTTAAATTCAAACCAATGGTTCCTTTTGTAACATCCAGAAAAAGAAAAGGGAAAGAAAAGAAAAGCTGAAAATTTTCGAAGGCTGAAAATTTTCTAAGTCTGCTAGCTACAGCCTAGCTATAGCGAATGTACCTGTTCGCTATAGCGAAAAATGGGCCAGCTATAGCGAGAATGCATTCTCGCTATAGCGAAAATGCTTCTAGCTATAGCGAGTGCGGGCATTCCATACAAAATCCAGGGAGTTGCTCGCCGTAGCGATAGCTATAGCGAAGGCCAAGGTCTGGGACTTACACGAGCTCGCCGTAGCGAGGGTTATGACTCGCCATAGCAAGGGTGAGTCCGGAAAAGCATAAAAAGAGAGATTTTGACTTTTTAAAGAGTCTAAACTCTTCCTTTCTCTTAGAATCGACCTAAGCTTCGACCAAGGAGAGAGAAAAGAGCTGTGGAGAGAGAGAGAGACCTAGGGAAGCAAGGAGATCAAGCAAAGAGGTGAGTAATCTTGAGATTTCCCTAGCTTTTCTCCTTAGCATGTTGTTCTCCTCATTTTGCTTTCTCTTTCAATGGTTTTAGAAGTTAATATGGGTTAGGTTCAGAAGAGGGAAGTAGGAAAACTACTCTAGAAGGAGGGTAGAACTCATATATCTTCAATTCTTCTTCCTTGCTTTCTTCTTGGAGAGCTCGAGAGAGGAAAGAGAGTGAGTAGAGTTCTAGAGAGAGAATCCCTAGCTTCTTACATGGGTAGTGAGGGTTTACTTTGATGAAGAGTCTCTTTTAGCTTTGTGAGAGTTATTTAAGCTATGAGAGAATGATTTGGTGCTCTTGGTTGTGCCTAGGCTCAAAGGAAGCAACTCCACCTAGTTGTGAGTGTGAAATCAAGAAGGGAGAAAAGGAATTAAAAGGGAAGACTTGTGTAATCCGATAAGGTAGCTCTCTACTCTTTTCTTATTGCATTCTTGGTTGTGTAATAGTCATTATATGTTGTGTATGTACTTGTATGATGAGATATGCCATTGATTTTGCCTAGATGCATCGGTACCAATATGCTTATGATGTGATTGTGGAAATTGCTCGGGTGAGATGGTGCCGAAAGTCCCTTGAGACGGGTGAGGTGGAGCCAAAAGTCCCTAAACCAAGGGTGAGGCAGATCCAAAAGTCCTAAAGCTCGAGTGAGGCTAGATCGAAAGTCCCTAGAGCCTATTCTTGGCATTGGTTTGATATTATGGCATGAAACACATATGTGGTGTTTGTGACTTGTATGCATGCTTGACTAGTTATATGCCTTGATTGCATCTTGAATGAGTATGAGCTATTGAGATTCTCCCGAATCTCACCCCCCTTCCCCTCCCATCTTACTATCCAGGTGGTGTTCAAGGAGAGTCAAGCACACCTCGGGGAGCCTAGTAGAGCATAATTAAGAAATGTATAGTTTCTTTTGGTGATTTTGATGTATAAGGTGCCAAAATGAATATGCACCTCTTATTTTTGAGTTGTAACTATGTGAGCGCATGTAAATATATGTAAAGATGATGTATGGATTGTGTAAAGAGCCAAAGTAATGAGAATGTAGAAATTGGCCCTTTTGAGGCTTATATGAAATAGTGTATTCTCTTCCATAGCATAGTGAATTTGGAATGTATGATGATTTGGATTACTTAGACAATTCATATATGCTATGTTTGTACTTTTAAACTTGCCCAATAGAGGTTAGAGCATGTGGGAGGTCATTTAGACCCATTTTGAACCACATGGGGTGCCAAAGCTGCTAAATGGGTGAGCTCCGTCAAAGTATGACCGGATGAGCTCTTCTTGTTATGGAATTTGGCATGCCTCTAGAGTCTATTGAAAGCTTCTTGAGAAGCTAAAGTAGGAAATATTCGGAGGTCTAGAGAATATTTAATGAATTGTTGAAATTGAGAAATTTCAATGGTTTGGTCAGGATACTGTACAATAGGTCCGAAAATGAAACCATGTCATTCATAGACCACATGGTGCCCGATTGTCATGAAATTTTATGAGCATAAACTAGATATCCATAGTGACCTATACCAACTGGAAGCACCTTAATTGGAGGTCTGTAGAGAGAGAAACGACTTTTTGAAATTCTGTATCAGCATCAGGGAAGTTTCTGACCTTCGTTACTGTTCCATCAGTTTTCGAGGTCCAAAAGCTCCTGAACTGATCTGGACTTATTTTTCTCCTCTAGTTAACGTCTGTAGCTTTCCAAATCGGTATAGATTGACCAGATTGGATTTTTTTGGAATTAATTTCGAATTTTCAAAGTTCATGACAGTAAACTGCACCTGTATCAGGGACAGCCAGACCTCTATCTTTTTCGATGTCAATGATGATCCAAACGTGGAGATTGTGCTTGGGAGTTATTTTTAGTGTGACGTTAACATCCAAAGCTTTCCAGAGAGCTATGATTTGCTTGAATTCCATTTTTCTAGAATTAGTTATGATTTTCCCAAGTTAGAGCCAAAAATCTGAGATATGGGCTCATTTGAGAAATTGTATTTTCTGGGTTTTAGTTTCTTACCCGTGGTTTGTGAGTTGTTTGAGACTATGTACAAGTCTTATAAATGGTGTTTGAGTAAAGAATGTGAATGATGGGTTCACAGGACCCACGGGGCAAAATATGACCGGTTAAACCCCGACTTTAAGTAGTGAAATACCACGATTTCGGTCACTTTCCTGGGAAATCATATGGAATCAAGCCTAGAGGGAGGTTAATTGGAATGAAGTCAGTAAGGTGTTACATTTTTGGTATCAGAGCAAAGGTTCAAGGACTTTTGCTTGATGTTTGGCTCTTGAATGATATGAATTACTTGTGTTTGGTGTGAATTGCCATGGAAGTGGTAACATTCATATGCATATGTGCTTGTGCTATGATTGTAAACTATAAACTGAAGCTTGCTACTTCTTTTCAGATATGGTTAAGACTAGAAAGGGCAGGGGTAGAGGCAGGCCGCTTAGGGCTCAGAGAGTTGAGCCAGAGGTTCCTGTTGGGCTTGGGGATCCTTTGCGAACCATCATGGAAAGATTGGATCGGTATGAGGCCATGATGGGCCAGCATCAGGAGATGTTGGAGCAACAGAGGTACATTGCCCAACAACAACATGATATGATCATGCACCTGCAAGATACCCTGGCCATGCAAGAAGAAGCCAGGAGGGAAGCCCCTGTACCTCAGCCATCTACATTTGGTATTCCACCTGCACATCCCCAAGAGCCTATAGTAGCTCAAACCCATACGCCTATCCAGAAACTGTTGAAGCCGTTCAGGCAAAATAATCCACCCACATTTGACGGGAGTTGGATACGGATAAGGCGGAGGCTTAGGTCAGGGAGCTAGAGAAGATATTTTCGGTGATAGATTGCACCACAGAGCAAAAAGCTCAGCTAGTCACTTTCATGCTTAAAAAGGAAGCTGATAGATGGTGGTGTAGCACGCAACCCTTGATGGAGACCAAGGATATACCGATAAACTGGGAAAGTTTCTTGGTTGAGTTTTATGAGAAATATTTCCCTAGTTCGGTGAGGAAGAAGAAAGAGATGGAGTTTATGAGTTTGAGACAGACGGATGAGATGACTGTAGACCAGTATGTGGCTAAGTTCATGGAGTTGTCTCGGTATTCCTCTTACCTCCAGAGGTATGATGATGAACCCTGGAGATGTGAGCAGTTTGAGACTAGCCTGAAACCTCTGATTAGCGACAGAGTTACCCCACAACGGATTAGAAAGTTTAATACCATTGTAGAGGTCAGCAGGGTGATTGAGACTAACCTGCGGGTTATTATGCCGGTTACGGCCATAGCTAGTCAGAAGGAGGTTTCAGAATTGAAAAGGCTGAGACCGGAAGAGGGTTTTAGTGTGACACCCAGTGCCAAGAAGAGAGGCAAGGGGCCATGGAACCGAAGGCCACAGCGGGGTAAGCCGATGCCGCCTCCTCGGGGCCAGTCATCCTTCCAGCAGTCTCCGGTGACTTGCTTTAAGTGTGGGAAGCTGGTACACATTGCGAGACACTGTCCTCAGATGGACACAGTGCCTCCTCCTAGGCCACAGACCCAGGGTAGAGTGTTCGCTCTCACTCAACAGGAAGCCAGTGCGTCCCCCAGTATGATCCAAGGTACGCTGATAGTGAATGGCTTTCCTGTAGTTGCTATGTTTGATTCGGGTGCTAGTCACTCGTTTATATCTTATGATTGTGTGAGGCGATTGGGTCTAACTGTTAGTGTCTTGCCATTTGACTTGTCTGTCACTATACCCACTGGAGGTCCCGTGATCACTTCCCATACTTGCTTAAATGTCACTGTTCAGTTTAACCACTGTCATACCACTATTGATTTGATTTGTATGCCTTTCCATGATATTGATATGATTGTTGGTATGAACTGGTTGGCTGCAAATAATGCAGTACTTGATTGTGAACACCGAACCATTTCCTTACCTGCTTGTGGGACCATACCTAGGGTAGGAGCTAAGTTATCCTTTATGACTACTGCCCAGGCTGAGAGGCATTTAGAGTGTGGATGTCAAGGGTTTCTAGTCTTTTTCTCTATTCAGGCTGAGGTAGAGGAAGGGATAGAGGAGATCCCAGTTGTCAGGGAATTCCCAGAAGTTTTCCCTAAAGAGTTTGACTTTAGTGGTCTACCCCTTGAGAGAGAGCTAGAGTTCCCTATAGACATAGTGCCTGGGGCTGGACCGGTGTCCAAGGCTCCTTACAGGATGGCTCACACCGAGCTTGCAGAGTTGAAAAGGCAGATAGAGGAATTATTAGAGAAAGGGTTTATCCGCCCTAATGTATCACCTTGGGGAGCTCCGGTGTTATTTATGAGAAAGAAGGATGGTAGCTTGCGTTTGTGCATAGATTACAGAGAGTTAAATAAAGTTACCATCAAGAATAAATATCCTCTCCCTAGAATTGATGATCTGTTAGATCAGTTGGCTGGGGCATCTGTGTTTTCCAAGATAGACCTTAGATCTGGGTACCACCAGTTGAGAGTGAGAGTTGAAGACGTCTCCAAGACAGCCTTCAGAACGCGATATGGGCACTATGAATTCCTTGTGATGCCATTCGGATTGACGAATGCGCCTGCTGTGTTCATGGATTACATGAACAGGGTATTCAGACCGTATCTAGATCAGTTTGTGGTAGTTTTTATTGATGATATCCTCGTGTACTCTAGATCCTTTGAAGAGCACGAGAGGCATTTGAGATTAGTCCTAGAAACCTTGAGAGAGAAAAGGTTGTACGCCAAACTGAGTAAATGTGAGTTTTGGCTGACCGAGGTGAGATTCTTAGGTCATGTGATCTCACGAGATGGGGTTGCCGTTGATCCCCATAAAGTTGAGGTTGTGTTACAATGGGATAGACCTAGAATGATCACCGAGGTTAGGAGTTTCCTAGGTTTGGCAGGGTACTATAGACGATTTATTCAGGGTTTTTCTCAGATGGCCTTACCACTGACGAGGCTAACTAGGAAAGAGATACCGTTTGTGTGGGATGATAGTTGTGAGAAGAGTTTCCAGGAGTTGAAACTTCGTTTGACCACTGCCCCTGTACTGATTATCCCTGACCCTAGTGAACCATTTGTGGTTTATTGTGATGCCTCGGGCAAAGGGTTAGGATGTGTGTTGATGCAACAGGGTAGAGTAGTGGCATATGCCTCGAGGCAGTTGAGGCCTCATGAGGAGAGTTATCCCACACATGACCTGGAGTTAGCCGCCATAGTGTTTGCTCTTAAAATCTGGAGACACTATCTGTATGGTGCTACCATAGAGATCTATAGTGACCATAAGAGTCTGAAATACCCATTTGACCAGAAGGAACTCAATATGAGACAGAGAAGATGGATGGAGTTTCTAAAAGATTATGATTATGTGTTGAAATATCATCCGGGCAAGGCCAATGTGGTGGCAGATGCCCTGAGTAGGAAATCCATCCATGTGGCCCATATGATGATTAGGGAGCAAGAGCTCCTAGAGAAGTTCAGAAACTTGAACCTCTCTTGTCAGGTGGTCTCGGGTAGATTGTATCTGAGTGAAACCCAAATTGAGAATGTATTGAGAACTCAGATCTTAGATGCTCAGAGAGAGGATGAGTTCCTGAGACGGATCAGGAATGAGATCACCCAAGGTAGGACCTCAGATTTTAAGGTGTCTGAGGATGGTATGATAGTATACCGAGAGAGAATCTGTGTGCCTAGTCGAAATGAGTTGAGAGAAAGCATCTTAGAAGAGGCACATAAGAGTAAGTATACTATCCACCCAGGTGCCACCAAGATGTATCAGGATTTGAAACGGATTTTCTGGTGGCCGGGAATGAAAAATGAGGTGACAGCCTATGTGGCTAGGTGTCTAGTGTGTCAGAGGGTAAAAATAGAACATCAAAGACTGGCTGGGTTGTTGCAACCTCTAGATATCCCTGAGTGGAAGTGGGATAGTATAGCCATGGACTTTGTTATGGGGTTACCCAGGACATCCTCTGGACACGATGCTATTTGGGTAGTTGTGGATAGACTGACGAAGTCTGCACACTTTTTAGCTATCAAGGCTACTCATACACTGGAGAGGTTAGCCCAGTTGTATATCAAAGAGATAGTGCGACTTCATGGAGTACCCAATAGCATAGTTTCGGATAGAGACCCCAGGTTCACATCGAACTTTTGGAGGTCGTTGCAGCATGCCTTAGGGACCAGGTTGCGGTTTAGTACTGCATATCACCCCCAGACAGATGGTCAGACTGAGAGGACCATCCAGACCTTAGAAGACATGTTGAGGGCGTGTGTGTTAGAAATGAAGGGTAACTGGGATGTGTATTTACCATTAGCAGAGTTTGCTTACAATAATAGTTACCATTCCAGTATCCAGATGGCCCCTTATGAGGCTTTGTATGGGAGAAAGTGCAGATCCCCTCTGTGTTGGGTTGAGCTAGGTGAGAGGAGTATGATAGGACCTGAGATTGTAGACCAGGCCACCCGGCAGATAGAATTGATTAGAAAAAGACTCCTCACGGCCCAAAGTAGGCAGAAAAGCTATGCCGATAAGAGAAGGAGGCCGTTAGAGTTTGAGATTGGAGACCATGTGTTCATTCGAGTGCCTCCAGTGACGGGAGTAGGTCGGTCAATGAAGGTAAGAAAGCTCAGTCCTAGGTATATTGGTCTGTTTGAAATCTTTGAGAAAATTGGACCCGTGGCTTACCGAATAGTCTTGCCTCCTAACCTAGCCCAAATCCACGGTGTTTTTCATGTCTCCCAATTGAAAAAGTATTTGCCTGACCCCTCACATATCATAGAATATGAGCATGTGCAATTGCAGGAAGATCTTTCCTATGTAGTGAAACCAGAGAGAATTGTGGATGCTCAGTTGAAACAGTTGAGAAGCAAGAGCATTCCTCTGGTGAAAGTGATCTGGAGAGGTCTGACATCTGAGGAAGCAACCTAGGAATTGGAAGATGAAATGAGGCAAAAATATCCAGAATTATTCCTTTAAGGTATGTATTTAAATTTTGAGGACGAAATTTCTTTTAAGGAGGGTGGAAATGTAACATCCAGAAAAAGAAAAGGGAAAGAAAAGAAAAGCTGAAAATTTTCGAAGGCTGAAAATTTTCTAAGTCTGCTAGCTACAACCTAGCTATAGCGAATGTACCTGTTCGCTATAGCGAGAATGCCTTCTCGCTATAGCGAAAATGCTTCTAGCTATAGCAAGTGCGGGCATTCCATACAAAATCCAGGGAGTTGCTCGCCGTAGCGATAGCTATAGCGAAGGTCAAGGTCTGGGATTTACACGAGCTCACCATAGCGAGGGTTATGACTCGCCCTAGCGAGGGTGAGTCCGGAAAAGCGTAAAAAGAGAGATTTTGACTTTTTAAAGAGTCTAAACTCTTCCTTTCTCTTAGAACCGACCTAAGCTTCGACCAAGGAGAGAGAAAAGAGCTGTGGAGAGAGAGAGAGACCTAGGGAAGCAAGGAGATCAAGCAAAGAGGTGAGTAATCTTGAGATTTCCCTAGCTTTTCTCCTTAGCATGTTGTTCTCCTCCTTTTGCTTTCTCTTTCTATGGTTTTAGAAGTTAATATGGGTTAGGTTCAGAAGAGGGAAGTAAGAAAACTACTCTAGAAGGAGGGTAGAACTCATATATCTTCAATTCTTCTTCCTTGCTTTCTTCTTGGAGAGCTCGAGAGAGGAAGGAGAGTGAGTAGAGTTCTAAAGAGAGAATCCCTAGCTTCTTACATGGGTAGTGAGGGTTTACTTTGATGAAGAGTCTTTTTTAGCTTTGTGAGAGTTATTTAAGCTATGAGAGAATGATTTGGTGCTCTTGGTTGTGCCTAGGCTCAAAGGAAGCAACTCCACCTAGTTGTGAGTGTGAAATCAAGAAGGGAGAAAAGGAATTAAAAGGGAAGACTTGTGTAATCCGATAAGGTAGCTCTCTACTCTTTTCTTGTTGCATTCTTGGTTGTGTAATAGTCATTATATGTTGTGTATGTGCTTGTATGATGAGATATGCCATTGATTTTGCCTAGATGCATCGGTACCAATATGCTTATGATGTGATTGTGGAAATTGCTCGGGTGAGGTGGTGCCGAAAGTCCCTTGAGACGGGTGAGGTGGAGCCAAAAGTCCCTAAACCAAGGGTGAGGCCGATCCAAAAGTCCTAAAGCTCGGGTGAGGCTAGATCGAAAGTTCCTAGAGCCTATTCTTGGCATTAGTTTGATATTATGGCATGAAACACATATGTGGTGTTTGTGACTTATATGCATGCTTGACTAGTTATATGCCTTGATTGCATCTTGAATGAGTATGAGCTATTGAGATTCTCCCGAATCTCACCCCCCTTCCCCTCCCATCTTACTATCCAGGTGGTGTTCAAGGAGAGTCAAGCACACCTCGGGGAGCCTAGTAGAGCATAATTAAGAAATGTATAGTTTCTTTTGGTGATTTTGATGTATAAGGTGCCAAAATGAATATGCACCTCTTATTTTTGAGTTGTAACTATGTGAGCACATGTAAATATATGTAAAGATGATGTATGGATTGTGTAAAGAGCCAAAGTAATGAGAATGTAGAAATTGGCCCTTTTGAGGCTTATATGAAATAGTGTATTCTCTTCCATAGCATAGTGAATTTGGAATGTATGATGATTTGGATTACTTAGACAATTCATATATGCTATGTTTGTACTTTTAAACTTGCCCAATAGAGGTTAGAGCATGTGGGAGGTTATTTAGACCCATTTTGAACCACATGGGGTGCCAAAACTGCTAAATGGGTAAGCTCCGTCAAAGTATGACCGGATGAGCTCTTCTTGTTATGGAATTTGGCATGCCTCTAGAGTCTATTGAAAGCTTCTTGAAAAGCTAAAGTGGGAAATATTCGGAGGTCTAGAGAATATTTAATGAATTGTTGAAATTGAGAAATTTCAATGGTTTGGTCAGGATACTGTACAATAGGTCCGAAAATGAAACCATGTCATTCATAGACCAAATGGTGTCCGATTGTCATGAAATTTTATGATCATAAACTAGATATCCATAGTGACCTATACCAACTGGAAGCACCTTAATTGGAGGTCTGTAGAGAGAGAAACTACTTTTTGCAGTTCTGTATCAGCATCAGGGAAGTTTCTGACCTTCGTTACTATTCCATCGGTTTCGAGGTCCAAGAGCTCCTGAACTGATCTGGACTTATTTTTTTCCTCTAGTTAACGTCTGTAGCTTTCCAAATTGGTATAGATTGACCAGATTGGATTTTTGTGGAATTAATTTCGAATTTTCAAAGTTCATGACAGTAAACTGCACCAGTATCAGGGACAGCCGGACCTCTGTGTCTTTTTCGATGTCAATGATGGTCCAAACGTGGAGATTGTGCTTGGGAGTTATTTTTAGTGTGACTTTAACATCCAAAGCTTTCCAGAGAGCTATGATTTTCTTGAATTCCATTTTTCTAGAATTAGTTATGATTTTTCCAAGTTAGAGCCAAAAATCTGAGATATGGGCTCATTTGAGAAATTGTATTTTCTGGGTTTTAGTTTCTTACCCGTGGTTTGTGAGTTGTTTGAGACTATGTACAAGTATTATAAATGGTTTTTGAGTAAAGAATGTGAATGATGGGTTCACAGGACCCACGGGGCAAAATATGACCGGTTAAACCCCGACTTTAAGTAGTGAAATATCATGGTTTCGGTCATTTTCCTGGGAAATCATATGGAATCAAGCCTAGAGGGAGGTTAATTGGAATGAAGTCAGTAAGGTGTTACACCTTTGGTGTTCATAATTCCTTTTTAGGCTATTTCTATCCTTATAATCAAAGGAAACTCTCCCCAAATACTTGAAGTACACCTTTGCCAAGACACACACAAGTATGCCATCCATGGAGTTTCATTCATTTCTCTTAAGAAGTTGGCATCCATGAAACTTTCTAAGTCTCTTATGAACTTAAATATTCTCTTACATAAATTAAATTATCATTAGGAAGCTTCATAAATCCCTAGGTACAATCAAAACCCTAATTTTTATAACTTACTATCCATAGCTTCTTTTTGAATTCTATTTGTTCCATATGATTCTCCATGCTTCAAAACCTCATTTTTTATCAAGTTTAGACCAAAATCAAACTCCCTACATGGCACCTTAGGTATGGTTGAAGCATACACACAAGGAAAAGTCAAGGAGAAGCAAGTTTGGCTATGGTTTCATACTTTTTCTTAAAGCTTATCAAGTGAGCTTTCTAAAGCTTTCAAAGTTTTCTCCAAACTCTTCCTTCTCTCTACTGAACTAGCCACAAATCACCGCCATTCAGAAAATTAAAACCATGAGAAGAGAAAGGAGAAAGAAAAGAAGAACTTTAATGAAGGAAAGAGCATGAAAAAGTAGCAAAATCTTACCCTTTAAAGCTTCTTTTCTTCCTATTCTTGTGTGCCACTTAAAGATGGTCTAGGTCCTGTTATGAGATAGAATAAAGTCAGTGGAAATGAAAGAAGGAGGTGGCATGCTAATATAAGAAGGGACGAAGGCTTATTATAACAATTTTTAAAATTTCAACTATGTTCCTAAATTTTGGTTTCTTCGTTTGAGCTCATTTTAAATTCTTTTTAAGAACTATCTTTTCCACCATAAAATTTAGGCCCTCTAATTCATAAAATGCTTTTGGTTTCACATTAATTAGATTCAGAATAACCTTGAACAATTTAGTCAAAGTTTTGGTCATCCAACGACCTAAAATGTACACAGGAAGGGTTTTAACCATTCTAAGAGTTCCTATGGTTTTTAGAGCCTCTAAGAATCCCAAGAAACTCAATTTTTCCATTTAAAGCTCCTTCTTTTAATTTTTAAAAAGGTTGCCCAAAATTACGATATTACAACTACATTATTCCTTAGATTTATTCAGCCATTTTGGCTCTAATTTCGGGCTAACTTTAAGTTCTTTCCTAAATTTTTAGATGCTCTAATTAACATTATAATCTCAATTAGCCTCAATTTACTAGTGTTCCTATCTTATTTTATCGGGTTTAGTTCAGTTTCTAAAAACCAATTATTATAGTTCTCTTGGGTAACTCAAGCTCCCCGCATTCTTAGTTTGAGCCCAAAATTAGTCTTTTACTACTCATATGGTCATTCACTATTCATTTAGCCATTTTCTACACCTCAGCATATTTGGCCACTTTAGGCCAAATTTCAATTGGCTACTTCCATGCATTTAGACTTCCTTCTCATCTCCTAAATGTCTTATTGGACTCTCATATAACTCATTAGAAGCATAAAATGAAGTGCCAACTCCATGCAAAACTACTTTGGCTACCTAGGGTTTTACTTAAACCCTAAATTTCTAACTTTCCCAATTTATCTTACTTCTTGAAACTAATGCCTTTTCATGTCTCCATAGTTCATAAAAGAATCTTTAAATATCATAGAACCTAAAAACTAGCTCATCTCCCCCAAGTTTCCTAGGGGTAGCCACGAGTACCATTCTATAGGTTAATAATGGATTTGCTTGAATCTCTTGCCAATTTCTTACTAAATTTATGCCATACTCTAATTCTACATTTATACTATCATTAAAATGCATGAAAGCATGGAAAAAAGCCTCTCTCTCTCTCTCTCTCTCTCTTGATTAGAGGCACTTTAAGCTCTAGGGTTGAAAAACTAAAACTTTTTGTCGATTGATTCTTACCCTAAAATGATCCTCTCTTGGAACTCTTCAATTTACTCCAATTAGTTTTAAGAAAAGAGCTATTTTTCCTCCTTTAGTAAACCTCAAAATCCTCCTTTTGAAAAACTAAAACCATAGAAAGAGAGCTCTTAATAAGTAGATGCATCTTTCTAACTAAGAGGAAGCAAAAAGTGCATAGAAATACCTTAAAATATGTACTCTTGCTTTCTCTCTCTCTTCCTATCCCCATGGATGTCATTGAAGGAGCTTAAGAGTGCTAAAAATTTAGTGCAAGGTGGTGGAATAAGGAAGTGGATGAAGCACATGCATTATTATAAAGAATATTTTACTATAAATAATTCTAAAAATGTTGTTTACATCCTTTTTCTTTGCACTTTAATTTTCTGCATTTTGACTTAATTTTTTTAGGGATTTAGGGCCTATATTCTTATTTAGGACTTTTAAAACCCTTAGGCTAATTTTGCAGGGCTACAAGGCTTAGAACAGCATAAAACAATTCAAAATGGCAATGTGTTGTAGGCATTCTCATTTTTTGTGCTATCAGTTGTGAACATCGTATTTTGTCCGAGATAGGCTCCAAAAATTATAACAAAATCAAATTAGTAAAAAATGCAAGAAAAAATGAAAATAAAAGAAGAAAGAAAATTTGAAAAAAAAAAAGAAAAATAAAGAATGAAAGAAAAAAATCAATCAAAACACAAAAAAAAACAACAAAGCAAAGATTAAGTAATAATAATAATAAGTGAAAAAATAAAAACAAAAATTTGGGAAAATAAGAATAAAAATGATGGAGGAAAAATCAATCAAACCCAAAAAAAAGGAGGATCCAAAAAAATTAAAAATTTAAAAGAGAAAAAAAAACAAAAGGAAGACAACTATTGAAAAAGAGAAAATAAAAAAAAGGAAGATAAAGAGAGAAGAAAGGGGCCCAGAAAAATAAGATCCTTCAACTCTATTTCTTTGACTCATTAATCTTAACACCCAAATCCAAAAAAAAAAAACAAAGAGAAAAACAAACAAACAAAAAAAAAAAAAAAGAATGAAAGGCCTAAAACTATTAGCAGCTATTATACAAGGAAAAATAAGAGCCCAAATTCAAAAGCCTAGATCCCTAATTTACCTTTCCCGAAAGTGCCCAAATTCTGAAGTCCACATTCCCAAAACAAAAAAAAATAAAAACAGAAAGAAGAAGAAAACCCTAGCTGTGTAGGCCCCCCTCTCTTACTTTCTCTCTCCACACATCCCCAAGTAGTAGGCATGATATGGCTATACAGAGGAAGTCGATGAATGAACCAAGTGGAGCAGCTTTTGTAGAAGGAGACGAGGCAATTCACCCCCCATAAAGTTATAGCATTCGGTAAGGAAGAGAGGGGATTTTCTTATAAAAGGAAGAAATTAGAGAGGAGAGAGAGAAACCAAGATTGAGTTTGAGAGGGTGACCGAGACTGCGAGAGAGGCATAGGGAGGCTCCTGGAGAGAAACAAGCAGAAGGGATTGAAGAGGAAGCAAGAATTGATAAAGGGGGCAAATTTTCTAAAATTAAAAATAGAGGTTTTAGGTCTGAGGCATTCAAAAGGGGATTTTTGGATAAAAGGAAGAAATGGAGAGTGAGAGAGAGCAACGGGAAAGAGGATAGAAGCAAAGAAAGGGAAAGATCCAAAAAAAGATGAGAGGCCTCTAGTCCCAAAAAAAATGAGAGGAAGGAACTACGTGGTTTTTTTGGACTAGAGAGGCTGGGAAACCTAAGGAGATCAAAAGTGTGAGGGGAAAGAACTGAGATTCAGAAAAAGAGCAAGAGAAATGGGAAGGATTCTTCTTGGGGATTTTGGCTTGAGAGATTCAGTGAGATAGAAAGACCAAGATGGTGGATCATTCGAAGGGGAAAACAAAGAGCATTTTTTGATCAGACTAGAGGAGAGAAAGAAACCAAGAGAGAGAGAAAGAGAAAGAGAGAGAAAGAAACGTAAATTTGGGGAAGTCTTGACAAGATACTTCCTTTAGAAGAGAGGAAAGGCATGGATTTCTAGAGAAGAGGCTTGCAGATCAGGAAGGTGAACTCAAAAGAAAATGCACCATTTCTTGGTTCCTTAGAGGTAATTTTTCATTCTTGTCTTCCCTTGGATTTTAGTTCTTCTGGACATATCGTCATTGTATAAAAGATTTTGAAAACATATTAGGAGTTTGCTCTTATTGAAGGATAGGTTTGATTCTGAAATGTTATAGCTAGTGTATGCTTTGATTTGACCCTGTATTGATGGTAGCTTATCCTACTATGTAATTGAAGTCATTTGCTACATGATTTGGAGAGTAGATAAGAACCTATATGGTATCATGTACATTTGAGATAGTGGTGTAGTGATGGCCCCCTGATCTGGTCTGAAAGTCTTGTTTAGTCTTAAATAGAGTTTCATGTTGAATTTTACCTATTTATTTAGTTATATAATTGTTACATTTAGCATATATCTATTTTTCACATTAGAATTGAGATGAAAATTGTCTGTAAATAAACTTGGCTCTGCTCATTTGTCCCATATTACTATAAGTTATCTGATATTTTTCCTTAAGCTTTTTAAGTTTCTTAGTTGTGCAGTGGGACAGTTCTGGGTTATAATGGGTTTATTCCTTTGCTTTAGTCATACATTTCTTAATCAAGGGATAGGAAAATGTCCTGTGTTTTATCAGGTCTTCATGTTGATCATATGGTGTTCCAACTGGCGTGTTTTCTTTGTATAGTCTGTGTCCCCATAATGCCATTTCTGTTATTGAAAATGAAACATACATAAGGAAATATTAATCTGTTATTGTTTTGCCCTTGAAACTGGATTAAGTTTTGAATTGGCAATGCTAATCATTTCATTGATTCATGGTATCAGTTAGGCTAGGTATACGGTGCTCATTGTTCCAGTAATTCCTTTTTTGTTTATGAGTTTGGACATGGTAGAACCTCACTTGCAATGATTTATGTCATATTTTATAGCTATTATTCCTTCTTTTGATCTTGCTCCTTTTGCATATGAACTCCACTTGGGAAAGAGTGAGAGAATCAAGGAGACTAGTCAGAAGAATATAGACTCGAGAAGATTAAAGAAAAAGCTCCATTGGGACAGTGGAAGAATATCGCATGGCAAGCATAGGTATGTGAGACAACACTGATCTGACTGGGGAGAGGAGTAAGAAATGGAGAAAAGCAAAAATGCAAATAAGTGATGCCTTTCAAATGCCATTCCTTGCATTTTTGTAATTATTGTTTGAAATAATGTGCTATTTGTTTGGCTGTACACAGAACACACACTATCACAAATTATCTTATACTTGTACATATTTCAAATTTTATTTTATTTTTCTTAAAGTTGCCATGTGGGATTTTATATCTTCTCAGGCGTATAGAGATTAACTGGAGTACCATGTGTGACAATAAAGTCTCCTTGGCACTTATTAAATTTTTTTATAGTAGTAAATTTTAGGTTCCAATGATCCACATCAATTTAATTTTGGTATCAAAGAAACATATTCAAAAAAATAGAAAAAAGAGAATTTTCAAAACAAAATAAATAGTTTTTGAAAAGTAAAGCACATTTCTCTTAAAAAAAACTCAAAAATTAATTAAGGAATATATAATTTTTGAAAAATAAATAAGCCTCCCCCTTCAAAAAAATAAAATAAAATAAAGAAAAGTAATAAAAGAGAGTAAAAAGTATATTTCAAAAGGAAGAAAAAAAAAAGAGATAGAAGTCAAAGATTAAAAATCAAATGAATTTTGTTTTCAATGGGAGCATCTCTCCTTATTTTCTTGTGCAAAAAAGGGTTTATTAAAAAATTAAGTTTTAACAAAAGGCTACATTTTTTAGGAATGCCAATTTATTCAAGAATTAAACCTTAATTTTTTCTCAAAAGTATTTCTAAAAAATGAAAAAATAATAATAATATTTCAACATGCAAAATTAAATTTTCCTTTCTCTTTGAGAGTTTAAAACAAAAAAAAAAGAAACAAAGAAAAACAAAAAATGAACAAAACAAAAAAGGACAAAGAAAAAACAAAAATGAAAAGTAAAATGCAAATATTAAAAAAAATCCATGTACTTAAATATAAATGTCATTCCAAAAACCAAATTAAAGAAAAAAAAGGGAGGGAAGGGAGAGAAAAATCTTTTTTCTAAATAACAATAAAAAAAAATAAAAAAATAAAAAAAGAAGATGAAGAAAAATAAAAAATTGGGAGTAAAATGAATTATTGAATAAATTAAAACACAAAATCAAAACAAAAAAAATTTAAAAATCAAAATTATCAAAAATTGATCATTAAAAAAAATAATCATAAAAAATGAAAACAAAAATGATGAAATGTAAAAAAAAAAGGGAGAAAAGCTAAAAATGCAAAGAAGTAAAATTAATTCTACTTTAGCAAATCAAACACATCAACCAATTTTAAATTCATTTTTTTTTTACTAAAAGGAAAAGTAATTTTTATTTTATTTGTATTTTCACCAAAATAAAAAAATAAAAAAACAAAAAACAAAAACAAACATAAATAAATAAAAAGAACAAAACAAAACAAATATCAACTGAATACAGTTTTTGGTTCAAGCTATGTGGATTTTGATTTTTCTTAAAGAGTACGTAGGTCCTAAGTTCTTATCTTAGGTCAAGTCCGTTCTTGTAAATAAATATTTTTTTAATTTTATTTCCTTAAGTTCTTTCTTATTTTGCTTGTAATTTGTTAGGGATAATTAAAATAGAATAGATGCTATATTAATTTTGTACAACTGACTTAGGGTAACTGTTCTTAATAACGGGTATTGTAGGGTGCCTAACACCTTCCCCACTCATAATTGATTCCTAAATCCATTATCTGGTTCATAGACTATTTTTCCTACAAAAAGGCTTTTCTAAAATTTTGCCTTTTAAAATTTAAAATTTTGGTGGCGACTTTACTGCTTCTAATTTGATTTCTATTTTTCATTTTGACAAAAATTGAATCTTTTGAAAAAGTTTTCTTTCTAGTGCCACACGGTTGCATTTTTAGGTGCGACATCAGTGTTTTGACTTGTTTTATGCTTCTTGGGTCTTCTAATTAGTTCATTTAACTTATATATAGAGAGAAATACCCTTAACTCACTCTATTTTGCTTTTTATTTAACTCTTAAGTATTTTTAGTTTTACATTGTACCACCTTATATCAATATCCTGGATTCTCATTCTTTTTCTAGTTTTCTCTGTATTTTCTTTTTTTAGTTGGCCTTTTACTCCTTTTCTTATATCTTTTTGACTTATTATGAGGTTTATGCTCAAATGAAAATAAAAGATATGCCTTACTTGAGTTTTCTAATACTTTTCTTGCCATACCACAAACCTTTTGCAGTCACTTCTTCTAGGCCTTTCTCTCATTCCTAGCCTAATCTTTCATCTCGATTGGGCTTCTACTCCCTTTTTAATTCTTTATCTTATTCCTTTATAGGAGTTTGACTTAGTATAGAGTACTAGATGTGATAGTTCTCATAAGTATTTGGCCATTTATTAGTTTATGTACAAGCCAATTTTTAGTTTTATGAGACAATTTCATATGTATGCTTGCTTCCTTATTGCTTGAGTGAACTTTATGTATGCTTGCTTCCTTATTGCTTGAGTGAACTTTATGTATGCTTGCTTCCTTATTGCTTGAGTGAACTTTATGTATGCTTGAATGTTGGAAATTGCTACTAGGATTTTTTGAATCTCATTCTCCTATGTCCATTACTAACCAATGATAGGTGAAGAAAATGACAAAGGAAGAGATAAAGGCAAAGAATTGGCACATTGAGGTTGAGAATTCAATGAAGAATTTTATGTAACTTTTAGCTAGTTTAATGTATATTTTGATGGATTGAATGTGTTGTGATATATATAAATCTTATAATGGCATGAGACATGATATGATGTAATTAGATCAAGATTTCTCATATTTAATGATGTAATTTTGATATAATATGGGATGGAAATTGCATTGAGTTGGGCTAACTACTATTTGAGCCTTAAAGTGCATAATTACGCTAAGAAATGATAATATAATATATGATTGAGTTGTGACCAAGTTTTGGCTAAGATTTATGACTGTTTGGATGGTCTGGACCCTTAAAAATATATGGGAAATTATGGCAAATTCTTTCTAGAATAATAAGTTAGGGTATTAGTCATTTTAATTATGTTGCGATCAAGAAAATGATAATATGAATGTTCAAGTTTATGAGCTATTGATATATCATATATTTATCCAAGTTTGAGCTTATGTCATAAGAAAATTTAAAGTGATTATTCTAGTGCACAGAAGTAAGTAAGGATTGTTTGAGATCACCTTTTTAGGTGTTGACTCCAATCTAACTTACCCTACTATATAATAGAGAAGAAATAATATCATACCAAGTTTGTTAGTTTTATGAAAGAAAGGGAAAATCTCCAAGTATCTTGTGTTGTTAAGTTTCTTTAATTAGTGATTTATTGTAATGTTAAGCTTAAATATATAAGATAAGAGTTAGCAAAGTTAGTTGTGTCAATTTTAGTGAAAAGGATATACCAACTAAAGCTAGACTGATACAAATGAATGAAGAATTAATGGAATATCATATAAAGGTAATACAACAATTACTAGTTAAAAAATTAATTGGGCTCAGCAAATCTCCATAGAGTTGCCCTACCTTTTAGGTGTAGAATCTTACAGAAATAGAAAGAGGAGACTAAGGTTAGTAATAAATTATAAGCCATTAAATAAAGTCTTAAGATGCATTAGATATCCCATCCCAAACCCAAAATGAAAAAAGAATTTAATAAGAAGAATAGCTAATGCATCAATATTTTCAAAGTTTAATATGAAGTCAGCATAACTTTGTGTAGAGTTCCATTACCATTAATGGGTGGCTCTATGATTTCTTATGAGCTTGGCCATCCCAGGTAATTCAGTCTTATGGTTCTTCATTATTTGCATATGGCATTTTTTTCCTTGGTGCCCATTTTGTATGGGCTTTTAGTTTAATGTTTCTATTCAGCAGGCATGGTTATTGGCAAGAACTTATTGAATCCATTGTTTGGGCTTATAATAAATAAAAAGTTACTCCTGCTACTTGGCCTAGAGCCTTGAGCATTGTATAGGGATGTGCTATTGGAGTAACCCATTACCTTCTGGGTGGAATTGACACAACATGGGCGTTCTTCTTAGCAAGAATTATTGTAGTAGGATAATGGCTAGGAGGATTTGAAAAGCATTATGGCATTAAGATTTCCAAGGTTTAGCCAAGGCTTAGCTCAAGACCCCACTACTTGTCGTATTTGGTTTGGTATTGCTACTGTGTATGACTTCAAGAGTGATAATGATATTACTGAGGAACATCTTTATTAGAATATTTTTGTTTCTCATTTTGGACAATTAGCAATAATTTTTTTGTGGACTTCCAGGAATCTCTTTCATGTAGCTTGGCAAGGAAATTTTGAGGCATGGGTACAAGATCCTTTACATATAAGACATATTGCTCATGCAATTTGGGATCTTCATTTTGGTAAACTGGCTGTGGAAGCTTTTACTCGAGGGGGTGCTCTTAGCCCAATGAATATCACTTATTCTGGTGTTTATTAGTGGTGGTATACAATTGGTTTATGTACTAATGCGGATCTTTATACTGGAGCTCTTTTTCAATTATTTCTTTTTGCCATATCCTTAATAGTGGGTTGGTTACACCTATAACCAAAATGGAAACCGAGCATGTCATGATTTAAAAATGTCGAATCTCACCTTAATAATCATTTGTCAAGACTATTCAAAGTCAGTTCCTTGGCTTGGATAAGAATTTAGTCCATGTTGCTATTCCTGGATCTAGGGGAGAATACGTTCGATAGAATAATTTCTTATGTGTATTGCCACACCCCCAAGGATTAGGCCCACTTTTTACAAGTCAATGGAATCTTTATGCTTAAAACCCTGATTCTAGTAGTCATTTATTTGGTACCCCCTAATGAGCAAAAACTACCTCGGGGGATTCCATTCACAAACGCAAAGTTTATGGTTGACTGATATTGCTCATCATCATTTAGATACTGCATTTATTTTTCTCGTTGCCGGTCATATGTATAGAACTAACTTCAAGATTGGACACAGTATAAAAGATCTTTTAGAAGCACATATTCCTCCGGGGGTGGATTGGGGCGTGGACATAAGGGTCTTTATGACATAATCAATAATTCAATTCATTTTCAATTTGGCCTTGCTCTAGCCTCTTTAGGGGTTATTACTTCCTTGGTAGTTTAACACATGTACTCTTTACCTGCTTATGTGTTCATAGCACAAGACTTTACTACTCAAGCTGCGTTATATACTCATCATCAAAACATCACAGGATTCATCATGATAGAAGCTTTTGCTCATTAAGCTATCTTTTTCATTAGAGATTACAATCTAGAATAGAATGAGGATAATGTATTGGCAAGAATGTTAAACCATAAAGAAGCTATCATATCCCATTTAAGTTGGGCCAGCCTCTTTCTGAGATTCCATACTTTGGGACTTTACGTACATAATGATGTCATGCTTGCTTTTGGTACTCCGAAGAGACAAATCTTGATCGAACCTATATTTGTCCAATGGATACAATTTGCTCATGGTAAAACTTCATATGGGTATGTTGTACTTTTATCTTCAACAAATAGTCCAGCGTTCAATGCGGGGTGTAGCATATGGTTGTCTAGTTGGTTAAATGCTATTAAAAAAAATAGTAATTCTTTATTCTTAACAATAAGGGCCTAGAGACTTCTTGGTTCATCATGTTATTGCTCTAGGTTTACATACAACTACATTGATCTTAGTAAAAGGTGTTTTGGATGCATGTGGTTCCAAGTTAATGCTAGATAAAAAAGATTTTGGTTATAGTTTTCTTTGCGATGGTCCAGGACGAGATGGTACTTGTGATATTTTGGCTTGGGATGCATTTATTTGGCAATTTCTAGATGTTAAATACCATTGGATAGGTTACTTTTTATTGGTATTGGAAGCACATTACATTATGGTAAGGTAACCAATGGTCCAGGACAAGATGGTACTTGTGATATTAAACCAGTGGCTCTTTCCATTATGCAAGCAAGATTGGTTGGATTAGCCCACTTTTCTATTGGTTATATATTTACTTATGCAGCTTTCTTGATTGCCTCGACATTGGGTAAATTTGGTTAATTCTTTATTATAATTGCAAAATTCTCATTTCTTTCTATGGAGTAGAGGGCTGCCTTCTTATATTTCTACATCTAAGATCTGACTTGTATCATTGATACTAATAGGAAATGAAGCATTATGGCAAAGAAAAGTTTGATTTAAAGGGAGAAGAAGAGGCAAAAATTAGAACAAAACTATCTTTTGATTTGTCGATCCTCAAAAAAAGAAATAAGCAAAGTTTCATCGTTAAGTGATAAATGGGAAATTCATGGAAAGTTACAATCACCAATGTGTAATAGTGCACCTACACATCTTCATTGATGTTATTTTTTGACTGGAAGATCGAGAGCTAATTATCGAGATTTTGGGTTATCTGGACACATACTTTTTGAAATGGTTCATGCATGTTTGTTGCCCAGTGCAATAAGATCAAGTTGGTAAGGATGAAAAATCAAATGTTGTCAAAAGAGAAAGATAGATATAAAACATCTTTCACTATCTTATTTGGACATTACAAATGGAACGTGATGTCTTTTGGATTAAAAAATACCTCTTGAATTCCAACAAATAATGAATGAGATATTCAATCCCAATACAAAATCGATCATAGTATATATAGATGATGTCTTAGTATTTTCTAATTCAATCAAATAGCACTGTAAACATTACATTTAATTTCAGTCTTCTAGAAGAAATTATTTTAGACAAAGTGTAACACTCCAAAATTAATTAAGGTATTAATCATGGATTTGGGTTGATTGAGAATAATTATTATGGAATGATTGAGCAAACTATAGGAATGAAAATTTCTAGAGCAATAAATTATTAATATGGGTTGAAGATTTAATTGGGTTGGAAACTTCATCTAGGCCCAAATTAATTTTAGCATTTCATGGATAAGGATTAATTGAGGCCTAATGAATTTAGATGCAAACCCAACTTCTTATTGTGAGACTTGGCCTAAGAGAGAGACCACTTAGCAATGACTCAATCTGATTTAATGAGATAGAAGCCTAAGATCCAATTTACATCAGCCCTTATAGTTGGCCCAACACACATTATGCAACCCTAAATTGGATTGACTCTTGGAACTTGGCCTAACCTAATCAAATTTCTACAACCTAACTTACGAAATCTGGCCCAACAAGCATAAAATATGAACCCATTTGGATTTGTGCTTTTGGGTCTACCTATAACCCATTTAAGACCCAACGTAAACCTAACTAAATCATAAATACACTTAGCCTGTAACACCCCGTAATTAATTAAGGTGTTAATCACGGATTAGATTAATTAGGAATAATTAATATGGGTTAAGATTTAATTGAGATAGAAATCCTATCTAGGCTTAAATTAATATATCATTATAAGAGGCTAATGGAGGCCCAATGGGTTAGGTGCAAACCCAACTCAATTTAGTGTGATGGAGGCCCAAAATCCACCTTGTATAGACTCTTCTAAGTGGCCCAATAACCCTTGTGCAGACCCACATTCTTGAGCTCTTCAAACTTGGCCCAAACTTAATTAAACTTCAGCAACCCAATGTATAAGAACTGGCCCAACAAAATTCTGCAGCCCAACACTTTAAAACTGGCCCAATAAGCTAAAATCTGAAGCCCCAAATGATGTTGGACCTTGGAGCAACCCATGACCCATTTTTGACGCAACTTAAACCCAACTAAAACCCTAATACATCAGCCTCTTCCTCACACTTACTGAAACATAAAACTCAAGAAGCAAAATTCAAAGGTTGAGAAGGAGGCTAAGGTTGGGGGCAAGAATTCTGCATTTTCTCATATTTAAAGCAAGATTTAGCCAAGGTAATAGTTATACAACTTAATCCCCTCATCTTTCTCTTTAATTTGGCCAGATTAGTTTTTCATTTGGAGCATTTTCATCTTACCCAAAATCTGAAATGTGGGTGTTTGGGGATTTTCTTGGTGAAATTCGTAGGTTGAGGTTAGGGCTGACATTAGGTGAGTTTAAACCCTCTATTTTAATGCTTTATTTGTTAATTTGAGACCCCCATAGCTAATATATAAAATGGGTACTAATTTTGTACGAATTTGCTTAGGATTTTGGGTGGAATATTGAGTTTTCTAGTGAAGGACACTCTAATCCAAAAGTGGGACTTGTAGTGGCTGGGTAAGTGATTCTTAGGTAGTCATTAGCATTTTAAATTCTTTGGGTACTAATTGTAACTGTTAATGATGAATTAGAGTAGTAATTCTATAATGCTATGGTTATAGGAGGATTTCTGCACCATTGGTGACTGTTGCAAGTGTTTACAAGTGAGGTAACCGGGTTTATATCAATTCCATGTATATATTTGATTTAATTTCATATGTTGCATTATATGAATGATTTGAAATGTTGAATGAATTGGTTGGCTATCTGTTGAATTATGATTGGACCTTGTGAGTCCATGGTGGAGCTGTGGTGCGGCTGCCACCCGTGCATGTGCTTCGATCGAGCACCGGGTTATGATCAAACCTAGATGCACTGAGCCTTGGTTGTGCTCAATAGGGAGTAGGTGCCGTGGACGGGCCTCTCTCGGTGTTAATGGCCTTTAACATGTAATAATATGATTGCTAGTATGAGATAGTAATCATGATAGCTTAATTGATTCATTTACTGATATGATGGATATGATTCTGATGTTGATTTTGATTCATACTTATATGCTAATTAAACTAGATATATGATGGAATTGTCTTAGTTACTGAGATTTATATCTCACCCCGTTTCATGGGATTAACATTTCAGGTGAAGGTTCTTCGAGTAAGGATAAAGGGAAGCAAGTGGATGAAAATCCATGAGCTCCAACATATGGGAGAAGGCTACACTTAGGCTGGCTTATTAGTAGAGATGTAATTTTGTTATTAATTTATAAAGCATCATCATGTATTCATGTTGCCAAGTGTAGGCATTCATATTTTGTTTGATTGAAATGTAATCGATAAGGATTTAAGTTTCATTATAGTTGAATATTAATGTATGAACTTATAGTATCATATATGTAGTTTTGTTGAAATTGTGATATGGATCACCATATGGAAATTGTAGTCATATGATGCCTTGGATATGGACATAAGCTGTTGTTGAATGGAATCTCTATGGAATGTGCATGGGATGTTAATTACTGCTGATGCATGTGTTCTTGCTGTCATATATTCATGAATTTGCTGATATGAGCTAGTTGAGCAAGTAGGAAGTAGTATTTAAGTTTTGAAATGGTAATGGACAAGTTGATGGGTAAATAGGGTAGATAAACACCATTAGAATCACATAAAATAAGGGAAGGTAGACCTGGAGTGTTTCTAAGATGAGATTTGGAGTGTAGGAGGCAAAATTTTGGGTAATGTAGTAACAGGAAGGATTCTCGCCGCGGCTAAGAAGGCTTCGCCGCGGCCAAATGAGAGACAGAGCCGAAGGGCGCCGCAGCATAACCAATCCCGCCATGGCATAAGGGTGGAAAACTGACCTGGGGAGTGACAGTGGCGAGGAGCGCCACGGCCTGATAAATCCCGCCGCGGCGCAAAGTGGGGAAAGATCGCCCAGGAGGGTAACAAAACCAAAACTCGCCGCGGCACATTATGTCCTGCCGTGGCGCAAGTCGAAGAAATTAATTAAGAGTTACCCAGTAGCAAAACTCGCTGCAGCGTAAATATATTGCGCCGAGGCGTGAGTCAAGGAAATAAAATAGAAGTTGGACAGAAGCAAAACTCGCCGCGGCCCAAATATATTACGCCGAAGCGAGAATTGTGGGAGTTGAGAACAGTAGTTCCAGGAGGCATTTTCACCGCGGTGCCACATAGGTTGGCCGCGGTGAGATTTGTGAAATTTGTCCAGTGATTCCAGATGGCAACTTGGCCGCGACGCAAGTCCCCAACCTACTCCTTTTAGCATAGAAACCACAATTTCTTCAACAGTAATGGTAAGAGATGATATAGGAACACTTGTGGGTGATTATTGGGTATTAAAACTGATGAACGGTTAAATCATAAATCCCTTATGGTCGTAGGATTTCTTTTATGCAAATTTTGTTTTGTAGTGGTGGTATGGTGATGACCCTAACATCAAGGTTCAAATTTTCTCATATTTTCGTAATGTGGAAAAATATAATGACCTCAAACCTTGATCATTAATTATTAATCTTGTATTTGACCATAATTACATTGAATAGAAGGTAGGGTCGTCACATAGCCTCCTCCCCATTCTACAAAAAAAACACAAGAGGCAAAGTAAAATTCAGAGGTCTTAGAGAGAGGCTAGGGTTCTTGACGCATTTTTACCATTTCTCACTTTTATATTCAAAATTAGCTAAAGTAATTGTATATAACTTAATCCTCTCCTCTTTCTCTTCAATTTGACCTAATTAATGTTTTGTTTAGAGCATTTCACTCACACCCAAAATCTGAAACTTGTTATTTGGTGTTTTCATGGTGAAATTCAGAGGTTGAGACTAGGGGTGTTGTTAGGTAAGTGTAAACTCTTTATTTTGATGCTTTCTCTGTTAGTTAAAGACCCTATTAGCTAACTTATGATATGGGCTCCATTTCTATGGGAAAATATCCATAATGTAAGGTGATATTTTAAAGTTTATGGTCTAGGGAAGGCAAAATTCAAAATTGAGTCTCTTGGTGACTGGGTAAGTGTCCCTTAGGCAAGTATTGATGGAATAATTCTTTAATTATTGGGTTGTTGCCATAATTGATGAATAGGGATGGTAATAGACTGACTTAGAGTAGTAATTTTCTGATGTTGTGATTATAAGAGGATTTTGGTACTACTGTTAGCTTCCCCAATTGGCTAAAAGTGAGGTAACCGGGGATTATGTAATTCTATATATATATATCTACTTTAATTTTTATATTTGCTACACATTAAAGATTTAAAATGCTAAATGAATTGATTGGTCATATGTTGTATTGTGTTTAGACCTTGTGAGTTCATGGTGGAGCTGTGATGCGACTACGACCTATGCATGTACTTCGATCGGGCACCAGGTTATGATCAAACCCCAGATGCACTGAGCCCTAGTTGTGCTCATTAGGGAGTGGGTGCCATGGATGGCCTTTTCTGATGTTATTAGCCTTTAATATGTGGAAATGTGATTGTTAGTATGGGATGGTAATCATAGTAGCCTAATCGTTTCATTTGTTGATATGACTGATATAATTCTAATGCTCATTTTGATTCATGCATATATGTTAATTAAATTAGATTATATGAATGGAAATTACCTTGGTTATTGAGATTTGCATCTCATCCCGTCATGGGCTAGCCATTTCAGATGAAAGTCTTTCGAGTAAGGATAAGGGGAAGCAAGTGGATGAGAATCCATAAGCTCCATCATGTGTGGAGGAAGCTACACTTGGGCTAAGCTAAGTAAAGTAGATGTTAAGTTTTGTATTTCTTCTTGTATAACATCATCATGTAATCATGTTGCCAAGTGTAAGAGCTTTATGTTTTGGTAACTTATGATGTATCTAATAAGAAGTTAGGCCTTATACAATCTAGTATTTAATGTTTGTGCTTATGTATCTGATTTGAGACCTTGTTGACCTTGTGACATGGTTTGCTATTTGGAAATGTAATCACGTGATGCCTTGATGCTAACTCAAACTAATGATGTATAAAACTTCCAATGAGATATGTATATAAATAATAATATTGGTTATTTATGAATCTAGATGTTCATTAGTATCACATGGAACTTGCTTATATGTGGTAGATTGACGAGTAAGAATCAATATCTAAATCTTAAAGTGGATAATAATAGATTAGCTAAGTAAATCAAGTAGATAAATGCCATTAGAGTCTCACTAATTAAGGGAAAATAGTCCTAAGGTGTCACTAGAGGGAGAGTTAGAGTATATAAGACAAAATTTTAAAAGTTGTAAGACCAGAAGGTGTTTCACTGAGGCCAAAATAGTCTTAACCATGGCCAACATAGGTGAAGTTGCCTAGGGAGGGTAATAGAGAGGAATTTGCAGTGAAGTTAGCTGCAGCAAAATGCGAGAGGCAAGTCTGGTTGAGTTCCAGAGGGTAACTCGCTATGGCATAAGGAATATTTGGCTGCGGCAAATTTTGTGAAAATGTGTCAGGTGATCCCGAGAGCAGTTGGCTATAGTACAAAGGGTATTTAGCCGTAGTGTAACAACCAAAAAAGAGAAAAGAGGAAGCTGGGAAATTTTCGAAGGCTGAAAATTTTCTAAGTCTTCTCGCCATAGCGAGAAATAGAGTCGCCATAGCGAGAATGCCTCCTCACAATAGCGAATATGTTCCTAGCTGTAGCGAGTGCGACATTCCATACAGAAACCAGGGAGTTGCTCGCCATAGTGGCGCTATAGCGAAGGCAGAGGTCTGGAACAGGCCGAGCTCGCCGTAGCGACGCCATAGCGAAGGCAAAAGTCTGGAACTTGCACGAGCTCGCCGTAGCGAGGATGATGACTCGCTATAGCGAGAGCGGTCCAGAAAAAGCGTAAAAAGAGAGATTTTGACTTTTTAAAGAGTCTAAACTTTTCCTTTCTCTTAGAACCGACCTGAGCTTCGACCAAAGAGAGAGAAGAGAGCGGTGGAGAGAGAGAGAGAGGCCAAGAAGCAAGGAGATCAAGCAAAGAGGTGAGTAATCTTTAGATTTCCCTAGCTTTTCTCCTTAGCCTGTTGTCTCCTCCTCTTGCTTTCTCTTTCTACGGTTTTAGAAGCTGAGTTAGGAGAGGTTCAGAAGAGGGAAATAGGAAAACTACTCTAGAAGGAGGGTAGAACTCATTTATCCTCAATTCTTCTTCCTTGCTTTCTTCTCGGAGAGCTTGAGAAAGGAAGGAGAGTGAGTAGAGTTCGAGAGAGAGAATCCCTAGATCTGTAAGGGTAGTGAGGGTTTACTTTGATGAAGAGTCTCTTTTAGCTTTGTGAGAGTCATTTAAGCTATGAGAGAATGACTTGATGCTCTTGTTATGCCTAGGCCCAAAGGAAGAAACTCCACCTTGTTGTGAGTGTGAAATCAAGGAGGGAGAGGAGAAATTGAAAGGGAAGGCTAGTGTGATATGAGAAGGTAGCTCTCTACTCTATTCTTGTTGCATTCTTGGTTGTGTAATAGTCATTATGTTGAGTATGTGCTTGAATGATGAGATATGCCATTGATTTTGCCTTGATATATCGGTACCAATATGCTTATGATATGATTGTGGAAATCGCTCGGGTGAGGTGGTGCCGAAAGTCCCCTGAGACGGGTGAGGAGGAGCCAAAAGTCCCTAAACCAAGGGTGAGGCCGATCCAAAAGTCCTAAAGCTCGGGTGAGGCTAGACCGAAAATCCCTAGAGCTTCGTCTTGGCATTGGTTGATTTCATGGCATGAAACACATATGTTGTGTTATGATGATTTATTTGCATGTTTGACTAGTATATGCCTTGATTGCATCTTGAATGAGTATGAGCTATTGAGATTCTCCCGAATCTCACCCCCTTCCCCTCCCATCCTATTATTCAGGTGGTGTTCAGGGAGAGGCGAGTACACCTCACGGAGCCTAGAAGAGCATAGTAGCATGATGTATAGCTTTTTGGTTATTTTGATGTATAAGGTGCCAAAATGAGAGTGCACCTATTCTTTTTGGAGTTGTAGCTATATGAGCACATGTAAATGTATGTACAAATGATGTATGGATGATATAAAGGGTTACAATAATGAGAATGTATAAATTGGCCTTTTGAGGCTCATATGAAATAGTGTATTTTCTTCCATAGTATAGTGAAATTGGAATGTATGATGATTTGGGTTATTTAGATAATTCATATATGCTATGTTTGTACTTTTAAATTTGCCCAATAGAGGTTAGAGCATGTGGGAGGTCATTTAGACCCGTTTTGAATCCCATGTGGTGCTAAAATTGCCATTTAGGCGAGTTCCATCAAAGTATGACCGAATGAGCTCTTCTTATTATGGAATTTGGCATGCCTCCAGAGTCTATTGAGAGCTTCTTGGGAAGCTAGAGTGGGTAATATTCGGAGGTCTAGAGAATATTCGGTGAATTGTTGAAATTGGGAATTTGCAATGTTTTGGTCATGGTACTGTTCATTGAGTCCGAAAATGAAACCATGCCACTCGTAGACCAAATGATGTCCAAATGTCATGAAACTTTAGGAGCATAAACTAGATATCCACAGAGACCTATACCAACTAGAAGCACCTTAATTGGAGGTCTATAGAGAGAGAAACGATTTACTGAAGTTCTGTATCAGCATCAGGGAAGTTTCTGACCTTCGTTACTGTTTTATCGGGTTTCGAGGTCTTAGAACTCCTGAACTGATCTGGACTTATTTTTCTCCTATAGTTCACATCTGTAGCTTTCCAAATTGGTATAGTTTGCCCTGATTGGATTTTTTTGGATTTAATTACGACTTTCCGAAGTTCATGACAGTAAACTGCACCAGCAGCAGAGACAGCCGGACATCTGTTCCTATTTCGATGTCAATGAGGGTCTAAACGTTGAGATGGAAGTTGGGAGTTATTTTTAGTATGAAGGTAACATCCCAAGCTTTCCAGAGAGCTATGATTTGCTTGATTCCCATTTTTCTAGAATTAGTTGTGATTTTCCAAAGTTGGAGCCAGAAATATGATTTATGGGCCCGATTGAGAAATTGTATTTTTCTGAGTTTTTGGCTTCTTACCCGTGGTTTGTGAGTTGTTAGAGACTATGTACAAGTGGTATAAATGGTGTTTGAGTAGAGAATGTGAATGATGGGTTCACAGGACCCACGGGGCAAAATATAACCGTTTAAACCCCAACTTTAAGTAGTGAAATACCACGGTTTCGGTCATTTTCCGGGGAAATCATATGGAGTCAAGCCTAGAGGGAGATGAACTAGAGTGTAGTCAGTAAGGTGTTACACGTAGCGAAGGTACTCAATTCCTCATGATAACCTAAAAGCCTTGGTTTTCTCTATGGAAATGTTAAAGAATGATTTAGGAACACTTGTAGAAGGTTCTTATGAATTAGAATTAATGGATGAATGGATTAAAGGCTTATAACTGCGGGTTTGATTCTCTTATGTTCATAATTGGTTATGACTAACTAATTAATGACTCTAATAACATTAAAATTTAAATTTCTCCACTTTTTCCTAATATCAGTAATCGAAATGACTTCAAACCTTAAAATTATGTTTATTAATCGCGTCTTTAACCTTAATTATCATGATTAGAAGTTAGGGTCATCACATAAAGATAAAATTTTTGCGATTAGAAATTTATCGAGTATCCATAACTCTTACTAGTAAAGTTATAGAATTTAACAATAAATTTCTAGATGTAATTAGATATAAAAACCAATTATAGGAGTTTTTAAGAGGTCTAAATTATGTCTTAGATTTTGTACCAAACCTTAGCTATAGTTCAAGAGATGGATTGGACCTTTGAAATGATTAGACCTACAAAAGAAAAACTTAATTGATGAGACCTCTGAAATGACAACTATAGTTCAAGAGATTAAACAATAGGTAAATAATTTACCTTGTTTGGGCATACCTAACCATAGAGCAGCCAAAATAGTATAAATAAATGCATTAAAAATAGGTTATGGAGTAATATTTAAGCAAAAGATAAAAGGAAAGGAGCAAGTTGTAAGATTTTATTTTGAAGCATGGCCTGATACCCAACAAAAATATTCCACCAATAAAAAAGAAATATTATCAATCATTTTGTGGGTTACAAAATTTCAAGATGATTTGATAAATCAAAATTTTCTTAAGAGCAAATTGTAAAGTAGCAAAAGAAGTTTTACAAAATAATATTAAAAATTTAGTTTTAAAACATATTTTTGTAAGATGTCAAGCCATCTTGTCATGCTTTGATTTTGAAATTGAATTCATAGAAGGGAAAAATAATTCATTACTAGATTGAAAAAATTTTAAACAAATTTTTATGAGCTCTATCAGAGGAGGTACTTACTTCTTATGGGAAAAATGGAGGAAGAGGAACTATATTAACACAACTAGCTTTACTAAGTCTTATCTTATACAATTAAGCTTAACATTACAATAAATAAATCACTAATTAAAGAAACTAAATAATGAAAGATACTTGGAGATTTTTCTTTTCTTTTATAAAACTAACAACCTTGGTATGATATCATTTCTTCTCTATTACATAGTAGGTAAATTATATTGGAGCCAACACCTAAAAAGATAGTCTCAAACAATGCTCACTTATTCTTGTGCACTGGAATAATCACCTTAAATTTTCTTATGACCTAAGCTTAGATTTTATTCAATATATAAGATATCAATAGCTCATAAAAACATAATTTAACATAAACTTGAAAATTCATGTTACCATTTTATTGATCACAGGATAACAAAAATAACTAATATCCTAACTTACCTTTTTGAAAAAATTTTGTCATTGTTTCCCTAATATTTTTAGGGGTCCAAACTATCCAAATAGTTACAAATCTCAACTAAAACCTAATCATAACTCAATTATATATTATATTATCATTTCTTAGCATAATTATGCACTTTAGGGCTTAAATAGCAACTAGCCCAACTTGTCAGACCTCTCTTAATATAGGTTATTCTTCTACTTAAAATCCTTAAACCTTAATGTCAATGCACAAATCAAGTTTAAGCAAGTAATATTATCACAATTGCTAGTTCAAGCATTAAAACATAAAAGTTACTTTTAAAAATATTGAAAATTTTCTTTTAAAAACTTATTAAGCACTATCTAAACTTTAATTGCATCTTACTCTCTCAATATAAACCTAAATGGTATTCTAAATTGGAGCCAATGTCAAAGGCTGATCTTAATAGTCTAGATGTACTTCTAGGTTTCTAAATCCTTTCCTGATCATTACATAATCATATGGCACATTGCAAGTTCATACTAGTACTTAAATCATATGATTAGGCATTCTAATTTATTGAAAAATCTAGCAGCACAATGGCTAAAAACCAAATGCTACCTAGGCATTGTAATCTTTTCTTTTAATAAATCAATTGTCTGTATATAATTCAAGTATAATATATTCAATTTTAATGGTCAAAGGGCTCAAATATCAACTAGCTTGTTGACCTAGACTAATCAATCGACTTAGGAGATAGAATACTCATAAATATATCAAATATGCATTTACATTATTGAAAAGTATCCTTACATTTACTAATCTATTTCTGAACTATCACAACTAGGTTCCATCATATACATTACCATTATTGCATACATCTGTCTCAAACACACAATGTATATAGCTTTTTAAGAAACTAAATCAAATATTTTATTCTTTAAAATAAAACTCTTCTTATCAAGGGACAGTCTAGTTAAGAGCAAAGCAAGAATATGAAAGAAAGTAGACCCCCTTAATGTTATAGAGAGTGAACAAGTAAAGGAACCCAAGAAAAATGCAGGTGCTTTTGAGTGTAATAAAACTTGAACTAGCCGTAGTGACAACCAGTAGTAGAGCATCCTTTTACCTAAGTAAAAGGATAAGAAAGGTAAAAAGAAAAAGAATATATGACAATGTTCAAGCCGAGAACATGGTAGATTGAGAATAAATATCAAATTGATGTACTTGAGTACTTAAGAAAGAACATTTGTCCTTGACATAGATGCCCTTCTAGCATGATAGTGCCCAAAGTAAAGAACAGTCGGGCAATGTAAAGTGATCTTAGGATGAAGCAAAGGAAAAATCTTATTTTCACTAAGTATCCTACTAGAATAAAGCAGATAAAAGAAAGTAAGAGAGGAATACTATAGATTATTAGAAAACTTGTAATATACAGGCGATAGTGGCTTTAAGCTCAGTCATGAGGCGCCCGTGTATTAGTATTTGATGTTATGGTTTACTTGCAACAATGGTTACATAATATTGGGTCTGATCAACCTAGTAGTAATGTGATTTGAGTGTGTAGCAAGTGATGACATCAATCACCAAAATATCCTAATAATTGAAAGGTATCCTAATTAGTTAAAGAATGAGATGAGTCAGAAAAAAGAAGTAAAGGGATTCCAGGAATACTAAAAAAGTAAGAAAAGCATGCAAAGAGGAATCCTCAGTAGAGAATGTTCAGATTCAGATAGCATGAGTTTAGTATGCATAACCTGAGTCCCTTATAGTATATGTAAATGACATGAATAGGGACAAGTGTATAGCCTCTCTCTTGCCAGAGATGTTAACCACACTCAGTGTGTGAAATGCCCTAGTGCCAAAGCACTCAAAGTAGAGTATGGGCATAATTAGAAATTGTAGGATATGAGAGAAAAAGATAGTTGAATACAACTTGAGTAAGAAGAGAAAGCCCAAGTGAAAAGGGGCTGAAGTGGGAATCTGAAGATCTCATGAGGAGTGATGAATGAAAATTATAATGCTCCTAAGTTTCAATATGACAAGATCCCAGAGAATTAGATGACACAGAACCCATTTCGCATAAAGAGCATGATGTACTTTTGAGTTTAGCCTTAATTATTATGGGCGATGGTTACCAGACTTAGTGAGGATGTGTTTTATTATTAGATACAGTAATTTTAGGCTTTGATATCTCCTAAAAAAGGATCGCAGTACTTCCTAGCATAGCACAGCGAGTTACAGTAGACCCTAGCAGGGCACTAAGAGGTCGTAGTAGACCTAGGAGTTATAGTAGATCTCACATAGTCACAAAGAGCCCCTAGTTGCAATATGATAGTTCTCTAGTGAGATGACAGCCTGAGATACTTTTTACTGAGTAGTTAGTCTCAGAGACTAGTATAGTTTCAGTTAGCTTTTATTTCAGAGACTAGTAATGAAAATTCCCTAGCTAAGAGAAAAACTCGAAAAAGTGAAATCACTGAGAAAGTGTATAGAACTAGGAAGAAGGGAAAGAAAAGAAATAGTTAGCCAGAATAGAAAAGAGTAAGAGAAAGTATACCCTAAATTTTAAGGATGAAATTTATTTAAGAGGGGAGAAATGTAATATCTGACTCTCAGAAAACGAAAGAAAACACAAGAAATGTAATGTACAGTCTCTCCGTAAATGAACAAAATTCACCAGATACAAACGCAAGTCCCCCAAAATGACTTAGTTAAGGTCTCAAAAAATTTGAGAAGTATTCTAGACTCCTAAAAATGAGAATCCCAGGCTCAGATAAAAAGAAAAATGAAGATAGGATGGTGAAACAATTTGTGATAAAAATTGACGAAACGTAATGGCATTTCTGTAAATAAGTGCAACATTTGGAAAAACACATAGGAGGGCTTTTTAAATGGGAAATTTTAATTGCTCAAGGTTCTTAGAGGCCCTAAAAATCATGAGAAGCCCCGAAACAAGTAAAACTCCTCCGATGTACGTTTTCCAACGTCAGTGAGCTTAAACTTTAATGGATTCGTTCAATAAGGTTTTAACTCTAAATTGAGTAATTCTAAAGGTATTTTATTAAATTAAAAACCTAAATTTTATAATAGAAAAGACAGTTCTAAAAAAGAAGCTAAAACAAAATTGCTATTACGGAACGACGAAATTAGAATTTTTGAAAGTGTGTTTCTAGAAGCTCCTACACACTTCTTCCTTTTTCTCCCACCTTCTTAAGCACAACTTCCTCTGCCCAAATTATAGAAAAATAGTTGCTCCTTTAGGCTCACCAAGAGAGGAAGAAAAGGAGGAAGAAAAAGGCAATAAAAGTATGGAATTTCTTAGTTTTTCATGCTTTCTTTTTAGCAAACCTCTTCTCCTCCATTTCCCTTTCTTTCCTATGATTTTATTGAAGTATATGGATCTATTTTGAGGGAAAAGTAGAGGAAAAAATTCGGATTTGAAGAGAGGAGGCCAAGGAAAGTGAGAAACAAGCAAGAAAAGCTATGGAAATAAGGTAAAATCTTCATCTTATGGAAGGTTGACTCCCAAGAGTAAGGTTGAGTCAAAAACCTCTTAAAGAAATGGGTAAGGCAAGTCCAAAATCTACAAGTGAATGGGTGAGGCTAATCTACTTACTTGGCAAGCCTATGTGTGTTATGTATGACTTGTTCAAATGTTAAAAATATCTCTTGAATGATTACACATGTCAATATGCCTATGCATACATTTGTAAGACTTGGTTGGAATACTTTATGTGTGATTGAAAAGGAAATGAGCTATTGGGATTCTTTGAATCTCATTCCCTCTTCTTCAATGTTCTAACATGTTAGGTGGACCAAGTGGACAAGGTAATGGGAGCCAACAACTTGGAGGATAAGAGAATAACAACATATTACAGAGATTTTGCTTGCTTATGGCCATATGAATGGCAAAGTGGCTTTTTATATATTATTTTTGAGATGTAAGCTCATGTATAAATGTAATGAGTCTTGTATAGACTATATGTAGTATGAAATCAATAGAAATGAAAATGTTGGCTTTTCAATGGCTAGGTGTATTAGTGTATTAATGGAAGTGGAATGACTAAGTTAAGATGTATGAGATTTGGAACCACTTGGGCAGTTCATGCAAGTCATATTCATACTTTTAAATTTATCCAAGAGGTGCTAATCATTAAAGGAGGCCATTTGGACACATTTAGTATATCATATGGAGCAAAATTGACTATATTGGTGAGTTATATCACTTTTTATCCAGATGAACTCTTCTTGGTCTAAAATTTGGCATGTATCTAGATCTTGTTGAGGGCTTTTTGGGAAGCTAAACTACAGAATTTTTGGAGATCTATGAAATATTTGATAAATTTTTTAAGTTGAAAACTTTTTTGGTTTTGGTTCAATGCATTGTTCATTCTGGTCCAAAATGAAAATCTGTCACTCATGGGGCAAATGATGTCCAATTGCCACAAACTTTTATAGAGAGAAACTACACCTTCTTATGAATTGTGCCAATTGGAAGAACCTTATTTGAATTTCTAGAGAAAAAGATATAAATTTTTGAAGTTTCTATCCAGTATTAGGCGTTCAGTCAGACCTATGTTAATGTTTGATTGGTTTCCAAGGACTGGACATGCTTAGATGGGTATAAAGTTATTTTTACCCTCTAGCTAACATTTGTAGCTTTCTAAATTGGTATTATTTACATGGATTAGATTTTTGTGAAATTAATTGGACATTTTTGAATTCTATAGCAGAAATATGTATTAGTACCAATAGCCAGTCGGACCTTTATACTTTTTTTGATGTCAAAAGTGATCCAGATGCTATGTTTATGACTTGAATTTATTTCTAAACTTAACACTCAGATCTTTCTAGGAAGCTATAGCATGGCATATTTCAATTTTTTTTTAGAATTAGTTATGATTTTTCAAAGTTTGTGATATAAAACATAGAATTTTGGCCAAGGCTACATTATAGTATTTTGTGTGTTCCTTTCTCTTGCATGAGTTTTAGGCCACTTTTAGTGATGGAATTAAGTTGTATCTATGTAATTAAATATGAGAATATAATATATGAGCTTACATGGTCCATGGGATGTCAAATGAAAAATTTATATGCTACTCAACGCTAAAATATTCATTATTTTAATGCCATGTTCTTGTCTCCTATGTGAGATGCATGGTTTAAGGTATGAGAATAGCATAAGATAAGCTAGAAATCTATGGTGTTATATTTTCTTAAACAAATTTCACTATAGTAAGAGACACCTCTCACTATTGTGAAAGCTTTTCAGCTGTTCTTGCCACAGCTAGCGCTATTGCAAGAAATTCATTGGATTTTGTATAAGCCACATACACGCTATAGCGAACTGGCATCCTCGCTATAGCGAGGGGACTTAAATTGTATTCTAATTTTATTTGGCCTCAAATCTCTCATTTCAAGGGACTCGCTTTTTAAACTAACTCATTTTGATGATTTTACAAAAAATCGGATGTTACATTACTTTTCAATTAGCTCAAAATAGAGTTTGGTGCTTCTCTTGCTTGCCTAGCTAGCCCACTTGCCCTTTACTTAGGCTCTAATTTAAGGTTTCTCATAGGCAAGTTTTCATGGGCAACTCAATCTCCTTAAATTCTTAATTTAAGCACAGACTTAGATTTTAATATTCATATGGTCAAATTCTATTTAAATGGTCATTTGTCATGCTTAGTATAGATCCACATCCTGGCTTAATCATTACTGAAAATCACTTTCACAATCCTTGCCTGCCTCCAAACTTCATTCTAACTTCTTAGAGGTCTTTCTTAACTTAATTTAAGCTCATTAGAGGCCCTAATCTCAAAGCTACACACTCGGACACTCATCTACTCAAGCTAAGGTTCTAAAGAACCTAAAAATTTTAACTTCTACATATGGCCTCCATAATTCTCTAGAGGACTTATAAATTCATTGGAACGTAAAAACACACTCATTTGGTCCATTTTTGAAGAGGGTATCCAAGAGGGTGTATGGAGTGGACAGGTTGGAGTTTTCTTCAATTCTATAGCTATTTCTCTCCCAGTTCAAGCTTTAGATGCCTCCTACATGCCTTAGCTCATCAAATACATACAAGGGAATATAGAGAGAGAGAGAGAGAAAGATTTTCTCTCTCTAGGCATGATGAATGAGGCCAAAAACTTCAAGAATCAAAGCTTGAACATAGAGTATTATATCTCATTTTATAGCTCTCTCAATGCTCTTTGATTTTCCCCAATTAGTTTTCTCAAAAAAGCTTTTCTTCCTCCCTTAGAAAACTTCAAAATACTCCTCTTTGAAAAACTAATACCATATGAAGAGAGCTTAGAGTGAGGGGATTAATCTTTCTAACTACATCATAGTGAAAAAATGCATTTGCTTACCCATTTGGCTTGGGTTTTCCTTTTTTTTTTCACTTCTTCCTATTTACACAACATTAATGAAAGCTTGAAGGGGCTAGAGATTAGAGCTAGGTTAGTGGTATGGCAGAAGGGATAAGGACTTATAATATTATATAATAAGTTAATTTTTAACAAATTTAAAAATTCTTGTTATGTCTTGATTTTTCTATGATTTAATTTTCTATATTCTAGCTCACTTTTTTTGGGGATTTTAACTCCATTTTCTTTAGGACATCTTAAAACCCTTAGGCCAACTTTCCTGGGACTCATAACAGTGTAAAATAGTTCAAAATAACATTGTGTCATAGGCTTTCTCTTTTTTCATGCCATTAGTGTTTTGACATATTTTATGCTTCCTAGGCTTTTTGGTTTGCTAATCTTACTCATATCTAGTAGGAAATACCATTAACTAACTTTAGTTAACTTCTTATTAAGGTTCTTGTATTTCCACTTTTTTTGCACACCCCTGTTTAAGTTCCTCTAAAACTCATTCTTTTTTAGCTTTTCTCCCTATTTTCTCTCTTTAGTTGGCCTTCTACTCATTTTCTGATATCCTTTTGACTTACTAGAAGGTCTATACTTGAATCAAAATATAGGATATATCTTTCATGGCTTTTTCGATATTTCTTTTCCTACATCATAAACATTTTGTATTATCCTTTTTTGGGCCTTTATCTCATTCATATGTTCATCCTTCATGTTGATTCAGCTTTTAATCACTTAATATATTTCTTCTTGCTCCTCTCTAGGAGTTTGGCTTAGTATAAAACACCAATGTGACACAACTCAATGCAATTTCCATCACCTAATATGACGTTGTATCAAAATGCATCATTCTATGCTTTTAATTACACATTCTTGGCCTCACACGAGAAATATGACCAAGCTCACTCAATTTCCATCATAATATATCAAATTACATCACTACGTATGAGAAATCTTGATCTAATTATATCATATCATATCTCATGCTATCATAATATTTAATATACATCATAACATGTTCAATTCATTATAAGGTACACTAAAACTAGTTAAAAGGTTAGATAAAAGGGAGAATTATAACAAAAGACCTAGAAGTGAAGAAGTTTATTCTTAAGAACCTGTTATCACTTATTTTAAGATGATTACCACTGAGTTCAGCAACAAACAGTTGAACCTAGTGGTAACAGGCCTTTAAAAATAATTTTTTTTTACTTCTAGATCCTTAAATATAATTTTCCCTAGATAAAATCCTCTATTGAATTCTTAACTTCAAGCTGTCAATTTGTTGCCTTTATCTTTTCCTTTATCACTTCCTTCTACTAGCATTGGTTGGTAATGGATATAGGGAAAATGAGATTCAAAGAATCTTAGTAGCGATTTCCAACATTTAAGCACAAATAAAGTTCATTCAAGCAACAAGGAAGCAAGCATGCATATGAAACTATCTCATAAAATTAAACAATGACTTGCACATAAACTAGTAAATGACAAAATACTCAGAAAAACATACTTTTCTAGGCTATTCTTGACATAGGGAAGAACTACTATGCTTAATTCTCTTACCCTATTCATTGTGAATGCCACAAGGAACAATTAGCCAATATAACACATAAAATATATTATATATAACCAGCTCTTGTGAAAACATATTCAAGCATAAGCATAATGCATACAAGCAACCAAGCACTCAAGCAAACAATTATGCAAAACAAAAAAGGAAGGAAATGCTATTTAGAGGGATCTTAGTCCAATGCTAAAGCCATTTAAATTCTTTTGCTCAAAACTTTTCTCTTCTTAGCCAAACACAAATAATGATGACTAACATCACTTAATTTGGCTAAAATGTCAAATTAGGTATAAATATGGTAAATTAATGCATAATCAAGCCCATTGCGTCTTCACATAGTACTAAACATATATTAAAAGCCACTTTAGGCACAGTTTAAGTTCACTTTTTCATAATTCTACTTACTAAAATTTCCATGTATCAATTGTATCATTCAAGGCACTCATTTTTCTTATTTTTATGGCCTAATCTTTGATTAAAAGCATTGCCATCATTCCTTTCTTCATTTGCCCTTCTTCATTTTGGCCAAAATTAGAGTTTTTTAAGCATATTTTCTTAACTAAATTAAGCTTCTTAAATTTATAAATTTGACCATAAACAATACTTTATTATTCATTTAGTCATTTTCCTCAATTAATATACTTAGGCATCATGGTACAATTTTGAACTACAAGTATCATCTCTTCCTTAACATTTTGGCTTCATTTTCATTACATATATGACTCATTTAGATCATAAAAGACTCACTTAGATGGCCATAATCATGCTAAAGCACAATCTTCATCAATATGAAAATGATGAGTTCTTAATGCCAAAATTCATTCAAATTATCTTTATGATTCATGATTAAGCTTCTTTGGTCATCAAAATGACAAAACAAATATGATATTTACATGGTTCTCCACTTGTCCAAAAATGACTATACATGTTTCATACTTGATTTTTCTAAGATTTCAAGCCAAATAAATGTCATATTCAACATCCTCCTTATCATAAACATCAAATTTCACTAAGAAAAACATCATATCGTCCACTTTCTGTCTCTAGGAAAAAATACAAAGGTTTAGGGTTTCAATTCAAGTTTACACACTTCCATGACTTGAAATATACCTTATTTGAAAGAACTTTTTGTGATGATTCTTTTGATGTAATTTGATCTTTCAAAGGAGCAATTTCTTTCACTTAGATAGTCACTGACTTCAACCTTTCAAGATGATATTTAGATCAAGAGAAAACTCTCATGGAGTAGAGAAAGTTTCATAACTACAAGAGAATCAACAAGTGTCATTTATATACCTAAAATTCCTTTTGAATTTTTCTCTCTTCCTTCTCCCTAAGACTCTATTTTTGTCTCTCTTAAGCTCACTTTGGTTGGAGCATTGCCAATGGAAGGATGAAGGAGATGAAAGGTTCATCTAATTAAAAAAGTGAGTTATGATTACACTTTTCCAAAATGACCATTTTGCCTTTACATGCATTTTTCTTCTGTTTAAGCTCATTTTTTAGTATTTTCTAAATTTGATTGCTCCATATCAAATCTTAAATGCTCTTTTATATAAAAAGTAAAATTTCATAACTTTTAAGGGCTCGAAATAGTTTAGTGTAGTTAAAATTGTATTTGTCTCATTTTTTTCATTTTTTGTGCCATCAATATTTTATACCATAATAACCCCTCTGGCTAAAATACTCATCCTCTATTTTTATATTCTAATGAAGAAAAGTCAATTTCTCTTGCTATATTTTAAGTTTTGCATATCCTTGATCTGTCTTGCTCTATGGATAAACTAGCCCCTTTTTCTCTTGTTTTACTATTCCTCTCACTTTTAGCTTTTTCTTTTTATTTTGGTTAGGTTTCTAATCCCTCTTTGTCATCTTTGTCATCTTTTTTTTTTAATATCTAGGGTTTCAAAGAAATTATTGATTATGACATATACAACAATTACACCTACAAAATTTATAGTTAAAATTTGAAAACCCTAAAAAAGCTATGCCCTAATCATATCTGCTTCACATACATCATCCTCTCTTAAAGGCCAAACCTTTAAATGGTCATTAAACAAAAGCTTGTAGACAAATGAAGAGCCATAGTATGTAACAAAAGAATATGTTCTTCATGTTTGTCCCTTTGAAGAATATAGAAATAACATTCAAGAGACAATTAAGGTAGTATTTCCATAAAAATCTATAGAAGATTTTGGAATTTTATTCCTTATGATTTCAACAAAGATTGAAGATATTATGAGTTAGTTTTGGTTGATTCAAATTCAACCTTAATTAGCCATCAAAAAGACTTTACAAGAAGGGAATATTCTCAGATAAAAATCAACAAAGTATTCTTGTATTGTTCATGGAAGCAGTAACCTTATATAGCAAAAAAAGTTTTCAATCAACTACCATAGACCAACTTATAATTATTGTGATTATAAAGAAGCTTGGTCTAATGTGTCTTATTACAAAAATTATGAATATTCTTGGTTAATCTGGTTTAACAAAGATTGTTCCAATGATTCCCCAAAATAGTTCCTTGAGTAGTTTCATGTGTTTTGACCAATTCAAAAAATTCTTTCAACAACAATAGATGTAGATTAAAAAGCTTTCAAGTCAGCAATATATTATAAAGAAATAGAAAAGCCATTTTATTTCTTTTATCACTTTGGAATTCCATGGGTAACAAGTTAGATATTTATAGTGTTAATAGGAGTTCATCCTTGCCTGTCTCTTAGTTATTTTGCTAAGAGATTCTATATAAAATGGTGGAAGAAATATAACAAAAAATTTGCAGACATAAACCAAGCTAACAATTTGATTAAATCCAATATAGCTAGCCTTATGACAATTGATTCATCACCTTTTTTGGCCAATAAAAGTAAAGTCATGGCATAATTAGAAGCTGTTCAAGATCTTGAAGATTTTGCAAAAAGGCTACAAGAGATAACTTCACAAATACCTTCCTCACTAGATATGGAGTCATCAACATAAGAACTTGAAGAGCCAACGATCACAAGGAGTAGATAGAGAGCATCTCAATACAGTCAAGTAGTTAAATGCTTTTGCTTTAAGGATAATAATTTTTAATAAAGGTAGAAAAGTAGTGATTGGTGTGTGCAAAAAGAATCTTTAAGGAAATTAAAGAGAAATGAAATGTAAATTCAATTCAAATGTATTTCAAGGCCATTTATATAAAGCCTCTTAGTTTCAGAAGTAGGTACACATTAATTTTTGAGATAGACTTTTGGATAGGCATACCTCTAGAAGTAAAATTTTTGAAGAAAGCTTTCAATTTGTAAGTTTACATTTATTTTCAATAAAGAATTTATTACATATATATATATATATATATAATCTTTTGCATTTATAACTACTTTTACTTTGATCCTGCTTCCTTTATATGATATTAAAGCCTAGTTTCTTGTTAAATTTGATTCAAAATATTGCTTTATTTTCAATTTCTAAGTTGATTACTTTTTATCAAGGTGGAAATACTAGTAAGTCTAAGAAGGTTGTCCTAGTGATGGAATGTAAGTCCATTGGTTTAGCTTAGCAGTGTTCCCATTAAACGTTAGATAGGAAGAAGCAAAATAAGAGTTGAAAAACAAAAACAATATGATGACTTAGTTTAAAAGGATATTAAGATCAAATAGTAGTAGGGGTAGTAAAAGTAGGAATCATAACAGTTATAATTTGTAGACAAATAGTGAAAAATATAACAAATCAAAAGGTGAAGATACTAAAGAAATAGAAAATGAGCAAATCATAAATGAAAGTGAAATAACAAAACATAATTTGCAAGAATAGTTACAAAACTAGTCAATGCCTATATTTAAAAAAAAGGAGATATATAAGAAAATTACTTTTGACTTTTCTTGTGTAACTCAAAGAATAGAAAAGGAAATAGGAATTTCACAAACTATACAAGTTATATTATGATACCATTTGCTATAATAGAAGAATATAGAGATATGATTGGATGTATATCAGATTAATATACTTAGCAATAAAGCTAGATTGTAGACAAGGCTTAAATAAGCTAGTCCTAATCTATTTAAGGGATAAAAGGTAGACAATATTTAAAGACTCTATTTTAGGGATAATACAAACAAATTTACACAGAGGACTAGTGTGTTTTGACTACTTTCCAAACTACATAATAGGAATAAAAGATAGAAATGCAAGAAATGGGTTAGTCATGGAAATAGTTATTGATACAACATGGGAAAAAGGAACAATAGCTATATTAGCACAATGTAGGATAACATTCAAAATAACAAAAACACATCAAAATTTTAAAGCTATAAAAAAGTCTCCTAAATGAGAAACTATGCTTATAGAAATAGGAGATCCTTCAACAACTATAATTTTAATCCCCAAAAATTTAAAATAGGATGAAATAAAGTTCATGACAAATTGGAAATTTCTAATATTAGCACAACCAGAACCATTAAAGAGATTAAAACTAGATGAAATAATACAAATTAAAATGCTTAATAGATCGCTATCTTCTTCAAGTATAGGGAGCCAAAGACATACAAAATATACTAATGCTAAAAGTTCCATAAATAATTCAAGTTTAGGATATAAACTAAAGGGAGTAAATTTTGAAGCTAAAATTCCTAAGTTGATATATGAGGAAGAAAATTTAGGCAATTTAAAAATGCAGTCTGAAATAGATAGATAATTTCAACCAACAGACTATTAGTCTATGAGATCTCAATTAAGAGTAATAAGAGAAGATAACTATCAAATAAATAAAAATTTATTAAGAAAATAATTCCTGTTAACTAGTAATAAAAGGAAAAGAAATTGATTTTTAAAACTTTTATAGAAATACAACATAATGAGATTAGAAAAGAATAGTATAGAGACATGGAGAATTTATTGTATTTCTTCAATTGGTTCAAGATATATACTACTAATAATAAAATATTCAATTCTTGTGAAGAAAATTAACCGTCAATCAATGTCACTACAAGTAGAACTAAAAATTGGAAATGTAAAAATAATGTAAAGTAATAGCTACACATCCACCGTTAGACGAAATAACCTTATCAATAGGAAGAGAAGTAATAGCCTCCCCTGTAAAGATATTAGATTCTCATGATAGTAAAGGAATACAAAAAATATAGCAACAAAATAATTATTTGAATCAAATATTACATATAATAAGTCAACAATTAACAAGAATAAAGAATAAATTTGAAGAATGAGAAAGTAGTAATAATATTCCTTTAACAAACAAACAGTTAGATTCTTAAAGGCTTGTATTTAAATATAAAGTCATACCAATAGAAGAAGCCTAGAAAATAAATTTAGAAAAATGGAAAATAAGAGATAAAAATATTTAAGAAATAGATGAAATATTAAAAGATATAAATAATAAATTAGAAAAATTAAGTATTAGAGAAAACAAAGGAGTAAGAATTAATGCTATAACCAAGTTAGAACAACAATTTAAAGATACAAAAGAAAAGACAGTAAATAAAATCAAAAGAAATACCAATAATTATGGATACACAAAAAAAATTATTATCCAAGACCAACATTACTAGATTTACAATTTGGAGAAAGGAATACTATGGCAGCTGCTCCCTATGATGGTAGATCCATATATGAATGGAATTTAAATGGATTAAGTGAACTTGAGATAATGAATTTAGCAAAAAAACTATTGATGGAAGTAGCTACTTATAGAATAGAAAATAATAATGATAATAATATATTTGCATATACATATGTGTGTGTGTGTGTGTGTGTACAAATATGTGCACACACACACACACACACACAGACATATATATAATATGTATTATATAAAATATATTTTACATTAAATATTATAAATATATATTTTATGTTTTATAATATTAACATAATATATTATATTTATTATGTATAAAAAATTTATATTATATTGTTTAATTTTAATATAAAATAATAAAATATAATTAATAATAATACATTTATATATTATGATTTCATTGATAAGGTCATATTTCTAATAATAGTTTAATTCTCCTCAATTTATTTATGTAAAAAATATTTTTTTAGCCCTAGAAGAATCTTATAAAAGAATTATCCCAATTTATTTAAAATAATAGATAGTTTGATCTGACAACAAGTTCTTTATTCTATCGGCTAAATAATACAGCATGTTATAAAAGGAGAAAACTTGTAATCCCATCCATTATTCTAAATAATATATCACATTATTATTGTACTAAGCCTCTTTATTTATCTTTAGTATAACTCAAGCACTAGCACCTTTCAAGTTTATATTGATAATATTTTAGTTATGTATATAAAAGAAGATTCTGTTGTAAGGGAACAATTTGGGTATTTGCTTAGAAAATAATAATGATGTGTATGCATGAATATATATCTATATATATATATATATCTTGCTACTTATTAGATCATGTGTGATGTCTATCTCATTATATTTTACATGTTCAAACAAGGAAAAACAAAAATGTTTTTTCAGTTTATGTAGTTGAACCATTATTAGTTTTCAAAACTAATAGTGTTTTTACTGAGAATGTAAATTCTCACCTATTTGTAGTGGTACGTTTAGATATATATATATATATATATATTTATATGATGCCAATCATAAAATTTGTAGTTGAAATAGAATTGTAACAACCCTAATTCCTAATTACAGTGATTAAACTTAAATGTATAATTAAAAATTGTAAATCAAGATCTAAAGTTGTTACAATTAATTAAATTGAAAAAAGGTAGGAAACTTTGAACTTTGACATTATTAGGGTTATCAGTTAAACAATCAAAACTATTTGAGTCTACAAGTGATTCCAATTATCAATTGGAAGCCTTTGATTCATTTAACCACTGATTCCACCTTGCAAAATCCTCTTATAAGTGTTTCCAAGTCATCATGTGACATAATCATGAGAGAATCCAAGGTTTCTAAGTTAATACAAAAGTTTAGGAACCTTCATCATGACTTGGACCTTCCTCGCTGTAGCTAATTTAGTTACTGGAATCTAAAATCTATGTTTGGAAACTCCCACCATGACTTGGTATATTTGCGTCGTGGTGTAAGTAGCTACTGGAGCTCAAAATAAAAAATACGAATCTTATACTGTGACTCACACCTTCTGTGCTATAGTGAGGGTGCTTTTAGGAACTTACTATTCATACCTTTGCGAGCACCACCGTGAGTTAGTGCCTCGCCACGGTGAGCCTATATGGTACCGCGACAAGAGAGCTTCCTAGAACTCTCTAAGCTTGCCTCCCACTGCTGGCCACAACGAGATTCTCTTGAGCAGCAGCGAGTTTGCTTTCTATTACACTCTTGGGTAAAATTTTGATCTTGCATCGCAGTGCTCTTAGCTTCTGAAAGGGCTTTGGTTATGACCTAAGGAGTTTTGGCTGTGGCTCAACTCTATTATGCACCTAGACTTTCATTTTCATGCCCTCTAATAAATTCCCACTAGTCCTAGATGAATTATAGGATCTTAATGGCTAACATACATGGTTTTCTAGATTTTCCAACTCCCAAATATCATGATTCACTAATCCTTATTGTCTAGGGATCTTGGATTGAATTAAAGCAATCAAAACTTAATTTCATATTAGTCAATTCCCCTTCCATGACAATAAAAGTGTTTTAACTACAAGGTATATATGTCTAAAGCTTAATGGTTACATAATATCAAGTCATTCAACAAGTGTTAGTCAGATACAACCACAATGCTCAATTCTATGGTAATTATATTACATAGCCAGTTCCTATACTTGGCAATTCATGATACAATGTGACAAATACATAAAAACTAGTATTCTCATTACATAAACCCAATATGAAAAGATTTCTAAATCTATATGCTACCAAACTATATAATAGGCTTCCATTAATTTCTTCTAGCCACTAAGAGGCCCGGTCCTTGAAAATGTTAACCCATAATTGGGATGAGATTTACAATCTCAGTAATAAGAGACAACTTACATATATATATAGATTATTCAACATAATGCATTTTCATATCATCAATTCAATTAGTAAATGAACTAGTTGAGCTACCAATGACTACTGTTAGCTCAACACCAGGAAAGGCCCACCCACGGCGTCACTTCCCTATTGAACACAATAGGAGCTTAGTGCAGTTAAGGCTTTGATTATAACCTAATACCCAATCAAAGCATGATGCACAAGTGGTGCTCGTACCACAACTCCACCAAGGACATGCTCATGGTCCATAACAATAACAATTTAAGTAGCTAACCAATCATTTAGCATTTCAAAATCATATAAGTATAACAAATATTAGATTAAAATGAGTGTGACAACTCTAACTTCTAATCATGGTAATTAAGTTTAAACATGCAATTAATAATCATAAATTAAGGTTGAAAGTCATTACAACTAATTACATTCAGAAAATGCAGGGAAATTTGAACCTTGATGTTATTAGGGTCATTAACTAAACTACCACAATTATTCGAATGTGCAAGCGAATTTAATTGTCAATGAGGAGCCTTTGATTCCCCCATCCATCAATTCCAACTCACAAAAAACTTCTACAAGTGTTTCTAAATCATTCCTTAACATTACCATAAGAGAAATTAAGGTTTCTAGGTGAATATGAGAAATTGAGCACCTTCACTACAGCTAAATATCCTTCGTGCCGTGGCCAATTGCTCTCTGGATCACTTGACACATTCTTCATAAAATTCACCGCAACTAATTCCCCCTTTTGCCATGGCTAATTACTCTTTGGATGACTTCCAGTTTGGCCTCTCACATTTCACCTTGACAAATTCCACTCCTTGCCATAGCGAATTGCTCTCTGTTACTCTCTCTGGGCAACTTTGCCTCTATTAGCCATGACTAAAACTATTTTGGCCATAGCAAACACCTTTAGGTCCTATAACTTCTAAAATTTTGTCTCATACACTCTAACTCTTCCTCTAGTGACACCTTGGAGCCATTCTATCTCAATTTGTGGGGCTCTAATAGTTTTATTTACCTAATTTACCTAGCTTATCTATCATTACTAGTTCAAGACTTAAGTGTTAATTTTTACTCATCCAACTGCCATATATCAGTAAGTTTATAGATTAATGATAGAAATAATTCATGAACTATCAACAATTACCATTTAAATACATATTCCATTAGAGATTCCATGCATCACTGGTTCAGGTCAACATCTAATGTATCACATGATTACATTTCCGAATAGTAGACCATATCATAAATTCAATAAGTTTATAATAGATGTTATAAGTTCATAATCCAATACCAAACTAATATGAAGCTAGCTCCTCAATAGTTACATCCTAAGTAATCGATATACAAACTCCTACACTTGGCAACATAATTATATGATGATACTATACAAGAACGAATACAAAATTTAGCATATACTCTACTCAGGTCAGTCCAAGTATAGCCTTCCCCACACATGGTTGGAGCTCATGTGTAATATCCAGTTCTTTGAAAACGAGAGAAAATACAAGAAACATAAAGTGTAGTTTTTTGGTAAACACGCGAAATTCACTGGATACAAAAGGAAGTCCTTCAGATAGAGTGATTTGAGGTCTAATAAAATTAAAATAATATTCTAGACCTCAAATAATATTAATTCAAGGTCAGATGTGCTTTGAAACTAGAGCCAGAATAACTAGACAAATTTTTACGAAAATGCAACGAAACATAATAGTATTTTTTGTAATTTTTGGCATTTTTTAGAAAACTCAAAGGAGGAATTTTTAAATGAGAAAAATGAGTTTTCCAAGATTCTCAGAGACCTTAAAAACTATAGGAACTCCTAAAATGGTTTAAACCTTTTTAGTTTATATTTTAGAGCATCGATTGACCTAAACTTTGACCGATTTGTTCGGGAAGATTTTTAATTCAATTTGGATGAAACCAAAGGCAATTTATGAATTAGAGAATTTAAATTTTATGATAGAAAAGATGGTTCTAAAAAAAGAGTTAAAATGAGCCTAAACGAAGCAAACAGGTACATAGGGGCAAAATGGTCATTTTAAAAATTATAAAAGAGGCTTCTTAAGTAAAATTACACTTTATCACATTCTCCAACCTTCCATTTGTAGAAAATTGAGCAGCTATGGTGTGACATTAAGAGTGGAGAGAGAGATGAAGTTTAAGCTTCCATTTAGGTAAGTAAACGACCCCATTTCATCCTATGCTAGTTAGGAAGTTGTTCCTCTCTCTAAGAGCTCTCTAATAGTAGTTTTATTTTCTTGAAAACTTGAAGATTCAAGTTTGACATGAGCTAAAAAGGAACTCTTTTCAAGAAACTAATAGGTGGAAAATAATCTACGTGAAGAGAGCTCTGTTTTAAGGTAAGACTTTACTTGAAACACTTACAAAATCTTGTATTTCCAAGCCATTAAGTTTTGGTCTAAAGAGAGAAAGCAAGGAGGAGAGTTTTTCTTTATGTGTTCTTAATGGAACCAAGGGTTATGGAGTGTGAGGAACAAGTATATGCAAAGAAATCCAAGAAAGAACCATTGATTTGCAAGATATCTAGCATAGGGTTTCACTTGCACCTTGGTTTGTAGGAAGCTTTCTAGCCATAATTTAAGGTGTCTAAGAGTTTGTGTGAGTCCCTAAGATACCAAGAGAGCCTCCCACATGCTTCTCCCATCAAAGAAATTAAAACAACTCCTTTGGTGTCCTTAATAAGCATAACCTTGACCAAGGAGGGTTCATGCACCTAGAGAGTGTTTTAATTTCTTTAAGCCATAATAAGGAACCTATGATATTATCTCACATCAAAGAAATCAAAACAACTCCTTTGGTATCCTTAATAAGCATGGCCTTGGCCAAGGAGGGCTCATGCACCTAGAGAGTGTTTTAATTTCTTTCAAGCTTAGTTTTGCATCATAATATGATGGGAGAAGATGAGAGGAAGCCTTGGAAAAAAATTTAAAAGCCATGGATAGTGAGATAGCATCATAGGTTCCATATTATGGCTTAAAGAAGTAACACCTAGCTAGACTCCTTAATTTGATTGTATAATGACTCCAAGAGGTTTAAAAAGAGTTAAGAATCATAAATGAATGAAGAGAATGAGGCAAAGATCATGTTTTCATAGGGTTACTTCATTATGTACATTGTGGAACCATAAAAGAGTCATATGAGTTACCTAGCTTTTCTAGTGAATATATGGCTTTAGAATTTGATTCAAGAGTATAATTGGCTTCCATATGATGTGTCTAGGCTAATAAAAACAAGCTTTACATCATTGTGAGTGTGTGGCCGAGAGAGGGAGCATAATTCCAAGAGAAAAAGTGTGTTTGTGTGGCAAAGGTAGCTCTCTCCACTTTCTCTCATACATGAATATATGCTTAACTTGTCTTTGAATATGTGTATGTGTGTTTTAAGTCACGGAAAGTATTCTAGCATGTGCATATGTATTATGGTACCATGATATTGTAATATGTTTCAAATTATGCCTAGTATATTTGCTTAGGTTTGCTTGAGTGTGGTGAAGCCAATAACCCTTAACCATGGTGAGGATGAGCCAAAAACCCTTAGAATTGGTTGACACAAAGTAAAAAGTCTCCTAAAAGTGAGGTCAAGTCAAAACCTCTTAAAGAAAATGGGTGAGGCAAGTCCAAAATCCACAAGAAAATGGGTGAGGCTAATCTACTTATTTGGCAAGCCTATGTATGCTTTGTATGACTTGTTCAAATGCCAAGGGTGCTTCTTAAATGATCATACATGTTATTATGCTCATGCATGCATTTTCAAGACTTGTTTTGCATTCTTTATGTATGATTGAAAGTGAGATGAACTATTGGAATTTTTTGAATTTCATTCCCTCCTCTCCAATATCTTAACATGCTAGGTGGAGCAAATGAACAAGGTAATGAAAGCCACCAAGTTGGGAGATGAGAAATTGACATCAAAGTGTTTAAAATTGCTTAGTTTTGTCTCTTTTGTAGCCATACCAATGGCATATAATGTAATCCTATGATGGAATTGTTGTATAATTATTTGAACATGTGTAATTACTCTTATGTATGATGTATGAATGAGGCTTAATGTCATATGCATGATATAGCATGATTTGGGTATGGAATGGCAAAACTTGACATATGCATTATTGTGTAAATTATGGGGTAGATGAGTGAGTTTGAGAAATCTAGGTTTTTGTGCCTTTGAGACAATTTTAGAATGTCATTTTGGTGCATTTTCACGTGCTCAAGTGGTCATGGTGGCCTTAGAGTTCAAAATGGACCATTCGGACCCTTTGTAAGACTTAAAAATGACCATTTCACAACCTAATATCAAGATCTAACCAAATGAACGAATTTGCCCATGAAATTTGGCGCACATATAAATATTATCCATATGTTTTTGGAAAGCTAAAGACCAGATTATTTGGAACTCTATGGAATTAATTATGAATTTCCAAAGTTGGCATTTTTCTGCTAAACTGATGGAGACACTATTCATATGATTAGAAATTTGGGCAGCATCATTCATAGGCCAAATGATGTCCAATGCTCATGAAATTTTATAGGCATAAACTAGAAATGATAAGCTTTCCATGGCCATCAAGATCACCCTAATTGGGCCTCTGAGCAGAGAGATATAAATTTTTGAAGTTGGAGGATAATACCAGTAATGATAGTAGACCTCTGGTACTATTCCATCAATTTCTCGTGGCTACCAGCCTCTATTGTGGTCTAGATTTATTTTTAGCATAAAGTATACATCTTTATCTTTCCAAAATGGTATATTGTGCTTAATATTCATTTTTTTAGAATTAGTTATAATTTTTCAAAATTCAAGCACAGAATCTAGAAATCCTACCTGAGGCTGCACATTATGTTTTTGAGTATATCATCCATTTGCACAAGTTCTAGGCCACTCCTTGAGTTTGTTATGAGTTGTATTTGTGTATTTAAATGTGAGAATGAAATGGATGAGTTCATATGGCCCACAGAACACCAGATGAAAGATTTACCTGTGACGTAACGCAATTTAATTATATTTTTTTATGACTTTTCCTTGAGGAATTCATGTGCTTCATGGAAATAAACCTACATATGATATGAGATGGGACAAAGAATCATGGTGTTACATCATGGATTTTCATCCACTTACTTTCCCTTATCCTTACCCGAAGAGCTTTCACCTGAAAGTATGATCCCATGAAACAGGGTGAGAAGTGAATCTCAGTAACCAAAGGTAAGTTCCATTCATATAAGCTAATTTAATTAATATATGTGCATGAATTCGAATGAGTATAAGAAAATATACCAGTTATATCAACAAATGAAATAATTAGGCTATTTATGATTATTATCCCATACTAACAATCACATTTCCATATGTTAAGGCCAATAACAACAGGAGAGGCCCATCCACAGCACTCACTCCCCAATGAGCACAATTAGGGCTTAATGCATTTGGGGTCTGATCATAAGCCAGTGCTTGATCGAAGCACATGCACGAGTGGTAGTCGTACCATAGCTCCACCATGGACTCATAAGGTACAAACACAATACAACAGATAGCTAATCAATTCATTTAGCATTTCAAATCTTTCATGTGCAACAAATATAAAATTAAAGCAAATATATACATGGAATTACAAAATCCACGGTTAACTCACTTGTAACCAATTCTTTAAGAGTTAACTTGTAATGAACACAATTTTCGTAAAATGACGAAATGAGCTGTATAAATGACATAGATAATTTTTTAAAAATTTTGGGTAGAATCCTAGGCTCCTAAAATTGATAATTTTAGGCTCAAATAGAAGGAAAAATGAAGCTAGGACAAAGAAACAATTTGTGACGAAAATTGATGAACCGTAATGGTATTTTCGTAAATAAGTATAACTTTTGGAAAAACATATAGGAGGACTTTTTAAATGAAATTTTTGAGTTGTACAGGGTTCTTAAAGGCCCAAAAAATCATAGGAAGCCTGGGACTGTAAAGCCCATATGGTGTATGTTTTTTAATGTTGGTTGACTCAAACATTGATCAATTCGTTCGATAAGGTTTTAGTTCCAATTTGAGTGATTCCAAAGGTATTTATTAAATTAGGAACCTAAATTTTATAATAGAAAAGAAGGGTTCTTAAAAAGGAGCTAAAATAAAGTCGAAACGATATTGCCATTATGGAAGGACGAAATTAGAATTTTTGTAAAAGTATACTTCTAAAAGCTCCCACACACTTCTCCTTTCTTCTCCCACCTTTTTAAGCATGAAATTTTCTGCCCAAAATATAGAATATGATTTGCTCTCTTAGGCACACAAGAAGGGGAAGAAAAGGAGGAGAAAAATAAAGAAAAAGGTAAGAAAATTTGTAGAATTTTATACTCTTCCTTCTTCCAATTCTCTTCCTCTCTTTCTTGGCTTTTTTTCTATGGTTTTTCCTTAGATGATTGGTTCTATTTTTGGGAAAAAACACAAGGGGAAATTCAAATTTTCATAAAAGGAAGCAAACCAAGGAAAAAAAGCATTGAAAGGAAGCTTAAAACTAAGGTAATTACTTATTGTTGTTGCCTTCTCCTTGTTGCTTCTTTCTTAGTGGATTTTAGCCTAAACCAGAACCATATGGGGGAGGGAATTTCTGTCCAAAATCAAGAGAGAAACAAGGGTTTTAGGCCATATAGAGATGGAATATGGCAAGAAATTTCAAGGAAAACTAATAGAAAACAAGATAGAAAAATATGGAGTTTTCTAGGTTTTTATAAAATCTGATTTTGTGTGAATATTTTCTTTGTTATTTGAATATTTCCTTAAGCTCCTAAGACCCTTAGAAACCTCCTCGAATGGCTCTTCTATCAAGGAAAAATCAAGAAGCTCTTGAACCCCATTATGCTCACTAATCTCGGCCAAGGCAAGAACATGAGGTTGGAGGATGTTTTAATTTGTTCTAGCCTTAGTTTGGGACTTTATATAATGTTTGAAGATGGGAGAAACCATTGAAAAAAAAATTAGGAGCCATGGAATGAAAGATGGAGCAATGGTGTCCATAATGGTGCTTTATGAAGTAACTTAGATTTTCAATTGTGCAAATGAATGTGTGATGGCTCCAAGGACCTTAAATGAGTCCAAGAAATCTAGAAATAATAAGAGAATGGAACCTAGAAATTGAATTCCAAGAGTTGCTTCATTAGACTAATTATGGAACCATAATGCAAAGTACAAAACCAAGTATGTGTTTAAGCTTTAGTTTAATATCTTGGCTTGCTTCAATTATGTGATTGTGTGTTCCTTATGATGTCTAGGCTAAAAGAATAATCAACTACCTAAGTGCTCTTGTGAAATCAAGGAAGGAAAGGAATTAGCAAAGTAAGCTTGCATAAATTGAAAGGTAGCTCTCCACCTTATTCTTTGTATTTTCTTGTGTGCATATATATGTCATTGTGTGCTTGTATATATTCTTATGATTTGATAATATGCCATATGATCTCATGGAATTATATTAGTACTAATTTGTACTCTTGAATGCCTTTGAATGTGAGATTGGCTCATAAGGGTGAGGTGATGCCAAAAGTCCCTTAAAGTGGGTGAAGATGTGCCAAAAGTCTTAAGGCATGGGTGAGACTAGACCAAAAATCCCTTAGATGAGTGAGACTAAGTCAAAAATCCCTAAACTAAGAGTAATGCAACTCTAAAAGTCCTAGAAATGGGGTGAGGCAAAACCAAAAGTCCCTAGAGTATGAGAATGATCTTGACGTGTAGATGTGGCATAAAATGGTAGCCTTGCACACCTTATGTTTTATAATTGTCTCATTGATGTATGTATGCCTTGAATGTATGTGAATGGGTGTGTGTGAGCTATTGGGATTCTTAGAATCTCACTCCCATTTCCCCCTTCCATTTTGAAATGTCTAGGTGGCTCTCAAAATACAAGGAAGGCAAGCCAAGAACTCTAACTAGCTACACTTAGGAGATGTTGTAGTTTTCTTTGTATTTAAATATCAAAGTGGTGTTGTATATATTATTTTGGTGATGTAAGACCTTGAGTAATGGTAATATGATGTATGAATATTATGTAGCCCATGTGTGACATTAAATCAATGCAAATCATGGAAATTGCCTCTTGTGTGGTTATGGTTACACATGTATTATTGGATGTGGAGTGGCCAAATTAAGATCATGGGATTTGGGACCAGTTGGGCAGTTCCTACAAGTCATAATTATGCTTTTAAACTTGCTCAAAAGGTGCCAAACTCAAGAGGAGGCCATTTGGACTAAAGTGACTCTTGATAGGGAACAAAAATGACCATTTCATGAGACTATATCACTTTTTGTGCAAATGAGATCTTCTTGGTTCAAAATTTGGCATGAATCTAAAGCTTATTGAGAGCTTTTTGGGAAGCTAAAGTAGGTAATTTTTGGAAGTTAGTGGAATATTTGACAAATTGTTGAAGTTGAAATTTTTTTTGGTTTTAGTCATTGGTACTGTAGCACTGGTTCGGAAATGAATTCTATCACTCATGGGGCAAATGATGTCTAATTGTCATAAAATTTTATAAGGAAAAACTAGACACTCTTAATGACTTGTGCCAACTAAAAGCACTTCATTTTGATGTCTAGAAAGGGAGTATGAATTTTCAAAGTTCCCATCTTGTACCAGGCATTTAGATTGACCTTAAGTATTATTTGATTGATTTTCGAGGTCTCCATGCCCCGGTCACGCTTACCTTCCATGGTCTTCTTCCTCTTAGCCTCACTTTCCATCATGACCCTCTTCATTTCTCTTCACTTCTCCATACATATTTGTAAGGATACAATTTTGTCCTTCAACTCCAATTTTAAACCTTTTTCAAAATTTTCAGCCTTCCATGGCTTATCATCAAATCATTTCAAGTAGGAGGAGAAACGAGATAATTGAATGAACTTGGCTGTTTACTAATCCACATTCATGTCCCCTTATTCAAGGAAGTTGAACTTGACTTTCTTGTCAGCCCTTACTAAAGGTGGGAAATACTTGCTCTCAAAGGCGGTTTGGAAGTTTTCCCAAGTCAAGGGTATCCCTTTGCAATCAACAATCTGGAGGCGTTCCTCCACCAATGCTTAACCTCACCCTCCAATTTGTATATGGCCAATTTTGCCTTTTACTCTATGGTGCAGGTCATGACCTCAAAGATTTTCTCTAGTTGCATCAGCTACTCTCAGCTTTCTCAGTGTCCAACTCCTCTAAAAATGATGAAGGATCAGCCTTTCTAAACTTGGTTAACACAATAGAGAGGTCACTATCCTCCCCTTGGTATCCCACACCAAGGTTTTGACCAACACTAACACGGTTCTCCATCTGCACCTCCTGATTCTGCTTATTCATGGTTTCATGTAGCTACTGCAACACTTGAATAGTTGCTGCATGAGCCTTAACTTACTTTTGAAGCTGGTCAGTCATTGCCTTAACTATAGCTTCATAAGTCTCAACTTGTTCTCTCATTTAGTTGGCCATTGCAGCTATGGCCTCTTGCATTTCTCTTAGCATCTCAACAGCTTCTCTACGTGTAGCCATTTTACTTTGCAATGCCACAAGCATAATCACAAGCATCCCCCTATTAAACTACATTCCAAGGCAATTTAAATACAACTCCACCCATAGCAGGTATATACAAGTATAGGAGTCATCATTAGATCACGATGTTCCCATTCCTAACATGCATGTATCATGATTGCCAAGTTTACTAGGCACAAAGTTCTAAATCTAATACAATTTCTTGAACCATTGCTTTGATACCAACTGTGATGACCTTAACTTTTAATCATGTTAATTAAGCTTAAACATGAGGTTAATCATCATAATCAAGGTTAAAAGTCATTACAACTAATTACATTCAAAAAATGTAAGAAAATTTGAACCTTGATGTTATTAGGGTCATTAACTAAACTACCACAATTATTCAAATATGCAAGTGAATTTAATTATCAATGAGGAGCCTTTGATTCCCCCATCCATCAATTCCAACTCACAAAAATCTCTTACAAGTATTTCTAAATCATTCCTTAGTATTACCATAAGAGAAACTAAGGTTCTAAGTGAATATGAGAAATTGAGCACCTCGCCGTAGTTAAATATCCTGCACGCGCGGGCTAATTGCTCTCTGGATCACCTGACACATTGTTCACAAAATTCATCGTGGCCAATTTCCCCTTTCACCATGACTAATTAATCTTTCGATGACTTCTAGTTTAGTCTCTCACATTTCGCCTCGATGAATTATACTCCTCGCCGCAACGAATTGCTCTCTATTACTCTCCTTGGGTAACTTCACCTCTATTGGCCACGGCGAAACACCTTCTGGTCCTACAACTTCTAAAATTTTGTCTCATATACTTCAACTCTCTTTTTAGTGATACCATGAGACCACTCTATCTTAATTTATGGGGCTTTAATAGTTTTCATTTACTTAATTTACCCAACTCATCTATCATTAATAGTTTAAGACTTAAGTGTTAATTTCTACTCATTCAACTGTCACATATTAGTAAGTTTATAGATTAATGACAGCCAAGAATTCATGAACTATTAATAATTACCATTCAAATACATATTTCATTAGAGATTCCATGCATCATTAGTTCAGGTCAACATCTAATGTATCACATGATTACATTTCTAGATAGTAGACCATATCATAAATTCAACCAGTTCATAGCAGATGTTATAAGTTCATACATCCAATACCAAATTAATATGAAGCCTAGCTCCTCAATAGTTATATCCTAAGTAATCGATATACAAGATCCTACACTTGGCAAGATGATTACATGATGATGTTATACAAGAAAAAATACAAAATTTAGCATTTACTTTACTCAGGTCAGTCTAAATGTAGCCTTCCCTATACATGGTTGAAGCTCATGGATTTTCATCCACTTACTTCCCCTTATCCTTACCTGAAGAGTCTTCACCTGAAAGTATGATCCCATGAAATGGGATGAGAAGTGAATCTCAGTAATAAAAGGCTAGTTCCATTCATATATGCTAATTTAATTAATATATGTGCATGAATTCAAATGAGTATCAAAAAATATACCAGTCATATTCGCAAATAAAATAATTAGATTATCTATGATTACTATCCTATACTAGCAATTACATTTCCACATGTTAAAGGCCAATAACACTAGGAGACCCCCGTCCACAGCACCTACTCTCTAATGAGCACAACCAAGGCTCAATGCATCTGGGGTTTGATCATAACCTGTGTTCGATTGAAGCACATGCACGAGTGGCAGCCGCACCACAGCTCCACCATGGACTCACAAGATCCAAATGCAATACAACAGATAGCCAATCAATTCATTTAGTATTTCAAATCTTTCATGCGTAGTAAATATAAAATTAAAGTAGATATATGCATAGAATTACAAAATCCCCAGTTACCTCATTTGTAGCCAATTCTTTAAGGGCCAACTAAATGCTACTTCAACCTATGGATACAAAATCAAGCCATTACTAACCCTAATCATCATTTATATTAGTAAGACCATCATCACTCAAGGAGTTATACTACAAAAGGACTACTCAGAAATACTTACCCAATTACCACAAGAACTAAATTCGAATTTAGTTGAGCCTACCCCAGTAATCTCATAACAACACTTTAAATTCCGAATAAATTCACATAAAACAATACCCATATTATAAATCAACTATAGGGGTCCCAAACTAGCAAAAAATATGTCAAAATGAGAAGTTCATATTTACCCAATATCCCTCATAGCCTCTACCTCCAAAAATTCTCTAAGAAAATACAAAACAAACACATTTCAGATTTTTGGTATGGCGAAAATGCTCCAAATAAAAAACTAATCGGGGTCAAATCAAAGAGAAAGAGGTGAGAATTAAATTATATAATACTCACATTGGCTTAATCTTGCTATAGGAGTGAGAAATGATGGAATTTTGCTGCTAATCATAGCCTCCCTTTTGAACCTCCAAATTTGCTTCTTGTATTTGTGTTTCAGCAGAGTATGGAGGGGGGTTGCATATGTTTAAGGTTTAGTTGGATCCTAAATGGGTTATGGGCTGACCCAATGGCCCAATTCCTGGTGGGTTTCAGATTTAAGCTTTGTTGGGCTAAGTTTCATGAGTTGGGCTACAAAATTATAGTTGGGTTAGGCTAAATTTTTAAGAGCTCATTTAGCTTGGGTCTGCATAAGGGATGATGGGCCAAATACAAAAGTTCATGTAAATAGGGTCTTGAGCCTCTATTTTACTAAATCAAATTTAAGGCATCGCTAAGTGGTCTCTCTTGGGTCAAGTTTTCCAATAGAAAGTTGGATCTGCACCTATAATCATTGGACCTCTATTAGTCTCTAACCATAGCCTACTTAAATTAATTATGGGCCCAAATTAAGCTTCTATCCTAATTGAATCTTGAACCCATATTAATAATTTATTTCTTTATAAATTTTCATTCATATAACTTACCCAATTATTCCATAATAATTATTCTTAATTAGTCAAAATTTATGATTAATACCTTAATTAATTCTAGGGTATTACAATAAGCATATACATAGAATTAGAAAATTAACCCTGATTATCTCAATGAAACCTAATTACTCTTCCTCTAGCTACTATTATAATTCAAGTGCACACTAGGCCTAAAATAAGCATAGCTATCATCATTTCTAGCAACAAACTAGATACCCAAAGCATTAAACTACCAATGACTACCTAGAGGATACTTACCTAGCCACTACAAGATTCCAAATTCAATTTGGTTGTTCCCACACTAGTAACTTTAGTATACCACTCCAAATTATAGGCATACTATAAATCAACCATTGGGATTTTAACTAGCAAAAACTACCTCAACATAGGAAGGAAATACTTACCCTATCACCTTCCTAGTCTCTACCTTCAAAAATCCTCCATGAAAACACCAAACAACACATTTCAGATTTGGGAGTAGGTGAAAATTTTTCAAATGAAAAATCAATTGGGCCAAATCAAAGAAGAAGAGGAGATGATTAAGTTATATAAAAGTTACCTTGATTGAATTTTGCTCTAGAAAAGGAGATGGAAACCCTAGCCTCTCCTTAAGGTGCAAAAATGGGTTTTACCTCTGCAAAACCAAGTGCTTTGCTCTCAACAAATAAATGTGGTTGCTGAACTCTTAGAGTTTTTAATGGGGAGTGGGCTGACCCATCAGCCTAAGGTCCATTTGGGCTCCTTCTTGGTTGTTGGGCCAATGTTAGGTGAGGTGGGCTACAGAAATTCTTAGGGTTGGAAAGAAATGTGCTGACCCAAAGGTCCAAAAATCTATTTGGGTTCTGGTGTAAGCTTATTGGCCCTCAAATAGAAAAGTTTATTAAGGTTTTGAGCTAACTTAAGGGTCCATGTTTCACTTAGCCCCATTTTCTGAGTTTTAGGCTTTTAAGAATTAGGTTAGGCTAATGCCAAGTGGGTTCTTTTAGTGCTAAGCCTTTTAAGATGAGATTAGGTCATATTAAGATGAAGTTAGGCTTTCATAAGATTAAGACTAGGCTTTTAATAATGTTCTTGGCATATATAAATTAATCATAGGCCCAAATCATACTTAAATCTATAATCATTATTTTACTTCCTTCAAAATTATCCAATTAATGATTATTGTATTAAAATACTCAAATATGCTATTTTCCTTAAGACTCCTATCTCCTCATAAATTTTTCTTAAATCCCTCTTAATAATTTCATAATCCCTAAAATGATTACTATTAATTATTTTTGGAGTGTTACAAGAATCGATGTATGTGGAAGTTTCAGGTGTGGGATAAGTTTAGGTGATTGTGAGTAAGAAATGGCCTATAGTCAACGAGTAAAGACTTGCCTTATTTGCTATTTAGGACCTTATGGAGACAACATAAGACTTTAAAAGGCTGATCTAAAGTCATGAACTTTTTTTTGATGTATACTTGTATATAGTAGCATCATGCCCTTTTTTTAAAAAATGTTTTAACAAGTAGAATGCTATGATAAATAGCATGGAATGAACAAACTATCATGGAAAGGTTTATGAAAAAGTTTATATATATATGCTTTGACATGCAATAAAAATTTTGTATATATTGTCACATTACCAAATTTTATCTTCGGCAACCTGCAAATATCCATTACAAGGTTTAAATAATTGAGTAATAATTAATAATTGATTAGGGAGGTTATACTAAGTGTATGATTTTTCAATAATAATATAATAGGCATATGATTTAATTGGAAGCCCTAAAATTGTCTACAAAAATCATATACTTGTTATGTTATTATTAAATAACTATACACTTGTTATATTTTGATGGAAGAACCTCACAATATAGATATAAGGAATTGTATATAAGTTTTTTTCTCATATAAAATCCCTTACATCCCTTCGCCCCCACTCCTCCCCTGAATTCTTTAGGCCCTATTTGGTCACAAGACTTGGAATTTATGGAAAGGAGTGGAAAAGAATCCTATGGTCCAGAAGTATATTTGGTTGGTCATGAAATGAAGAGGAATGCTACTTTATTTTTATGTTTAGTTAAATAGAAATAATATAAAAATAGAAAAATATGGTGAAATAATGACCAAGATATCCCTAAGTTAAAAAATAATAAAATATTTTTTTTCTTTTGATAGCGAAAATAACCTAGTTTGAATATAGCAACTATAACAACAACAAGAATATCAATCTTGCACTTGAATTACACTAGAGAATTAAGCATCAAATACAACAACTTGAATTCTAGAAACGAATCTTGCACTTAAATTCTAGAATTTGAATCAAATGTAAATCTGAATCTTATAAATGAATCAAATGTGAATCTCGTGCATATATAATAAAACACGAATCTAAATCTTGCATTTCAATTCTAGAAATGAATCAAGTGTTGTAATGGATCTCTGTTGCTTCTTCCAACTGTATGGTGGTGGTCGTCTGTGACAACCCTACCTTTTAATCAGTGTAATTATGGTTAAGTATATGATTAATAATTAATTATCAAGGTTTGAGTGGTTACAATTTATCACATTATGAAAATATGGAGAAAATTTGAACCTTGATGTTAGAGTCATCACCATACCACCTCAACAAAAATAAAATTCTCATAAAAGAAATCCTACTATCATAAGAGGCTTATGATTTAACCGTCTGTCAGTTTCAATACCCAATAACCTCCCACAGTACTCCTATATCATCTCATACCATTACTGTTGGAGAAATTGGGGTTTCTAGGTTCCAAAGAATAGGTTGGGGACTTACGCCGCGGCCTAAACCTTCCTCGCCGTGGCCAAGTTACTCTCTGGAATCACTGGACAAATTTAACAAATCTCGCCATGGCGATAGCTGCGGCGAGTTAGACCTTCGCTGCGGCCAACCTATGTGGCGCCGCGGCGTAACGCCTCCTGGAACCACTGCTCTCAACTCCCAGGATTCTCGCCTCGGCGCAATATATTTGCGCCGCGGCGAGTTTTGCTTCTGTCCAACCCTTATTTTATTTCCTCAACTCACGTCGTGGCAGGATACAATGCGCCGCGGTGAGTTTTGGTTCTGTTACCCTCCTGGGCGATTTTTTTCACTTCGCGCCGTGGCAAGGTTTGTTGTGCCGCGGCGCCTTTCGACTCTGTCTCTCATTTGGCCGCGACGAAGCCTCTTGGTCGTGGTGAGAATCCTTCCTGTAACTATATTACCCAAATTTCGCCTCCTACACTCCAAATCTCATCTTAGAAATACTCCAGGTCTACCTACCCTTGTTTTATGTGATCCTAATAGTATTTATCTACCCCTATTTACCCATCAATCCATCCATTACCATTGCGAAACTTAAACACTACTTCCTACTTGCCCAACTAGCTCATATCAGCAAATTCATGAATATATGACAACAAGAACACATGCATTAGCAGCAATTTACATCCCATGCACATTCTATAGAGATTCCATTCAACAATAGCTTATGTCCACATCCAAGACATCATATGACTATAATTCCCATATGATAATCCATATCACAATCTCAACAAAAATATATATATATAATGCTATAAGTTCATACATTAGTATTTAACTACAATGAGATTTAAATCCTTAACGGTTACATTTCAATCAAACAAAATATGAACGCCTACACTTGGCAACATGATTACATGATGATGCTATGTAAACTAATAACAAAATTACATCTACCCTATTCTACTCAGACCAAGTGTAGCTCCCCACACATGGCCTCAACTCATGGATGTTCATCCACTTGCTTACCCTTATCCTTACCCGAGGAACCTTCACCTGAAATTTTAATCCCATAAAACGGGGTGAGATATAAATCTCAGTAACCAAGGCAATTCCATCATATATCCAATTTAATTAGCATATAAGCATGAATCAAAATCAATATCAGAATCATATCCATCATATCAGCAAATGAAACAATTAGGCTATCATGATCACTATCCCATACTAGCAATCATATTATCACATGTTAAAGGCCATTAACACCGGGAGAGGCCTATCCACGGCACCTACTCCCTATTGAGCACAATTAGGGCTCAGTGCATCTGGGTTTGATCATAACTCGGTGCTCTATTGAAGCACAGGCACGGGTGGCAGCCGCACCACAGCTCCACCATGGACTCACAAGATCCAATCACAATTCAACAGATAGCCAATCAATTCATTCAACATTTCAAATCATTCATATATAGCAACATATGAAATTAAATCAAATATATACATGGAATTGATATAACCCGGTTACCTCACTTGTAGACAAATTGCAACAGCCACCACAAATTCCAAATTCAGATTAGAGTGTCCTTTACCAGAAAACTCAATATTCCACCTAAAATCCTAAGCAAATTCATACAGAATTAATACCCATTTTATATATTAGCTATGGGGGTCTCAAATTAACAAATAAAGCATCAAAATGGAGGGTTTAAACTCACCTAATGTCAGCCCTAACCTCAACCTACGAATTTCACCAATAAAATCCCCAAACACCCACATTTCAGATTTTGTGTAGGATGAAAATGCTCCAAATGAAAAAACTAATCGGGCCAAATTAAAGAGAAAGATGAGGGGATTAAGTTGTATAACTATTACCTTGGCTAAATCTTGCTCTAAATGTGAGAAAATGCAGAATTCTTGCCCCAAACCCTAGCCTCCTCTCCAAGCTCCGAAATTCTCTTTGTGTTTTGTGTTTCAGCAAGTGTGAGGAAGAGGCTGGTGTATTAAGGTTTTAGTTGGGTTTAAGTTGGGTCAAATGTGGGTCATGGGTTGCTCCAAGATCCATCTCTTAATGGGCTTCACGTTTTTGCTTGTTGGGCCAGTTTTTAGAGTGTTGGGCTGCAGAATTTTTACTGGGCTAGTTTTATATGCAATGGGTTGTTGAAGTTTAATTAGGTCAGACCAAATTTTAAGAGCCCAAAGATTTTGGGTCTGCGCAAGGGTCATTGGGCCACTTAAAGGAGTCTATACAAGGTGGATTTTGGGCCTCCATCACACTAAATTGGGTTGGGTCTGCACCTAACCCATTGGGCCTCCATTAGCCTCTTCTCATAATCTATTAATTTAAGCTTAGATAGAATTTCTATCCTAATTAAATCTCAAACCCATTTTAATAATTTATCTCTCTAAAATCTCCATTCACTTAATTTATCCAATTATCCCATTTCAATTATTCTTAATTAATCTAATCCATGATTAATACCTTAATTAATTATAGGGTGTTACATAGTCAGTGTTTCACAGAGATGATCTTCTTCATCTCCACTTGAACTCGTCCTTGTTGATGGTGCTGCTTCTGTTGCCATCTAACTTCTTAAAGATGGAGTTCTAGAGCTTGATCTAATGATTTGGGTTTGCTAGGTTCCATTGACAGTTTAGATCCGCTTTCGTTGCCGATGCTAACAACAAGTGCTGATTCCATCGCACAACTAACTTTAAATCTAAAACTTGAAGAAATGGAGGGCATATTTGTTCATGTTGAGCCTTTCCATAACAAAGGTGCTAATTCCATCTAATTTGGGATGGATTTAACATTCTCGTAAATAATGCTAACACAATTCTCCAATGGAAAGGAGGGGTTACCCATAGCTTGAATCATACGGAAAAAAAAATTCTTTGCATTAAATTTACGGTGTATTTAAGAAAGAGACAGAGAGGGAGCACCATCCCCTTAATTCAAAGGATTTTGGTCCGAACCAAACACATAGCTTGACTGGATTTTCTTCCTTTTACCCTTCTGGAGCTTTAAATCTCATAACCAAATGGACCCTTATTATTTTATTGAACATGAGGTTATACAGCCTTTTAAAAAAAATTAAATGATTAAAAATTATACATATATATATAATTGAATGTCAATTTTTATTTTTGACATTGTAATTACAATGTCAAAAAGTCAAGGAAAAGTAATAATAGGTGGCTAACTGTTCCACTGCAAACAAGGCAATGCTTGTATACTCCTTTTTCAGTGTTAGCATCGCCATTTCGAGTTTGTATCGAGTAAATGGTCACCATCGCAGATGCTTCCAAATGCCTACCTCCTCCACATTTTTACCGCACTCATTGTCCTTTCAGTTTTCTTAATTTTTCTTTTGCCATTTCAGGTGACCACTTGTTTCTGGAATTAGATCCTTTTAATTTCTCATTTCTTAAATTTTTTTTGTTAATTAGGAATGAGAAAGGAAGAGGATCCAAGAGAAAGAAGAAAAATTCTACTCTTTTTTTTTTTTATTGACGAAAAATGATGGAAAGAAAATAAAAAAGATCCAAGTCTCCAATTTCTCTGATCTGTCTTGCTCTTGCATGCGTTTTTCTTACCTACAATTTTAATGCTTCCGCCCCACAATGGCAACTACTGCAGGATCTCTGTGGAGCCACATGGATCTTCTTGTCTTCCCCAACAATTGGTATGAGATTCTTTAAAAAACAAAAAATTGAGGAAAAGAAAGATTAATACATTTAATTTATAAAAGATTGATACATGAAATTAATAAATAGTTAATGTAAAAAACTATATATGTAATTTTAAGAGAAACGCAAATAAGTAATTATGCATGGAAAAAATTGAAAATGATGGAAAAATAATTTATTAGTAGATAAAACACGTGGTTTTATACATTAATTTTAATTAATATATTATGTTTTTGCAATTTAAAAAGGTATTTATACATATCAATATACTTTCAAATGACACTAGCTTTTTTTAGCAAAGAAATGACACTATTATTCAAGAAAAAATATAATTTTTTTTTAAACTTTGAATTATTTTTAAATAATTCTTTAAAATTTTAAAATAGAGAAACAAGTTTTTTAATTTTCTCACTCTAAAAAACACATCTTTTTATTTATTTTTCTTAAAAATTTGATGTAAAATTAAAGAATGATTTCCCTTTATTTTTACCTTTTGGTGGAAGACCTAATATTGAAGAAAAATGAAAATTTATTATATTAAAAAAATGTGATATTTGAATTATTATCATAAAAATAAGGCTTGTTTCTTAAAATATAGAAGTTTAAGACTTTTTTTTATTTAAAAACTTAGAAAGTTGTTTGTAAGGGATGTAAAATTATTATAATAAAAATTATAACTAAAAAACATTTAAGTATGTCAAATTTATATTCAATGAGCTTGTTATAATTAATTCTTTTCAAAATTTCAACTAAATTTTTTTAAAGTTACAATCTAATTCCAGATAATAAATTTTCAAAGCATAAGATTTTTGGATATAATTTTTCTTATAAAAATTACACCTTTTCTCATATTTAATAATTTGTCAAGAGCCTTGCCTCATGATAGGAGTCAGGAGATAGCTTGATATACTGGTTCCATCCCTCCTATTTAATTCAAGCGGTTGAAGAAAACTGAGTTTGGGTTATGTTTCCCTTAAAACAAACACTATAAACACTGCTATTTCAGACTCATCCTAATCAAAACAAATTAATTGGCGAGCCCCACCTTCTCCTTCCCCTGCAACTCTACGAAACACCCGGAAGCCATCGAATGGGCTGACAAACACATTTAAAACCCCTGTAATCCCATTACACACATGGTTATACAGTTCAAACAGTGTCAGCATCTAATCACAGATTCACAATACCAAAGAGAAAGGCCCCCCACCACCCTTGGATCCCACTTGCGTAAATAACCACCCAACACAGACCTGGTTTGTTGTGTCCACTCCAGCTAGTACCCACAGAAAATAAGTTCACAAATTGACAAAGATCTCTGTTCCTTGTTCTTAAACGCAGAAGCAGCACCCTACTGCACACACCCACGATACCTTTTTTCTGTCTCCCTTTGACAAACACAGAAAGGTGCTATTTTTCTGTCAAAATTTGAGGCAGGTGATGACCCCAGAAGTTGTAATGGCAGAAGAAGAAGAAGAGGAGGAGAAGATAAAGAAGCTTGCGTCTTCCTACATAGGTCTGAGCTTCTCATTATTTCTGGCGTTTCTTCCGAAGAATTCACTTCCTTTCTTTCACAAACTTGAATCTCAGCTTAAGGAGCTTTCCGTGAAGCTCTTTCAAGCGGAAGAGCAGCTGAGGCAGATGAAATCTAGGAGGCAAGAAGACTCCAAGGCTAACGCGAGGGTAGTCGAGATTTTCGCCAGCCACCGCAACGCGTGGCAGGCGGAGGAGAAGCGATTGCTTCACCAGATCGACGCCTGTACGGAGGAAATCGCCCATTTGAGTGCTAGGGTGGCGGAATTCGAGAAATACGAGGTTCAATGGAAGTCTAGGATCGAAGATTTGGAGAGAGCTGTGGGAGAGAAGGAGGAGATGATTAACTTGATGTCGAGGAGGGATGAAGGGGAGGAGGAATCGGGTGGGTGTGAGAGCAGGGAGTATGGTGGGGGCGTGGAGAAAGTGGAGGTTATTTATGAACAGAGTCAACAGTATCAGAAGCAAGAGACACCCTTTGATTCGGAGTTCCTGGCCTCTGCTTCCAAATTTTGGGCAGAAAGAGACACCCTTTGGCAGGTTTTTGCAAATTTCTCTTCTTTTTTCTTGAAATCAAAATGGTTAATAGTCTTTATGAAAAATTGAAATCAGTCACTGTTTTCTAGTTTATATTAAAACATGTAAGGTGTAAAATATACAACTTGGTCAGTCCTTGCTTTTATTCTCATAACTTTGTCACAGTTTACACCATATTGTATACATATACGTGTGGAGTGAGTTGTAAATAGATGAATAAATCTAATAATTAACTTTTTTTTGGGGAAAAAATTGTATGTATTGTCAAATTTAAGGGAATCAGAAAACCGAAGGAAGTATTATAGTTTGATTTTGGATGAACGTGGAAGATCTCAGATAGAAAACTTTTGTGGCTGATAGTGAAGAAAATATTTGTTCTTGGTTCCTTTGTGTTCCTTTCGTTACCACCTAATCAAGTTTCAAGCTTGTTAGGAAGATACTGTATTTGCGATTTCAAAATCATGGAAGTAAAACCAGAACTCTGTCTGATACGGTAAAAAGAAACTGGTATTTATGATGACTTCTGGGTTCACGATACCTTCTTTCTTAGAATTTGAAATGGCCTTCTTTCTTAGAAGTTGAAATGGACTTAGTCAACTTCATAATGATTGCTAAAGGGATGATAATAATAATAATAATAATGGTGGACTCATGCTGCCATATCTTATTTGTCTGTTTCTGCCTCTTTCTTATTGCAATTTGTCCTCTACGAGCTGTTATGTTGCTATGCAAGTTTGGTCCATTTTAAAATCAGCAGGCAATGCCATGTTAGTTCCTTTCTCTGCAAAACATTGTTTACCGGACCACTCTTATTCAGTGCTGACATCTAGGTGTAACATTCTCCAGGTTTTGTTATTGTCTATGATGATGTGATTATTCCTAAAGCCACTAATTGTGTTAATAAGCATGCCTTAAAATCTAATAACATCCTGTTCTCTGGTAGTACTGGTATCTTATAATCTTCACTCTTCACTACTACAAACCGACATAAATTGTTTTCTTCAGAAAAACATATATTAGTAAAGTCTTCCTACAGCTCTGGTATAATTACTCCAGTTGTTTACTCCACTCTGGTCAATTTCTTTTATTCGTTAGAGTGTCCTGTGAAAGAAATTGAGTAAGTTCTTTATACGTGCTTAATGATCATTCCCTAGAACCCTACTGGTTGGTTCTGAAGAAGGGTTTTATTACAAAGGAATATTCTGCTGCAACATGATTGATTAGCTTGGCCTAAAAGTATAATGGGCATTTAATTAAATCCATTCTACATTCTTTTACTATTCGACATTGCAGGTTTAGATCATCTTTAATTCAAAAGCTTATTTAATCAAACGTGAACCTTCAAGACATAAGGAAATGACCAAACGACAAATTTTGTATTTCTAGGAGAGAGTGAAGTAAGGCTTAAGTTTGTTTACTCTTGCAGGATGTACAGTATGAATCCCTTGAATCAACATATGATATGAAGCATTTTGTGGCAAGGTAATTAATTAACTATCTGAATGCTGATAACATATGAAGCATCTGGTGTTAATTTGCAACTAATTGAGGTGTAAATGTTCGTCTTTTACCAGAAGGGAGTCTCCTTGGAAGGTAGATGGTGATTCAGCAGGAGTTTCCTGTAAACTTAAACTACTTGAAGAGGAACTATTGAATCTGGAGAAGATTGGTAAGAGTGATCTATCAAAGGTGCCATCCTTAATGAGAAAGCAGGCAAAGAGATATCAAACTCTTGCGGAAAAGATTGATGACTTATGTAGAAAAATAGTAAGTTAACTTCTGCTTTATTGCTTCCATTGTTTCTGTAGCTATCTTGTAATTAATCCTCTATTTGAAATCCTAAACATCCTTTTTTGTTTTTGGTTAAAATATTTCACTCTTCAATTACTCCAAGACAACTACTTGTGTATTTAGAAGTCTGCATCTCTTAACATGGGCTAATACATAAAATGCATGTTGTCAAAGACCATACAATAAATTTTAGAGTAAATTGCACAAACTTTTCCTAAGTTTTGCTAAAATTATACAAATGTATTCTCTATTTTTAAAATATACATAGATTTCTCTTGAAATAAAAGGTTACCCTATACTATAGCCCAATTTAAAATTTTGTTGACTAAAATATCTTTCATTAAACCTAAATACATATTTTTTTAACTAAAAAAAATTAAATAGAGGGTATTTTGGTCAAAAAAATTTAAAATTGGATTAAAATACAAGATAACTTTTTGTTTAAAGGGAGTTTTGTGTATATTTTAAAAATGGAGAGCTATTTGTATAATTTTAGCAAATATTGAGAGGACTATAAATTTCATAGGCACATTCTGCCAATTGGTACATGTCCTATAGAAGTTTGTCCAGAACAAGCAATCTTGGTGATTCCGGTGATGAATAGTCTGTTATGTCACCCAGCTAATATGACTGATGATTGGTCCCCACATATTGGTTGGTATAAATATTAAGTTTATGCCATAAGCATTATGTTTTTGGATAAATAGAAGGAAAACAGAGAAGGGGGGGGGGGGGGGGAGAAGCATAGTACCAACTGTTGTCAAATCAAGGAGCCACTGAAAATATGAATTTGATAATTTTTTGTTGATTATCTGAGTGCTGGAAGCTTACACTAATCTAAGGTTTGATCAAAATTCTTTGCAAGTTTATTCTAGGTAGAGGCAACATCCACTTTACATGCCTTTTTGATATATGCAGTTTCTTAGTGTGTGTTACGAGGTTCTTCACCAAATATAACGTGAGTAATTTTTCCTCACTCAGCCATCACATCCTTGATTCCTTTTTATTTTTTAAAAAAGGCTCCACAAGTCATAATCTTGTTGAAAAGCTTGATAATAAGCACTTAAAAAAACTGCGCATAAATCGTATTGCATTTATTAAGTTGCACTAGGCACATAGGACATCTCTTGTCATGATAGACCATTAGTATTTTGAGCTTCACAGCCCTTTTTTCTTTTTAATCAGCAGGCAAGTGACCCATGTGAACCAACACTCAATTCAGAATTTCGAACGCAAAGGCAAACCGAGTTTTTACTCGAGGCATTTCGGCTTCAACACCGGGCATCCGAAACTGGGCAGAAGCTGATGGCATTGCAAACTGAAACCGGAAAGAGCCATTGCAGGGATGAGTCGGGGAACCAGGCCACCACCGCACTGACCACAAGAAGGTCCATGGACTCCATTAGGAACAACTTGAAAGAAATCCAGAGAAATATGGAGATATGGTTGGCCAGAATTATTGGAGATCTTGAGGGGATTCTGGCAAGGGACGGTGCTTCTCGTGTAAGAGAGTTTTATATTTCTAGATATCCTTTTACTCAATAGAATCTCAGAGACTGAGACTGGTGGCCTCACCTCTAGTGTCTTAACCTGACAAATTAGCATTTCTGGAATGCATATTGATCCAAGCCATAAAGTGGTGGTTGGATATCCGAGTGAAATGAAATCATACCACTTCTGCTCAGGTTGGCATTCTATATACGTTCTTTCCCTGGTGGTCCTCCTTGAGTTCAATTTCGGTACTCATTGTACTGAGCTATTGCCTTTTATATATTCACGTAATTTAATTTGATGCTTTTGGTCAAAATCAAGTAGTCTATTTTTAAATTTTGGTTGAGTTGGATATTAAATTTTAAATAAGGATTATTTATTAATCAAAATATAAATAGTAGTACTACTCAATTTTTATGAATAATACAATAAATATTTTTTTCTCTTTCTACTCTCGATCTCATATATAAAAAATTTTTTTAAGACTTGATTTGATTTAAAATATAAGAAACAAATCATTAATATTTAGTATATTAATTATAGTATTTCAATTATATTTTTTATTAAATGAGTTTTTTAAATTATAAGTAATAAATTTTAAAGTGAAAGTACACACATTAAATAAAGATATTTTTAAAAAATAATTTTTATTTGGGACATTAAAAAAATTAATTGTTTTTAACTAATATTTTTTTAATTTTTGTGAATTAATTATTTATTTTTTATATATAAGATCTATAGTAGTAATTTCCATGGAACTATTCAAATGTGACAATTAAGACAAGAATAATTGAAGATTCACCATATCACGAAGCGAAAATCTCCACACCCATTTTTGTTGTTTGGACATAAATATACTCAAATCAATTCCATGACAGCAGGGATAGAAAATAGTTCATTAGGAAACTTATGAGATTGATTGGATTCAATTCCCTTTATGTTTTGAAGAATTTAATTTATAAATAAATGATGGATGTTGATTTGAGTCTCGACAAATATTCCACCTTTATTCTTGAAAAAATTATATTGTAGTATTTATATCATATAAAATTTATAATAAAAATTTTAAAAAATTAAAATTATTATTAAAAATCATTATTATTATCAAGCCTTAGGAGATTTATTTAATTTTTTTTATACTTAATGGTCAATATTCTAAAATTAGTAATAAATTCCTTAAAATTTGATGACAATTGTGGTCTTTAGAGATAATTTTGATCTTTAAAATCTTTTATTATAAATTTTATATAATCTGGGTTCTTAGATGGAATTTCTCTTGTATTTGTTTCTTCTTTTAATTAGGTGAAGCACTAGTTGAGTGATTTTTTGTTTTTCTGCTCTTTCTTCTTTCTCTTCTCTTTCATTTATTCTGATTTATATGTCAATTTATATAGTTCCATACCTTTGCCAAGGAAAATGATTGCACTTTCTCCTTGTAGACGCCAGAATCTTATTTGCTATTCAAATTGTTTGATTTAAATTGCATCTCAATGAATGCACCGATATAATAAGTTTGAATAGCAGAAATATTCATTTCCTTCTAAATAATGACTCTTTCCCTCATTATGCTGACTGACGCTTTCTGAGAATTTCTAACACTCCCCGCCCTCCCCCCCAAAAAAAAAACCCAAAAAAAAGACACTTATCTTTTGGACGTGAATTATATTGACCTCAGAATCTTTGCTGTTAGCTTTTGTGCCTACAAGCAGACTCTTTAAGATTAGAAATTTATAAAATTTCAAAATTTAAACAATAATATTCATCTGTAATTTGAATTTTAAATTGATCTATATCTTATTTAATATAAACCATGAGTTTTATTCTAATTCTTTTATTAGGGTGTTTTAGTTTTTAAAGAACAGTATCTAGAGTTTTTGGATCTTAATTTTAGTGGATGTCACTGTTTTTTTTTTAATATTGTATAAATATAGTAGTCTTTGGTATTAAGCAATATTTTTAAAAATTAGATTGATTATTGAACTAATAGAGACACTAATTCATAGTTTTATCATTATAATCATAGCCGAACTGATAATAATTGATTATATATTTTTAAAATTTTATATAATAAAATTCTAATATAACAAATGAGTACTAGTAAGTTTTAAATATTTAATTATAAATTTAATATTTCTTAATATGTTTGAGAAATCAATTTTTATTGGAAAACAAAACTTTTTATGATTAAAAGTTAAAAGTATTTAATATTAAAATTTTTAGAATTTTCAAATTATATTAAAATTTCATATATCATTAAAAAAACTAAAAAGTAAATGACAATTTCAGTCAAACATCTTGATATTTGAGAGAACTAGGAAGATGGAACAGAATGGAGAGTAAGCATAGAAAATAGCCAAGTATGTGCTTTTGTTTCTCTTTTATTCCTTTTTTATAATTTCTTTCTATTTTTAATTCCTCTTTCTTCTAATGCCTTCTATTTTTAGTTTTTCTAATCTATTCAAGATGAATTATTCTATTTTATAAAAAAAATCTTTTAAAAAAATTTCAATAGTTGGTTTAATCAATTTTTGACTAATTTAACAAGTTTTTAATCAATTTAACTGATTTTTTATTAATATTTTAGCTAATCGATTTTCTGAGCTAATCAAATTAGACCAGAGTTTAGTTCTTGCTTCAATCAATCGAATTGGCCAGTTAACTTTAGTTTTGAAAAGCATGATATTAAGTTTTTTTTTTTTTTTGTTTCCTTTTGGTTTAGAGGATAAAATGTTTTATCACATTTATATTTATGTTGTTTCACACTTTTACAAGAGGAATTGGTATTTTCAAGAACTTTATTCTGATCTATTTCCATAGGATAGTAATTTAGGGTTTAAGGATGATTGAAATAAACTAACTGAGGCTATAAACGGCACATACTTAGATTTAAAAAATATTTCTGATAATTAATATGAACAAGTTATTGATGATTAGGTACAATTTTTATTTTATTGTAGTAACCAACTATAAAAATATGTGGGTTAAAGAAAACATTTTATAGACTATTTTAGTTAGAACATTACAATGAGACACTTTGCAATTTTTCAAAAAAGTAGGAAGATTCTATAATAGGTAGATCTAAAAAAAATGAGTTACTAAATAAATTCTAAACTTTTAAACAAATCCTACAAAAGTTTGTTAAAATTGTAAAATTGGAATTTTGTGGATCAACAATGGATAAAGCTAGTTCTAATTCAAATACTAATTATTTCCTAACTAAATTAAAGTTATGTAATATTAAAAAATTAAATGAATTCTTTAAACAATTTTAATATCATTATTATCAATTAAATAATGTAGATTCAAAATTTTAGCTAAATCAATATTTTATAAATTATTGCTATCATGGGATAAATTATGTAATAACAATTATAATGAACTTTTAGAAAAATCTAATAGTTGTAATACATTAGCAAATAGAATTAGACATACAAAAAGGAAGGAAAGTAATAGAGCATTGCTTGATTGTCAAAACAATTAAATAAGTTAAAAATTAATAGGTAATAAATATTATTTTATAAGTCTAAAAAATTAATGGGAATATGTTACGAGAGAAAAATATTTTACAAGTAGAAACTATGGACCAAACAACAAAACAACAACAACAAACTATGGACCAAAATATGCATAAAAAAGTTGGTAATTTTGCTTTGTTTATTTTGTTTTGTCTTTTTTTTTTCATTTAAATATCCCACTTCATAAAGGGTGTCAAGCATTTATACAATATGGGATCCTAATAAGATAAAAACCATACTATTTCTAGATTCTTTTCATGGCTAACGCGGAATGATGTTCCAAAGTGTACCATGCAGTAACTACACCTAGTCAAACCAATTATGTATATTAGCTTCGTACATCGTATTCCTTCCTATTCAAACTTTTGCTGGAGAATTTTCATGTGCTCAAGTAAAAATATTTTGATTGTAGATTGTAGTTAGTTATTACTTTTTGTACAAAGGTCTATGGCTTCCTTATCTTTCTTGCTTTCAAGATTATTCTAGATAATCAAATTTAGGTTTGCTAGATTATCAGACTATTGATTACTTGTCATAGTATCAATAATTTTTTTATCCTCATCCAAGTTTTGTGCTTCGTGATTATTTCTCCAAGTAGATTCAAATTTTACAAATTTGCAAAATCATAGAGTAATCTATTGACATCTTCTTGCTGATATGGAGCATTATGATAATAACATAATAGATGGTTGCAGAATATTCTTTATCCATGTCTTATTCTAAAATTTGTACTTGCTTTTAGCAGTCTGGCTTCTTGACTTAGTGTTAAATGACCTTTGATTGCAAAATCATTAGAAGTAGATTGACTTACAACAAATTCAACACATTCACGTTTTTTGTGATCATGAAAATCAATTTCTTTTGCTTCACCTAAATCCCAAATTCGATAAGGCCAATAAATCTTTCTCTAATTATTTCACCTATGCTTCTAAAAACAATACTTCATAAATTTATCATTTATTACAATAGAATATATCATAGTTTAAATAAAACACAAAAAGTCTCTGAGTTGTTCTAATTTTGAAAATTCATTTTGCCAACAATTTCTCATTCCATATCACATATAATCGAGGGATCATGATTATGAAAAATATTTAATACTTCATAAATTTATCATTTATTACAATAGAATATATCATAGTTTAAATAAAACACAAAAAGTCTCTGAGTTTCTAATTTTGAAAATTCATTTTGCCAACAATTTCTCATTCCATATCACATATATTCGAGGGATCATAATTATGAAAAATATTTAATTTAGGAATATCATAAATAGAAATAATAATTTGTGAAATGTTTTGTTTAAACATTTCACTAAGCCTTTCAAATTGATCATTATTCAATATTTTTCATGATTTGAGCACATATATCTAGTGGTAAAAACTTTAGTTTTTTCAAAAAAGATAATTTTTGTTTTTACTTTTTCAAATACAAAGTTTTCTTATTCTTCTAAGAGATTTATCAAATCCATATTATGTTAAACCTGCCTCTATAGTATTGTATTTAGCCTTTGAAGTATTTAGTTGTTGTATGATTAATGTGCAAGTGTCAAGTAATGAAGATAAATTAAAAAAAACTGAGTCAACTTAAACTTTTCAAACAATGCTAAACCATTTAAACATGAGCATATTGTCCCATTAATTTACATTAATTAGAGAGTTAGTCAACTAGTGTTATATTGTAGTTAACTACAAGTTAAGGCCTTACCATAACTCATGTAGCTCTCATCTAAGAACTCTTCTTATGGAACTTTAAAATTCTCCTATGTAACAGCTTAACACTTATTACTAACCCCTCATGCTATTCCTAGGTCATAGTGAACTAATATTAAGTTGTAGTCAACTACTTCATAACTTAACTGCCCTTAGCTTGGAGTAGATGACAACTTGGTAGGACATACACTTCCTTATTGGCTTCTAAAAGTGGGGGAAAACAAACCTTCTCACCTTGGACTCTACTCTTTTAATCATGTGCAATAAAATCTTAGAAGGATTGCTAAACACTTAGCAAAGTCATGCATAGAGGTCCCTATAGGTTACTCTAACCAAAACCCAAGAAAATAGGACAAAAAGATGGCTAATCCAAGTTCCAGGGCTAATTTTGCACCCTCATTTTGTAACCAAAACTAGTAGTCTAAGCTCCACTAATGCCATGGCTTGAGATTGTGGCATTTCAGTGTCTTGCATACTATCCATAGTAGAAATTTTCTCTTTTGTTACAAGGTTCCATAATTCACAAGGTTTTGCCTAGGGCTTCTTCTAGGCAATTCCAAGTTTTTGTGAAATATTTTAACCTAGAGAATATTATCTAGCCCCTTAAATGGACTCATTAACTAAATGATCTCAAGAATGCAACACACAAGGATTTTTGGGAGGAATTGGACATACCCAAATGACGCAAACTTAGCCAAAACCTCAAAACAAATGAAATGCTATAGCTTATATGTCCTAGTTAACACATACTTGAGTTTTTAAGTCACAATATATAGAACTTTTAGGATCAAGGGGTGTGGTTTAACTCCCAAACTTATGGAATTGCCAAGGAAGATAGCTCACTAAATTAGAAAATTCTATCCTCATAATAGCAAAAACCTATGATAGCAACAAAAAGGGTTTAAAGCATCAAATGGCCTATCCAAAAATGATCGATTCCTAATCATTACGCACCAAATCAATCCTTGCAAGTTTCATTTACTTAAATACACTATTTTAACCTCTAGAATCTTAGCTAAAACTCATCTTGCATCTTTTGAACATATTAAACCCAAATGTCCTCACTTTAACCATATTTACTCTAACCATAATGTAACATTCGATTATCTAAAAACAAGAGAAAATGTGAGAAACGTAATATACGATTTCTCCATAAACGAATAAAACTCATTGGATACAAAAGGAAGTCTCCCGAAATGATGTAATTAAGGTCTCAAAAAATTTGGGAAGCATTCTAGACTCCTAAAAATGAAAATCCTAGGCTCGGACAGAAAGAAAAATGAAGTTAGAATGAAGAAACAATTTCTTACGAAAAACTTACGAAACATAATGACATTTTCGTAATTTTAAGAAAATGTTGGAATTACAGGAGGGCTTTTTAAATGAAAATTTTGAGTTTTCAAGAGTTCTCAGAAGCCTTGAAAACCATAGGAAGGCTCAGGACAACTAAAGCCCCTTCGGTGGATGTTTTCCAATGTTGGTGTGCCCGAACTATGACGGATTCGTTTGAGAAATTTTTAGCTCTGATTTGAGTAATTCCAAAAGCATTTTACTAAATTGGGAACCTAAATTTCATAATGAAAAAGATGGTTATCAAAAAAGAGCTAAAACAAAGGAGAAACAAAAATGCCAAGAACGAAGGGCAAAATGAGAATTTTTAAAAAGTGTAACTTCTTCTCACCTATATATATGATACACCCTTCTTCTCCCTTCATTATGCACAACCAAGTTCTGCCCAAAACTAGAGGAAAACCCTAAGTGATGAGGCGCACAAGAGGATGAAGAAAAGGAGGAGAAATTCAAGGTAGAAAGGTATGGATTTTCATAGTTTTTCATGCTCTTTTTCTTCCAAACCTCTTCTCCTTCATTCTCCTTTATTTCCTACGATTATAATGAAATTTATAAATTTGTTTTAAGGGAGAAATTAAGGAAAAAATTCGGATTTGAAGAGAAGAGCTCAAAGAACATAAGATTCAAGTGAGAAAAGCCATGAAAACAAGATATTTTCTTCTTCCATGGTTGCTACCCTTTGCTCCCCTTCTCCACCATTTCACCCCACTTGAGAAGACTTAAGAGGAGTTGATTTTTAGGTAGAACCAAGGGTGATTCTAAGGAAAAAGGGTGTGGAGATTAAAAATATACAAAGAGAATTAACAAAAAATCATGAAAATTCAAGATGCAAAGTCTAGGGTTTCATATGTTCCTTGCAAAATCTGATTTGATACCTTGATTCCTATGTCTAAATGAGAGTTTAAATGAGCTCCTAATATCCCTAGAAGTCTCCCCATGTGCTTCCTCCATGAAGAAAATAAAGCAAAGTTCATAGAGAGCAAAATGCTTCCTAGGTTCGGGCAAGAGAGGTTAGCATACCTAGGGAGAGTTTTAAATTTTTCTAAACCCAATTTTGAGTCATATATGATGAATGAATATGAGGGGAAGTCTTGGGAGAAATTTAGAAACCATAGAAAGTGAGTTAGTGCTTTATGTTCCATATTATGACCTAAAGAAGCAATATGTAGTTAGGCTCTTAGTTTTAATTATGTGATGACTCCAAGATACTTAAAAGGAGTCAAAAATCATATTTGAAAAGAAAAAATGGAGTCTAGAATTTATTTGAGGGGTGTTGCTTCATTACGTGCAATTATAGAACCATAATGGGGTTTATAAAATAACTAGTGTCTAAGCAAGTTGTGTGGCATTAGAATTTGTTTAATGAACCTAATTGGCTTCTATAAATTATATCTAGGTCAAGAGAAACCATCTCCACAAGTTTGTGTGTGTGTGGCTGAAAAAGGAAGCATTGATTCAAGAAGGAAAGGTGTGTGATTGTGTATAAGGTCGCTCTCTCTACCTTCTCTCATACATGGATGTATGCTTAGCTTGTCTTTGAGTGTGTGTATGTGTATTTTTAAGCCATGAAAAGTATTCTAGCATGACTTTGATTCCATGGTGCCATGATGTTACAATATGTTTTCATATGATGCTTATGATGTGTGTTTGGGTTTGCTTGAGTGTGGTGAGGCCAAGAACCTTTAGCTATGGTGAGGATGAGCCAAGAATTCTTAGCATTGGTTGAGACAAAGCAAAGAGTCTCCTAAAATCAAAGTGGGCTCCCAAAAGCATGGTTGAGTCCAAGAATGCATTAAAGAATGGGTGAGGCAAGTCCAAAATCCATAAAAAATTGGGTGAGGCTAATCCATTTGCTTGGCAAGCCTTTATATGCTATGTATGACTTTCTTGAATGATGAAAATGATTCTTGAATGTTTGCACATGTCCACAGGCCATGCATGCATTTATGAGACTTATTTGCATACATTTTTGACTCCTAGCATTAGGATTCTTTAATTCTCATTCCCTCCTCTCCAATGATCTAATATGCTAGGCGGACTAAGTGGATAAGGTAATGGAATCCAACCACCTTAAAGAAGAGAGATTGACAACTTAATGCATAATTTTTAGTTCTTTAAGGCCATATTTGTGTCAAAGAATGTAATCCCATGATGTATATGGTCTATGACCTCTTGAACATATGTAATTATGATATTATGCCATGTGTGAATAAGAGAATATATTATGTAGGCACTAGAATGTGAATTGAATATATGATGGCAAATTAGCTTTATGAATGGTGTGATGAAATTATGCATATGTGTGGATGAAATGGCCAAAATGAAATGTATGAGGTTTGGGACCATTTAGACTGCTCATACAAGTTCTAATTATGCTTTTAGACTTACCCAAGAAGTGTCAAACTCCAAGGAAAGCCATTTGGACAATTTTGGTATCCTATATGGAGCCAAATTTGACCATAATAGAACCCTATATCACTTTTTAGCCAAATGAGCTCTTCTTGATATGAGATTTGACATGTAATTAGAGATTGTTGAGAGCTTTTTGAGAAGTTAAAGAACATAATTTTCATAGGTCTACAGAATATTTGATGAATTTCTAAAGTTAAAAAATTTTCTAATTTTGGTCATGTCACTGTTCATATTGGTCAGAAAATAAAATCTATCACACAGGGTCCAAATGATGTCCAATTGCCACGAAATTTTATACAGATAAACTAAATATTCCCAGTGACTAGTGCCAACTAGAAATACTTCATTTAGAGGTCTAGAAAGGGGGATATGAATTTTTGAAGATTTTGTTCAGTATCAAGGATTTCACCCGATCTCAGTTACTGTGCTATTGACTTTTGAGGTCTTGGCATACCTGAGCTGGTATGGAGTTATTTTTCCCCTCTAGCTGACATCCATTGATTTCCATATTGGTATCATTTCATAGATTGGATTTTTTGTGGAATTAATTAGACATTTTCAAAATTTATTGCAGAAATCTATGATAGCACCAGTGAGTAGTTTGACCTCTGGACCACTTCGGATGTCAAACGCCCTCTGTGATGGATGTTATGGTCTGGACATATTTTTTGTATGAAGTAGACATTTGTAGCTTTCCATAATTTCTAAGAATGCATGATTTCGAGTTTTCTAGAATTAGTTATAAATTTTCAAAATTTAGTCAAAAAAGAGCCAAATTCTAGTTGAAAATATATATGAATATTTTGAGCTTTCCTTTGAGTTCCATGAGTTGTAGACCACATTTTATGGTGCAAATGAGTTGTATTTATGAAATTAAATATGGGAATGTGATGTATAAGTTCACATGGCCCGCATGACATTGAATGATATTTTTATACACGACGCAATACAAGAAAATGTATTATTTTAATGGAATTTTTTCTTCCTTCATGGAATTGATGATGTAAAGCATGGGAATGTGTTAGAAATAAGTTAGAAATATAAGGTGTTACACATAACACCTAAAATTCACATGGCCACCAAAAGTAATAAAATTGACTACCTCAAACTAAAACCATCTAAGTAACCTAAGCATACACACTCCAATCATGAAAACATAACACTACCCAACCTCATTCAACTCCCCAATTATAAAATAAGCTACAAACTCACATTGGAGTATTATGCTACCACATTTCCTATACCAATCATGTACTGCACAATCAATTATAACCATTAATTCAACCTATTTCATGACATTAAAAAATAAATAAATGATACTGACAGGTTTGTCGTGTAACCCTAAAAATAAACTAGGTTGGGTATTACATGCAATATAGGGCACAACCTAGGTCATCTCTTTTGGAAATAGAATTCAATGTTCAATTCGGTTTTCTAAATGTTAAAGGATCCTAAAAGCTATCTAAATTAGGGGGGTTTTTGATCTAATTAAATTGAGTAAAATGAAATTGAAATAAAGTTTCTAAATTCTACCTAATTGGATGAATTATGGTTTATAATGGACTTGGGTCAGCTTTGGATTCATCCCTTAGTATCCACTATCTTTATCCTAATCCAATTGTGATTAATGCTAGCTTAAAAGTCCCTAATTGTGTCCATTAGCAAATGATCATGAATTAGTACTCAAGATTCCAGAACCTAGCAATTTAATGTTAATTGAGACCTCAACTACCATTAAATTACTAATTCTTGTGATTAAGATCTATGAACACTTGAATTGAATGATTAATTGATCAATTAGCCTCTGAATTAACAGCCTAGGATGTTTAATTAACCAACCAAACTCCAAGGAATCCTTAAATCGAACAATAAAGCTTATAATTTCACTAATGCATTTTTTCGAACACCTTCGTGGCGTACATGGGAAATTAAAGGAAAGTGTAAAATTCAGTGTTTAATCCAACCAATCAATCAACAAAAAAAGCTTCTTAATTAGTGTCTAACTAGCCACTAATCACAATTACACAAATTCCTAATCAAATACAACTTAACCAAGCTTGTACAAGAAAAAGAAAAAGTGTAGGAAAATAGAAATCCTTAGCCAAAATTCTGGTTCTTCTCCATAGATTCAAGCTTCCACTAAGGATCTTCCTCCTAGCTAGCCATACATGGAATTAATTCTTCATTTGAGTGGAGATGGAATGGGAATGGAGGATGGGAGAAATGGCGTGGTGTCGCTGGACGAAGAATGGACGAAGGGCGTGAATGTGCGAATGGATCTGACGATGGTAGTGTGATAAAGGCATGGGATGAAGTGTTATATCGTGTGCTCAGCCCTTGCCTCATTCTCATGTGATTTCTTTTATTTTTCATGTGCTCCCTTCATTTGCCAATTGTCCGTAGCTTCCTTCATGTATGTATATGTATCTTACATGCTAGAAATTTGTGGGCCTCAACATGATGTTGATGAATTATGAAACGTGGTCGACAGCCTTTAATCCTTTTCTTCACATGTTATTCCCCCTTGTATTATTTCCATTTACTGATCATGTGTGCTGCCCTTTTCTTCTTGCTTCATGTATACTTCCACATGGCTTTTCTTCCTCGCGTTATTCCAGCCAGTCCACGTTATTCTTCCACGTGGCCTTGCATGGTGTGATGAGCTGCTACATTATTCTGAACCCGAACTGCATCCTAGACTCACAACTTGAGCTTCCATGTGCTTGTTTCTTCCATGTCAGCTTCATGACCTCATGGCTTCATTTCATGCTAAAAAATCACATTGCTTCTCTTATTTACGTGTTTTGCATTTCTTCTGCTCATGCTCTGCTCAGTTACTAGTCTCGTGTGTTTGTTCTGCTCAAAAGCTTCTTCTCTATTTTAGTAGCATTTCTTTGTTTCAGCTCCACGTGAGTTTGATGCACAACTCTTCTCCTTAAGCAGACATGCATGCTCATTACTTCAGCTCCTTCCAACTCATACATCCTTAATTATTCATACATGGCTGCTCCTTCATTCATTCATCTTGCTTCTGAACCTCTGTTTCAACTACAGCCTGTAGCTTTATGTATGTTTCTTGCTTCTCTCTCAGACAAATGCATAGCTTTTTCTTCTATTTGAGTGTGCTGACTTCTCTACGTGGAGTTGCTTCCATGCAAGCTCCTTTCAAGCTTCTTCTTTCTTAAACTAGAAACTCAAGCCTCCTTCTCTTGTGTTTCTGCTTCATCCAACTGCTCTTTCTTTTCTTTTTGTATCACACGTTCATACTACTTGTTCCTTCCACGTGTAGCTCGTCCCAACTCGTGCCCATCCAGTACCTTCTCTTTTTGCTATCTTCTTTTATTCCACGTTGCTTCCTTCTTTCTTAAACCATGGCTTCTCCTCTATTTTACTCTTAGCTCCATTGCATGAGTGTGATGAATATCATTTATTCTTTCCCTTAAATTCACACATAAAGTCTTCATCTTTTTTTTTAATTCAACTTCCCACTCAAGCTATTTGCTCATAAAAAATTTTGCACAAAAGAATGGAAAATATTCAATAGAATTATCCACAAAATTATTTAAAAGAAATTCATGCATCAAATCTCAATAATTTTGCCAATTAATTCATAAAGTGCATAAATGGCTAATGAAATCAAATTGTATTTAATTAAACTCCTAAAGCCATATTTAGGCACTAAAATGCCTAAGTTAAGAGGAATAAAAGATATAAAAATGACATTTATTAGATACATTTCAAGCATACGATGAATAAACTAACAAGAATATATAATTGGCAGATATCCTTCCAATACCATGAAGCGTTAAATCAAAACCATCTCATTTACATAAATGCTACAAAAGTCATCATTTACAATTAAAGCACCTAAATACAAGATCCTAACTTGGCATTCACATCCTTATTCATAACAAAAACCAAATTTAAGCATCATAGTTATCGCTATTTCATGTTCAACATATGTACAACCCTTTCCAAAAGAGATATACATAGGGTCTCAAGAAAACACACAACTATAACAACTTAGGTGCATTTGTGCTCATTTTTCCACTTGCTTTTCTTTCTCTTTCACAAAACACTCACCTATATGAAAAAGTAGCTATCCTTAGAAAGGGATAAGATAGAAATCCTAGTAGTTGTTTTCTTTTCAAGATATGTTTGCATGATAAACATAAGTTTAGAACTAGAATAGTACAATATACATAGAACAATAATAGTAATAACATATTTGATTGCATACAAGCTCATTTGTATATTTGATAAGCATAATTTATATATACTTTATTCTCCTTAACTTAGGCATTTTAATGATTAAATATGGCTCTAAGACTTCAATTAGATAAGATTTTATTTTAAGTGGTCATTTTTATATTTTAGGAATTTATTTGCAAATTATTGGTTTTTAATGCTTAAATTTATCTTAAATAATTTCTGTGAATATTCCTATTTGAATTTTCTCACTTCTTTGTGCAGAATTTTAATATGTAATTGGAATTTTGAATAGAAAATTAAATTGAAGAAAAAGAGAAAAGACTTGGAAGCACAAGCAAAACAGAGCCATGCATAGGATATAAGAAGGAAAGTAAGAAGGAGGAATCACGTGGAAACCAAGTTGAAAGAAGTGAAGAACCATGCAGCAACGTCCTCTTATACATTTTAATGGGCAAATGAAGCTTGAATGAGAATTTGATTTAAAGAAGAAAGAGGAGTGAGGAAGGAAGAAGTAGGCTCGAGTTAAAAAAAAAACACATTCATTTGCATTTCCATGAAGCCACGGGTTTACACTCAAGAAGGCTGCCACATGCATGTCTCTCATCCACCACGTACAGTACATTTCATTGCACAGCTCCATTCCACATCCAGCACATCATTCACGTGGAATTAGCCACAAAAACACACATGAAGAAGCTCGTGGACAGTAAAGCAGCTTTACAACCCATCCCTTCAACACGCATGTAGCATATGGGCAAATGGAGAGTTGGCGTAAGAGAGGTTACAGGTTTGAGAGGAATACGTGATGGAAGGAGAAAAAGGCGTCAAATTGCGAGGAGAAAAGCTGCTGGAGTCAATGCAAAGAAAAGACGGGAAAAGGTGCTTTGAGAAAACACAAAACAGATGAGGAAGCACGAGTTGTTGTAGAGAGAAGGAGCTACAGTTTTAACGTGGAAAAGGTGAGAAGAAAAGGAGAGAAGGACTGCCAAACACACACATGCAGAAACAAAGAAAGCAACACGAATGAAGAAGGCAGAGCAGAGTTACGTGAAGAAGCTTGTGAGTAGAAAAGAATAAAGAAAAGCTACAGTTTGGACGAGCAGAACACAAAGCAAGAATGAAGAGAAGCAACACGAAAAAGGAGCTGCATGAAGAACACTTGAGTATGTGGAAAATATGTGGAAGCAACATGTGAGAAGCTACGTGATTCATTAAGGGAATATAAGCTCATGCAGTAGGCAACAATCACGTTAAGCACATCATGTGAACAAGAAGTGAAGAAGAGCAAGGCTAAAACGTGAAGGAAAGCTACGGGTTGACCTGGATTAATGAGCAAATAAGAGGAACACGTGATCATTACTCCGGCAAGAGTCAGCATCGAATGGAAGAAGCTTGAACTCGAGCTGAACGAGAGGGAGCTCTGGCTGAACGAAGAGAACAAGCTGCACCCGCGGATAACGTGAAGAAGAGCTGCAGAAATAGTAGAAGGAATTCATGTATAATAAAATAACCAATGGGACCCACTCTCATATACACATCCATGCAGCATAATACACACGAAGAAGCTAAGTTTTAGAGAAGAATATCACGTAAATCACATGAAAAGAAAAGGACTAAGCACGAGAAAATAAAGTATATCACATCAGAATAAGGAACTCAGGCAGAATCATTATTCCACACGTCTCTACAAGTCTGCACGCTTCCTTCATCCATTCGGATATCTTAATTCATTCACAATCCACCCATCCCACGTCTCTATATTTTCAGAAACTCATGCCTATATATATCAAGCCATTCATTTGTTCAAAAGGCAATTCATCCACTCCACCATTTTTCCACTCCATACTCATTCTCCACTCCACTCCATCATTCAACATCCCATGAAACTCTAATCCATCTTGAGGCTAGTTAGGAGGAAGCCCTTGGAGAAGCTTGAATCCATGGAGAAAATTCAGAATTTTGGCTAAGAATTTCCTTATTTTTCCTACACTTTTTCTCTTTCAATTATTGTCTTGGTTAAGTTGTATTTGATAGGGAATTTATGTAATTATAATTAGTGGCTAGTTAGACACTAATTAGGAAGTATTTTTTTATTAATTGAATTGATTAATTCCAATATTTGAATTCCCATGTATGCTTCGAAGGTGTTCGATAAAATACATGAGTGAGCTTAATTGTTTGAATTGAGGATTCCTTAATGTTTAGTTAATTAATTAAATATTTAAGATGATTCAGAGGCTAATCAATTAGTTAATCAATCAAATTAGATGTTCATTGATCTTAGAAACAAGAATTAACAATTTAATGCGGGATTGAGGTCTCAATTCAACGTTAGATCGTTAATCTCTTGAATATTGGGTGGTTACCCAAGATAATTTGTTATGAACACATTTAGGAACTCTTAGGCCAGAATCAATTACAATTAGAATAGGATAAGGATAGTGGATACCAAGGGACGAATCCAAAGCTAGTCACAAGACTATAATTCACCCAATTAGATAGTAATTAGGAATTTTAAGTCAATTTTATTTTAAATAGTTTAAGTAAATCAAAACCCCCTTAGTTTAGGAATTTTTAGAATCTTTTAATATTTGGAAAACTCAATTAAACATTGAACGCCAATTCTAAGGGAGATGACCTAGGTTGTGCCACTAACTATATATATTTTATCAACCTAGTATTATTTTGAGAGTTGTGCGACGAGCCACTCAATATTCCATTTGGCCAATAACTAAGGGGATCCTATATAACATTATAACCATAGGGAGGGATTGTCCTTGTCCCTACAAAATCATAAATCACAGGAAGGAATTGGCCTTGTCCTTGGAAAATCATAAACCATAGGGGGAATTGGCCTTGTTCTTGAAAAATCATACATCATAGTCATCATCATCTTAATGCCATAAGAAGGAATTCCTTGTCAACCCATATTGATACATTATCATAAGTAATCAAATAATCATATCAATCATATAAATCATTAGTAATAATTCCAATTTAGAGTAAATATATCAATAGAGATAAATAACTACTTGAAAGGCAAAACACAGCATAATCCTACAGCAAGTCAAATGCTTAATCTATCTAGCAATGGTGTTATCTATCTATGCAACACACAATTTCATTTTTACATCAATAGAAATTCTCTTTATCCATTCTTAATCAATATTTGCATCATTCTCCAATTAAATATACATACCTTAATCTCTCTCCAAGTTCACTTGTATACAATAATTCAAAGCTTTGGTGTTAGTCTTTTGGATGCTCAAGTCCTAACTTCCTAATCCCATCAATTTAGTCCAATCAACCATACAATAACTTAATTAGGACTTTTAGTCAACATCTTAATTCAAGCCCCTATTTTGCTTTCAATTCAAGCATCAGAATCAAAGACAAAGTTAAAGAATTCACATACCAATCTTAAATCTCTATTTTCATCATTTCCATGTATTAGTGTCCATCTATAAGGTAAGCATCCTCTTGCTTCTTGATATCATGTTTTCAACTAAACAACAATGGACACCAATTAATCACAATTTCCCAATCCAAGCTTCTAATAATCAAAACTAAATTAAGAGGAATTTACTTACAACTTCCACTCCCACTTCTTTTGTAGAGCTGAATTCCTAAAACTTCTTAGCAAGTATTTTCTTTCTATTCCTCTCCTAGTTGTTACTCAACATAGATTAGTAACCATAAAATCTTTTCTCAATTTAATTTCAAATAACCCAAAGAGAAAAAACGGTTAGAAGGATGGATTTCACTCATCAATTCAAGTTTTTATCTTCACTATATCACCAATGCCTCTTCCAAGCTCTACAACTAGCTTCCTTTCTCCTCTTCATAACTTAGCCAAGAAGAAGAAATTGTCACTCAACACATGTTTTGTTGTAAAATCAAAAATCATGAATGATTTAAGAAGATTTGCCTTACCTTAACATTTCACACTCTTTTTTCTTCTTCCTTTTTAGCTAATTCATGTTTCCTCCCCAAATTTTCTCAACCTTCAAAACCATAACTTCCATCAACTAGAAAATTGATTAAATAAGAATGTAGAGAAAGATGAGTAGTTTAATCTTTCCTAAAATACCTTGGTTAATTCTTCCATTTTCCTTTCCATGCAAAGCCTTGAAATTTGGCCACCATGGATGTTTTAAAATAAGTTCTCATCTCTTCTCTCTTGCATCTTGTTCATGCATGAATAAATGGGGGAAAATTGATTAGGCACATTGGGTTAATTAATGGTTTGGGCTTTTATCTAAGTGGGCTACTTAAATGGGTCAAAGGGATAGTAGATTTAAGTTAAGTATTCTCAGCCTTATGTATTGGGCTAAATTGGGTATTTTGAAACCTACTATCAAGTGTAGAATTTTATTACTCTCATAAATTAAAATACTTAAAATTTTTTCTCAAGTAAATTTTAAATTAACCATTAGTTTACTCCTTTAACCTTCAATTGGGCTATATTCCCAATTAAATTGCTCACTTAACTTATCATGCTTTAATATATTAAAATCTCTTTTCTAAGATACTTCATCCTTTACTACTAATTCCTTTAGATGATTATTGAAGTGTGAGACATTGGATTCAATATGATAAACATTTGTATAATCATAATTATTTTTTGTAATATTTTTCAAAAGAAGAGCTTTTTCTATTCTTAAGATATAGATTCGTCATTATTTTTTTATAGTAATAAAAAAGAGAGCTTTTAATTGTTTTTCTTTTTTATATTTTTTTAAAATCTTTAAAGCAAGATTTGTTAGGCTTTCCTAAACTATTTTTTCTTTCCTTTGATATGGCTTTTCCATATTCCATTGACATATTCATAAAGCTAAAGTGGTAAACTAGGATTATAGAAACGTGAGACTTGTAACACCTTATCTTATTAGCTCTTTATTTATCTATCTGAGTTCTTTTATGAGTTTGGTTTATTTATACATGCATATAAGATTCCAAAATTTATTGAAAACTTTCTATTACCTTTCCATATATGATTCATCTCATCTATGAATTATTACTTGTATTAAAGCTTATTCCTTTCATTATTGGCAATAACCTTTATCAATTAACGAATATATTATTGATTAATATCACTTTATAATTTTTGAGGAAAATTTGACAAAGTTTTCCCATAAAATCTTAACAATCTAGACCATGTAATGGTCACAATTACAATCTACAATTTTTGGCTCTTAACATACACATCTATATCCTTACTTTAATTGTCTAACTCAGCACTTTAGGGCTTAGTTACCAGCTAGCCCATCTTAGTGCATATAAGCCATGCAACTTCACATATTTAGACTCAAATATAACATAAGTACTAAAACTATATAGCTCTTTAAATCACATGTAAAGATGAGAAGACACAGAACTTAACTGGCATTATTAATTATAGGCCCATGAATGAAACAACACATAGTATTGATATACTGATATACACATACTTTATAAATCATTTTTAATTCTATTAACTACACATAAGCTAAACTATACTTGATATAGTCCTTGGCCTTGGGATGTCTCCTTGCTGTCTCTGGCACTAAACTTCTTCATACTAGGCATAGGTTAATGGGAATAGAGGGTGAGATTTTGAGGAGAATCTCAATAGTCACACTTAACTACCAATACATACATGAGATTGTCAAGCAAGATAATGCAAGTATGCAAAGTCAAACATTTCAAGTATTAAAACTATCATATCATACTTATTTAGACTCACACTTTCTTTATCATGGCCATGACACTCTAGGTTAGTTTAGGCTCTTTCTGTTATAAGGCCTTGGGTGAACTACTACATTAAATTCTGTGCCCTTTAGCTATTAGCCACAAGTCACAAACATAATTCATAATACATAGCTTGAAAACTAGTTTAACACATCATAGAGCATGTTATTAAAGCAACCAATACACATAATATACCTCAAGCCCAAACAAGTCAACATGCATAAAAGGTAGGAAAGAGTAAGCTAACTAGAATACACTTAACCCAGTGCCAAAACCACTTACTTAAACTTGATCATCTTACTAGCTTTGATTTGGTCTCACTACTTCCATGTAGAGTAGTCCATCTAGCTTAGCCTAAAACATCAAATTAAGTAAGATAATTATTAACTTTGGCTTATCTAACCATTAATCTTCAATATAAAGTACTTAACTTAAATTAAAACCCCCTTTTTGCACTCTTTATGATCTCCTTCTCTTACTTTGCACACTAGAAGCTTATTTTGTCTCAATTAGTCCTAAATTTTAGAAAAATCATAACTTGAACTAAGGACCTCCAAATTTTGCAAACTTTGGCTTGTTAGAAAGTAAGCTCTCTACATGTACTTTTTATTGTGAAAATTCCCAAACTAAAAGATTTCATTTGATCCCTAAAATACTTTAAGGATTAAATTTGAAATAGGGCAAAATTATGGTTTTTAATAGTTTTTTTAGGCCAAATTTGAAAATTTATAACTTTGTTTAGGAGTGTCCAAATTGGGAAAACTAAGACCTGTTGGAAAGCTTTTAATGTGTCCTAGCTACTATAAAAATTTTATGTTTAAATGAGATCATTTGGTCCTTGAAAAGAGTCAAAATTCAAGACTATCTAGAGACCAAAACTGATATAGGGTAGTTTTGTTGGGGCAAGTTTGGAAATTTATAAAATATTTTGTACTGATCTAAAACTTAATACTATCTCATATGACATTTTAGGATGTCATTTAAATGCATGCCAAATTTCAAACCAAAACTCAACTTCTAAGGGCCTCAAATGCATACTTACATTTTAGTGCTCAGAAAATTCTGATTTAAGCAACTTATCATACCAACTTGCAAGCTTTAGGGAATTTCTTGTTATGGACAAAATAATTTCATACCACTAACTTAATAAACTAGTTCATCATTTAACATTTACCCTACAACTCATTTTGACCCTTCCACTTGCCATTTTCCCTTATGGTCTTACTTATAATGCATTATGTCACCTTGCATCATATCAAATGCCATGCTAAACTCAACATCTGGGCTACAATTTCTTGTCATATATGATCTATACAACTCAAATGGGACTCATTAGAGCCATTATGTAATAAATTATTAAGATAACACTTAATTTATATCACAAAGTGCCTAAAACATCCATTTTATTAATTTCAATACTTTTTAGCAGCAGAATTTACCAACATTAAATGTCAGATTAATTCATTTTTGATTAAATGGACCATTTCAACTTTCCAAACACATCTTCCATTCTTATTACACTTATTCATACAAAAATATCATAAAATAAAGCGTGGAATTGGGGTTTGAACTATGCTCATCAAGATAACACAACATACATTTATTTCCATAGCTTTCATAATTCTGTCATAACTTTAAAAATTCATAACTTGAGCTAAAAAACTCCAAATCATACAAACTAGGACTCTATGGAGAGCTCGGGACATAATCTACATCCTATAAAAATTTCAAATCAAAATAATGTCATTTGGTTTACAAAATTCCAATAGAATAGTACCATTATCAGGATTTTGCTCAAGTACAGACCTAGAAGTTTAAAATGTATATCTCATGCTATAGAGCTCCAAATTAGGTGATCTCAGTGGTTATGAAAAGATTATGATGCCAAATATATGATTGTAAGATTTTATAAGTATTGGACTTCATTTGACTCTTCAAATACCCAGAAAACCAGATTGACCAAATGAATAATGCACTAGCAGTTTCTACATAATTTAGCCATCTTTGAAAAATCTTAATAAATTTTGTAGAGCTCCAAAATTGTGTTCTTTGTCTTTGTGAAAATTTCTAAATGAGATCTATATGTCAACCAAATATCAAGTGAAAATTCATTCATTTGGTCTGATTTTGGTTTAAGAGAAGATTAAGGCTTAAAATGGGAATAATATGGCATCAAATAGTCTAAAATAGCTTCCCATATACAATAGGACCATTTACCTCAAACACAACATATAGGAACATCATAATAGATCCAAATTATCATGGAACTCGAAACCACTCTCTCACTTGGCTTTATACATATACATACCATGGCTTAAACATATAAAAAACTTAAGATTTCATAGATTTAGGTCCAAATATGGTACATATAATACATTCTCATACTCTTATACGTGAGTGAGGATTTACATCACTTAAATAGCAAGTACATCCATATTTTGACATCAATTTACTTCAATTTCTATCCTATTGTCAAATTAGTACAGTTTAAGCTTCTTGGTCTCCATTCTTGGCTCCATAAGAGTTACCTAAACAAGATTAGGCATAAAGTAGGGGAGAGTGAAATTCAAAAAATCCCAATAACTCATTCATCCTTTCAAGAATGCATTTATGGCATGTTATCATATCAAAGAGAGCAAGCATGCATTAAATGATTTCAAATACCAAACAATTCATATTTTCAAAGTCATATGGATCTATAAAATTCAAGTTATAGAATCTTTTGGTCTAGCTTTATCCAATTATATGAGACTTTTAGATTAGCTTCACCTATTTCAAGGACTTTTTGACTTAGCTTCACTTATTTTATGAGACTTTTGCCTTTATCTCACCTTTACTTAAGAACTTTTGACTTCACCTCACCCAATTCAAAGGACTATTAGCACAACCTCACCCATCAAGAGCCAATTCATATTCAAAATGCAAATCAAGAAACATAATGGTACCAAAGTATCAAACTAATAGCTATAGGAATGTTTCATGATTCAAACATACATGCAAGCAATCAATGATAATTAAATAACCAAGAAATGCGTACAATAATCAATGGAGAGCTACCTTGAGTCAAGAAGCACAAATTCTTACTTTGATTCCTAGCTTCTTAGTTCAGCCTCACACACACACTTGGAGGAGGCTTTATTTGCTTGGCCTAGACACATCAAATAAGACACATATGCATCAATGGAACCATCTCTGGCCTCACATAAACTTTTCATAAGCTACTTCTAGCCTATGGCATGCATATAGTTCCATACAAGAGTATAATGAAGCAACTCATATAATTTATCATCTTAGCTCCAATTTCTCACTTAATCTAAGTCACTTGACTCCATTTAAACTCATTAAAGTTATTACAAACTTAATTCAAGGAGCCAAACATCAAGTTGCTTCTTTATGTCTAAAGGAATCCTAAATTTCAAACTTTCAAAATATGGTTTCTAAATCCAAATTAATGGTTCCTTTGGTGTCTATAATTCATATCTAGATCATTTTTATCATTGGAATTAAAGAAAACTCTCCCTAGGTGCTTTATTCCCTTCATGGCTGAGACATGCACACATATTAGGAACCCATGGAATTTTACTTGCTTTTTTAGGGAATTTAGCATTCATAAAGCTTCCTAAGTCTCTTAGAAACTCAAACATACTCTTACACAAATTAAATCATCACTAGAAAGCTTCATAAATCCCTAGGTGCAATCACAACCCTAATCATCATAACTTATTATTATAACCTCTTTTTGAGTTCTGTTGCTTCCATATCATTCCTTAGGTTTCAAAAGCCTAATTTCTATCAAGTTTAGGTAAAATTAAGACCCCCTACATAATACCCTAGTTTTGGCTAAAATGATGGAAGGAGAGAAGAGCCAAGGAGAGCAAGTTTTCTATAGAGAATTTACCTTGTTTCAAAGCTTGTCAAGAGACCTTTTCAAAACTTCTAAGAGTTTCTCCAAATTCTCATTTCCCTCTACTGAACCAGCTATAAAATATCACTATTTAAGACACCCAAACCATGAGAAGAAAGAAGAGAAAGAGGAGAAGAACATTAGTGAAGAAAAGAACATGAAAAAGTGACTAATTCTTACCCTTTTAAACTTGCTTTCTTCCTCCCTTGCTCCCTCTTCTTGTGCGTCACTCAAGAATACCCTTGGTTTTATTTTTTGCCAGAGGAAAGTCAGTTAAGGTGAGAGGAAGAAGGTGGGTCGTGATATATAAGAAGGGAGGGGCTATTTTATAATATTTTCAAATTTTCAACTATGTCCTTAAACTTTGCCTTCTCTATTTGAACTCATTTCAAATCTTTTTTGAGAATCGTCATTTCTATCATAAAATTTAGGTTTTCTAATTCATAAAATGCCTTTGGTTTCATCCAAATGGGATTTAAAACCTTACCAAATTATTTAGTTAAAGTTTCAGTCAACTAATGATCTAAATCACATACCAGAGATGTTTTAACCACTCTAGGGGTTCCTATAATTTTTAGGGCCTTTGAGAACCCCGTGAAACTTAATTTTTCTATTTAAAGATTTCTCCTTTGAGTTTTCAAAAATTTTTTCAAAATTACTATTATGCCACTACATTATTCCTTAAATTCGTTCAGCCATTTTAGCTCTAATTTTATTTTGAGGCTTTTAACTATATTTTTAGATGTTCTAATTAACATTCTAATCTCAATTAGCTTTAATTCACTTTAGTCCGAGGTCCTCATTCATTAATCAAACAAATTCTGATTTTAATTTCTCATAATTTACACTGGCCTTCGCTAGGCCCGTTACCCCTTGTAAGTAATTCATTCCACTCTTTAGGAATGATTTTGGATCCTTAAATCATAGGATATTACACATTACAAGTTTGCCTAAACAAACCTAGTATCACATTATCTCAAAATGGGCTTTCTTGAGCCTTAAAAGTTTACACATCAAAATGTGGCTTTTAAATTCCATTCAATGCTTCCATTAGTGTCCAAATTTCATTTTTAGATTGTCTAAAACTTTAGAATCATTGAAACAGCTCCTTAGGTATTTCATTCCTTACATGTCTGAATAAGTACCCTAAGTTGTCCAACTTGGAGATTTTAAGGATTCATGTGAAATGGAAGCTAAAATCATGTTCCTTATGCTAGAAAACATCTAAATGGACTAAGAGAACATCAAAACATCATCATCCTCACCATTTCTCTCTTATGGCTGAAGCCTATAGGGCCTTGGAACTCAAGATTTTTTAAGTGGTTTGTAATATTCGATCTTTCTAAAACTAAACTAGACCCAATTAGATACTAAAGAAAGACCCAAGAATAAAATAAAAAGAGATGAAATAAGGATTGAATAATAATCTAAGCATCTAGAAATGAGGATATGAGATTAATGGTAGCCTAAAACTAGAGCAACAGTGGTTAAACGAAGAAACTGATAAAGTAGTGGCAAAATCATAATTTTGAGAAACTTTTTAGAAGCTCAAAGGAGAAAGTTTTAAATGACAAAATTAAGTCTCATAGGGTTCTTAGAGGCCCTAAAAACTATAGGAACAGTTAGAATGACCAAAACTCTTGTTGTGGACAATTTAGGCTATTAGTTAACTTGAACTTTAACTAAGTAATTCCATAATGTTCTGAAGCCCATAAATTTGAAAGTAAATGTTTTTAATAAATTAGAGGATCTAAACTTTTATATGAGACTGACAGTTCTTAAAAAGGATACAAAATGAGTCTAAACAGAGTGATCAAATTTCAAAGGCATGGATGAAACTATGAAAATGTTCTAAAATATCCTCCCTTCCTTATCATAAAGCCACGCCATCTCCTTCAACCATTAGAACCAACCTAGACCAGATTCAAGAGGTTTGAAAATGGCATCCAAAAAGGAGGAAGGGAAAAGGAAGGACAAGGAAAAATAGGTATGAAAATTTGCAAAATTTCATGGTACTACTTTCACTAACCTTCCTTGCCTCTCTAAGCTCTCTCTAATGGTGGTTTTAACTTCTTGAAAGAAGCACTTTTATGATTGGCCTCTTGGAAAAAGGAGAGGATTTGAGAAAACCCTTGATAGCATGAAATTCTCCATTGAGTAAGGAATCAAACAGGGTAAGATACAAGTTAGAATACTTGCTCTTTTCTTGTGTTCTTCTTCTCTATTAGTTTGATGTCACTATAGGGATGATAAAGGGAATAGGTTTGTGGTTGAAACATGTCAAGAATAGGTTATGAAGGATGTAGAGTAAGATTATATAATTGGAATCAAGAAGAAAGCCATAGAATGCAACTTATGGATATTAGGGTTTCTATTACACTTAGGGAGTTTTGAAACCATTCAAAGGTATTTTAAGCTATATTAATTCATAATTAAGTTATAGAAAAACCAAGAAATGTATGAATGCACCAAATTCCCAAAAAGAAGAAACAAAACTCTAATTAGACCCCTCTTGGATCATGGTTCAACCAAGCTAAGGTTAGGGTACCCAAGGAGTGTTTTTTTGAGTTCTAATGAATTTAGACACTTAAATATGATGAATAAATAATTATGAAAGCATTGGATTAAATTTAAGATCTCTAAATTGAAAGTTAAATTTTTAGGGCTTAAATGAGGTTAAAAAAGCAAGTTGATTTTAAACCCCTTTAACCAAATTTATGATGATTCAAATGAGTTTCTTTAGAGCTAGAAGACTCATAGCAAATGAGAGTTTAGGGTTTAGAAAGTGAAAACCAAAGGTTTCTTCTTATTGGACCTAAACTAGCTTCAAAGTACCTATTAAGATCTAATGAGACTAAGTGATAAGTATAAGACCTAGAATGAGTCCAAATGAATAAATTGGCCTTGTAATTGTTATGTGTAGGTGATAAACACTATTTTCATATGTTTTATTCCTCATAACTTAGTCATTTTAATAATTAAATATGGCACTAAGACTTCAATTAGATAAGATTTTATTTGAAGTAGCCATTTTCCATATTTGAGGAATTAAGTTACAAATTATTGGATTTTAATGCATAAATTTATCTTAAATAATTTTGTGAAAATTCCTATTTAATTTTTCCCACTCTTTTGTGCAGAATTTTGTTGGGCAATGGGAATTTTAAGGATAGAAATTAATTTAGAAAATGATTAAAGCTTCATGAGTGGATCAAGAGCTTCACATGGAAGGAATAAGTATGTTTGAACGTGTGATACAAAAAGCTTAGAAAAGACAAGGAGCTGCATAAAGGGAGCTTGTGTAATAAAAATGAAACAAGAAGCTTGCATGGAAAACACGAAGGAGTTTCGAGTTGAGGTGGAAGACACATAAGGGCAGAACTGCACATGGAAGCAACGTGGAGCTGGAAGAAGGACACAAATGAAGTGAACTCGAGCTTGTGTGGAAAGAAGAGAGAAAGAGCATCGAGTTGAAAGAGCTAGTGTTAAGTCAAGGGAAGAATAAACTCCAGAACAGCAGCTCGTGTAAACAAAGCTAACGTGAGAGCTAAATGAATAAAGCATGTAGAAGCCTGAGCTTTGAGTTTAGAAAACAACGTGGGCAGCTTGAGTTTATGTGCATGCAAGAAGAAGAGGCTGGAAGAGCAACACGAGTTAAAGAGGAAGCTACAAGCTGAAGGTTAAGCCACGTTCTGAATTCGAGCAAAGCAAGAAGCTCACAAGTATAAGTAACAAGCTGCTGCACGACCAAAGAAGCTACTTGAAAGAGCTGAGCTGAACGAGCAGTTAACGTGAAGAAGCACCAGCTAAGCTCACACTCATGCAGAAACAGCTGAAAACGAGTTGAGGAAGACGATGGGAGACGCTGGAAATGGAGGCAACAGATGAAGCTGGGCTGAGCGAGCTGAACAACGCTGGACTGGGCAGAAGGGTGAGACGCACGAAGAAGCTTGCACGAGCTGAAATAACGAGCTGGAGAGAACTTGAGCAGAACAAAGCTGCACGTGAAGTTTAAAGGAAGCAAGTAGATTATTATATTCACAGCGGGGCCCACTCTCATACACACATCCATGCAGCTCCACCTTATATATATATATGAAGAGAATCCACGTAAAGCTGATATGAAGGTGCATTGGAAGAAAGCAACGTGAGAAGTAAGGAGCAGATTTGAAGCAAGAGCTGAGAAGAAGAAGCTGCATGAAATAACAGAGCATGAGCTGAGGGAGGAGACGTGGAGAATGCAAAAACTCAAGGAGAGGCTGGGCACGTGAATAATAACACGAAGAAGGAAATAAGAAGCTGCATGTGATTCATTAAAAAAGCACGTGAAAGGAAGCAGATTCCATCGTCCAGACTTCATCCCATCTCATGCCTCTACACTACATTCACGTCTCTATATCCTAGTCCATTCATAATTCATTCATACCCTCATCCATTTGCACAATCCATATTATTCATGCCTTCAGATTTTCGTAAACTCTTGCCTATTTATTCAGCCTTCATTCGTCCATCCAGACCACTCAACCACCCCTCCATTCATCAATCCATTCACGCCATATTCCACTCCTTCGTCCAGCACATCCCCTCTCCACTCCACTCCATTCATTCCATCTACATCCCATGAAGTTCTAATCCATCTTGAGGCTAGCTAAGAGGAAGTCCTTGGAGAAGCTTGAATCCATGGAGAAAATTCAGAATTTTGGCTAAGAATTTCTTTATTTTCCTACACCTTTTCTCTTTCATTTATTGTCTTGGTTAAGTTGTATTTGATGGGGAATTTGTGTAATTATAATTAGTGGCTGGTTAGACACTAATTAGGAAGTATTTTTGTTAATTAATTGATCTGATTAATTCCAATATTATCTGAATTCCCATGTACGCTTCAAAGGTGTTCGATAAAATACATGAGTGAGATTATTTGTTTAAATTGAGAATTCCTTAATGTTTAGTTGGTTAATTAAATATTTAGGATGATTCAGAGGCTAATCAATCAGTTAATCAATCCAATTGGATGTTCATTGATCCTAAAACAAGAATTGACAATTTAATTTGGATGTGAGGCTTCAATTCAACATTAGATCGTTAATCTCTTTTATCTTGAGTGGTTACCCAAGATAAATTGTTATGAACACATTTAGGAACTCTTAGGCCAGAATTAATCATAATTGGACTAGGATAAGGATAGTGGATACCAAGGGACGAATCCAAAACTAGTCACAAGACCATAATTCACCAAATTAGATAGCAATTAGGAATTTTAATTCAATTTAGTTTTAGGTTAGTTTAAACTCCCCTAATTTAGGAATTTTTAGAGTCTTTTAATATTTGGAAAACTCAATTAAACATTGAACGCCAATTCCAAGGGAGATGACATAGGTTGTGCCATTCGCTACATATTTTATAACCTAGTATTATTTTGAGGGTTGTGCGACGATCCACTCAGTAGGCCAAGCTAGTCTAAACTCTCTAAGATATAGATGCCAAGTGAAAGAAAAGCAAGAGAAAAGCTAAGACCAAGTGGGTTGGTAGTGTTTAAAACTTTATAAGTCTTAAGGTAGCTTTATCACCCTTTCTTGTATGCATATGAATGCTTGAATGAGTTAAAATGCTTATATATGTTGTTGCATAGTGCATTCATTAAATATGTTATGTTATGTTTTCCAAAATGAGCTATATGTGTATGAAAAAGCTTATGTGATGACTTCTAGCTCCTTAAGGCATGGAATTGAATGTAGTAGCTCTTCCTTAGTCTTGGGTTGAGATTAATTGAGCCTAACTTATTTATGATAATGCCATGGCTTGAGAAAGAATGAATTTTTATGTTATATGATACATTTAAATTACATGAGGCATATATACAGCATCTTTGCATCACATGTATTGCATTTCTTCAAAGTGTCTATATGTGCATTAATTGGTTAAGATTGGCTACTGAGATTCTCCCAAGAATCTCACCCATGTATTCCCACTAACTATTTCAAGCCCTTTAGTAAAGAGAAGGATATAGAGAAGTATTAGACTCTAGAAAAAGTATGTGATAAAGCTTATGTAATGTTAATGTGGCTACTTGTGCAAAGTGTAATGGAATAGCTAAAGACTTTATGTATGTATAATGAATACTCATGTATTTGAAGATACTTATAATAGACTTACATGTATGAGCTCAAGAACATGAATGTATGTTATGTTGTGTTAGGATATGGCCATTTATATGTATTCTTGACTATGTTAAGCTATAGAGTATATATGCATATAGAGGAGTGAGATGGCCATATTTTGATGCAAGCTTGTTTTTGGCATGAAGGAGACCTAAATGATATCTATGTCAAAAGTGGCCCAAATAACTTAGTTTGAATCTAAAATTTTTCATGCAAGTAGACCCTTAATAGAACTTTCTAACAAGTTAAATCAAAATTTTTGGAGTCTTATAGAATATTTCACAAATTCCCAAAAGTTAGTAGATTTTACAAATTAGTCCCTAGTACTGTTCCTTTTGTATAGCTATATTTTTGGTACTTTGTTGCTCATGAAATTTTATAGACATATAGTTGACATTATAAGCTTTTTGTAGCCACTGAGTTCGCATAAATTGGAGTTGTGTAGTTAAAGTTATATGTTTTTGAAGTTGGGTTTTGATGTATGTGTTGGTCTGATTCTATTCACCCAGCACAGCCTTGGTTCTTCGTGGATTTTATTGGGCCAAATGAACTCAATGCATGTAAAATTTTTATAGTATATATTTCACATCCTAAGCTTTCCATAACACCTAATTTGCACAAATCAGAGTTACATATTCTGAGTTATAAATTTTCAAAATTAATGCAAAATTATGGTATTTATGTTATCTTGGGTTTTAAACACTCCTAAGGTATTCCATGTGCTATTCATGATAAAATGGATGTGAACAAGTTTGTTTATGATAAATATGAATAAAGAAAAAGAAAGAACCAAAACTGGACTCCTACAGCTTTGTTTGATATGTCAACAGGTTAATTTTGCTAGTAATTGTACATTTTCAATTATGGATTCTATGGTTGATGTTTAAGAATAAGGAAAAAAGGTTGAATGAAGCTAGATATGACATGGTTCATGTAACCCTATATATTTCTAGCTCATTTCATGCCTTTGAATAACTCATTTTCAAGAATTGTGTAAATTTTCAAAGAAAAAAGCATTAAAATAATGACTTTTCTAGCGTTGTATTGTATATAAAAATCTCATTTGGTGTCACGTGGACTATGTGAGCTTATACATCACATTATCATATTTAATTACATGAATACAACTTATTTGCATAATCAAAAGTGGCCTACCTCTTGTGGAATTCAAAGGGAAGCATAAAATGCATATATACATATATATATATATATATATATATATTTTTGGCCAGATTTTCCTCTTTTCTGTCACAAATTTTGAAAAATCATAACTAATTCTAGAAAAATCAAAATCATGAATTCATACCCATTCTAGAAAGCTACACATGTTTACTTTATGCTAAAAATATTTCAGACCATAATAACCAACACAAAAGATGTTTGGCATTTGAAATGGTTTAGAAGTCTAGCTGTCCACTAGTACTATCACAAAATTTTGCAACAAACTTCAAAAATGTCCAATTAATTCCAAAAATTTCCAATTCATGCAAATGCTACCAATATGGAAAGCTATAGATGTTAGCTAGAGGGAAACAATAACTCTAGACTAGCTCAGGCATGCCTAGACCTCGAAACCTAATCAAATAGTATTTGAGGTCAGTTAGGGAGCCTAGTAGTGGACAGAATCTTTAAATTTTAATATCTCCCTCTCTAGACATTCAAATGAGGTGCTTCTAGTTGGCACAAGTCATTGGGAATTTTTAGTTTCTCTATATAAAATTTCTTGGCAATTGGACATCATTTGGGCCTTGTGTGACAAAAATCATTTTCGGACCAAGTGTACAGTGTATCAAACAAAAATTAGAATTTTTGCTAACTTTAAAAATTCATCAAATATTCTCTAGACCTCCAAAAATTATGTTCTTTAGCTTCCAAAAAACTCTCAAAAGCTTTAATTACATGCCAAATCTCAGATTAAGAAGAGCTCATTTGGACAAAAAGTGACATAAGGTTCCATTATGATCAATTTTGGCTCCATATAAGGTACCAAAATGTCCAAATGGCTTTCCTTGGTGTTTGGCACCTCTTGGGCAAGTCTAAAAGTATAAATAGGACTTGTATGAGATACCCAAATGGTCTCAAATCTCATGCATCTCATTTTGGCCATTCCACTTCCATTTGTACATGAAATTCCATAATGTAAAATTGCTATTACATGACCAACATGAGTATTTCCATACATATAGCCCTAGCTCTCATTTATACACAATATATTAACATAATTATATGTTCTCATAACATCATAGGTCATATACAAATAGGGGTTTCATTAATTGCTATCCATAAGGCCTTAAAGTAGTAATTTCAAGACACTTTGATGTCATGCTCTCATCTTCAAGGTGGTTGGCTTCCATTATTTTGCTCTCTTGGCCTACCTAGCATGTTAGAACATTGAAGAGGAGGGAATGAGCTTCAAAGAAGACCAATAGCTCATCTCCCATTCAATCATACATAAACCATACAAAACAAGTCTCACAAATGCATGCATGGCATATGGACATATGCAATCATTCAAGAAGTATTTTTAGCATTTGAAAAAATCATACATAGCATACATAGGCTTGCCAAGCAAGTGGATTGGCCTCACCTATTTACGTGTGGATTTTGGACTTGCCTCACCTATTCTTTAAGAGCTTCTTAGACTTAACCATGCTCTTGGGAGTCAACCTCACTTTTGGGAGACTCTTTACTTTGTCTAAACCAATCTTAAGAGTTCTTGGCTCATCCTCATCATGGTTAAAGGTTCTTGGCCTCACCACACTCAAGCAAACCAAAGCAAATATCATAAATATCATTTGGAAAACATAATGCATCATCATAGTACCATGGAGTAAGAGCTCATGCTAGAACATTTTTCATGGCTTGAAATACATATACACATATTCAAAGACAAGTAAAGAAAGCAATCATGCATGAGAGAAGGTGGAGAGAGCTACCTTGCTAGTATTTGTACACTTTTCCTTAAGCCTTGAATCCTCTTCCTTGACCTCACACACCCAAGAAGGTGAAGATCATTCCTTTTGGCCTAGACACAATTTATGGAAGCCAATTAGGTTTATGGAATTAATTCAAAGGCCATACAAGTCGCTTAGACTCTAGCTTGGTCTATAAACCCTTTTATGTTTCCAAAAATGCACCTAATGAAGCAAAACCCATTAAATAAATTCTAGGCTCCATTCTTTTCTTTCAAATATGATTCTTGACTCCTATTAAGCCTCTTGGAGTCATCACACAATTAAAATAAAGAGTCTAACTACATGTTGTTTCTTTAGGTCATATTATGGAACATATAAGGCCAAATCATTTTCGATGGTTTCTAAATTTTTTCCAAGGCTTCCGTCATCTTCACTCATCATATATGACTCAAAAATGGGTTTGGAACAAATTAAACCTATCCTTAGGTACACAAACTCCCTTAGGTTGAGACTAGGAAGCTTGATGATCTTCTTGAACTTTGTTATGTTTTCTTGACGGAGGAAGCATATGGGGAGACTTTTAGGGATTTTAGGAGATTATTTAAACTTTCATTTAAACATAGGAATCAAGGTTTCAATTCAGATTTTGCAAGGAATATATGAAACCCTAGACTTTGCATCTTGAATTTCCATGGTTATTTGTTAATTCTCTTTGCATATTCTTAATCTCCACTCTCTTTTTCCTAAGAATCACTCTTGGTTCTGCCTAAAAATCAAACCTTCCTAGGGTTTCTTGAGTGGGGCAAAATGGTGGAGGAAGAGGAGCAAGGGTAGCAACTATGGAAGAAGAAATTATCTTGTTTCCTTGCTTTTTCTCATTTGAATCTTGTCTTCTTTGAGCTCCTCTCTTCAAATCCGAATTTTTCTCTTAATTTTTCCCTCAAAATAGATTTATAAACTTTATTATAATCAAAGGAAACAAGGGAGAATGGAGAAGAGGTTTGGAAGGAAGAGAGCATGAAAAACTACTAAATTTCCTTACCTTTTAGCTTGAATTTCTCCTCCTTTTCTTCTTCCTCTTGTGCACCTCATCCCTTAGGGTTTTGTCTAGTTTTTGGCCAGAGCTTGGTCGACCAAAATGAAGGGGGAAGAACAGTGCCACTTATGTATATAAAAGAGGAAGAAGAACTTTTCAAAAATTCCTATTTTGCCCTTTGTTTTTGGCATTTTTGTTTCTACTTCATTTTAGCTCTTTTTTTAGAACTGCCTTTTCCATTTTAGGTTCCTAATTTAGTAAAATGCCTTTAGAATAACTCAAATCAGAACTAAAACCTTTCTGAACAAATCTGTCAAAGTTTCAGTACACCGACGTTGAAAAACATCCACCGGAGGGGCTTTAGCTGTCCCGGGCCTTTCCATGGTTTTTAGGGCCTCTGAGAACCTTGGAGAACTCAAAAGTTTTATTTAAAAATCTCTCCTGTGTGAATTCTAAAAATTGCTTAAAATTATGAAAATGCCATTATGTTTCGTAAGTTTTTTTGTAAGAAATTGGTTCTTCATTCTAGCTCCATTTTTCTTTTCATTTGAGCCTAAGATTCTCATTTTTAAGAGTTTAGAATGCTTCCCAAATTTTTGGGGATTGGACTTTCTTTTGTATCCGGTGAGTTTCGTTTATTTATAAAGAAACCGTACATTACGTTTCTCTCGTTTTCAGAGAACCGAATGTTACATTTACAGAATTCTGTGATAGCACTAGTGGACAGCCAGACCTCTAGACCATTTTGAATGTCAAACGCCTTCTATGTTGGTTATTATGGTCTTGACATATTTTTAGCATAAAATAGACATGTGTAGCTTTCCAGAATGGCTAAGAACATATGATTTTGATTTTTCTAGAATTAGTTATGATTTTTCAAAATTTGTGACAAAAAAGAGGAAAATATGGCTGTATATATATATGTATTTTATGCTTCCCTTTGAATTCCACAAGATGTAGGCCACTTTTGATGATGCAAATGAGTTGTATTCATGTAATTAAATATGAGAATGTGATGTATGAGCTCGCATGGTCCACATGAAACTGAATAGAATTTTTACATGCGATGTAACGCTAGAAAAGTCATTATTTTTATGCCTTTGTCTTTGAAAATTTACATGATTCTTGAAAATGAGTTATTCAAAGGCATGAAATGAGCTAGAAATATATGGTGTTACATTCATTGGTATCAGAGCAAAGTTCCAGGCTCTCTCGGATTGGATTTGGCTTGAGAATGTAGCAATAGGGCTATGTAAAGGCTTGAATGGATAGGTAGAGTCTTATATGAGATATGTTAGGTGTATAAGTATAGTTTGTGGCTTTATTCATGATAAGTAAGTTGTAGGATAGTCTTGGAGTAGTTAGTGGACACTGGGAAAGAGTGGCCTCTAGAGTAGCTTGAGCAGAGTTAAGCTTAAGCAAAGTTAAGGGATTCGCTGGCTAGAGCTTGATGAGATGTGATAGCTCACCGGGATCAATGGCAAGCCCTAGGTATGAATGATGATAAATGATTTTGTTGTTATGAAGAAGCTTGCTAGAGAGAGTACGTGAGGCCTAATTCTTCCTGGTAGTCATATTAAGGCCATTCCGAGATGCCCTGCTTAATATAGAGACAAGTAGTGATGCAGCATGATATGAGATGAGACTATGGCTGCACAGGACCAGTTTAGAGGGGAAATGAGAAGAGAGTCACCCCCTAGCCATAACACCCAAATGTCTAGATGAGTTTCAGAGCCCAAAAGATTAATTCCCTTAGGCGAGAGATTGAGTTACAAGCTACACTCCTTAGAGCCTTGACAGTCTGAAGATGATAGCTAGTTATGTATGAATGAAGCAAAAGGTAGAGCCCTCTAACTTAATGATGGGCTAGGCATAGAGGCAATGAGACTTGAGTTAGTAACTAAAGATGAAAATTCAATCCCTGAAAAAGCAAGCCAATCAGAGCCTGTTAGCCGCAACCAATTCATTGCTTAGCTGCGGCTAATACTTAGGCAGGAAACTAGGGTGAACCTGAGGCTAATTAGTTGCGACGAATGACAGTTTGAATGCCTTGTTGGTCATATTTAGGCCAACTTGAGGAATAAGTTAATGAGGGATCAGATAACCCACAGAGAGCGGGACCTCTAGTATACGTAAAGAAAATGGTAGTGAATAGTTACAAAAGATTATTAAGAAATCCATGGGCTTAGCAAATGAGATTGAAAAAAAAGCTCAACATAGAGAAAGTTAGACACAGGGATGATAAGGTTGTTGAAATCTGCCTTTAAGGCGTTGATCCCAACCTAGGGTGCTACTGTGACAACCCTCCCTTCTAATCATTGTAATTATGGTCAAAAATACAATTCATAATTGATTATCAAGGTTTGAATGGTTACAATTTCTCACATTGTGAAAATATGGGGAAAATTTAAACCTTGATGTTAGGGTCATCACCATACTACCACAACAAAACAAAATTTGCATAAAAGAAATCCTACTACCATAAGGGGTTTATGATTCAACCATCCATCAGTTTCAATACCCAATAACCTCCCATAAGTGTTCCTATATCGTTTCCTACCATTACCATTGGAGAAGCGGGGGTTTCTAGGTTAAAATTATGAGTTTGGAGATTTACGCCGCGGCTTATACCTTCCCCGCTGCGGCTAGGTTGCTACATGGCGCTACGGCAGAAACGCCTCATGGAACTACTATTCCCAACCCCTACGATCCTCGCCTTGGCGCCATACATTTGCGCCACGGCGAGTTTTGCTACGGTCCAACTCTTAATTAATTACCTTGACTCGCGCTGCGGCAAGACCTACTACGCCACGGCAAGTTTTACTTCTGTCACCCACCTGGGCGATTTTTCCCACTTTACGCCGCAGCGAGATTTATCAGGCCACGGCGCTCCTCACCACTGTCACTCTCTGGACCAATTTTCTCCCCTTGCGTCGTGGCGAGATTGGTTATACTGTGGCGCCCTTCGACTCTGTCTCTCATTTGGCCGCGGCGAAGCCTTCTTAGCCGCTGTGAGACTCCCTCCTGTGACTTCATTACCCAAATTTCGCCCCCTATACTCCAAATCTCATCTTAGAAATACTCTAGGTCCATTTTCCCTTATTTTATGTGATTCTAATGGTGTTTATCTACCCTATTTACTCATCAATCCGTCGATTACCATTGCAAAACTTAAATACTACTTCCTACATGCCCAACTAGCTTATATTAGCACATTCATGAATATATGACAACAAGAACACATGCATTAGCAGCCATTAACATCCCATGCACATTCCATAGAAATTCCATTCAGTAATAGCTTATGTCCACATCCAAGGCATCATATGACTACAATTCCCGTATGGTAATCCATATCATAATTTCAACAAAACTATATATATGATACTATAAGTTCATATATTAATATTCAACTATAATGAAACTTAAATCCTTGACGGTTACATTTCGATCAAATAAAATATAAACACCTACACTTGGCAACATGAATACATGATGATGCTATGTAAACTAATAACACAATTGCATCTCTACTAAATAAGCTAGCCTAAGTGTAGCCTTCTCCCATATGTTGGAGCTCATGAATTTTCATCCACTTGCTTCCCTTTATCCTTACTCGAAGAACCTTCACCTGAAATGTTAATCCCATAAAACAGGATGAGATATAAATCTCAGTAACCAAGGCAATTCCATCATTTATCCAGTTTAATTAGCATATATGCATGAATCAAAATCAACATCAGAATCATATCCATCATATCAACAAATGAAACAATTAGGCTATCATAATTACTATCCCATACTAGCAATCATATTATCACATGTTAAAGGCCATTAACACCAGGAGAGGCCCGTCTACGGCACCTACTCCATATTGAGCACAACCAGGGCTCAGTGCATCTGGGTTTGATTATAACCCGGTGCTCGATCGAAGCATATGCACGGGTGGCAGCCGAACCATAGCTCCACTATGGACTCACAAGGTCCAAACACAATTCAACAGATAGCCAACCAATTCATTCAACATTTCAAATCATTCATATATAGCAACATATGAAATTAAATCAAAGATATACATGGAATTGATATAAACTCGGTTACCTCACTTGTAGATAAATTTGCAACAGCCATCACGATTCCCAAATTCGGATTAGAGTGTCCTTCACCAGAAAACTCAATATTACACCCAAAATCCTAGGCAAATTCGTACAGAATTAATACTCATTTTATAAATCAGCTATGGGGGTCTCAAATTAACAAATAAAGCATCAAAATGGAGGGTTTAAACTCACCTAATATCAGCCCTAACCTCAACCTATGAATTTCACCAAGAAAATCCCCAAACACCTACATTTTAGATTTTGGGTAGGATGAAAATGCTTCAAATGAAAAAATAATCAGGCCAAATTAAAGAGAAAGATGAGGGGATTAAGTTTTATAACTATTACCTTGGCTAAATCTTGCTCTAAATGTGAGAAAATGTAGAATTCTTGCCCCCAACCCTAGCCTCCTTCTCAACCTCTGAATTTTGCTTCTTGAGTTTTAGCAAATAAGAAAGTGGCTGAAGCATTAGGAATTTAGGTTGGGTTTTAGTTGGGTCAAATATGGGTCATGGGTTGCTCCAAGGTCTAACTTCATTTGGGCTTCAGATTTTAGCTTGTTGTGCTAGTTTTAAAGGTGTTGGGTTGCTGAAATATAATTGGGCTGGACCAAGTTTTAAGAGCTCAAGAATGTGGGTCTGCACAAGGGTTTTTGGGCTACTTAGAAGAGTTTATACAAGGTGAATTTTGGGCCTCCATCACACTAGATTGGGTTAGGTATGCACCTAACCCATTGGGCCTCCATTAGCCTCTTCTCATGATTTATTAATGTAAGCCTAGATAGAATTTCTATGCCAATTAAATCTCAAACCTATATTAATAATTTATTTCTCTAAAATCTCCATTCACTTAACTTGTCCAATTATCCTATATTAATCGTTCTTGATTAATCCAATCCATGATTAACACCTTAATTAATCATGGGGTGTTACATTCTCCCCTCCTTTTAGAAATTTTGTCCTCAAAATTAGACATACCTTACTCAAATAATGCAGGATAATCCTTCCTCATTGCTTCCTTTGTCTCCCAGGTTGCTTCATCCGGAGTAAGTCCTTTCCATACTACCTTTAACAGGAGGATGTCCTTATTACGTAGCTGTTTGACTTTTGAGTCCACAATCCTTTTCGGCTCAACCATATAAGACAAATCATCTTGTAGATGTACATTCTCATGCTGAATGACATGCAAAGGGTCCGGGTGGTACTTTTTCAACTAGGACACATGGAACACATCATGCAATCTGGCCAGGTTTGGAGGTAAAACAACTCTATAGGCCACGGGTCCTATCCTTTCAAGGATTTGGAAAGGACAAAGATAATGAGGACTGAGCTTTCTTGTCCTGATAGTTCGTCCTACACCTGTCACTGGAGTAACCTTAAGGAACACATGGTCTCCTATCTCAAATTTTAAGGGTCTCCTTCTCTTATCCACATAACTCTTTTGCCTACTCTGGACAGCCAATAACTTCTTTCTAATGAGTTCTATTTGATGGGTAGTTTGGTCCACTATGTCTGGACCTAAGAGACTTCTCTCACCAAGTTCTACCTAACACAAGGGCGACCGACACTTTCTCCCATAAAGTGCCTCAAATGGTGCCATCTGAATACTGGAATGGTAACTAATATTATAAGCAAACTCAGCTAAAAGCAAGTACACATCCCAACTCCCTTTTAACTCTAGTACACTCGCTTTAAGCATGTCCTCAAGGGTCTGAATAGTCCTCTCAGTTTGTCCATCAGACTGAGGGTGATAAGTAGTGCTAAAGTTAAGACTAGTACCCAAAGCTTCTTGTAGAGATCGCCAAAATTTTGATGTGAATCTTAGGTCTCTATCTGACACAATGCTATTAGGAACACCATGCAATCTTACAATTTCACAAACATACAGTTGAGCTAGTCTATCTAGGGAATAAGTGGCTCTAATAGGTAGAGAGTGGGCAAACTTCGTCAATCTATCCACGATCACCCAAATAGCATCATAACCCGAGGATGTTCTAGGCAAACCTGTCATGAAATCCATAGATATACTATCCCATTTCCATTCAAGAATTTCTAAAGGGTGTAACAAACCTGCTGGTCTTTGGTGCTCAATCTTAACCCATTGATAGATTAGACATCTAGCAACAAACTCCGCTATGTCTGACTTCATCCTAGGCCACCAAAAGCTCTTCTTTAGATCCCTATACATCTTAGTAGTGCCCGAATGGATGGTGTACCTACTCTTATGAGCTTCTGACAATACTATGTTCCTCAACTCTTCCTCCTTGGGTATACACACTCTTCCCTGGTACCTCACCAAACCATCTTCTAATAGGTCAAAGTCTTTGACCTCACCACTCCCCAGTTGCTCTCTAATTCCTCCCCAGTAGGCATCTAGCTCTTGGGCCTCTTTAATTCTCTTCCTAAGGTCATTTTCTATCCTCAATTCTCCCAAAAGAATGCTACTAGGGTTTATTGAAATTGATAAATTCAAATCCCTCATCTCTTTAATCAACCTTTACTCCCTAAGCATCATCATTGCCATGTGAATAGATTTCCTACTCAAGGCATTGGCGACCACATTTGCCTTCCCTGGATGATACTTTAAGGAGGAATCATAGTCCTTAAGGAATTCCATCCACCTCCTTTGCCTCATGTTCAACTCTTTTTGATCAAATAAGTACTTCAAACTTTTATGATCACTATACACTTCAAATTGGGCACCATAGACATAGTGCCTCCAAATCTTAAGGGCAAAAACCACAGCCGCTAGCTTTAAGTCATGGGTGGGGTAATTCTCCTCATGGGGTCTAAGTTGTCTAAAGGAATAGACTATCATCCTACCTTGTTACATTAAGACACACCCTAATCCTTTCTTAGAAGCGTCACTATAGACTGTGAATGTCTCTTTAGAGTCAGGTATCACTAACACAGGTGCAGTGGTAAGCCTATCTTTAAGCTCCTGAAAGGCATTCTTACACTTAGTATCCAACACAAATGGTTAGTTCTTCCTAGTCAACTTTGTCAAAGGCATGGCTAACTGAGAAAATCCCTTAATAAATCTTCTGTAGTAGCTTGCTAAACCTAAGAAGCTACGGATTTCGGTCACTGTTTTGGGTCTCTCCCAATTCAGTATCACCTCTACCTTGTTAGGATCTACCGCTACCCCTTGTTCTGATATCACATGACCTAGGAATTTGACCTCTCGCAACCAAAACTCACACTTGCTCAAGTTAGCATACAACTAATGCTCTCTCAAGGTTTGAAGAACTATCCTAAGATGCTCTTCATGCTCCTCACTACTTTTAGAGTAGACAAGAATGTCATTAATGAACACTACCCCAAACTGATCAAGATAAGGCCTAAAATCCTATTCGTGTAATCCATGAAAATGGCAGGGGCATTGGTTAACCCAAAAGGCATAACTAGGAATTCATAATGGCCGTATCGAGTCCTAAAGGCAATTTTAGGTACATCCTCAGCCTTGACTCTAAGTTGGTGATATCCCGATCTAAGGTCAATCTTTGAAAAGACCGACGCTCTAACTAATTGGTCAAGTAAGTCATAAATTCTAGGCAAAGGGTATTTATTCTTGACAGTTGCTTGGTTCAATTGCTTATAGTTAATGCAAAGTCTAAGACTACCATCTTTCTTCTTCATAAACAATATTGGTGCTCTCCATGGAGACACACTTGGCCTAATAAACCTTTTCTCAAGTAACTCTTCTAGTTGACTCTTCAACTCAACCAACTCAGCAGGCGCCATTCTATACGGAGCCTTAGAGATTAGACCCGTACCAGGTACCAAATCAACAGAAAATTCTAGCTCTCTCTCTGGAGGTAGTCCACTAAACTCCTTAAGAAAAACCTCAGGGAACTCCCTAATCACAGGTATATCCTTCAACCCATCATCAACCTCAACATGCAATGAAAAGAATACTAGAAACCCTTGGCAACCATGCCTAAGGCACCTCCCGGCTTGGGCGGTAGACACACAAGTAAGCTCAGTCATAGGACCAGTTTTAGGTATATTTGCAGGTAAGGAAATAGTCTTACGATTACAATCAAGTATCACATTATTAGCAGACAGCCAATCCATACCAATGATTACATCAAAGTCACACAAAGGGATGCAAATCAAGTCAAAGGTAGTACAACGGCTATCCAATTGTACAGTGTAGTTTAAGCATACATCAGAGGTAATCATGGAATATCCAGTAAGGGTGGACACAGATAATTCAAATGGCAACAGGCTAATTTTAAGACCTAGACGCTTAACACAGTCATATGAGATGAATGAGTGGGTCGCACCCGAGTCAAACAATGTATCTACGACATGATTATGGACAAGTAAAGTACCTCGGATCAGACTAGGGGATCTATTAGCCTCTTGCTGCGTAAGTGCAAACACCCTTCCATGGATAGGTGGCTTAACCGATGAGGCTAACTCCTGTGACACCGTGCAAGTTTGCGCATAGTGTCCAGGCTTCCCACAATTATAGCACACTGGGCACGGCCCATTCCCATGGTTCTTCCCATACTTGGCACAAGTAGGTGGGGCACTCATTGCACTCCTTGGTGGTCCCATGCTTCTTCTTTGAGGGACATTCCTTGGGGGTGGTCTCCTTCCCCAAGAGCCACTTCCACTATTAGCTGCTTTCTTGCTTCCGCCCCTAAAGGGCTCAATGCCTTGGTCATGTTTACCTTCCAAGGTCTTCTTTCGCTTGGCCTCACTCTTCATCATAGCCCTTTCCGTCACTCTATACTTCTCTACCAATTCATCAAAATTACGGATCTATAGAGATACAATCTTATCCTTAATCTCCGGCCTTAAGCCTCTTTCAAACTTTTCAGCCTTCCATGGCTCATCATCAAAGCGCTTCAAGTAAGAGGAGAAGCGAGACAATTAGATGAATTTAGCTGTATATTGGTCTACATTCATGTCTCCTTGCTCAAGGAAGTTAAACTCAGCTTCCTTGTCCTCTTTCACCAATGATGGGAAATATTTGCTCTCAAAAGCCGTTTGAAAACTTTCCCAGGTCAAGGGTATCTCTCTTGCAACCAACAATCTGGAGGCATTCCTCTACCAATGTTCAGCCTCACCCTCTAACTTGTAGATGGCCAACCTTGCCTTTTGTTCTGTGGTGCAGGTCATAACCTCAAAGATTTTCTCCAGTTGCATCAACCATCTCTCGACTTTCTCAGTATCTAACTCCCCCAAGAACGATGGAGGATCAGCTTTTCTAAATTTGGCTAATGCAATAGAAAGGTCACTATCCTCCCCTTGGTGTCCCACACCAAGGTTATGACCGGTCTCCACACGGTTCTCCATTGGCATCTCCTCATTCTGCTTATTCATACTTTCATGTAGCTGTTGCAGTACTAGCATAGTCGCTGCATGAGCCTCAGCTTGTTCTTGAAGCCGGTCAGTCATTGCCCTAACGGTAGTCTCATGGGCCTCAGCTTGTTCTCTCATTCGGTTGGCCATTGCAGCCATGGCCTCTTGCATCTCTCTTAACATCTCAATTGTTTCTCTACGAGTAGCCATCTAGTTCTGCAATGCCACAAGCACAACTACAAGCATTTCCCATTAACCACAGTCCAAGGCAACAAAACACAACTCCACCCATAATAGGTATATATATAAGTATGAGGGTTATCATCAGGTCTCAATGCTCCTATTCTTATCATGCATGCATTATGATTGCCAAGTTTTCTAACCACAAAGTAGTAAATCAAACAAATTTGCTTGAACCATTGCTCTGATACCAACTGTGACAACCCTCCCTTCTAATCATTGTAATTATGGTTAAAAATACGATTCATAATTAATTATCAAGGTTTGAATGGTTACAATTTATCACATTGTAAAAATATGGGAAAAATTTAAACCTTGATGTTAGGGTCATCACCTACCACCACAACAAAATAAAATTTGCATAAAAGAAATTCTACTACCATAAGGGGTTTATGATTCAACCATCCATTAGTTTCAATACCCAATAACCTCCCACAAGTGTTCTTATATCGTTTCCTATCATTACCATTGAAGAAGTGGGGATTTCTAGGTTAAAATTATGAGTTTGGAGATTTACGCCACGACTTATACCTTCCCTGTCGTGGCTAGGTTGCTATCTGGAATTACTGGGCAAATTTTGTAAATCTCGCAGCGGCGATAGCCGCGGCAAGTTAAACCATCACCACGGCCAGCCTACATGGTATCACGGCGGAAATGCCTCATGGAACTACTATTCCTAACCCCCACGATCCTCGCCTCGGCGCCATACATTTGTGCCGCGGCGAGTTTTGCTACTGTCTAACTCTTAATTAATTTCCTTGACTCGTGCCACGGCATGACCTACTACGTCGCGGCGAGTTTTGCTTCTGTCACCCACCTGGGCGATTTTTTCCACTTTGCGCCGTGGCAAGATTTATCAGGCCGCGGTGCTCCTCGCCATTGTCACTCCCTGGACCAATTTTCTCCCCTTGCGCCGTGGCAGTATTGGTTATGCCATGGCACCTTTCAACTCTGTCTCTCATTTGGTTGCAGCGAAGCCTTCTTAGCTACGGCGAGACTCCCTCCTGTGACTTCATTACCCAAATTTTACCCCCTATACTCCAAATCTCATCTTAGAAACACTCTAGGTCCATTTTTCCTTATTTTATATTATTCTAATGGTGTTTATCTACCTTATTTACTCATCAATCCGTCAATTACCATTGTAAAACTTAAATACTACTTCCTACTTGCCCAACTAGCTTATATCATCACATTCATGAATATATGACAGTAAGAACACATGCATTAGCAGCCATTAACATCCCATGCACATTTCATAGAGATTCTATTCAACAATAGCTTATGTCCACATCCAAGACATCATATGACTACAATTCTCGTATAGTAATCCATATCACAATTTCAATAAAACTATATATATGATACTATAAGTTCATACATTAATATTCAACTATAATGAGACTTAAATCCTTGACGGTTACATTTCAATCAAACAAAATATAAACGCCTACACTTGGCAACATGAATACATGATGATGCTATATAAACTAATAACAAAATTGTATCTCTACTAAATAAGCCAGCCTAAGTGTAGCCTTCTCCCATATGTTGGAGCTCATGGATTTTCATCCATTTGCTTCCCTTTATCCTTACCTGAAGAACCTTCACTTGAAATATTAATCTCATGAAATAGGGAGAGATATAAATCTCAGTAACCAAGGCAATTCCATCATATATCCAGTTTAATTAGCATATATGCATGAATCAAAATTAACATCAGAATCATATCCATCATATCAGCAAATGAAACAATTAGGCTATCATGATTACTATCCCATACTAGCAATCATATTATTACATGTTAAAGGCCATTAACATCGGGAGAGGCCCGTCCACGGCACCTACTCCTTATTGAGCACAACTGGGGCTCAGTGCATCTGAGTTTGATCATAACCCAGTGCTCGATCGAAGTACATGCACGGGTGGCAGTCGCACCACAGCTCCACCATGGACTCACAAGGTCCAAACACAATTCAACATATAACCAACCAATTCATTCAATATTTCAAATCATTCATATACAGCAACATATGAAATTAAATCAAATATATACATGGAATTGATATAAACCCGGGCACTTCACTTGTAGATAAATTTGTAACCGCCATCACGATTCCCAAATTGGGATTAGAGTGTCTTTCACCAGAAAACTCAATATTCCACCTAAAATCCTAAGCAAATTCGTACAGAATTAATACCTATTTTATAAATCAGCTATGTAGGTCTCAAATTAACAAATGAAGCATCAAAATGGAGGGTTTAAACTTACCTAATGTCAGCCCTAATCTCAACCTACGAATTTCACTAAGAAAATCCCCAAACACCCACATTTCAGATTTTGGATAGGATGAAAATATTCCAAATGAAAAACTAATCAAGCCAAATTAAAGAGAAAGATGAGGGGATTAAGTTGTATAACTATTACCTTGGCTAAATCTTACTCTAAATGTGAGAAAATGTAGAATTCTTGCCCCCAACCTTAGCCTCCTTCTCAACCTCCGAATTTTGCTTCTTGAGTTTTAGCAAATAAGAAAGTGGCTGAAGCATTAGGGTTTAGGTTGGGTTTTAGTTGGGTCAAATATGGGTCATAGGTTGCTCCAAGGTCCAACTTCATTTGGGCTTCAGATTTTAGCTTGTTGGGCCAGTTTTAAAGGTGTTGGGTTGCTAAAATTTAATTAGGCTAGACCAAGTTTTAAGAGCTCAAGAATGTGGGTCTGCACAAGGGTTTTTGGGCCACTTAAAAGAGTCTATACAAGGTGAATTTTGGGCCTCCATCACACTAGATTGGGTTGGGTCTGCACCTAACCCATTGGGCCTAGATAGAATTTCTATGCCAATTAAATCTCAAATCTATATTAATAATTTATTTCTCTAAAATCTCCATTCACTCAACTTGCCCAATTATCCTACATTAATCATTCTTAATTAACCTAATCCATGATTAACACCTTAATTAATTATGGGGTGTTACAGCTACCCTATGAGACACTGAATGATAGAATGTTAGTGCAGCCTTAAAATAATGTAAGATAAGACTATTAGCAGTGAGGCACATAGCAAGTGGCCTAGAAACCTAGAGGACCTCATAAGTAACACCTAAAGGGCCTTAAAATAGTATGCCTCACAGGTAAAACCTAGAGGACCTCATAGGTAACACCTAAAGGTAAGTATGAGTAGCTCGGTAACAAAGACTCAAAAAAGAATGAGGATAGTTAGCAAGCTACAGGTTCGATGAGATGGCTAGCCTAGGTTGAGCATAAGCTAAAGCCTAGGGAAGATAACTAGTAGCATCGTCCCAGGTGAGATATGTGAATGAAATGCTCAATAGAAGTCCTCCCTGGATGGAGAAAGGAAGGATGAGACATCTTGAGTTAGGAAAACCACTTAGTAGTGGTTAGTAAATTCCCCTAGATAGACCCCCTCTGAGTCATAAAGTACAGTGATAAGGGAAGCGAGGAAGAATTAAGAAAATAACCATAGAAGAGATGTCCTCGCTTTAGTAATGACTAAATGAATAGATTAAGTACAGAAAAGTAAATAGATAGGGGTCTGATAATTAATTAGATGAGCTCCCTAAGATGAGAATAGTATAGGGTTAAGGCATGTGAGTGATTAGAGCACCTAGTAGAGCATAAGCTTTCAGTGAAGTAGAATCCAGACATTGAGAGTACGTGTTTTGGATTGGGTTAGTAGAACCCTAGAAATAGTATACTATGCTCCTAGGGTGAGGCTAAAGAGGCTAAACAGAGAGAAAGCCCAGCTCTGATATGAATAGAGAAATAAGCTGAGGCAGACAGTTAGTGCCCTAATACACTTAGGGAAGCTCGAGGGAGCTAGAGATTGCCTAAAAAAAGTGGGTCTTGTATTATGTAGAGAAAGAGTGTAAGCCAAGAACGCCATAAAATGAAATTTTTGGGATTATATGAAATAGAATTTTTCTTACTAAGGGATGGTCTAGCTAAAAGCAGAGTAAGAGTATGAGCGAAAAGTAGACCCCCTTGATGTTACAGAGAGTGAATAAGTAAAGGAATCCCGGGAAAAGGCAGGTGCTCTTGAGCATAAAGAAATTTAAACTAGCAACAGAGATAGCTAGTAGTGGAACATCCTTTTACCTAAGTAAGAGGATAAGAAAGGTAGAAAGAGAAGATATGACAGTATTCAAGTCGAGGACATACTAGATTGAAAATAAATATTCAGTTAATGTGCTTGAGTACTTAAGAAAGCACACTTGTTATTGGCATAGATGCCCTTCTAGCATGATAGTGCTCGAAGTAAAAAATAGCCGAGTAATACAGAGAGATCTTAGGATGAAACAGAGGAAGAATTCTATTTTCCTCGAGCAGTCTACAAGAATAGGGTAGATAGAGGAAAATAAGAAAGGAATACTTTAGATTGTTGGGAAACTTGTAATATACAGGTGATAGTGGCTTTAAGGTCAGTCATGAGACGCCCATGTATTAATGTTTAATGTTATGGTTTGCTTGTAACAGAGGCTACATGATATTAGGTTTGGCTAACCTAATAGTAATGTGACTTAAGTGCATAGCCAATGAAGACATCAATCACCAAAGTGTCCCGATAATCAAAGGGTATCCTAGTTAGCTAGATAATGAGATAAGTCAGAAAAGAAAGGTAAGGGAATTCTAGTAATATCAAAATGATGAGAAAAGTATGCAAAAAGGAATCCCTAGTAAAGAATGTTTAGATCCAGATAGCATGGGTTTAGTATGTATAATTTGAGTCCTTTATAGTACATGTAAACAAAATGAGTAGGGACCAGTGTATAGCCTCTCTCCTGCCATAAATGTTAATCACACTTAGAGTGTAAGATGCCCTAGTGCCAAGGCACACAAAAGTAGAGTATGGGCATAGTTGAAAATTGCAGAATATGAGAGGAAAAGATAACCAAGTATAGTTAGAGTAAGAAAAGAAAGTCCAAGTAAAAATGAGGCTGAAGTGGGGATCTGAGGATCCCATGAGGAGCGACGAACAAAAATTAATATGCTTCTAAGTATTAGTATGATGGGATCCTAAAGAATTAGATGACATAGAACCCACTTTGCATGACAAGTACGATGTACCTCTGAGTTTAGCTTCACCTATTATGAGTAATGGTTACTGGACTTAGTGAGCATGTGTTTTGCTATTAGATACAGTGATCTTAGGCTTTAACGTCTCCTAAAGATGGATTGCAATAAATCCTAACATAGCACAGTAGGTCGCAGTAGACCCTAGCAAGGCTCTGAGAGGTTGCAGTAGACCCAAGGGTCACAGTAGATCCCACAGAGTTACAAAGAGCCCCCAGTTATAGTATGATGATTCTCTGGTGAGATGATAACCTGAGATAGTTTTTACAGAGTAGTTAGTCTCAAAGACTAATACAGTTTCAATTAGCTTTTATCTTAGAGACTAGAGATCTCCTGAGTCTGGTAGACCATTGCCATAGAGATATGAAGGCTTTACTCAGGCAATTAGACCACTGACTAAATCTCTTGAGAGATGAGTATAGTGTATGGGATGCGAAAAGCAAAAAATTAGCTTTCTAGAGCTAGAGCCAGATGAACCACTACTTAGCAGATATTTGTCCTGACAAAGGGATAGAAAGATCCCTACATGCTAACCTAGGTATTTAGAAAAGGATCGGGTATAGTTTTTACATGAGGTAAGTGGTACAATATGTCTCCAGTAATCGAAATTATAAGTATAGCTAACATCCCACCAGAATTCAACAGCAGTCAGTGGTAATTGCTCTTTGCTTCTAGTATGAGACACACATGTTAGGCCTATCAGTATTGAAATGAGGGACTATAAAATGCCACTGTAAGTGAGTAAAGAAAGTGAGAAAGGTCCTGACCTACAAAGACAGATGTAGTATAAATAAAGAAACTGGGATCATTAAAAGTAGAAACTCCTCAAAGGAGTTATAATGCCAGTAAGTAACTAAGATATGAGGCCTATGATAGAAAGAAATTTGAATTGTAATCATAGGATGAGCTGGTAAGAAAGAACACAGAGATAAATAATGGACAGAACATATAAAAAGTAGATAGACAGAAACCTCCGATGGCTGTAATGATTAAAAAAAAGATGATGAGATGTTATGAGAAGCCATTGAGAGAAGACATAGAAGACTTGATACAAAATAAGTTACCTCCTAAGATGTGTAAATGAGTCCACTGAAAGAAACATTAATCCTGCGAACGGGTTAACATTAACCTGATATGATTAGTGAGCTCTCCCAGAATAGGCCTCCAGAGATAAAAAAATTCTTTTCCCTTATGAAAAGAATTAGCTAGTACATTATAATAATAGAGCTCTCATTAAGAGCTAGTATAAAAATTTCTTGGCCAAGAAAAACTCGAATGAGCAAAATCGTCGATGAAAACGTATAGAGTTAGGAAGAAGAGAAAGCAAAGAGCAGTTAGCCAAAAAAGAAAAGAGTAAGAAGAAAGCATACCCCAAATTTCAAGGACAAAATTTATTTAAGGGGGGAGAAATATAACATCCGGTTCTCTGAAAACGAGAGAAAACGTGAGAAATGTAATGTACGGTTTCTCCATAAACGAATAAAACTCGCCGGATACAAAAGGGAGTCCCTGAAATGATGTAGTTAAGGTCTCAAAAAATTTGGAAAGCATTCTAGACTCCTAAAAATGAGAATCTCAGGCTCAGATGGAAAGAAAAATGGAACTAGAACGAAGAAACAATTTCTTACGAAAAACTTACGAAATGTAATGGCATTTTTGTAATTTTGAGAAATTTTTAGAATTCGCATAGGAGAAATTTTTAAATGAAAATTTTAAGTTCTCCAAGGTTCTCGAAAGTCCTAAAAACCATGGGAAGGCCTGGGACAGCTAAAGCCCTCCCAATGGAGGTTTTCCAATGTTTGTGCACTCGAATTTTGATGGATACATTCGGAAAGGTTTTAGCTCCGATTTGAGTTATTCCAAAGGCATTTTACTAAATTGGGAATATAAATTTTATAATGAAAAAAACGGTTCTAAAAAAAGAGCTAAAATGAAGTAGAAACAAAAATGCCAAAAATAAAAATTTTTGAAAAGTTCTTCTTTCTCCTTTATATATATAAGTGGCGCCCTTCTTCCCCCTTCATTTTGGTCGAGCAAGCTCTACCCAAAAACCAGAGAAAACCCTAAGGGATGAGGTGCACAAGAGGAAGAAGAAAAGGAGGAGAAATTTAAGCTAAAAGGTAAGAAAATTTAGTAGTTTTCATGCTCTCTTTCTTCCAAACCTCTTCTCCTCCATTCTCCCTTGTTTCCTTTGATTATAATAAAGTTTATAAATCTGTTTTAAGGGAAAAATTAAGAGGAAAATTAGGATTTGAAGAGAGGAGCTCAAAGAAGATAAGATTTAAGTGAGAAAGGCAAGGAAATAAGGTAATTTCTTCTTCCATAGTTGCTGCCCTTGCTTTTCTTCCTCCACCATTTTGCCCCACTCAAGAAACCCTAAGAGGGTTTGATTTTTAGGCAGAACCAAGGGTGATTCTTAGGAAAAAGAGTGTGGAGATTAAGAATATGTGAAGAGAATTAACAAATAACCATGAAAATTCAAGATGTAAAGTCTAGGGTTTCATATATTCCTTGCAAAATCTGAATTGATACCTTGATTCCTATGTTTAAATGAAAGTTTAAATGAGCTCTTAAGATCCCTAGAAGTCTCCCCATATGCTTCCTCCATTAAGAAAACATAGCAAAGTTCAAGGAGATCATCAAGCTTCCTGGTCTCGGCCTAAGGGAGTTTGTGTACCTAAGGATAGTTTTAATTTGTTCAAAACCTATTTTTGAGTCATATATGATGAGTGAAGATGAGGGGAAGCCTTGGAAAAAATTTGGAAACCATAAAAAGTGATTTGGCCTTATATGTTCCATAATATAACCTAAAGAAGCAACATATAGTTAGACTCTTTATTTTAATTGTGCGATGACTCCAACAAGCCTAAAAGGAGTAACGGGTCTGTCGTGCAACCCTCAAAATAAACTAGGTTGGATTAAATTTATAATTAGTGGCACAACCCAGGTCATCTCCTTTGGAATTGGAGTTCAATGTTTAATTGGGTTTTCTAAATGTCAAAGGATCCTAGAACTATCTAAATAGGGGGTTTTTGATTGAATTAAACTAAGTAAAATGAAATTGAATTAAATTCCTAAATTCCTAATTACATGAACTAATGAGATGAATGATAAACTTGTGACTAGCTTTGGATTCGTCCCTTGGTATCCACTATCCTTATCCTAATCCAATTGTAATTAATTCTAGTTTAAGAGTCCCTAATTATATCTATTGGCAAATGATCTTGAATTACCACTCAAGATTCAAGAAATTAACAAGTTAATATTGAATTGAGACCTTAATCTTATACCAAATCATTAATTCTTGCCTTAGGATCAATGAATACTTGAATTGAATGATTAATTGATTAATTAGCCTTTAAATTAACACCCTATGATGTTTAATTAATTAACCAAATGCCAAGGAATCCTCTTACTAAACATTCAAGCACTCAATCTCTCACATGCATTTTATCAAACACCTTGACTGCATACATAGATAATTGTAGGAAATTAAAAAATTTAGCACTTGATTCAATCAATTAATCAATAAAAACAATCTCCTAATTAGTGTCTAGCCAGCCACTAATTATAAACAACATAAATCTCTAATTAAATATAATCTTAACCAAGAAAAAACATGAAAGAGAAAAGTGTAGAAAGAGATAAGAATCTTAGCCAAAAATCCCTTTCTAATCAATGGATTCAAGCTTCTCTAAGAGCCTTCTCTTAGCTAGCCACAAGGGAAAGAATTAAAGCTTCATTTTACAGTGGAGATGGAGGAAAATAGATGGAATGGCGTGGTGGATGGCTGCTGGATGAAGGGGCATGAATGGATATGATGGAGTATGCAAATCAGTTCAAATATGATGGATTCTGGATGGATTTATTCCAATCGATGGATGATGTGTCTAGCCCCCCTCTTACGTGTTATCTGAATGTATTTTTTTTATTTACCTCACGTGCTTCATTTTATCACTTTCACATGCTTCATCTCTTATTCCAATTGCCTGAAGCTCCCTTTATGTGTGTATAAGTGTGGGTCCCGCTTAAATATTGTATAAAAATCCCCCTCCTTACACACTTCTCTCATGCAATCCCACATTGCTCCTTCAGCGTTTCTTTTATTATTCTGCTCACGTGGTCTTCTCCTCTTTCGTATTGCTTCCAAGCTCCTTCAACCCAGCCTTCGTGTTGCTTCTAGTTTACGTGTGTGGCTTTATATTTTTGCTGTGTGTTTCTTCCATTCCATGTGTAACTTTGTACTGTACTCATGCCTTCATCATAAGTCTGTAGCTTCCCTTGATTTTTGCTATACGTTGAACCCGTGGTTGACTCTATTTCTGCATGTGTAGCTCGTGTTTCTCATTATCCTTCACCAACTCGTAGTTCATAATGTAGCTTTTTTTCTTCCCACAAGCAGCTTGTGTTACTCTTCCTCTTTTCTTTCCACACAAGCTCGAGTTTGCTACTGTATAAGTGGGTGGCTTGTGTGTTATTACATGAACTGTTGGTCTTATGTATTCAATGTGATTGCTGCTCCTTGCTTCTCACCAAAATGTTCTTTTTTTCAAGCTCAAGTGTGTAGCTTCTTCATGCATTCTACTCCATGCAAACTCATGGTTCCACTCTCTTCTACTTCCATGTTATTTTCACGTTGTTGTCCAGTCCTTATGTTTTCTCTATGCAAGCTTCTTTCCACGTAGAAGTTTGGTTCTCACGTAGCTTCTCTCCTTACTTATATACTCCTCAACTTCTTTTCCAGCTTATTCTTCCCATTCATTATCATGAACTCGATGTATGTGGATGGTTGTGGCTTTATGCATGCGAACAAGCGGATTGGATGTGTGGTTCTGATTTGGACTCCACCAAGAATGTCTCCCTTTGATGTATACATTGCTTCCACAAGAAGAGCCAACTACCATTAATTCATCTTCATTTTAAATTCTTTTTCCATAAAAATCTACACAAGAAAATAAAATAAAATGAAGCAAAACAAAACAAAACAAAATATTAAGAAGGAAGAATTAATAAAAGAAATATTTCTATGAAATTTATGCATTAAAATTCAAAATTTTGTAAATAAACTTCTTTGAATGCAGAAATGGCTATTAAAATAAAATCTCATCTAATTAAAATCTAAAAGCGATATTTAATCATTAAAAATCCAAAATTAGGAGGATTCATGTATATAAAACTGGCATTCATCAAGGAGTCAAAAATCATATTTGAAAGAAAAGAATGGAGTCTATAATTTATTTGATGGGTGTTGCTTCATTAGGTGCATTTTTTGAAACATAAAGAGGTTTATAGACCAAACTAAAGTCTAAGCAAGTTGTGTGGCCTTTGAATTAATTCCATAAACCTAATTGGCTTCTATAAATTGTGTCTAGGCCAAAAGGAATGATCTCCACCTTCTTGGGTGTGTGAGATCAAGGGAGAGGATTCAAGGCTTAAGGAAAAGTGTACAAATGCTAGCAAGGTAGCTCTCTCCACCTTCTCTCATGTATGATTGCTTGCTTTACTTGTCTTTGAATGTGTGTATATGTATTTCAAGCTATGAAAAATGTTCTAGCATGAGCTCTTACTCCATGGTACCATGATAATACATTATGTTTTCCAAATGATGTTTGCTTTGGTTTGCTTGAGTGTGGTGAGTCCAAGAACCTTTAGCCATGGTGAGGATGAGCCAAGAACTCTTAAGATTGGTTAAGACAAAGTAAAAAGTCTCCCAAAAGTGAGGTTGACTCCCAAGAGCATGGTTGAGTCCAAGAACCTCTTAAAGAATGGGTGAGACAAGTCCAAAATCCACACATAAATAGGTGAGGCCAATCCACTTACTTGGTAAGCCTATGTATGCTATGTATGACTTTTTTAAATGCTAAGAATACTTCTTGAATGATTGCACATATCCATATGCCATGCATGCATTTGTGAGACTTATTTTGTATGGTTTATGTAATGATTGAATGGGAGATGAGATATTAGGATTCTTTGAATCTCATCCCCTCCTCTCCAATATTCTAACATGCTAGGTGAACTAAGAGAGCAAAGTAATGGAAGCCAACACCTTGAAGATGAGAGCAGGACATCAAAGTGTCTTGAAATTGCTACTTTAAGGCCTTATGGATAGCAATTAATGAAATCCCTAGTTGTATATGACCTATGATGTTATGAGCACGTATAATTATGTTAATATATTGTGTATAAATGAGAGCTAGGGCTATATGTATGAAAATACTCATTTTGGTCATGTAATGACAATTTTGTATTATGGAATTTCATGTACAAATGGAAGTGGAATGGCCAAAATGAGATGCATAAGATTTGGGACCATTTGGGCAGCTCACACAAGTCCTATTTATGCTTTTAGACTTGCCCAAGAGGTGCCAAACACCAAGGAAAGCCATTTGGACATTTTGGTACCTTATATGGAGCCAAAATTGATCATAATGGAACCCTATGTCACTTTTTGTCCAAATGAGCTCTTCTTAATATGATATTTGGCGTGCAATTAGAGCTTTTTGGGAAGCTAAAGAACATAATTTTTGGAGGTCTAGAGAATATTTGATGAATTTTCAAAATTAGCAAAAATTCTAGTTTTTGTCTGATACACTATTCACTTGGTTTGAAAATAATTTCAGTGACACAGGGTCCAAATGATGTCCAATTGCCAAGAAATTTTATAGAGAGAAACCAGAAATTCCCAGTGACTTATGCAAACTAAAAGCACCTCATTTGGATGTCTAGAGAGGGAGATAAGAAAATGTAAAATTTTGTCCAATACTTGGCTCCCCAATTGACCTCAAGTACTATTTAATTAAGTTTTGAGGTTTAGGCATACCTGAGCTGGTCTAGAGTTATTGTTTCCCTCTAGCTAACATCCACAGCTTTTCAGATTGGTATCATTTACATGAATTGAAAATTTTTGGAATTAATTGGACATTTTTAAAGTTTGTTGCAGAATTCTGTGATAGCACTAGTGGACAGCCAGACCTCTAGACTATTTCAAATATCAAACATCTTGTGTTAGTTATTATGGTCTGGACATATTTTTAGCATAAAGTAGACATGTTTGGCTTTCCATAATGGCCACAAATGCATGATGTTGATTTTTCTAGAATTAGTTATGATTTTTCAAAGTTTGTGACATAAAAGAGGAAAATCTAGCCAAAAATATATATGCATTTTATGCTTCCCTTTGAATTCCACCAGAGGTAGGCCACTTTTGATGATGCAAATGAATTGTATTCATGTAATTAAATATGAGAATGTGATATATGAGCTCACATGGTCCACGTAACACTAAATGAAGCTTCAAAAGGGATGGTATGTTGTGAGGAAGAAGGAAAGGGTAGATGGCTTCTTTTAGAAGCCTTATCATAACTTTTCATAATGACCATTTTGCCCTTTGGTATCCCATTGCTTTGTTCTAGCTCATTTTTTAGGCTTTCCTAGATCTAACTATTTCTTACACAATGTAACAACCCTAACTCCTAATTAGTCTAATTAAACATAATTATGCAATTAATCACTAGTACTTAAGGTCTAATGCCAATAATAATTTAATAATAGATAAAAATATAGGAAAATTTGTACCTTTTAATAATTAATAATAGCCATTATGATAACTAGGATGATTTATGACCATAGGAAGTTAATTTCTCAATTAAGACTTTTATCTCATTCACAAATGGATTTAGAAGCACAAAAACTCCTATGTATTGGTTTACAAGTCATTAAACATCAATAACATAGCCAAAACTAAAATTTATTAACTATAATAAGGATTTGGGAATTTAGGCCGTGACTTGGAAGGACTTAGCCACAACCAAGTTAGCTAATATAACTTCTACAAGCATCAGAATACACTCATGCCACAACCTAGAAACTTTTTGTCGCAACTTAATTCAATTCTATAACTCTGGAACTAAAAATGTAGACTTGCACCATGACGTAAAAGATCCATGTTGTGGCTCCGCTCACTGATAGAAACAAATTACACAAAATCCTTTACCCTCACCACAGCCTAAATCCCCCATGTTATAGCAAGATGGCCCCTGGAGCTCCTTGTTTACAAAATCCTATCTCTTGCTACTACAAGCCTGCTTAGTGTTGCAGTGAGATTGCATACTGGAATCTCCCTAATGCACTTACTCGATCCTTGCCCCAGTGAGGTCCTCTTGTGCTGCGGTGAGATTGCTCTCTGGAGTACTCTCTCGCTATTTTTCATGATTCATGCCATAGCTAGTAGTTTGGCCCTAATTCAAAGACATTTGGCTATGACTAGGTATATCTCTGATCCTAAACTCTTAAATACTCATCCTAACCATTCATTACTCTCTCTAATTGAATTCTAGAGTTCTTCCATGCCTAGAATGCATGGTTTTAATGACATAAAATCTCATATATGCCTCAACTTGCTAACTCTTATCATTTAGGAACTTAAGGATTGACCAAACTAATTAATCTTACTATATATCAGCAGTTCTCCAATCGTGATAGCAAAAGGATAACTAGAGCCACTAGTGACAATATCAAAATATATACTTCCCTACCAAGTAACCTCAGGCCATTTTGGACAAGTTTCAATAGACTAAATAAACTTGTTCCTAAGCTTACATTACTAAAGTATCATCTGGTATAAAATATGGCTATGACACCATACAAATTCACACACAAGGCATAAATAATAGCAAATACCTTCATACATTAGAATTGTAGGCTAACATTCATATGATAGTGAAATCCTCATTCATGGATTAACCATTCAAACTTCATACATTCATAGCAATCCACATTAGATTAGCATTAAAGAAATACATTAGATTCTATGTAATTTAAAGTCTAGCTTCCTAATGGTTACATCCTTGGTTAGAAAATAACAAAATACCTACACTTGGCAAAAATGAATGCATCTAATGCTATACAAGTTTGATTACAAAAAGAATAGTATCTACACTAAGTTAAATTTGTCCAACTGTGGAAACACCACAGAAGGCCTAAATCTAGGGGTGGCCATCAACTTGCTTCCCATTTTCTTTTATTGAGGAACTTTTACATGAAATTGTTAACCTATGAAATGGGGTGAAATGTGAATCTCAATAACCAAAGAGAAAATTTCCACACATATATGCAAAATAATCAACATTAATGCCATTTATAAAGAAAATACCAATTGTATCAATATAATTAGCAAATAAACTAGTAGGACTACTAGTGGCTATTGTCCCATATTAGTAATCATATACAATATGTTAATGGCCAAAAATAGAGGGAAAGGCCCGTCCATGGTGCCAACCCCCCATCGAACACACTTATGGCACTGTGGATTCCATTGAGTCTAATCATAACTTAGTGCCTGATTGTGACATAATACACAGATGAAAGTATGATCACAGATCTACCAAGGACATGCTCATGATCCATATAATCAAGTAGCCAACTAATCATTAGCACAGAAAACATGGATATATGCAACAAATATCGGATTAAAATGTACTTATATATGAAAATTAAAAATCCCTAGTTGCCTCACTTATTTGTGTCAACTACATAGAAGCCTAGATTAATTTTCAACACTTTAGAGGTTCTAAATTGCCAAAACCAAATTCTAAATGATCATCCATTATAGAAATCAACCACTCATTTATTCCTAGTATCAATAGCTACTCAAGAATCACTTACCTAGTCTCCAATGTGTGATAACCAATTTTTTAGGAACTAAATAGAAACCAATAAAATGATATGGGATCACCCTAAAGTGTAATATCTGGTTCTCTGAAAACAAGAGAAAACATGAGTAACGTAATGTATGGTTACTCCGTAAGGGAACAAAATTCACCAGATACAAAAAGCAAGTCCCTCAAAATGACTTAGTTAAGGTCCCAAAAAATTTGGGAAGCATTCTAGACTCTTAAAAATGAGAATCCCAGGCTCATACAGAAAGAAAAATAGAGCTAAGATGGTAAAACAATTTGTGACAAAAATTGATGAAATGTAGTGGTATTTTCATAAATAAGTGCAACTTTTGGAAAAACACATAGGACGGCTTTTTAAATGGGAAATTTGAGTTGCCTAAGGTTCTCAAAGGCCTTAAAAACTATGGGAAGCCCCGGGATTGGTAAAACCCCTTCGGTGTATGTTTCCAATGTCAATGAGCCTGAACTTTGATGAATTTGTTCGGTAAGGTTTTAGCTAATTGAGTGATTCTAAAGGAATTTTATTAAATTGAGAACCTAACTCTTATAATAGAAAAGACAGTTATAAAAAAGGAGTTAAAATGAAGTCGAAACAAAATTGCCATTACAGAAGGATGAAATTGAAATTTTTAAAAAAGTGTGTTTCTAGAAGCTCCTACACACTTCTCCCTTTTTCTCCCATCTTCCTAAGCATGACTTCCTCTACCCAAATCATAAAAAAATAGCAGCTCCTTGAGGCTTAGCAAGAAAGGTATGGAATTTCTTGGTTTTTCATGCTTTCTCTTTGGCAAACCTCTTCTCCTCTATTTTTCTTTCTTTCTTATGATTTTATTGAAATATATGGATTTATTTTGAGGGAAGAACAGAAGAGAAAATTCAGATTTGAAGAGAGGAGGCCAAGGAAAGTGAGAAGCAAGTAAGAAAAACCATGGAAACAAGGTAAAATCTTCATCCTATGGTAGCTACTTCTCCTTATTTCACCTCATATATGTAGCTGCAAGAGGGCTTGAATTTTAGGCAGAACCAAGGGGTGAATTCTATGAATTTAAGGGAGGAGAGTAAGAATATGTAAGAAAATTCAAGTAAAAGCCATTGATTTTCAAGATAGCAAACTTAGGGTTTCATGAGCTCTCTTGAAAATTTGATTTAATGTAATTATTCCTAGGCCTAAATGAGTATTTGAATGAGCTCTTGAGATCCCTAGAAGGCTCCTCATATGCATCTTCTATCAAGAAACCGAAGCAAACCCACTTGGTGTTCATATAGTGCATAATTTTGACCTACCAAAGGGTAGTTTTAATTTGTTTCAAGCTTAATTTTGAGTCATGTATGATGGAAGGGGATGAGAGGAAGCCTTGGATAAATTTTAGAAGCTATGGATACTGAGATGGTATCATAGATTCCATATTATGGCTTAAAGAGGCAACACCTTACTAGGCTCCTTAATTTAACTAGGTGATGACTCCAAGAGGTTTAAATGGAGTCAACAATCATAAATAGATGGATAGAATAGAGCTAAGATGATATTTTCCTAAGATTGCTTCATTAAGTGCATTATGGAACCATAAAAGAGCCTTATGAGTCACATAGCTTTTCTAGTGAATGTGTAGCCTTAGAATTTAATTCTAGAGTATAATTGCCTTCCATATGATATGTCTAAGCCAAGAGAAATGATTTCCATCTCCTTGGGTGTATGAAGTCAAAGGAGAGGACTCAAGGCTTAAGGAAAAAGTGTGTAAATGCAAGCAAGGTAGCTCACTCCTCCTTCTCTTATGCATGAATGTATGATTGACTTGTCTTTGAATGTGTGTATATATGTTTTAAGCTATAAAAAGTGTTCTAACATGAGCTCTTATTCCATGGCACCATAATGATGGATTATTTCTTCAAATGATGTTTATGATATTTACTTGGGTTTGCTTGAGTGTGGAGGGGCCAAGAACTTTTAGCCATAGTGAGGATGAGCCAAGAATCCTTAAAAATAGTTGAGACAAAGCAAAGTGTCTCCCATGAGTGAGGTTGAGCCAAAACCTCCTTCAGAAAATGGGTAAGGCAAGTCCAAAATCCATAAGTGAATGGGTAAGGCTAATCCACTTACTTGGCAAGCCTATAGATGCTTTGTGTGCTTTACTCACATGCCAAGATTGCTTCTTGAATGATCATGTTATCTATTATACTTACGCATGCATTTTCAAGACTTTTTTTGCATCTTTTATATGTGATTGAAAGGGAGATGAGCTATTGGGATTCTTTAAATCTCATTCCCTCCTCTCCAATATTCTAACATGCTAGGTGGACTAAGTGGACAAGGTAATGGGAGCCAACGACTTCGAAGATGAGAGATTGACAACCATTTGTAGAGACTTTGCTTCTTTATGGCCATATGAGTGGCAAATGTTGTAATCTATTATTGTATATACCCTATGACCTTATGAACATATGTAATTATGCTAATGTATTATGTACAAATGAGATTTAATGGTATATGCATGATGTAGTGCAATTTGACTATGGAATGGCAAGACTAGCTTTGTGTAAACTTGTGTATGGCATGGGGTGAGAGAGTGAGTTTGCAAATTTTGGGCTTATTCACCTTTGAAACAAGTTTAGAGAGTCATTTTGGTGTATTCCTACATGCTCAAGTGGCCACACAAGCTTAGGAAGCAAAATTGGACACTTTGAGGCTAGTTGAGACCATGAAAATGACCAAACCAGAACCCTATCACACAAACTAACCAAATGGATGAATCTTCTCATGAAATTTGGCAGAAATGTAGAGCTCATTGAGAGGTTTTTAAGAAGCTAAGGTTTTAAAAAATTGGAGCTCTACAGGATTAATTATAAATTTTCAAATTTGGTAATTTTCTACTATTCTAGTGCATGTACTGTAGATATTGTTAGTTTTGTGTTCTATGTTATTTGATAATCAAATGGTGTCCAATACTTGTGTAGTTTTATAGAAATAAACTAGAGGTTATAAGATGTCTATGCCACAAAGATCACCTCATTTGGAGGTCTGAGCAGAGAGTTATGAATTTTTGAAATTTACTGTCAGTACCAGTAGTGCCACTAGACCTCCAGTACTGTTCTATCATAATTTAGTTCCCATATGGTCTTGGCATGGTCTAGAGATATTTTTTTTTCCTTAAATTCAACATCTGTAGATTCTTAGATTGACTAAATTTGCATAGTTTGGATTTTTGTAGAATTAGTTATAAATTTCCAAAGTTTAAAATAGTAACTTGTGATAGTAGCCCAGATAGTTGAGACCTTGGGTAATTTTTGAATATCAAATGCCTTTTGCTTGATTTTAAATGACCTAGAATTATTTTTAGCATAAAGTAGACATCTGTAGATTTTCAGAATAGTAAAGAATACATGATTTTGATTTTTCTAGCATTAGTTATGATTTTTTTAAATTTGTGATAGAAAGTATGCAATTCTGGCCAAGGCTACACTATGGAATTTTATGTTTCTTGCACTTGCACGAGTTCTAGGCCACTTTTGGTGATGGTGTTAAGTTGTATCTATGTAATTAAATATAAAAATATGATACATGAGCTCACATGGTTCACGAGACATCAAATAAAAAAAATTATATACCACGCAACACAAAAATATTCATTATTTTAATGTCATTTTCTTGCCTCCTTTGTGAGATGCATGGTTTAAGGCATGAGAGTAGCATAAGACAAGCTAGAAATTTATGGTGTTTGTATTAGAGCAAAGTTCTAGGCTCTTTAAGGTAGAATTTGGCTTGAGAATGTGATAACAAGGCTATATAAAGGTTTGTATAGTTACGTAAAGCCTTGTATGACACATATTGGATGTGTGTAAATAGTTTATGGCTATGTTTATGACAAGTAAGTTGTAGAATGGTCTTGGAGTAGATAATGCACATCAAGAATGATTGGCCTCTAGAATAGCTTGAGCAGGGCCAAGTGATTCAATGGCTAGAGCTCTATGAGATATGATAGCTCATTAGGGTTAATAGCAAGCCCTAGATATGAATGATGATCTTGTTGAAATGAAGAGGCTTGCTAGAGAGAGTATGTGAGGCCTAATTCTCCTAGTAGTCATACTCAAACCATTTCGAGATGTCTCACGTAATGCAAAGATAAGTAGTGATGTAATGCAATATAAGATGAGATTGCGGCTGCACAAGACCAGTTTAGAAAGGAAGTAAGAAAATGAGTTACCTCCTAGTCATAACACTAAAATGTCTAAATGAGTTTTAGAACCTAAAAGGTTAATTCCCTCAGGCCAAAGGTTTAAGTTATAAGCTACACTCCATAGAGCCCTGACAACCCAAAGGTGACAGTTAGCTACACATGAATAAAGCAAGAGGTAGAATCCTCTAGCTTGATGATGGGCTACCAACCATGAAGAAGCAAGCCAACCAGAGGCCATTAGCCGCAACCAATTAACTGCTTAGCTGCGACCAATTATTCCATGAAGCAATAAGGCAATCTAGAGAATTCCTTGCCGGGTCCAATTAAGAAGTTAGCTGCAACCAATACTTAGACAGGAAACTAGGGTAAACCCGAGGCTAATTATCTACGGTGAATGATATGCTAGTCGCGACGAATGGCAGTATGAAATGCCTTGTTGGTCATATTCAGGGCAACCTGAGAAATGAGTTGCTAAAGGATCAGTCGACCCACATAAAGCAGGAACCCCTAATATAAAGTAAAGAAAAGAGTAGTGAACAATTACAGAAGATTAGTGAGAAATCAGTGGGCCTAGCAGTTGAGACTGAGAAAAGAGCTCAGTATAGAGTAAGTTAGACACATGGATGATAAGGTTATTAAGACTCATCCCTAAGGCATTGACTCCAACCTAGAGTACTACTCTATGAAATATTTAATGACAGGATAGTTAGAAAGTGCTAAGTTAGTATAAGCTATAGGTCTGATGAGATAGGTAGCCTAGGCTAAGTACAAACTAAAGCCTATGGGAAACAACCAGTAACATCGTCCAAGTGAGATGTATAAAAGGAGATATTAATTTAATAGGAACTTAGTAAAAGTTCTCCTTAGATCGAGAAAGGGAAGATAAGACATTCTAAGTCAGGGAGACCACGCGGTAGTAGTTAGTAAATTACCTTAGATAGACTCCCTTGAATTGTAGAGCACAGTGATAAAGGAAGCGAGGAAGAGTTAAGAAACTATCTACAGAAGATATGCCCTCGCTTTAGTAGTGATTAAATAAGTAAACTGAGCTCAAAGAAGTAAACAGATAGGGGTCCAATAGCTAGTTAGACAAGCTCCCTAATATGAGAATGATTTAAGGTTAAGGCACGTGAATGATTAGAGTACCTAGTAGAGCATAAACTTTCAGTAAGGTAAAATCCAGACATTAAGAATACATGTCCTGGATTGGGTTAGTAAAACCCTAAAATCAGTATACTGTGCTCTTGGGATGAAACTAAAGAGGCTGAATAGAGAAAAAACCTAGCTCTGATTTGAATGTAGAAATGAACTAAGATAGATAATTAGTGCCTTAGTACCCTCTAGAAAGCTGGAGGGAGCTAGAGACTATTTAAGAAGGTGAGTCTGGTATTATGCAAAGAAAAAGTGTAAGCCAAGAGTGCCATAGAATATAATTCCTGGGATTTCATGAAATAGAATTTTCCTACAAAGGGATAGTCTAGTTAGAAGTAGAGCAACCGTATAAGAAAGTAGACCCCCTTGATGTTATAGAGAGTGAACAAGTAGAGGAACCCAGAAAAAATGCAAGTGCTTTTGAGCATAAAGAAATCTAAACTAGCGATAAAGACAGCCAGTAGTAGAGCATCCTTTTACCTAAGTAAAAAGATAGGAAAAGTAAAAAGAGAGAGAATACGTGATGGTGTTCAAGCCGAAGACATAATAGATTGAGAACAAATATCGAGTTGATGTGCTTGAGTAATTGAGAAAGCACACTTATCCTTGGCATAGATGCCTTCTAACATGATAATGTCTGAAGTAAAAATAGTCAAGCAATGCAGAGTGATCTCGGAATGAAGTAGAGGAAGAACCTATTTTCTCCGAGTATCCTACGAGAATAGGGCAAATAAAGAAAAGTAAGAGAGGAATATTGTAGATTATTGGAAAACTTGTAATATACAGGCAATAGTGGCTTTGAGCTTAGTATGAGGCTCCCATGTATTAGTGTTTGATGTTATGATTTGCTTGCAACAATGGTTATATGATATTGGGTCTGATCAACCTAGTAATAATATGACTTGAGTGTGTAGCAAACAATGATATCAATCACCAAAGTGTCCTGATAATCAAAAGGTATTCTAGTTAGTTAAAGAACGAGATGAGTCAGAAAAGAAAGGTAAAGGGATTCCAAGATTACTAAAACAATAAGAAAAGCAAGCAGAGAGGAATCTCAAGTAGATAATGTTTAGATTCAAATAGCAGGAGTTCAGTATGCATAGCTTGAGTCCCTTATAGTATCTGTAAATGAAATAGGAAAGGACTAGTGTATAGCCTCTCTCTTGCCAGAGATATTAACCACATTTAGTGTGCGAGATGCCCTAGTGCCAAGGCATTCAAAAGTAGAGTATGGGCATCGTCAGAAATTACAGGATATGAGAGGAAAAGACAGTTAAGTATAACTAGAGTAAGAAGAGAAAGCCTAAAAAAAGGGGCTGAAGTGGGAATCTGAGGATCCCATAAGGAGTGATGAATGAAAATGAAGATGCTCTTGAGTATCAATATGATGGGATCCTAGAGAATTAGAGACACAGAACCTATTTCACACGAAAAGCACGATGTACTTCTGAGTTTAGCTTCATTTATTATGAGCGATGGTTACCGGACTTAGTGAGCATGTGTTTTACTATCAGATACAGTGATCTTAGGATTTGACGTCTCCTAGAGATGAATTGCAGTAGACCCTAGCATAGCACAGCATGTTACAATAGACCCTAGCAAGGCTCTAAGAGGTCACAGTAGACCTAGGGGTCACAGTAGATCCCATAGAGTTACAGAGAGCCCCCAATCACAGCATGATAGTTCTCTAGTGAAATGACAATCTGAGATAATTTTTACAGAGTAGCTAGTCTCAGAGACCAGTATAATTTCAGTTAGCTTTTATCTCAAAGACTAGAGATCTCTTAAGGCTGGTAGACCATTGCCACAGAGATATGAAGGCTTTACTCATATAGTTAGACCACTGATTAGATCTCTTGAGAGATGAGTATAATGCATGGGATAAAGAAAGCAAGAGAGTAGCTTTCCAGAACTAGAACCAGATGAACCACTGCCTAGCAGATGTTAGCCCTGGCCAAGGGATAGAGAGATCCCTACATGTTAGACTATGTATTCAGAAAGGGGTCAGGTGCAGTTTTCACATGAGGTAAGTGGTATAGTATACCTCTAGTGATTGAAACTGTGAGTATAATTAGCATCCCACTAGAATTCAGCAGTAGTCGATGGTAGTTGCTCTTCGATGCTAGCATGAGGAATATAAGTCAGGCCTGCCAATATAGAGATGATGGACTATAAAATGCCCACTTCCAAGTGAGCAAAGAGACTAAGAAAAAGTCCTGGCCTAAAGAGACAAACGCAGTAGTAAATAGAGAAATTGGGATCATTAAAAGTGAAAAATTCCTCAAGAAGTTGTAATCCCAATAAGCAATTGAGATATGAGGCTTGTGATAGAAAGAAATGTGAATTGTAATCATGGGATAAGCTAGTAAGAAAGAACATAGAGATGAACAATGGATGGTACATGTAAATAAGTAAGAAGATAGACAGAAATCTCTAATGGCTGTAATGATCAGAAGAAAAAGATGATAAGATGCTATAAGAAGCCATTTGGAGAGGATACAGGATATTTGATATGAAACAAGTTACCTCCCAAGATGTGTGAATGAGTCCACTAAAAGGAACGTTAACCTTATGAATGGTTTAAGACTAACCGATATGATTAGTAAGATCTCCCAGGATAGGCCTCTAGAGTTAAAAATTTTTTTTCTTATTAAAATAACTAGCTAGTACTCTATAATAATAGAGCCCTCATTGAGAGCTAGTAATGAAAATTCCCTAGCTAAGAGAAAAACTCAAAAGAGTAAAACCGCTGAGAAAGTGTATAGAATCAGGAAGAAGGGAAAGAAAAGAAGCAACTAGCCAAAATATAAAAGAGTAAGAGAAAGTGCACCCCAAATTTCAAGGATAAAATTTATTTAAGGGGGGAGAAATATAATATTTGGTTCTCTGAAAACAAGAGAAAACACGAGAAATGTAAAGTATGGTTTCTCTGTAAACGAATGAAATTCACTGGATACAAAATCAAGTCCCCCGAAATGACTTAGTTAAGGTCCCAAAAAATTTGGAAAGCATTCTAGACTCCTAAAAACGAGAATCCTAGGCTCAGATGGAAAGAAAAATAGAGCTAAGATACTGAAACAATTTGGGATGAAAACTAATGAAATGTAATGGTATTTTTGTAAATAAGTGCAACTATTGAAAAAATACATATGAGGGATTTTTAAATGGAAAATTTGAGTTTCCCAAGGTTCTCAGAGGCCTTAAAAACCATGGGAAGCCCCGGGACTGGTAAAATCCTTTCGATATGCATTTTCTAACGTCAGTGAGCCTGAACTTTGACGGATTTGTTTGGTAAGGTTTTAGCTCCAAATTGAGTGATTTCAAAGGAATTTTATTAAATTGAGAACCTAAATTTTATAATGGAAAAGATAGTTATAAAAAAGGATTTAAAACGAAGCCGAAATGAAATTGCCATTACAAAAGAACAAAATTAGAATTTTTAAAAAAGTGTGTTTCTAAAAGCTCCCACAAACTTCTCCCTTTTTCTCCCACCTTCTTAAGCATGACTTCTTCTACCTAAATTATAGAAAAATAGCAATTCCGTGAGGCTCACCAAGAGAGAAAGAAAAGGAGGAAGAAAAAGGAAAGAAAGGTATGGAATTTTTTAGTTTTTTCATGCTTTCTCTTTAGCAAACCTCTTCTCCATTTTCCTTTCTTTCCTATGGTTTTATTGAAGCATATAGATCTGTTTTGAGGAAAAAACAGAGGGAAAAATTCAGATTTGAATAGAGAAGGCCAAGAAAAGTGAGAAACAAGCAAGAAAAGCCATGGAAACAAGGTAAAATCTTCATCGTATGGTAGCTACTCTCCCCCCTTCTTCTCCCTATTTCGCCCCATATATGTAGCTGCAAGAGGGCTTGAATTTTGGGCAGAACCAAGGGTGAATTCTATGAATTTAAAGGAGGAGAGTAAGAATATGCAAGGAAATTCAAGTAAAAGCCATTGATTTTCAAGATAGCAAACCTAGGATTTCATGAGCTCTCTTAAAAGTCTGATTTGATGTAATTGTTCCTAGGCCTAAATGAGTATTTGAATGAGCTCTTGAGATCCCTAGAAGGCTCCTCATATGCATCTTCTACCAAGAAAGCGAAGCAAATCCACTTGGTGTTCATAGAGTGCATAATTTCGGCCTACCAAAGGGTAGTTTTAATTTGTTCCAAGCTTAATTTTGAGTCATGTAGGATGGAAGAGGATGAAAGGAAGCCTTGGATAAATTTTAGAAGCCATGGATAGTGAGATGGTATCATAGGTTCTATATTATGGCTTAAAGAAGCAACACCTAGCTACACTCCTTGATTTGATTGTATGATGACTCCAAGAGGTTTAAATGGAGTCAACAATCATAAATAGATGGAAAGAATGGAGCCAAGATGATATTTTCCTAAGGTTGCTTCATTAAGTGTATTATGGAACCATAAAAGAGCCTTATGAGTCACCTAGCTTTTCTAGTGGATGTATAGCCTTAGAATTTAATTTTAGAGTATAATTAGCTTCCATATGATGTGTCTAGGCCAAGAGAAATGATCTCCACCTACTTGAGTGTGTGAAGTCAAGGGAGAGGACTCAAGGCTCAAGGAAATAGTGTGTAAATGCAAGTAAGGTAGCTCACTCCTCCTTCTCTTATGCATGAATGTATGCTTGACTTGTCTTTGAATGTATGTATGTATGTTTTAAGCTATTAAAAGTGTTCTAGCATGAGCTCTTATTCCATGGTACCATGATGATGGATTATGTCTTCAAATGATGTTTATGATATTTGCTTGGGTTTGTTTGAGTGTGCAGAGGCCAAGAACTCTTAGCTATGGTGAGGATGAACCAAAGAACCCTTAGAAATGGTTAAGACAAAGCAAAGTGTCTCCCATGAGTGAGGCTGAGCCAAAACCTCCTTAAAAAATGGGTGAGATAAGTCCAAAATCCATAAGTGAATGGGTGAAGCTAATCCACCTACTTGACAAGCCTATGGATACTTTATGTGCCTTACTTACATGCTAAGATTGCTTATTGAATGATCATGTTATCTATTATGCTTGCACATGCATTTTCAAGACTTGTTTTGCATCTTTTATATGTGATTGAAAGGGAGATGAGTTATTGGGATTCTTTGAATCTCATTCCCTCCTCTCCAATATTCTAACATGCTAGGTGGACTAAATGGATAAGGTAATGGGAGCCAACAACTTGGAAGATAAAAGATTGACAACTATTTGCATAGATTTTGCTTCTTTATGGCCATATGAGTGTCAAATGTTGTAATCTATTATTGTATATGCCCTATGACCTTATGAACATATATAATTATGCTAATGTATTATGTACAAATGAGATTTAATGGTATATGCATGATGTAATGCAATTTGACCATGGGATGGCAAGACTAGCTTTGTGTAAACTTATGCATGGCATGGGGTGAGAGAGTGAGCTTGCAAATTCTGGGTTTATGCACCTTTGAAACAAGTTTAGAGAGTTATTTTGGTACATTCCCACATGCTCAAGTGGCCACACAAGCTTAGAAAGCAAAATTGGACACTTTGAGGCTAGTTGAGACTGTGAAAATGACCAAATTGGAACCTTATAGTACAAACTAACCAAATAGATGAATCTTCCCATGAAATTTGGCAGACATGTAGAGCCCATTGAGAGCTTTTTGGGAAGTTAAAATTTAGAAAAATTAAAGCTCTATAGAATTAATTATAAATTTTCAAAATTGAGATTTTTTTGTTGTTTTGGTGCATGTACTATTGATATAGTCAATTTTGTGTTCTATGTTATCTAATAATCAAATGGTGTCCAATGCTTGTGAAATTTTACAAGCATAAACTAGAGGTTATAAGCTTTCTGTGGCCACTAAGATCACCTTATTTGGAGGTATGAGCAGAGAGTTATGAATTTTTGAAGTTTACTATTAGTACCAGTAGTGCCACTGGACCTCCTGTAACACCCTAAAATTAATTAAGGTGTTAATCATGGATTTGGGTTAATTAAGAATAATTAATATAGAATAGTTAGGTAAGTTAAGTGAATAAAAATTTTAGAAAGATAAATTATTAATATGAGTTTAAGATTTAATTGAGTTAGAAACCCCATCTAGGCCCCAAATTAAATTAAGTAGGCCAAGGTTAGGAACTAATGGAGGCCCAATAATTTTAGGTGCAGACCCAACCTTTTATGGTGAGACTTGGCCTAAGAGAGAGTATCTAGTGATGGGCCAATTCAATTTAATGAATTAGAGACCCAAGACTCAACTTGCATAAGCTCTTATAAATAGCCCGATAACCTCGTGCAGACCCAATCAATTGAGTTCTTCAAACTTGGTTTAACCTAATTGAAATTCTGCAGCCCAACACATGAAAGCTGGCCCAATAAGGCTTAAATCTAAAACCCACTTGGAATTGGACCTTTAGGTTAGCCCATGGCCCATGTTAGACCTAAATTAAACCCAACTAAAACCCTAAACACATCAGCCCCTCCACAATTTACTGAAACATGAACACGAGGCATTTTCGCACCTTGAGAGGGAGGCTAGGGTTCTAAGCAAGAAATCCACCATTTCTCACTTCTAAGCTTAAAATCAGCCAAGGTACTTATTATATAACTTAATCCCATTCTCTTTTTCTTCATTTTAGTCTGATTAATTTTCATTTGGAACATTTTCACCATACCCAAAATTTGAAATATGATTGTTTGGGATTTTCTTGGTGAAATTTCGTAGGTTAGAACTAAGAGTGTTTTAGGTAAGTATAAACTTTTCATTTTGATGTATTTTCCACTAGTTTAAGACCCCTATAGTAGACTTGTAGTATGAGCCTTAATTTTGTGTGAATTTTCCTATAGTTTGGAATGATATTATTATGTTTCTAGTTTAGGGAAGACAAAACCCGAAATTAGAGGCTTTTAGTGATTAGGTAATTGTCCCTTAGGTAACTATTAGTAATTTCATTCTTTAAGCATTGGGTTATTACCATAAATGATGAATGGGGTAGTAATGGACTAATATAAAGTGATAATCTTCTGATATTGTGATTATAGGAGGATTTTGGTACCACTGTTAGCTTCCTAACCTATCTACAAGTGAAGTAGTTGGGGTTCATGCTAATTCCATGCATATGTCTGTTTTAATTTTGTATTTGTTGCATGATTTTAATTTTGATGCTAAATGAATTGGTTGGCCATCTGTTATAAGTAATTGGACCTTGTGAGTCCATGGTGGAGTTGTGGTGTGGCTATCACCCATGCATATGGAATTGTGATTGTTAGTATAGGATAATAATCATAGATAGCCTAATTGTTTCATTTACTGACATAGCTGGTATATTTTCTTATGCTTAAATGAAATCATGCATATATGTTAATTAAACTAGAATATATGAATGGAATTTGCCTTAGTTACTGAGATTTGCATCTCACCCCATTTCATAAGATCATACTTTTAGGTAAAGGCTCTTCAAGTAAGGATAAGGGGAAGCAAGTGGATGAAAATCCATGAGTTCCAACCATATGTGGAGAAGGCTACACTTAGACTAGTTTAACTAGAATATATGTTAAATTTTGTATTCTTTTTGTATAGCATTATCATGTAATCATGTTGCCAAGTATAGGTGTTTGTATTTTCATTACTTGAAATGTATCTATTGAGGAGTTAGGCCTCATTTTAGCTGATATGGGTTGTATGAACTTATAGCATCTGTTATGAACTTTGTTGAACCTATGATATTGTTTACTATTTGGGAAATATAATTATGTGATACATTGGATGTAGACCTGAATTAGTGATGCATGTAATCTTTAATGGAATATATATTCTTTGTTGGTAGCTTGTGAAATTCTGCTGTTATTAATCCATGAACTTGCTGACATAGGGTAGTTGGAGGAGTAGAAATTAACACTTAAGCCTTGAACTAATAATGATATATCATCTGGGTAAATTAGGTTAATGAAAGGTATTGGAACCCTACAAATTAAGGTAGAGGGGCCCTAGGGTGTCATTGGAGGTAGAGTGGAGAGTATGAGATAAGATTTTAGAAATTGTAAGATTAGAAGGCATTTCGTCATGGCCAATAGAGGTGAAGTTGCCCAAGGGGAGGTTTAAAGAGCAATTTGTCATGCCAAAAAGTGGAATTAGTCGCGGTGAAATGTGAGAGGCTAAACTAGAAGTCATCCAAAGGATAATTTACTGTGATGAACTTTTATAAAAATGTGTCAGGCATTCTAGAGAGGAATTAGCCATAATGAAAGGGAGAATTGGCCGCAGCTAATAGAGAAAGACGAGTAAGGTGGGCTCCAGGAGGTCTCCTCGCTGCGACGCCATGTAGGCTAGCCATAGTGAAGCTCCAACCGCGATGCAAGGACATTTAGCCATGGCTAATGATCCCAAATTCTCATTCTAACCTAGAAACTTTGATTTTTCCCATGGTAACCTCAAGGGATGACTTAGAAACATTAGTAAAAGATTCTTGTGAGTTGCAATTAATGGGTAATAGAATCAAAGGCTTATAAATGAGGGTTTATTTCTCTTGTGTACATGAATGTGTGTAATTATTTGGTTGATGACTCTAATAACATTAAGGTTCAAATTTCCCTACATTTTTCAAATGTAATTAGTTGTAATGACTTTCAACCTTGATTTATGATTATTATTCGCATACTTAACCTTAATTATGATTATTAGAAGTTATGGTCATCACACTTCCAGTACTGTTCCATCATAATTCAGTTCCTAGATGGTCTTGGCATGGTCTAGAGATATTTGTACCTTAAATTTAACATATGTAGATTCTCAAATTGACCAAATTTGCATGATTTGGATTTTTTTAGAAATAGTTATGAATTTCCAAAGTTTATGATAGTAACCTGTAACAGTAGCCCAGAAAACTGAGACCTTGGGTACTTTTCGAATATCAAACGTCTTCTTCTTGATGTTAAATGACTTGGAATTATTTTTTGTATAAAGTAGACATCTATAGCTTTCCAAAATGGTAAAGAATGCATGATTTCAATTTTTCTAGAATTAGCTTTCCATAATGGTAAAGAGGGAGTGTTTTAATTCCTTTCAAGCTTAGTTTTACATCATGTATGATGGGAGAGTATGAGAGGAAGCCTTGAAAAAATTTTAGAAGCCATGAATAGTGAGATGATATCATAGGTTTTATATTATGGGTTAAAGAAGCAACACCTAGCTAGGCTCCTTGATTTGATTGTGTGATGACTCCAAGAGGTTTAAATGGAGTCAAGAATCATAAATGAATGGAGAGAATAAAGCCAAGATGATGTTTTCTTAAGATTGCTTCATTAAGTGCATTATAAAACCACAAAAGAGCCATATGAGTTACCTAACTTTTCTAGTGAATGTATGGCTTTAGAATTTGATTCAAGAGTATAATTGGCTTCCATATGATGTGTCTAGACAAAGAGACACAAGCTTCACATCATTGTGAGTGTGTAGCTGAGAGATAGAGCATAATTCCAGAGAAAAAGTGTGCTTGTATGGCAAAGGTAGCTTTCTCCACTTTCTCTCATGCATGAATGTGTGCTTACCTTGTCTTTGAATGTGTGTATGTGTGTTTTAAGTCAAGAAAAGTATAGCATATGCTTTTGTTCCATGGTACCATGATGCTGTAATATGTTCTCAAATGATGCCTAGTATATGTGCTTGGGTTTGCTTGAGTGTGGTGAAGTCAAGAACCCTTAGCCATGGTGAGGATAAGCCAAGAACCCTTAGAAATGGTTAAGACAAAGTAAAGAGTCTCCCAAGAGTGAGGTTGACTCAAAACCTCTTAGAGAAAAACGGGTGAGGCAAGACCAAAATCTATAAAAGAATGGGTTAGGCTAATCCACTTACTTGGCAAGCTTATATATGATTTGTATGACTTCTTGAATGCTAAAGATGCCTCTTGAATGATCGTATGATTTCAAATGCTCATGCATGCACTTTAGACAATGGATTTGCATTCTTTATGTGTGATTGAAAGGGAGATAAGATATTGGAATTCTTTGAATCTCATTCCCTCATTTCCAATGTCTTAACATGCTAGGTGGAGCAAATGAATATGGTAATGGAAGCCACCAAGTTAGGAGATAAGAGTTTGACATCAAAATATTGGTGATTGTGCCCTAGGCCAATCATTGTATTGCAAATATTGTACTTTATTAAGAAATAAGAGTTTTCTTTTATTACATTATTATATTGTTTGCATGTTCTATATGATAATATCTTTAGATAAATCATATGGATTATCCTAAATATCCCTAGTCGATCATCATTGTGGGAACGATGATAAACTAAGACTAGTATGATTTTGATTTATGATTATGTGTTAATCATGTATATAGATACGAATCAAAATCATCAACATTTGTTAGAGAACAAGATGCTGGATCGACCTGCCATAAGATAGCTACATAGATTAAGTCATAAGCATATCTTATGTATAACCGTATCACCGAGCCCTTAGACTTGAGATCACCATAGTTTCTAACATGAGGAACACTATTTTTGGCATAGTCAAAAGTCATCTTTTACCGAGTGATCATAAAGGCTATGATCGGGTATAGTGGAATTTATGTCGAAGAATATGAGTGGTCAAGATAGGATTTGTCCCTCTGAGTAATAGAGAGATATCTCTGGGGCCCTCGATAAGTAAGACTGAGAAATGTATGGCCGTGTTCGAATGGAAGGGTTTCCATTTGTACTGTCAGTTTGCACGTAGATCAAGAAAGTGAAGATTAAGTAAGATAAGGATGACATTTTCATGCCTCATACTTGATCCAGATATCGTATGACAAAAGGGATGTGATAAGGTTATATGACAAGTTGCATCGGATCACCGATCCCTATATGATTTGGGTAGTCACAATGTCTAGAGAGAGGCCGCTTGTGACTTGTGAGTCAAATAGTGTTATTAACCCACTGCCAACATCATATGGGCCTACAAGGTCGCACACAAGAACAAATCAACTCGAGCTAAAATGTCCAAATTCATTAAATCTGAAATTGCGTCTAGATTCAATGAATGTCACGTTTAATCTAGGGTGGAAGAATTTTATAAATAAAAAAATATATATTTGATATATATATATAATTTATAAAATTTGAAATAGATATATATATTTATATATTCAAAAAATATATTTATCCTTCAATTAATTTAAATCAATTAGTTTTAAATTCAAAATCTATATGATAGATTTAAATTTAAACTAATATGATAATTTAAATTTAATTTATGAGATAAATTAAAATTGAATTAAGTTCTAGATTTATATTAAATAATTAGTTAAAATTTAAATTTATTAGATAGACTTAAATTTAAACTAATCTATTTAATTCAAATTTGATTTCATTTGATTTGATTTAAAATAATGTATTTTAAATTAATCAAATATATCTGAAACCCTAATAAAATACCTCTAGAAAAAGGTAGGATGCTTGGATTTCCTAGAACTACAGAATAAAAAAAAAACCCTTAGAAAGAGAAAGCGTACGGACACTGTACGGACATCATATGGACGCTTAGAGAGAGAAGGCATACGAACACTGTACAGATGCCTAGAGAGAGAAAGGGATAGGAGAGTGTCTTTTCTACCAAGAATGTGTGCGGACATTGGTAAAAGGCACTGGCACGCCGTTCGAGTTGAGCATTTGTTCGTGTGGATACCGGTAGAAGGAGTAGATATGTAGATCATTTCCCAAGATCCAACAGAAAAAGTAAATATTTCTAGATTTACTCGATGTAAACAACATTGATGGATCCATGGGAAGGGATTCAGGGTTTTAATTTTTCGCTGTACATCCTGAAAATTCCCAACACAAAATGCCTAGTTTTGTCTCTTTTGTAGCCATACACATGCAATATGATGTAATCCTATGATGGAATTGTTATGTAATCATTTAAACATGTGTAATTACTCATATATATGATGCATGAATGAGAATTAATACCATATGCATGCATGATTTGGGTATAGAATGACAAGACTAGACATATGCATTCTTATGCATATCATAGGGTTAATAAGTGAGTTTAGAAATCTAGGTTTGTGCACCTTTGAGACAAGTTTAGAATGTCATTTTGGTGCATTCCCACGTACTTAAGTGGTTATGGTTGTCTTGGAGCTCAAAATGGACCATTTGAACCCTTTGTAAGACTTAAAAATGACCATTTCACAATCCAATGTCAAGATCTGACCAAATGAATGAATTTGTTCATGAAATTTGGCAGACATATAGATCTTATCCAAAGATTTTTGGGAAGCTAAAGACCAAATTATGTGGAACTCTTTGGAATTAATTATGAATTTCCAAAGTTGGCATTTTTTTGCTGAACTGATGCAGACACTATTCCTATAGTCAGAAAGTTGGGTTATGTTATTTGAGGATCAAATGATGTCCCATGCTAATAAAATTTTACAAGAATAAACTAGACATGATAATATTTCCATAGCCATCAAGATCACCCAAATTGGACCTCTGAGCAGAGAGATATGAATTTTTGAAATTAGAGGATAGTATTAGTAATGACAGTCGACCTCTAGTATTGTTCCATCAATTTCCGGTGGCTAACAGCCTCTGTTATGGTAAAGATTTATTTTTGTCATAATGGTATAGTGTAGCTAGTTTTGATTTTTATAAAATTAGTTATACTTTTTCAAAATTTAGACACAGAATTTGGAAATCCTACCTGAGGCTGCACCATTGCATTTCATGCATTCCATCCCCTTGCACGAGTTCTAGGCCACTTCTTGGGATGATTATAAGTTGTATTTGTATATTTAAATATGACAATGAGATGGATAAGTCCATATGGCTCATGGGACACTGAATGAAAATTTTACCTGTGACGTAACGCAATTTAATATATATTTTTAATGCTTTTTCCTTAGCAAACATGTATGATCCAAGGAAGGGAACTTAGAAATGAGGTAAGATAAGCTTAGTAAATATGGTGTTACAACAACGATCCTGACCAAGTTACACTTGATCATCTTATAGCAAGTTCTAAGCACCTAGCGTAAGTAAGTCTAAATCTCTCTCCCTTTATGGCTTTTTTTTTTGTTATGTTTTATATTTATCTCTTTTTTTCTTTTTCTTTTCTTCTTCTTTCCCCCCTTTTTTTCCTTTTTTTTAAAGCACCAATAGTCGACTAATAAATTTTATGTTAGTTTCCTTTACTTCTTAACTTTCAATTTGTTTATAGAATAACTCCCAAATGCTTAGTTTAACTCTCCTCAACAATTAGCGTCAAGAGCTACACAAAATTCCACTTAGCTAACCTTATAGTATTTATTCCACTAATTGCAACATAGGTAAATAACCTTACTTCATAAAAGAGTTTCATTTGTCCTTTACTCACAATTTCCCACATTTCTTTAGTCGAACCTTCATAATTAAAGCGAGTCTTTCCTTTTATAAGATCATCTAGTCTAGGTTTCTAGTTCTTATGTCTAACTATCTCATAAAATTATTGTGCACATTATATCCTCATTTATTGTCCGTAAAAAAAAGGTCTATTATTTCCATTAGATACATGAATTATCCTCTCTTCTCTAGTCCATACCCAAGTTTCCCCTTTTTTATCCATCAATGTTTCCAAAGGTTAGAACTAATGTAAAGTCTGATCTTACAACTAATCTATTTAAGGCATTCAAACACTCTAAGGTCACCTTCCATCTAATCAAAATCAAACATAATCTCTTAAGTGAGAATAAACATGATCCTTCAAGTTTAGGTTATATTCCTTTATAAGGCTTGATTTCAAGGGTGAAAGCATCTTGTCTAGAGCATCAAAGTAATATTTTAAGACCTAAGAATGAGTTTCCTTAAATCTTACAAGCCATAGCTTAGGTGGATGCTTTATTAGATGATATAGCTTCAACAACTTGCCTACAACATTAAAATTTCCAATTCATGGTAGTGGTTCATTATAGGCAATCTAATTGTCGTCCGTAGGTGTAGCCAATATAGGCAAAACCTTTAATATACCTCTTCTCTCTCTCTCTCTCTCTTATTCCCCCTTTTTTTTGTTCATGTCTTGCACAGGCGAAGGCACCACCACAATCACATACATGCGATTCCAATGACTACCACGATCGATAGATCCAAGTGTTTCATCTTAGTTTTCCACTACTACAAGCATTAGTTGTCAACTTAATGGCATCTATACTTGTTTGATGTCAATTGAACATCTCTTTGGGTCTTATACCATTATATAGTCCCAAAAGACTACTCCTTTGTATCCTTTACACTTAACTAAGGTATTTTCACACAAGTATAATCATACTTCAACTAGCATACTACTCACCCTTTCCAAGATGTACCAATTTCCCTCTAACTTCCTCACATATAGCTAAGTTTTTTTAGTAATATGTTATAATTTAGAGGTTCATAAAAATCCCTAAAGAGTAATAAGATAATATCTTATCAACAAGATCTAAGATCTTGTTAACAAGAACTTGCATTTAGTAGGGTGAAAATCTGAGACCTTGTTTACAAGGTTTTCTAATGATAAGTACAAGGTCTTTTAATAGTAAACTATAGCATATAGTATGTGAGGGTACGACAATTTTTTTATGGGTCTTTGTACAATGGTCTGTGTCAGCCACAACTAATTCTTTTGCTCCCAAAGGTTTTTAGGTCTCAATTTATATCTGACTATTGGGAGTTAAACTAACATAACAAGGAGGCTTAGTGCGTCTTTTCATTATCAAGCATTCCCTAAATATTAACGGATCAAGTAGGGATTCCCAGTGAGAGAACTCAAGTATCATTTACCACTAGTGTTTCACCCTTCCTCGTCAATCATTATACTAAAGTTTTATTGTAATAATATAAGTTAATTGCATTACTACCACCTCTCATTCATTTGCCCCGGGTTATTATTCTAGATTAGGGAGTCCTCTTTCAAAATTTGGGAGTTTTACTATTAGAGCAAATACTAGTCCATCTCGAATTCCCAATGTTGTCTCCATTCCTTAATCACACCATACGTGATACATGATAATAAGACTACTAATGGTGTTATTAGACTTTGCCTTCAATATTAGCAAGCAATTCTTTTCTGTGGCCATACACATACTCATCACCCCATGATGACTGTATCTCAACCACTTGTACGCACACATGTACCATTTTATTCTCTTTTTAGGCAGATCCTTCCTATCAAGATCTCCTATTTACCTTCTAGGTAGAAAGTCTACTTAGTCTAGTTTGACGCCAATTTGGTGGTCAAAATTCATCAAATCATATGGTAAGTGGTATGCCCTGCATGCCCCTAGCACTGAAATACCAGTGGATGAGCACATCCCACGTGCCTTTAGTACCAAAGTGCTATAGAATCTTACCTTACACTCCCTGAGTGTATCATGAATGTAAAGTGCCTCTAACCACCACCCAAATGCACGTTAACACATAGCATAAGTAAACTGAATCATACAAAAGAGAGAACATGCATAAGTACCACTTGCTTATACACCTCCCTCTTATCACACTAGGGCTTTTCTCCCTTATCACAAATTCCACTCTTGTCTAGGTACATTAAGGAAGGAACCTCAAAGCTCTCTCAAGATTTCTTCCAAAACATTATCTCCCTTAATCTCTTACTTTAAAGTCGCTATCCCTCATTTAGAAATGGATTTTGCAATTCTAAGGGTTTCTTGCCCTCCTTCCTTGTCATCATTAACTAAAGATAGCTTACTTACTCCAATAGTTTGAATGAAACTATTCAAAATGTTATTTATCTCTTATTGCCCTTATTCATTAGGCCCAAGTCATGGTAGCTAGGATCGAGTAATCACGTTCTTTATTAATCGGGATCAAGCAAGTAGGTTAGGACCTCTGTACCTATAAAGCCTCAACCTTGGGGACCTTTCAAAGTCTATATAGTTCTAACTCATTATGGATTGTATATCACTTCATATATTTAGTCAATCACACTTATTTATAATACACTAGTTCCTAACTTCCATTGTTAATTTCCTAATCGTAAGTAAAGTTTATATCTTACCTTTCTGTAAGGTTTTTTTTTATAGCTAGTTAGGTATTTTACTTTGTACCATTGCCCTCTAAGTTCTCATTATCACTCTAGATGGCCCTTGAAAAGCTTAGAATTTCACTTATATAAAGAATTGCTACTTTTGTTACAATCAGTTAACTATTTCGATAGGCCAGTCAACTAGTTAGCTGTACTCTAGGAGCACTCTCCCTTAATTTTTAAAACTCTAATGGCATTTGTCTACTTGATTTACCTAGCTAATCCATCATTATCCACTTCAAGATTTAAGTGTTGATTTTTACTCACGAAACTATCATACATAAGCGAATTCCATAATTTAGTGATAGCAAGAGTGTTCCAACCACAAGGAGCGTAGGGCTAATGCTTAATGTTCATACAAGATTAAGTCACTCATTTATTGTTAGCCAATTACAACCATAATGTTCAATTCCATGATAATTATATTACATGTACAGTCTCTATACTTGGCAATTCATAATGCAATGCGGCAATTATATAAAACTAGTAATCTAATTACATAATACAATCTAACAAGGTTTCCAAACCTATGTACTACCAAATCATATAATAAGCTTCTACTAGTTTTTCCTTGCCACTAAGAGGTCCAGTCCCTGAAATGTTAGCCCACAATTGGAATGAGATATACAATCTCAGTAAAAGAGGTAAATTCCATATATATGTACAGATTAATCAATATAATATATCATCCATACCAAAATCATCAATTCAATTTGCAAATGTACTGGTTGAGCTACTAATGACTACTGTCTTATACCAGCAATCACACATAATATGTTAATGGCCAATAATATCAGGAAAGGTCTATCCACAACACCTACTCCATAATGAGCACAACCAAGGCTCAATACATCTGGGGTCTGATCATAACTTAGTGCCTAATCAAAGCACATGCATGGGTCCAAATCACAATCGTAATTCAAGTAGTCAACCAATTATTTAGCATTTCAAAATTAAGCATGTGTAACAAATATCAAATTAATATGAGCATATACATGGAATTAAGAAAAATAACCTTGGTTACCTCCATGAAGCTAATTACTCTTCCTCTAGCTACCACCATGATCCAAAGCATACCAAGCCTAACATAAGCATGATTATCATCATTATTCAACTACCATTAGCAAGGAATTTCCCTATCCATAGATTAATCTTAACAAGGATACATTGAGAACCCAAGCTTCCTAAGGGTCTACTGCACCAATTCAAGGTCAAGACATCAAAGCTCATAATGGTTCACTCCCCACATCTCTATTTTCACACATATACAAGCTATGCACCAAAAGTTAATTCAAAAGCTACAAATTTAGCACATACACTTCACAAGAGAAGGAGAAACACTTACCTATACACCCAAGAGGTTAAATGAATTGGGTTGAGCCTTAACTACCAAAAATACACCATGGGCTATTCTAAAATTCGAAATTGAGTCATCAAGCCTAGAATTTCATTGTTTCACCTTCATCTCCTTGTAATTTTGCACAATAGCATAACCCATTATGAAAATCAATCCTTTGGGACATTTTTCAGCAAAATAATACACAAAATGGGAGGGAAATGCTTACCCAATTACCCCTTTAACTTCTAACTCTAAAAATCTTGCAAGAAAACACCCAAACAGCAAATTTCAAATTTGAGAAGAAGGTGAAAATACCTAAAACCATAAACTAATTGGACCAAAAAGAAGAGGAGAATGAGAGAGACATGTTTTATATAGATTATCTTACCCAAATATTCCCCTAGAAGTGACAAATGGTGGAAGAATGTAGAAAAACCCTAGGCCCTCTTCTCAAGTACGAATATGGAGTCATCCTTGGCTAAAAAATAAGTGGATATGCAAACTAGGGAAGTGGGGTATAGATATGTTAGGGTTTTTGATGGATTTGGCTTGACCTAAAAGCCCAAAATCCAAGTAGGTTCAGAATTTAGTTTGTTGGGCTAGAGTATATGGACTTATTTGAATTAGGTTTGCACATGATTATAATTGGACCTTTAAGAAATAGAATTAGACTTTCTTATGACCAAAAGTGGGCTTCTATACTTAGTTCATGGCATAAATAAGTTAATCATAAGGCCCAAATTAAATTTCCATCTCCCTTTAGTTAATTTCCTAATTAAACCCATAACTATAATTAATATATCTTCACCCAACAATAACCAAACATGATTATTAGCTCAAAATGCTTAAAATAAACCCATTTCTTTAGAAACCTTATTTTCCTTATTTTTCTCAAATCCTTATATTAACTTTTTAATTTGTTGTAATTATCCTTAAGTAATTTTGGGTTTTACAATTCTTTCTCTGGTTTAGGGCAAAAATAAAATAAGCCAAATGAAGAGAAGAGTGGGGCATAGGGTATATATATAGTTAGGTTTCAAGAATTGTTTCTAAAAATTTCAATTATGTCCCTTCAACTTGGCATTTTCATTTCTAGTTCATTTTAGCTCTATTTTGAGAATTGTCTTTTTCATCCTAAAATTTAGGTCCTCAATCTTATAAAATGCCTTTAGAATCACTCAAATTTGAGCTAAAACCTTCTAGAACGAAAGGGTCAAAGTTCAAGTCAATTGATGTTAGAAAATGTACTCTATAGGGGTTTTAACTGTCCCAGGACTTCCCACGGCTTTTAGGGCCTCTAAAAACCCCAGAAAACTCAAAATTTTCATTTAAAAAGCCCTCCTATGAGTATTTCAAAATTTATCCAAAATTACAAAAATGCCACTATGTTACTTAGCTGTTTCGTTAAATTCTATCTGGTTATTTTAGCCTCTGTTTCAAGGCACCTCTTGCCTCTTAATTCCATTACTTAATGTATAGATCATTATTGTAATTTTTTTTTGATTTTAACTAATTCATTTTAGAGGACTTACTTTGAAAATGAATCCATTTCTATTGTTTTATGAAAACTGGACATTACAAATACACATACAAGCATCCAATGACATACATATGACCAAAAATGCATACAAGAAAGAGTGGAGAGCTACCTTTGGAATACAATACAATTTTTCCCTTGGTTATTCTCTTCCCTTTTTGGCCACACACCCATAATTAGATGGAACTTGATTCCTTTGGCCTAGACACCACAAATATGATTTAATCATACTCTTGGAGCAAGCCATAACATTAAATACACACCAAGGAAGCATACTTAGTTCAATGGCCACAAATTAGTTCCATAAATGGCTTAATGAAGCAACTATTATAATTTAAGCTCTTGGCTTCATTTTCTTCTTATATCTAGGCCTCTTGGTTCCTTTTAGACTCCTTGAAGTCATTACAAATTCATTTCTAAGGGTCTAGATACAAGTTGCTTCTTAAGGCTATATTATGGAACCTATGCCTCCAACTCTCAATCTATGACTTCTAAATTTTTTCCAAGGCTTCCTCTCATCTTTTTCCATCACATAAAGTCCCAAACCAAGTTTAAAATAAATTCAAACACTTTCTAGCTCCTCCATCTGTCCTAGGCCAAGATGTAATGTCCAGTTTTCATTAAATGACGGAAACAGATACGTTTTCAAAGCAAACCCCTTGAAATGAGTTATTTAAGACAAAAAAAATTCTAAATAATGGAAAATAAGGATTTAAGCCCTGAGTTACCTAGAAACGTGGGCTACAGTGATTCAAACAATTTACCGAAAGGCCAGTGGTATTTTCATAAATAAGTGTAATTTTGGAAAAACACACAGGAGAGCTTTTTAAATGAAAATTTTGAGTTTTCCAAAATTTTTAGAGGCCCTGAAAACCATGGGAATTCCCGAGATAGTTAAAACCCCTTCGGTGTAGGTTTTTTAATATCAATTGACCCAAACTTTGACTGGTTTATTTGGAAAGATTTTAGCCCTGATTTGAGTAATTCCAAAGGCATTTTACTAAATTGGAAACCTAAATTTTATAATGAAAAATATGATTCTCAAAAAGGAGCTAAAACAAAAATTCCATGACGAAGGGATGAAATGAGAATTTTTTGAATTCTTTTGTTCTTGAAGCTTTTTAAACTCACACCTTCTTTTGCTCTAATTTTCCATTGTCTTTCTTCTACCCAGAATAGAGAGGAGAACCAGTTCTTTTAGGCACACAAGAGAAGCAATCTTGAAGGGAGAAAAAGCCAAGAAAAGATAGGAAATTCCATAGAAAATTTAGCTTTTTTTTAGCAAGTTACTTCTCCTCCTTATTTCTATGGGTTTGATGGTGTTTTTAAATCTGTTTTGAGGGCAGACTAGAGGTGGAATTTTCAGATTTGATGAGGGGAGGCTAACCAAGTGAAAAACAAACCAAGGAAAACAAGAATCTAAGGTATTTTTGCTACTTCCTAAGCTTAAGTCTCCTTGCTCCTCTTCTTTTCATTTCCCCACATGTAAGACCAGCCATGAGGGATTAAATTTTTAGCCAAACCAAGAATGAATCATATGAATTAGGGTGTGGGAATTTAAAATATGCAAAGAAAATCAAGTAAGAGCCATTGATTTTCAAGTTAGCAAAGTGTAGGATTCTTGAAGAGTTTGTAAAATCTGTTTTTATTCATAAATTTCCTAGGCTATGTGTGTAACACCCCATAATTAATTAAGGTGTTAATCACGGATTAGATTAATTAGGAATAATTAATATGGGTTGAGATTTAATTGAGATAGAAATCCTATCTAGGCTTAAATTAATAGATCATGATAAGAGGCTAATGGAGGCCCAAAATCCACCTTGTATAGACTCTTCTAAGTGGACCCAATAACCCTTGTGCAGACCCACATTCTTGAGCTCTTCAAACTTGGCCCAAACTTAATTAAACTTCAGCAACCCAATGTATAAGAGCTGGCCCAACAAAAATCTGCAGCCCAACACTCTAAAAACTGGCCCAACAAGTAAAAATCTGAAGCCCAAGTGAAGATGGACCTTGGAGCAACCCATGACCCATATTTGACCCAACTTAAACCCTAATACTCCAGCCACTTTCTCACACTTGCTGAAACACAAAACACAAAGAGAAAATTTGGAGCTTGGAGAGGAGGCTAGGGTTGGGGGCACTAATTCTGCATTTTCTCACATTTAGAGCAAGATTCAGCCAAGGTAATAGTTATACAACTTAATCCCCTCATCTTTCTATTTAATTTGGTCCAATTAGTTTTTCATTTGGAGCATTTTCATTCTACCCAAAATTTGAAATGTGGGAGTTTGGGAACTTTCTTGGTAAAATTCGTAGGTTGAGGTTATGGCTGACCTTGGGTGAGTTTAAACCCTCCATTTTGATGCTTCATTTGTTAATTTGAGACCCCCATAGCTGACTTATAAAATGGGTATTAATTATGTACGAATTTGCTTAGGATTTTAGGTGGAATATTGAGTTTTCTGGTGGAGGACAATTTAATCCAAATTTGGGACTTATAGTGGCTGAGTAAGTGATTATTAGGTAGTCATTAGCATATTAAATTCTTTGGGTATTGATTGTAACTGTTAATGATGAATTAGAGTAGTAATTCTATGATGCTATGGTTATAGGAGGATTTCTACACCATTGGTGACTGTTGCAAGTGTCTACAAGTGAGGTAATCGGGTTATATTAATTCCATGTATATATTTGATTTAATTTCATATGTTGTTGTATATGAATGATTTGAAATGTTGAATGAATTGATTGGCTATCCGTTGAATTGTGATTGGACCTTGTGAGTCCATGGTGGAGCTGTGGTGCGGCTGCCACCCGTACATGTGCTTTGATCGAGCACCGGGTTGTGATCAAACCCAGATGCACTGAGCCCCAGTTGTGCTCAATAGGGAGTAAGTGCCGTGGACGGGCCTCTCCCGGTGTTAATGAACTTTAACATGTGATAATACGATTGCTAGTATGGGATAGTGATCATGATAACCTAATTGTTTCATTTGTTAATATGACAGATATGATTCTGATGTTGATTTTGATTTATGCTTATATGCTAATTAAACTGGATATATGATGGAATTGCCTTAGTTACTGAGATTTATATCTCACCCCGTTTTATGGGATTAATATTTCAGGTGAAAGTTTCTCGGGTAAGGATAAGGGTAAGCAAGTGGATGAACATCCATGAGCTGAGGCCGAGTGTGGGGAGCTACACTTGGTCTGAGTAGAATAGGGTAGATGCAATTTTGTTATTAGTTTACATAGCATCATCATGTAATCATATTGCCAAGTGTAGGTGTTTATATTTTGTTTGATGGAAATGTAAAAGGATTCAAGTCTCATTATAGTTGAATATTAATGTATGAATTATAGCATTATATATATGTAGTTTTGCTGAAATTGTGATATGGATCACCATATGGGAATCGTAGTCATATGATGCCTTGGATGTAAGCTATGGTTGAATGGAATCTCTATGGAATTTGCATGGGATGTAAATTGCTGCTAATGCATGTGATCTTGTTGTCATATATTCTTGAATTTGCTTATATGAGCTAGTGGAACAAGTAGGAAGTAGCATTTAAGTTTTGCAATGGTAATGGAGGGATTGATGGGTAAATAGGGTAGATAAACACCATTAGGATCACATAAAACAAGGCAAGGTGGACCTAGAGTACTTCTAAGATGAGATTTAGAGTGTAGGGGGCAAAATTTGGGTAATGGGGCCACAGGAGGGAGTCTCGCTGCGGCCAAGAAGGCTTTGCCACGGCCAAATGAGAGACAGAGTCAAAAGGCGCCGCGGCACAACGAACCCCGCCGCGGCACAAAGGAAAAAACAATAGTCTGGGAAGTGACAGTGGCAAGGAGCACCGCGACCTGGGTAAATCTTGCCGTAGCGCGAAGTGAAAAAAATTGCCCAGGAGGGTAACAGAACCAAAACTCACCGCGGCGCATCATGTTCTGCCGCGGCGTGAGTCGAGAAAATTAAATAAGGGTTGGACAGAAGCAAAACTCGCCGCGGCGCGAATATATTGTGCCAAGGCGAGAATCCTGGGAGTTGAGAGCAGTAGTTCCAGAAGGCGTTCCGCCGCGGCGCCACATAGGTTGGCCGCGGCGAAGGTCCAAATCGCCGCGGCGATATAAATCTTGTCCATGATAAGAGATGATATAGGAGTATTTGTGGGAGGTTATGGAGTATTGAAATTGATGGATGGTTGAATCATAAACCTCTTATGGTAGTAGGATTTCTTTTATGCACATTTCATTTGGTTGAGGTGGTATGGTGATGACCCTAACATCAAGGTTCAAATTTTTCCCATATTTTCATAATGTGATAAATTGTAACCACCCAAACCTTGATAATTAATTATTAATCGTATACTTAACCATAATTAAAATGGTTAGAAGGTAGGGTTGTCACAATGTGAGTGTTTATTTGAGCTTCTAAGACCTCTAAGAAGCCTCCCAAGTGTGTCTCCCATCAAGGAAAAATCAAGAAGCCTATGAACCCTTCCTCCCCCTTATGTTTCGGCCTAGGCTAGTTAAATAGGTTAAGGATAGCTTTTATTTGTTCTAGGCCTATTTTTAAGTCATATATGATGAATGAAAGTAAGAGGAAACCTTAGGAAAAATTTAGGAGGCCTAGAGAATGAATTGGTATCATAGATTCCATAATATGACCTAAGGAAGCAACATGTACTTAGGCTCTTGGTTTTAATTAGGTGGTGACTCCTAGAGGCTTAAAAGGAGTCAAGAATTATATATGAATGGAGAGAATGGAGCCTAGAATTAATTTAAGGGGTATTGCTTCATTAAGTGTATTTTGGAACCATAAAGAGGTTATTCGCCCAAGCTAGAGTTTAAGGAAGAGGTATGGCTTTAGAAATGATTTCATAAACCTAATTGGCTTCCATAAATTGTGTTTAGGCCAAGAGAAACCAATCCAACATCTTTGTGTGTGTGAAGCCAAGAAAAGGGGGACAAATCCAAGTTGAAAAGTGTGTGATTTCACCAAAGGTAGCTCTTTCTCTTTTCTCCCATGTATGAATGAACGTCTACATTATTTTTGAATGTGTGTATATGTATTTTAAGCTATAAATTGTGTTTTACTATGATGCCTATGTTCCATGGAACTATAGTATTGCATTATGTATTCAAATGATACCTAGAATGTTTGCATTAGTTTGCTTGAATGTGGAGAGGCCAAGAACCTTCTATCTTTGGTGAGGATGAGCCAAGAGCCCTTAGAAGTGGTTGAGACTAAGAGAAAGTCTCCCAAGAGCAAGGCTTAGTTCAAGGCCTTTGAGAAAAAGAGTGAGGCAAGTCCAAGAACCTTGAAGAAAATGGGTGAGGCTAATCCGTTCATTTAGCAAATCTAAGTATGCTATGTATGCTTTGTGTAAATGCCAAGAATGCATCTTTAACCATTTCAAATGCTAGTATGCCACGCATATATTTTAAGGCTTGTATTACATTCTTTATGCATGATTAAATGGGAGATGAGCTATTAGGATTCCTTTAATCTCACTCCCTCCTCTCCAATATCTTAATATGCTTGGTGGAGCCAATAAATAAGGAAATGGAAGTCACCAAGGAGGAAGATGAAGCTTTGGCCCTAAATTGCTTGTTTTTGCTGATGTTGTAACCAAAGAAATAAAAAATTATATAAAATTTTAATAGAATGGATGTACAATGAATGGAACATGTGTAAATATTCTAATAGATGATATATGTATGACAATTAATGATAAATAAGTAGTGTTGCAATTTTTGAGCATTGAATGGCCATTTCAAGTACATGTTTCTTAGTATATAGTTTGGGGATGGAAAATAAAATTTAATGTTTTAGACATTTACACCTTTGAGACAAGTTTAGAGAGTCTTTTTGGGCCATTTCCACGTGCCCAAGTGGCCACAAGAACCTTAAGAGCCAATTTGCCCATTTTTGAACCATTAAAAGGCACTAAAATGACCTAAATGGCACCCTATAGCACATTCTGACCAAATGAAGGAATTTCTCCATGAAATTTGGCAAACATGTAGAGCTCATTAAGAGATTTTAGGGAAGCTAAAGTGCAGAAAGATGGAGCCCTACAGAATTAGTTATGAATTTTTAAAATTGGGATTTTCAATTAGTTCTGGTATGTGCATTGTTCATGTGGTCTAATTTGTGTTCTATGTCATTCAATGGGAAAATGGTGTCCAATACTTGTGAAATTTTATAAAAATAAACTAGAGGTCATAAGATTTTGGTGGCTACTAAGATCACCTCATTTAGAGGTCTGAGCAAAGAGTTATGCATTTTTTAAATTTGTTATCAATAGTAGTAGCACCTCTTGAGTCTAATTACTGTTTTATAGATTTTCAATGGCTAAAAGTATCTATTTCATTCTGGAATTATTTTTAGCATAAATTTAATATCTGTATCTTTCCATAATAACCAAAATGTATATGATTTTGATTTTTAAAGGATTAGTTATGAATTTTGAAATTTATATCAGTAATCTAAAATAGTGGCCCAGGTAGTAGAGACCTCAGTGACTTTTCATATGTTAAACATTTTTCCCTTAATGTTTCATGAGCTAAAATTATTTTTACCATGGGGTAAACATCTATAGCTTTTTGGAATGGTAAAGTTTGTTAGATTTTGATTTTTTTGGATTTAGTTATGAATTTTCAAAATTGTGATAGAAAAATTGAAAATCTGACCGTGGGTAATTCGTGGAAATTGGTATGTTTCACCCACTTGTATGAGTTCCAAGCCACTTTCTTAGATGGTTTTGAATTTTATTAGTATAATTAAATATGAAAACAAGTTTAATGAGTTCCCTTGGTTCATGGAATGCCGGATGAAAAATTTATCCGTTACATAACGCATGAAAATGTAATATGTTAATGTCTTTTTCTTGGAAACGCATATGCTTCATGGAATAGAATCTAGAAATAGTATGAAATGAGTTATAGTATGATGGTGTTACACAAGACAAGCACTCATTATGGAACCTATGGAATTTGTAATTTTTTCTTCATGGGAGAGGTACTTGGGAGGCTTCTTAAGGGTCTTAAGAACTCAAAAAAAAATACTTATATAGGCTAGAGAATTCTTGAATCAAAACAAATTTCACACTTCATGAATCCTTAACTTTTCTATCTTGAAATTCAATGGTTTGTCTTCAATTCTCTTTACATTTCGTAGGTTCCCATACTCTAATTCATGGGTTTCATGCTTGCTCTAGGTCAAAAATTCCTTCCCCTTACTAGTTCTCAAGTTGGCTGAACCGACACATATAAGAAGCAAAGGTACATGGATAACTACCTTGATTCCCTTGCTTCTTCAAGAGTTTCTTTCTTTGCTTTAGCCTTCTCCTTGAATTTTTTATTCTTTTCCCTCTGAACCAAGGCCAAAATAGACCCAATTCATCCATCAAAACCATGGAAAGAAAGAGCAAAGAGAGGAGAACAAGATATGTAAAGTAAATTCCATGAAAACCCTTAGTTTTCTCACCTTTTTCCTTGATTTCTTCCTTCTCTTTTCTCCTCCTATGGCGTGCCCTTCTCAACTAAGCTCTCCCTTGGCCTTGAGTAGAAAATAAGTTGGTTAGAAGAAGGAGAGAGTGGGATTCCTCTTATAAAGAAAAGGAGATAAAAATTGTTCATTAAAATGACGTTTATGTCCTACATTTGTAGCATTTTCGTTTTAGACTCATTTTAGCTCCTTTTCGAGAACTGTCTTTTCTATTATAAAATTTAAGTCTTCAAACTTATAAACTAGCTTTGGAACCACTTAATTTAGAGCTAAACCCTTGTCAAACAAAGAGGTCAACATTCATGTCAACTAACGTTAAAAAACGTATACCCGAGGGGGGTTTAAACCATTCCAGGGATTCCTATAGTTTTTAGGACCTCTGAGAACCTCGGCTAACTTAATCTTTCCATTTAAAAATATCTCATTGGTGTTTTCTTAAACAAGTTTCTCTATAGCGAGAGATAACTTCAGTTATTACTAGAGCTTTCTGGCTGTTCTCGCCACAGCTGGCACTATTGCGAGAAATTCCTTGGATTTTGTATGGGCTATGTACTCGCTATAGTGAACTAGCATCCTTGTTGTAGCGAACCTTGAGTCCTTGTTTCTACAAAAACTTGGATGTTATACTAAACATGTCCAAGAGGTTCAAACTATCCATTCATCACAAAATCACTCACCCACTTGCCCATATACATGAAATCTTACAAGTGCATCAATGCATCTCATTGGTAAAAACATTAAATCTCATTCATAAGCTACTAATTCTCATTTATACATCATATATCCATGTATATACATGTGTTCAAGAGGTCATACATCATATACATCATGGAATTACATCATTTGACAACAAATAGTTAGAACACAAGCATTTAGCAACTCTTTTGTCAATCCTCTTGCCTTCAAGTTTGGTGGCTTCCATCTCTTTGCTCACTTAGTCCACTTAGTTATGTTTAGGCAATGGGGAGGGAAGAATGAGATTCTAGGAATCTCAATAGCTCTTCACCATTTTCAATCATACATAATGAATGCAAATTCAAGTCCAAAGATGAATGCATGGCAATCTAGAATTTCATGAACATACATGAAACATTTTTCTCATTCAAGAAAGTATACTCATCATACATAGGCTTGCCAAGACAATGGTTTAACTTTACCCATTTTCTTTGGGACTTTTGGACTTGTCTTACCCACTTTCAAGGGACTTTTGACTAAGCCTCACTCTTTTAGAGACTTTTCACTTTGTCTTACCCATTCTTAGGGACTTTGGCTTATCCTCACCCTTGCTAAGGGACTTTTGGCTTCACCAAGCTCATGCAAGCTAAAACAGATTCATAAAACATCTTTTAAAAAGTATAAACAAAGCAAAATGGTACAATGGCATGTGGACATTTGCTAGAAACATGTTACATAGCATAAACATACACACACACACACATCCAAGGACAATAAACCATTTAAGAATGCATGAGAGAAAGGAAATGGAGCTATCTTGGAACCAAGGTTTCACACTTATCCTTTGAAATCTTCCTCCCTCTTTTGGCCAAGCCTTGACACTTGGAGGCACTAAATTCTCTTAGCCTAGACACATTAAATGATACATGTTTAGATCATTGGAATGAGCTCTAGTCTTATGCAACTCCTATGCATGCTCACTTCTCACTTGTCTCCATAATGCTTTGATATAAGACATAATGAAGCAACTATTGGCATTTAAAATCTTCGCTCTATTTTCTCTTTCATTCTAGGTCTTTTGACTCTATTTAGACTCCTTAGAGCCATCACATACTCATTTTGAGGAGCCTAGCTAGGAGTTGCTTCATTATGCTACATTATGGAGCCTATACCTTCATCTCATATTCTAGGCTTCCTAAATTTTTTTCCAAGGCTTCCTCTCATACTCTCCCATCATATATGATGTAAATCTAGGTTTAGAAAAATTTAAAACAATCCCTAGGTGCTTCTTCTAGCTTAAGCCGAGACTATGCTTTCTTTGGCACCAATGGAAGTTGTTTTGCTTTCTTTGATTGGAGATGCATGTGGGAGGCTTCCTTGATGTCTTAGGGACTCATACAAACTCTTAGACACCTTAAATTATGACTAGAAAGCTTCTTACAAACTAAGGTGCAAGTGAAACCCTAGGCTAGACATCTTGCAAATCAATAGTTCTTTCTTCAATTTCTTTGCATATTCTTATTTCCTTCACTCTAAATCCTAGGTTTCACTCTTGGTTTGATTCAAAAATAATTCCATCTTGGTTTTCCTAGGAGTGGTCAAAACTCACACACATGGAAGTAAGGGAGAAGAAACATGAAAAGCAATGAATTTATCTTGAATTCTAGCTTTTCTCAAGAGTCCATTCCTTTGCTTAGTTTCCTCTCTTGAAATTTGAACTTCTCTCCTCTAAACATGGCTCAAAATAGAACCAAATCACATGCCAAAACCCTAGAAAAAAAGAGGAAAAGGAGGAGAATAAGTTTGCCAAAGGAAAGAGTATGAAATTTCAAGAATTTGTTCACCTTTTTGCCTTGGTTCTCTTCTCCTTTTTCCCTTCCTTTGTGTGCCTCTCTCCCTTGGTATCTCTCTCTATTTTGGGTAGTAACTAAGTCAGTTCCAAGGAGGAGAAAAGAGGGACGCTACATATAAGGCCATATGTCTTAAAATTGTTCATAAAAAATTCCATTTATGTCTCGTCATTTTGGCTTTTTCATTTTAGGTTCATTTCAATTCCTTTTTTAGAACCATATTTTTCATAGATTTAGGTTCTCTAACACTTATAAGATGCCTTTGGAATCACTCAAATTGGATCTAAAACCTTCCCGAATGAAAATGTCAAAGTTCGAGTTAATCAACATTATAAAACATCAATCGGAGGGGTTTTAACTATTTTGGGGGTTCCTATGGTTTTTAGAGCATTTGAGAACCCTAGGAAACTCATTTTTTTTATTTGAAAATCCCTCTTTTGAGGTTTCCAAAAAGTGCCCAATTACAAAAATGCCACTATATCTTCATTGAATTTTGTCTGATTATTTTGGCTTTGTTTTCAAGGCATCTCTAACATTAGATCCTCATTATTTGAGGTTTAGATTATTATTCTAATTTTATTGAACCTCAAATCATTCTATCTAGGAGACTTCCTTTTATATCTAGTGAATTACATACATTTATGGAATAACTAGACATTATGTTTCTCATGTTTACGGAGGAACTTGATATTATAATTTTCCTATTTTTTAATAACTTCATTCAATAACCAACTATTAGAAATTTCTAAACCTCTAATATTCATTAATCTAAGTTGGATATATGTATTAAATCTTTATGGTTCAAAGACTTCAATTGTTCTATCATCTATATTTTTTTATTGGTGTCTTGGATATATTTGTTAATTCATTGATTGCTTTCCACTCTATCACCAAACTATGACTAGATTTTTCATATTAATCTTTTCATTTTGAATCCTTAATGTTATAGAGTTTTGTACATTAGGATTTATAATTGAAATAAAATAATTTGGTTTTACTTTAACCAAATCATTCTAGTTACTAAATTAGATTGGATTCTTCCATAACATATTGTACAGGATTGTTTATCAATCTTTTGTTAAACATTATAGCTAATATAGGAGTATCTATTCATTGTTAAAATAAGACTATTAGTTCAATATGAATTACTTCTACATTTATATATATTTAAGTTGACGATGTTTTTTCTTAAGTCTTTTTACTTATTTTTTTTTCAAAGATTTAGATTTCCATTATTCTATCTCTACAATTTTCTACCATGGTGTTTCCATTGAATTGTTCAAAATAGCTAGTGTTCCAAAATTGATGTTGTTTTTGATTTGTCTAATTAACTATCTTCTATAGCTATAGATTCTTTTACTATTTCTCCTAATCTTATTCTTGTTGAAGTTTCTTCTTCAAGGACTTGTCCAAATTGATGAGTATTCATCATGAAAATAATATCAGACACATTATTTGATTCACTTTCACTTGCATTAGTGACCTCATATAATACCAATTCATTATTAGAAATATCTACACCAAAGCATATTTCTAATTTATTTATGTCTAGAAATTTTATCATTTTCTTAGCACTATTTCCTTATTTAGGACAATTAGGAGCTATGTGTCCTTTCTCATTATAAATATAACATCTACAAACCTTTTTTAGTTTTTGAGATATATTCTTAACATATCCTTTTCTTTTTCTAATATATTTAGGTTTTCTAAAAGTTTTCCATTAGTATTTTCTTTATTTTTACGTAGTATTACTACAGCCAAATTCCCAATTATTTTTAAGAATTGTAGAGCAATATTTATTACCTATTTTATTTTGAACTTATTTAGTTGCTTGGCAATCAAGTAATGGTGTATTACTTTCCTTCTAGCATATCTAATTCTATTTCTTAGTATATCATACCCATTAAATTTTTTCTAAACATTCATTATAATTATTATTGCAAATTACTGGTGGTAATTTTTAAAAAATATTGATTTAACCAAAATTTTAAATCTACATCATCTAATTAACAATAATGATGTTGAAATTATTTTGAGAATTTGTTTAATTCTTTAATATTGCATAACTTGAATCTAGTAAGGATGTAATTAGTATCTAAATTAGAACTAGCTTCATCCATTGTTCCATAAAATTCCATTTTTATAATTTTAACAAACTTTTGTAGAATTTGTTCAAAAATTTGGAAACTATTTAATAACCCAATCTTTTAAGCTCTACCTATTATAGACTCTTCCCATTTCTTAAAAAATTGCAAAGTGTCTCTTACAATATTCTAGCTAAATAGTCTAAAAAATTTTTTAGCCTATGTGTCTCTTGTAGTTGGTTACTACCAATGTTTTAAAAGACGTATTGGTCATTGAACTAAGATAATAAGTAGTTCACGATTTAATGATTTGATTGTAGTCAAACTATTTTTTAATATTTTTTTAAATTTATATATTTGATAATTAATACATAAGTATAAATAATATTCACAATAAATATAAATATTTAAAAATACACAAATTAATAAAAATATTTTGTGTATAATAATAAATTTATATATAAAATTATTTTACATATAATAACAAATATATTTTCTTTTTTCTTTTCTTGAATGAATAACTTTCTTCCATCTCTTTATTTTTTAGTAAAGCTCTTACAAAAATATGACTTGTCCTCACCTGCTTTTAGATCCCCTAAAGTTAGCCTATCTGAAGTGTCTTTGAAGTATGCATTTTGGGCTATTAGATCGAGGACACACAAGATGGAGACATGCTGCAAGCTGAAGCTGAAGCTTGAAATGCGAGACAATACATACTAGAAACACACGAGAATATGAACCACTTTAACTTGAAGGAGTGAGACGTGGCAACACTAGAGCCATAGATGGCTTGAATGTTGATATGAAGCCCAGGATGGAAACTAAAATTTGCTTGAAATGGTGTGTGCCTAATTTGAGGTTTGAATGTAACCAATAAAAAGTTTTGCCCTTTTTCTTTTGCCCTTTTTCTCTCGGATGAACATCCTATCATTTAGTGCCATTTTTTGCTCTGAGTTGTAAGGAGAAGCTAAAAGTTGGAAGGAGATTTTCCCTCTCCCACAGGCTCCTTATTAGTTTGGACATCTATTTAATGTTGGAGAATCTTGCTTTTTCTTCTTGTATGATAAGTAATATTTTGAATGTAAATTTGATGTGATGAAAATCTTTTATTTTTCTTTTGTCACTTTATTAAAAAAGCAATAGAAAGTTGATTGTCTTTTGTAGTTGTAATATAATAACTTGTATAATAAAATCCTTGCAATATGGTATAGTTGCAGCAAGTGCTTCTATGCTAGGCCATATTTAGTTAACTTGTGACAATGATACAAAAAACCTTGTATTAAGTTGCTAGGCTATATTTTTTGCATCATATTATACATTAAGTTGTTTGGATTTATTTATTATTAACACATCATACAATAAGGTATGTGATACTTAAAATTAATGTCATATTTAAGAAAAAAAAGTGTTGACCATGATCCTTAGTTGGTCAACTTGGAAACTATTTTGACATTCAAAATGTAAATGAACACTCTTTTTAAATTAGGATCTTGAATAATAGGAATTTACTAAGATGAAATAGATTTTCAAAAAGAGGCTTTTTCTTACAATAATATGAACTTTTAATGTTTAACTTATTTATTTTTTGAGCCTTAAATACATTAAGGAATTTAAAGATCCTTGATGACTTTACAAAGCTTCTTCCACCACATAAGTGTCATGGATTTTTCATATGAGCATGTTGTAAAATTGCTTATACTATTTCGAAAGAATTTTGGAATATAACCTTCAGGGAATTAGGTGCATCTAGCCAACTATCTATTGAAAATGATAATTTTGAGTTTGAGTTGAAGCTTAAAGTGAGGGTGATATTTGATACCTTAGATACAACTTGAAAATTCTGGGTTGATTATGGCAAAAGAGTGGATTTGGAGTTAAGAAATTATACACCAACAAGAGCAAGAATGATCGCTTTATAACTACTATCAAATTTGTTTCTTGCAAATAGGGAGTTTAATGCAAAGACAACAGAGATCATCTAACTATGAATCCTTAACTAGAAATCAGAACTAGTTACTTAACAAAAAGAAGAGTCATGAACTTAGGTGGAACATTTAGAGTGCAAGAGTTAGTGAAAGAACATAATCATGAATTTCATATCTCAGAAACCACTTACATGGTAGCATTTTGTTGTAAGGAATCTAAGGTTTAGGCCTATAAGATTAAGTTGGCAAATGATTTTAGGTTTCAACAAAGATTGTCATTTGAGTTGATAAGTATATATGTTAGGGGTAGAACTAATCTAGGTTATATTCAGTTAGATTAAAAGAATTACCTTCATAACAAAAGACAGAAGAGCTTAATGTATAAGGAAGCAAGCTATTTGTTGCGATACTTCTAATGATAACTATTTGAAAACCCATCATTTTTTATGCATATCATATGGATATAGATGAACAAATAACAAATTTATTCTAGATTGATGCAATAATGCATATTGATTTTGTCTACTTCAGTGATGAAATTGACATAACATTTTCTACCAACTGTTAACATAAAACACTTGCTTTGTTTACCGAATTCAATCGCTATAAAGGATTGGTGATAACTGGGGTGGCATTGTTGTCTAATAAGATAATTGAGTCATTCAAGTGGTTGTTTAAACTTTCCTTGAAGCCTACCATGAAAAAAAGGTTGAAAACTATTTTTATTGATCATAATCAAATAATGGCCAAAGTAATATGTGAGGTGATGCTTGTTGCTAACAAACACAACACTTCCATGCCAGTATACATATTGTTTCAAGTAATATATTAATGAGTAAATATTGTTTTCATGAGGACTTAATAAAAGATAAATGTGTCAAGTGCTAAAATGAACACCTTAATTTAAATCAAGCAACTAATTGAATGATAAAGGCAATTAATGAAAATACAACCTAAATGGACTAACTCATTGGAGTTTTTGAGCAAGAGAAATTATCTTCTTATAACCTAAATGGACTAACTAATCAATGATTAGTCCAATAATACTAATCCCCTTAATACTTCTTAGGAATTAAACTTATCTTCCTGTAACCTATCACTAATGGAAATATCTGTTAACTTAGGGATCCTAATTACCTATAAGAATTTTCCTAAATTACATGTAAGTTTAAGTTGGACTAAACCCTTAATTCCTTAAGAGTTAAGCCTGATCATAAAAATGAGCATAGACCTTAACAAATTATGTGGGACTAATAGGTATATCTGTAACACCAAATTCTTTTAGCCCCACTTTCCCATACACTAAGCTTCATACATGAGTTTCAAGGAAAAATGGAATAAAAATAATATATTATTTTGTGTTATGTAAGCCTTTAAATTTCTATTTTACGCTCTATGGACCTTGGGAACACCCCAATGTATTCTTCTACTCATATTCTATCTATACAAGTCATAAACTTCACCAAACATCACATACTCCTCGGATTATAAGCCACACATCAAAAAAATTACAAAATACTTTCGGATTCCAATACCAAGATTATGTCATCAAATTTGAAATTTCATAATTAAATCTAGAAAAATTGAAATTAGTGAATGATGGCTTTTTGGAAATCTATGAATGTCAAATATAGGTTAAAAATCATTCTAAGCCATGAAAACACTAGCTGGACCATGATTAATAACAGAAAAACAAAGGTCCAGTTGTCCAGATTTGTTGTCACAAGTTACTGACATGAATTTCAAAAATTCATAACTAATTCTAAAAAAATCAAAACCTAGCAAACCATACCATTCTTGAAAACTATGGATGTCTACTAGGTAAAAATAACTTTAGACCAAAATAGACACATTTAGCCCATGAAAATTTATGGAACAGTACCAGAGGTCCTGCTGCATTCCTAATATTGATATGCAACTTAAAAAATTTGGTTCTCCCTTTATAGAGATCTAAATGAGGTGATCTTAGTGGCTATAGAAAGCTTATTATGTCTAGTTTATGTATATAAAATTTCATTGCCATGGGATACCGTTTGCCTCATGAATGACATAGGGAAAGGAATTGACCAAATGAATAGTATGCCCAACTATTTTGAAATTTTTTCCCAACTTTGAAAAATCATAATAAATTCTATAGAGCTCCAATTTAGGTGTTCTTTAGCTTTACAAAAATATATAGATGAGACCTATATGTAGGCCAAATTTCATGAGAAAATTAATCCCTTTGGTCAGTTTGTGACATATGATTCTATAATGATCATTTTTAAGCATCCAAAAGGTCAAATCTAAACCAAATTGGCTTCTACCTTGTCCATGAACCATTGAGCACCTGATGAAGCTTAAATACAGCCTCCTAAACTTGTCTAAGGGGTCCAAATATTCATACATCACAAAACTACTATCCCACTTGTTCATATGCACAAGGTTTCATAACTCATACTAAGCATATAAATGTCAAGAATGCATATATTCATTCATATGATGCCAAAATCAATACATACATCCTATATTCATACATTTACATGTGTTCAAGTGCCTACATCATAGATACAACTCATGGTTACAATTCTTGACAACAAAATACATTTACAAAGCTTATTTTCCCATGCATATGTCAAAATCTTACTCCTTAGGCTTGTTGGCTCCCACTCCTTGGCCCACTTGCCTCACCTAGGCATGGTTAGATAGTGGAGAGGAAAGAGTAAGATTCCAAGAGTCCCAATAACTCTTAACCCTTTCAATCATACATAAAAGTCATAATTTCAAGTCCAACAATGCATGTATGAACCTTTAGCTACTAGTAATCATATATATAACCATTTTCATGTTCAAGAAACTCATACATATCACATGTTAGCCTTCAAGAGTATTGGTTTAGCCTCACCCCCTTTCCTGAGGACTTTTGGACTTGCCTCACTCATTTTCAAAGGACTTTTGACTAAGCTTCACTCTTCTTGAGACTTTTGGTTCATCCTCACCTTTACTAAAGGACTTTTAACTTCACCAAACTTATTCAAGCCAAACAACATTCATAAAAACATATATTATGCACATAATGATACCATGGCATGTAGAAAATCACTAGAAACATTTCTTATAGTAAAATCACGCATACACACATCCAAAGACAAGAAAATAACTAAGCATGCATAAGAGAAAGGTTAGAGAGCTACCTTGAATATAAACACACATACTTTTCCTTGATTTTTCTTCCTTTCCTTTGGTTACACACTTGCAAGTGGGTGGAGTAGGATTCCTTTGGCCTAGACACATCAAATAGGATCCAATTATACTCTTGAAACAAACTCTAGCACCACACATACTCAAGGGAAGCCTACTTTCTTAAATGGCTCAAATATGGTTCCATAAAGAACCTAATGAAGTAACTAAAAGAATTTAAGATCTTGGCTCCATTCTTTCCTTCAATCTATAATTTTTGACTTCATTTAGACTTCTTGGAGCTATCACACAATCATTTTGAGAAGCCTAGTTATATATTGCTTTGTTATGTCACATTATGGCACCTATAGCTCTAACTCTCAATCTATGACTTCTAAAATTTTTTCAAGGCTTCCTCTCATCTTCTTCCATCATATATAGACCTAAACTAAGCTTAGAAGAGTTGAAAACACTCCCTTGGTCCTTCCTTCAAGTTTGGCCGAGACTTATGCATTGTTTTGGGTCATAGAGTTTTAAATTTTTCCTTGAAGGAGGAGGCACTTGGAAGGCTTCCTAGGGGTCTTAGGAACTCATTTAAACTCTCACATAACCTAGAACTCCCTTAGATAAAATCAGATTTTTCAATACTTTCATGAATCCCTAACTTTACTATCTTGAAATTCATTGGTTTTCCTTTAGGTTTCTTTGCATTTCCTAGCTTCCCATACTCTAAATCATAGGTTTCTCTCTTGCTAAGGTCAAATTCATCTTCCTTTAAGTGGGCTAGGTCTGACCAAAATTACACCATAGAGAAGTATCCAAGAAGAAGCCATTAAAACTCAAGAAGCTTACCTTGTATGCTTGCTTTCTCAAGGGGCTTTCACTTGCTTCTAGTCTCTCTTTTAAAAGCTCTCTTGTTCTAATTATACTGAATTCAAAATAGAACCTAATCAACCATGAAACCCATAGAAAAGGAGAAGAGAAGGAGGAGAAGAGATTGGACAAGGAAAAAGGCAGGAAGGAAGCTTAAATTTCCCACCTTACTCTCAAGTTCTCTTCCTCCTTCTTCCCCTTGGTTCAGTGCCCTTGAAGCCTTGTGAGAATTTTTATTTCAGATGTCTGAAACATTGATGAAGAGAGGGTTAAACAGGAATGTGCTTTAAGAAGCTAAAAGGTCCACTTTATGCACTTTTTCAATTTACTACATTGCTACTACATTTTGACTATGCCATTTGAACTTGTTTTAAAACCTTTTTGAGAACTATCTTTTCTATCATAAAATTTAGGTCCTTTAATTTATAAAAAGGCTTTGGAATCGCTCAAATTGAATTTAAAACCTTCCTAAATAAAGAGGTCAAAATTTGGAGTCGACCGACATTAAAAAACATATATTATAGGGGTTTTAACTGTCCCAAGGGTTCTTATGGTTTTTAATGCCTCTGAAAACCTTGAAAAGCTTAAATTTTCTGTTTAAAAAGCCCTCTTATGAGTTTTTCAAAAATTACCCATATTTATAAAAATACCATTACACTTTCAGCGATTTTATTAAACTACCCTAACTTGGGTTTTTGGACAACTCAACACTCAAATCCTCATTTTCTTTTATTTAAAATTTTATCCTAATTTTATTTGCCCTTAAATCATTCATTTCAGGAGGATTGTTTTTCAAATTGACTAATTTCGGTGTTTTTACGAATTACTGGATGTTACAATATCCCTATTTTATTAGCAAAAAAATCTACTTAACTTAGCAAGTTTCATGTACCCACACTATTCAATTCAAAGTCTACTCCCAATATCCTTTTTCCAAGTTCAATCAGAAAGCTAGAACATCTCAATTGGAGGCCAATCAATTAAGAAGCATGATAAACAAAATTGAATAAATAGATAAATGCCATTAATCAATAGATCTGAAAGATAAACAATCCCTAATCCATATGAGGGTTCATAATACCCCTAGCTAAAGAATTTAACTACTCATAGCCAAATAAAACATTACCAAAATTTGAGAAAAAATTATTAACATCATCAAAGATACAAAGGAAAAAGAAAAAGAAAGGAAAACTAGATTAGATTCGTGTTTTCTCTTCAAATTGATGCTTTCCTTTGCTCTTCAATGATGCAAAATGTCTTTCACTCTTTGAAAAAATGCCTGGGATAACTTCCCCTTACCATCACCTCTATTTTCTCTTTTTATTCCTCTCCAAAATTAGGTTAAAACATAGCACATGCATGTCATATATGTAGCAAGGTTGTAGCCTCGATTATAAAGGTTTTATTTTCTTATTATTAGGAGGGCAAGGCTACAGACTTAGCTTTCCTACCCACAACCTGTAACACTATAGATTCTAGCTCATTTCATGACATTAATAAGTTTCACATCATTATTTCCATAAGAGTACATGAAAAAGGGAATGAAAATAATATGTTTATTTGCGTTGCGTCATACTTAAAAATTTGCATTTGATGTCACATGGGCCGTGTGAGCTCATGATATGCATTCTTATATTTAAATACATCATTACAACTCATTTGCATCACAAAATCATATCTATAACTCATGGAAACTGAAAATAGAGTGTGGAATATAAAGATTCATTCTCAGCTAGAATTGCTCCACTTTCTGACCAAACTTTGAAAAATCATAACTAAATTTAAAAAAATAAAAATCATGTAATATTGGTCATTCTGGAAAGCTTTGGATGTCTACTTTATACTAAAAATATGTGAGACTGTAACATCTATCACAGAAGGTGTTTGACATCTAAAATGGTCTAAAGGTCTGACTAAATTCTGGAACTATCATAGAATTCTGTAGAAAACTTTGAAAATGTCCAATTAATTCCACAAATATCAAATCCATACAAATGATACCAATATAGAAATTTGTATATGTTAAATAGAAAGGAAAAACATTTCCAGCTTAGTTCATCAAGCCCAGACCTCAGAATTTGATGGAACAGTACTTCTAGTCAGGCAAATTTACTGATATTGGACAGAAATTTCGAAAATTCATATCTCCCTCTCTAGACCTCCAAATGAGGTGCTTCCAATTGGCACGAGTCACTTTGATTGTATAGTTTCTCTATAGAAAATTTCATGGCAATTTGACATCATTTGAGTCTCAGGTGATAGAGTTTAATTTCAGACCAAATGAATAATGCAGCAAACCAGAAACATAAATTTTGTCAATTTTGAAAAATCATCAAATATTCTGTAGACCTCCAAAAGTTATGATCTTTAGCTTTGCAAAAATCTCTCAATGATACCTAATTGCATGCCAAATCTTAGATCAAGACTAATTCATTTGGCCAAAAAGTGATATAGGATTCCATAATGGTCAATTTTGGCTCCATATAGGGTACTAAAGTTACCAAATGGATTTTCCTTGGTCTTGGCACCTTTTGGGCAAGTCTAAAAGCATATTTAAGACTTGTGGAGCTGCCCAAATGGTCCCAAACCTCATGCATCTCATTTTAGCCATTCAACCCACATTTATGCACATTTACATCAAACTTTCAAATTGTATACTTGGGCATTACATACTCAAAATAGATGCTAGAGCTCATACATCATATCCATACATTTAAACATCATATAATGTCATATTTACACATGTCTCAAGGTTCATAGACCATTTACAACATCATATACATCAAGAAACATAATTATAGTTCCAAAATAGATTAAGCTAGGCATATGTTTATCAATCTTCCTTCTTCATTGTTGTTGGCTCTCATTGCCATATTTACTTGGTCCACCTAGCATGTTAGAGCATTGGAGAGGAGGGGATGAGATTCAAAGAATCCCAATAACTCATCTCTCATTCAATCATACATAATATGTGCAAAGCAAGATTTACAAATGCATGTATAGAGAAAATGGAAGTCATGGACATTTAAAAAGCAAGCTTGGCATATGAACAAATCATACAAGACATTTAAGAGCTCACCAAGTGTTTGGATTGGCCTCACACTTCTCCTCATGGGTTTTGAACTTGCCTCACCCATTTCTTGAGCACTTTGGACTCAACCATACTCTTGAGAACCCACTTTATTTTTAGGAGACTCTTTGCTTTGTCTCAACCAAGCCCAAGGGTTCTTAGCTCATCCTCACCAAAGGGAAGAGTTCTTAGCCTCTCCACACTCAAGCAAACTCATACAAATATCATGTAGTCATTTAAAACATAACATGACATCAAGGATTATGGCATGTAAAGGCATGCTAGCATACTTTTCATAGCATGAAAATACACATACACACATTCCAAAACAAGCTAAACACATATCCATGCATGAGAGAAGGTGGAGAAAGCTATCTTGTATACAATCACACACTTTTCCTTTAGGATTCAAGCCTCCTCTTTCAGCCACACACTCAAAAATTGGTGGAGATGGTTTCTTTTGGCTTAGATACAATTTATGGGAGCCAATTAGGTTCATGAAACATATTCTAAGGCTACACAATTTGCTTAAACTCTAGATTGCTCTATAAGCTTTATTATGGTCCATAAAGGCACCTAATGAAGCAACACCTCTCAAGGGACTTCTAAGCCTTATTTTTTCCTTTCAAATATGATTCTTGACTCCTTTTAAGCCTCTTGGAGTCATCACATCATTAAAACAAAGGGCCTAACACTATGTTGCTTTGTTAGGTCATAATATAGAACTTAAGGCACCAAATCAACTTCTATGAGTTCTAAATTTTTTCCAAGGCCTCCCTTTATTTTCATTCATCAAATTTGACTCAAGAATGGCCTTATAAAAATTTAAAACTCTCCCTAGGTTCCTTATCCCTTCTTGTCTGAGACATGGGAGCATTTGGCCTTCCATGGGGTTTTGTTTGTTTTCATAGAGGAAGAGGCATATGGGGGACCTCTTAGGGATCTTAGGAGCACATTTAAACATTCATTTAAACCTAAGAATATTCATGTTAAATTAGATTTGCAAGGGAGCATTTGGATCCCTAATGGTTCTATCTTGTTTCCCAATGCCTCTTTCTTGATTCTATTAGTTCATTCTTAATCCTTGCCCTCTAAAACTTCTAATCCCCCCATGATTTGAATAGAACACAGCCCCTAGGAGATGGGCTCCTTGTTGGATGAAATACCTTCAAGGGAAGGGGGAGGAAGAAGCTACCAAAGAGTGGAGATTTTACTTTACTTTCTTAGTTCCTTTGGCTTGTTCTTCCACTTGGTTGGCTTGATCCCTCAAATTTCAAAATTTTTCTCTCTGTTCTGCCCCCAAAACAACACTAAATTAAATGCCAAAACCATGAGAAGGAAGAGGAAGAAGAGGGGAAGAAGTTTAACAAGGCAAGGAGTAGGAAAAAGTGGTTAAAACTTACACTTTTCAAAGCTTCTTCTTCCTTCCTTGGCCTCCCCTCTTGTGCGCCACTCTCAGCCCTTCTTAATTCTGTTTTAACGTGTGGGAGAGTTAGTGAGGAGATCTGACCAGAGGTGGGATGTTTTTATAAGCCTAGGGATTCATTTAAGCAACTTTTAAATTTTGTAATTTAGTCCCTCTTTGTAGTTTTGTTCGTTTGGGCTCATTTCAACTCCTTTCTAAGGACCGTCTTTTCCATCACATTCCTTAGGCTCTTAATCATAATAATTGCCTTTGGAATCACTCAAAAAGGATTTGGAATCATTCCAAACTGTTTGGTTAAAGTTTTGGTCAACCAATAGCCGAAATCGCTCACCAGAGGAGTTTCAACTGTTCTAGGGATTCTTATGATTTTCAGAGCGTCTGAGAACCCCGGAAAACTCAAATTTTTTGTTTAAAAAACCCTCCTATGAGTTTCCAAATTTTCTAGAAATTACAAAAATGCCCCTACTTTCTCGGTAAATTTTTTGAGCCCTTCTAGCTCTGGTTTTTGTGCATCTCAAATCTCAAATCCTCATTTTCTAATATTTAAAATTTTATCATAATTTTAGTTGGCCCTAATTTCTTCTATTTTGGAGACTTCCTTTTGTATCTAGTCTATTTTTTACGTTTATATAGAAACTGAATATTGTATTTTTCATGTTTACGGAGGTACCGAATGTTACACAGCCTCAAATTCAAACAATATATTTTGGCATCGTAGCATAATAAGGTTGTAGCCCTGAAACTTGAGGCCATGGCTTGGACTTCTTAATTTTTGTTTAATATAATTTTTGAAGTTGAGACTTCTATTCCTTATAGCTTATATGCTTGTTAACACAAAACTTGATTTTTGAAGTCATTTAAGCCCTACAAAAAGGTGCCAGAGTTCCCTTGATTAGGTTAATGTTATGAAATAAAAATAACAAAATTCACCACCTAAACTATAAAAATGAAATTAAACTAAGCTTACTACACCTAATTAGAAACTAACATAAAACCAACTACTTAAAGCCTCAAACATAATAACTTAACAAAAATATGCCTAGGAAGATATGCACAAAACCCTATAAAATTAGTAGTTAACATATATCCCAGACTTGAGCTTTTACTCATCCTCGAGTAAAATAAATCAAACACTGAGAAAAATTTGAACATCTAGACTATCTAGTACAACTTAGTTAAAAATGCCTATCAAAACTCTCATGTATCACCTTAAGTGGTACAACTTGTAACACCATAAATTCTAGCTCATCCCATGCCTTTCAATGACTTAATATCATGGATGATGTAGGTTTCTCATAGAAAAGTAAGGAAAAATAATGAATATTTTTGCGTTGTGTCATATCTAGAAATTCATTTCGGTGTCATGTGGACTGTGTGAGTTCATACTGCATCTCCTCATATTTAATTGCATTATTACAACTCATTTGTATCATAAAAACTTGCCTACAACTCATGGAAACCGAATTGGGAGGTGGAAAATGAAGTTTCATTCTCAGCCAGGATTGGCCTTCTTTCTGGGCAAATTTTGGAAAATCATAATTAAATCTAGAAAATTCAAAATCATGTAATCTTGGTCATTCTAGAAATCTTGGGATATTTGCTTCATGAAAAAAATATTTACAAGTCATAACATCCCACACACAGAGCGTTTGACATACTAAATGGTCCGGAGGTTGGACTGGGTCCTGATGCTGTCATAGTTTATTGATATGAATTTAAAAAATGTCCAATTAATTCCAAAAAAATACAATCTATGCAAATGATACCAATATGAAAAGCTATAAATGTAAACGAGAGAGGAAAAATATCTCCAGATCAGTTCATTAAGCCCAAATCTCAGAATTTGATGGAACAGTACTTCTGGTCAGGTAAGGCTACTGATACTGGATAGAAACTTCAAAAATTCATATCTTCCTCTCTAGACCTCTAAATGAGTTCTTTCTAGTTGACACAAGTCCCTGTGATTGCCTAGTTTCTTCGTATAAAATTTCATAGCAATTGGACATCATTTGAATCTCAAATGATATAAAACAATTTCGGACCAATTGAATAGTGCAGCAGACCAAATCCCTAAAATTTTCCAATTTCAAAAAATCATCAAATATTTTGTAGATCTCCAAAAATTATGATCTTTAATTTCCCAGAAATCTCTTACTAAGACCTAATTCCATGTCAAATTTCAGGTCAAGAATAACTCATTTGGCTAAAAAGTTATATATGGTTCCATAATGGTCAAATTTGGCTTCATATGAGGTACCAAACTTGCCAAATAGTCTTCCCTTGGTGTTGGCACCTTTTGGTCAAGTCTAAAAGCATATTTAAGACTTGTGTGAGCTACCCAAATGCTCCCAAATCTCATGCATCTCATTTTGACCATTCAACCCTCACTTATACACATATTCATCAAACTTTAAATTCTCATTCTATAGCCTTACATACTCAAAACATGGGCTAGTGGTCATATATCATAATCATACATCTAAACATCACATAATAGGGTATTTACACATGTCTTAACGTTCATAGTACATTTACAACCTCATATACATCATGAACCATCATTATGGCTCCAAAATAGACAAAACAAGGCATAAGCTTATCAATCTCTCTTCTTCATTATTGTTGGCTCCCTTCACCATAATTACTTAGCCCACCTAGCATGTTAGATCATTGGAGAGGAGGGGATGAGATTCAAAGAATCCCAATAGCTCATCTCCCATTCAATCACACATAATATGTATAAAGCAAGCTTTTCAAATGCATGTATGGAAAAATGGAAGTCATGGACATTTTCAAAGCAACCTTGGCATGTGAATCAATCATAAAAGACATTCAAGAGTTCCCCAAGTGTTTGGATTGGCCTCACACTTCTCCTCATAGATTTTGGACTTGCCTCACCTATTCTTTAAGAGCTTTGGACTCAACCATACTCTTGGGAGCCCACTTTGCTTTTGGGAGACTCTTTGCTATATCTCAACCAAGCTCAAGGGTTCTTGGCTCATCCTCACCAAAGGGAAGAGTTCTTGGCCTCTCCTCACTCAAGCAAACTCATACAAATATCATAGATTCATTTAAAATATAACATGGCATCAAGGATCATGGAATATAAAGGCATACTAGCATACTTTTCTTAGCTTGAAAATATACATACACACATTCTAAAACAAGCTAAACACACATCCATGCATAAGAGAAGGTAGAGAAAGCTACCTTGCTTGCATTCACACACTTTTTCCTTAAGCCTTGACTCCTTTCCCTTGACCTCACACACCCAAGAGGGTGGAGATCATTTCTCTTGGCCTAGACACATCATATGGAAGCTAATTACACTCTTGAAACAAGCTAGGACATTAAACAAGAACATACTTGGTTCTATAAGTCACATAATGGTTCTATAAATGGCCTATTGAAACAACCATTATGATTCAAGTTCTTAGCTCCATTCCCTTCTCATTCCTAGAACTCTTGACCTCATGGCTTCTAAATTTTTCCCAAGGGTTCCTCCCACCTTCTACCATCATATGAAGTCTCAAACCAAGGCTAGAATAAATTAAAACACTCTCTCACCCCTCCATCTGTCCTAGCCTGACATTGTGGAAGCATTTGGGGTTCAAGAGATTTTCAATTTTTCCTTGATGGGAGAGCCACTTGGGAGACTTCTTAGGGGTTTTAGGAACTCAAACAAACACTCACATATGCTAGGGAACACATGAATCGAATCAGTTTTAACAATCCCTTCAAATGCACTACACTTTTTCTACTTAGAGTTCATTAGTTTTTCTTGCAATTTCTTTGCTTTCTTGGATGGGAGGTGCATGTGGGAAGCTCTCTAGGGGTCTTAGGAGCATGTTTAAACATTTAATTAAGCCTAAGAATATTCATATAAAATTAGATTTGCAAGGGAGTATTTGGATCCCTAATGGTTCCATCTTGTTTCCTAATGCTCATTTCTTGATTCGATTGGTTCCTTCTTAATCCTTGCCACCTAAAACCCCTAATCCCTCCATGAATTAGGTAGAAAATAGCCTCTAAGAATTGGGCTCATAGTGGCCAAATTCGCGCCAGAGGAAGGGGGAGGAAGAAACTACCAAAGAATGGAAGTTTTACCTTGTTTTCTTGCTTCCTTTGGCTTGTTCTTCCACTTGGTTGACTTGCTCCCTCAAATTTCGAAATTCCCCTCTCTGTTCTACCCCCAAAATAGCACCAAACTCTCTATTAAAACCATAGAAAGAAAGTTTGAGAGGAGAGGAGTAAGTTTCAAGAAGGAAAGATATGGAATTTCTTAAAGTTTCTTACCTTTATCTTGAATTTCTTCTTCCAAAATCTTCCTCCTCTTGTGCTCCTAAGAGTCAGCTTCTCTTCTGGTTTTGGGCAGAAGTAAGTCGGTCTTAGAGAGGAGAAAAAGAACGTGGCATATAAAGATCCTTTTTGAAGCTTCCTATAACACTTTAATGCTAATTTTTCCCTTCGTTCTTGCATTTTCATTTCTCCTTTGTTTTAGCTCCTTTTTGAGAACCGTCTTTTTCATCATAACAAATAGGTTCCCAATTTAATAAAATACCTTTGGAATCACTCAAATCGGAGCTAAAACCTTCTCGAATGATCCGACCAAAGTTCAGGCTCACCATCGTTGGAAAACGTATAACGAAGGGGCTTTAACTGTCCTGGGGCTTCCCATGGTTTTCAAGGCCTCTAAGAACCCCCGAAGAACTCAAAACTTTCATTTAAAAAGCCCTCCTGTGAGTTTTCCAAAAGTTACCCGTATTTATGAAAATACCACTGGCCTTTTGGCAAATTTTCTAAATCACTCTGGCCCTGGTCTCTGGGTAACTCAAGGCTCAAATTCTCATTTTCTATTATTTAAAATTTTATCATAATTTTAGTTGGCCCCAATTCCTTCTATTTCAGGGACTTTCTTTTATATTTGGTCCATTTCTGACGTTTACGGAAAAATCGAACATCGCATTTCTCATGTTTATGGAGGGACTGGATGTTACACAACTACAATTGTTTACCCAAGCATAAAGTTTAAGAAGTTAAAACAAGCTTTTTCTAATAATTTTGAAGTGTGTGTGCATTGCTAGAAAGTAATTATCATGTAAAGGTCAAGGAAAAAAAGGAATGCACTTTAAGATATATAACACAACTTAAACATAAGAGCTTCATATGCCTATCTATTTACTCTCTCTCTCTCTCTACTAATATAGGTACCACACAATCTCTTGATCAACAGGTCTTCAAATCTTGTAATATAGCCTTGGGTTAAAGCTTCCATAAAAATTGGCATGGAAGATTGCAAAAACTTTAAGAGAAATCAATGCAAGCACATGAATACAAGAAACACTCTCCCTTATTTTTATTCTCACCCTTTTTAGCTTTCTTCTCTAACTTTTTTCTTTATCACCTTTCTATTCCCCTAAAGTTAGATCTTTTGAGCAACTTTATCTCTTTTTTTTTTGTGAATAAACATATAGATAATTTTTTTATTAACTTTATGTTATAGCTTATACAGCCTAGGAGGAAATAAAAAACATAGATGCATCGCCTTTGTCCCACGCCCATAATTTATACACCACCTTAATTAACCATCAACAACTTTCTTCTAAACATCAAAGTATAATGAGCTCAAACTCTGTTGAAAAAGGGTTAGTCTTTGATCTTTTATCCTAAAAAGGGCAAATGGTCTATATGGGAGAAAATAAATAGTATTCAATCACTTGGCAATTTTTTTGGCAAGAAGCTCAAAATGGGTGCAAATGGAAAATTCTAAACTAGGTAAAGCTTGAAAAGCCTAACCTCATTAAAGGAATGCCTAAATAATTTCTCAAAATCATGTGACACATAGGATTTCATCTTAAGAGATTAAACAAATAGGTTTTAGAGCCCTAAACTTGAAATTGGTCATACAAATTAATTTGCACAAAATGTAATCTCTTAACATCATGCATTCAAACAAATTCTGGCTAATCTATGCTGATTATTTTAGATGTTAATCAAGAAAAGCATCATTAACTGGAAAAACTAAGAGCAAGTATAGATATTATAACACCATATCTATATAGCACTTGTCTTGTAGTATACTTGGCTCAAAATATCCATCGTCATGTAAATAGCACTTTTAGTAGCAGATATTTGTGTCATTGAAAGCCAAATTAATTCATTCTTGGCTTAGTGGATCATGTGAGTTAACCAACTTATTTTTCATCCCTAACACATTTGTTCAATCAGAATTAACACAATTTAAAACTCAAAATTCGGGTCCAAGCCATATAGCACAAAATTGCATTACACTTTGCATTTTTGCCATGAATTCCATATTCTAATATCAACTTTGGAAAATCATAACTAATCCTAGAAAAGTCCAAATTATGCAAACTATAGTTTTCTAGAAGGCTTATGATGTCATCTAGCTACCATAAAAATTTTAGATCAAAACAAATACGTTTGGCTTATAAAAACTGATGGAATAATACATTAGGTCTAGTGGTCATTCTACAGTAAACCAAAAAATTCAAAAATTCATTTCTCCCTCTATAGAGTTCTAAATTAGGTGCTCTCAGTGGTTATAGAAAGCTTATGATGTATACTATATGAATGTAAAAGTTCATGAGTATTGGACTTCATTTGGCCCCTAAGTGATATAGAGAAGTAAAATGACTACATGAACAGTAATAGTAACAGTTTTGCATAATTTGGCCAACTTTCAAAAATCATAATAACTTCTCTAGAGCTCCAAAAAAATTTCTCTTTCTCTCTATGAAAAGCTCTAGATAAGATCTATATTCTTGCCAAATTTTATGCATAAATTTGCCCATTTGGTTAGTTTGTAGTTCAGGTCAAGAATGTAGCTAATTTAGGGACCATAATGGGGTCAAAGTGCACCAAATGGCCTTCTACTCATACCATGACCATTTGAGCATGTCCAAAAGTATAAACACAACATATAGAAATATTCCAAATGGTCCAAATCATCATGAAACCCAAAATCACCTTCCTAATTATTCATATGCACATGTACATTAAGGTTCATGAATGTCAAAAATTCATATACTTATATATTTGGTTCCAAAATTGATTCATACACTATAATTACATACTTTTATTTGTGCTCAATGATTTACATCTCATAAACTTCATATACATATAAACTTTGACATCAAAATATATAAATTTCCTATTCTATTGTCAAAGTCTCATTCTTCAAGTTGCTTGGCTCTCATTTCTTACTCCATGTAGCTCTCCTAGACATGGTTAGACAGGATGTGGGGAATAGTGAGATTCAAAGAATTCCAATAGCTCTTGTACCATTTCAAGCATATATATATGGTATATTTTCATGTCAAAGAATACAAGCATGCACTAAAAGCCTCTTGTAAGTATACATAAACATATTTTCATGTTACATAAATTCATACATGTTAAACATACACTTTAATTCTTTGGAATTGTTGGATTTGCCTTGCCTACTTTTAGGGACTTTTGACGTAACCTCACTCATTCTTGAGACTTTTGACTTTGTCTCATCAATTCTTAAGGACTTTTGGCACAATCATACCCACTCAAGCCATCTTGCCTTCAAATACATTTTAAGAAGTATATTGGTACCAATACATTAAATCAATGGCTATAAATGTACCTCATGGTTCAAATATACACACAAGCATCCAATGATAATCAAACATCCAAGAAATGCATACAAGAAAAGATAGAGAGCTACCTTGAATAAAAAATCACAAGCTTCCTTCCTTGAATTTTCTTTTCCCCTTCTAGGCCTCACACACACACCTAGGAGAATCTTGATTTGCTTAGCCTAGACATATTAAATGAGATACAATTACATCATTGGAATAAGTTCTAGCCTCACATAAACTTTATGCAAGCTTGTCTTAACTCATAGCATGGTTATGGTTCTATATAAGAGCATAATAAGGCAACTCCTAAAATTTATGATCTTGGCTCTAATTTCTCATTCAATTCAAGTCTCTTGACTCTATTTAAACTCCTTAGAGTCATTACAAACTCAACTTAAGGAGCCTAAACTCAAGTTGCTTCTTTATGGCTTAAAAAGGAACTTAAACCTCTATCTTATAAACCATGGTTTCTAAATTCAAACCAATATTTCCCTTGGTATTTATTAATCATATCTAAACCATTTCTATCCTTGAAATCAAAGAAAAATCTCCTTAGGTGCCCAAACTCCTTCTTGGGCGAGACATGGTACAAGGTGAGAGCTCATAGAGTTTTATTGGCTTTTCTTAGGGAAATTGTAATGAACGTAATTTTTGTAAAACGATGAAATGAGTCGTATAAAAGTAAGTCCTCTGAAATGACCTAGATAATGTCCCAAAAAATTTGAGTTGAGTTCTAGACTCCTAAAAATGATAATTCTAGGCTCAAATGAAAAGAAAAATGGAGTTAGGACAAAGAAACAATTTGTGATAGAAATTTACGAAACACAATAATATTTTCGTAAATAAATATAACTTTTGAAAAACCATATAGGAGGGCTTTTTAAATGAAATTTTTGAGTTTTCTAAGATTCTTAGAGGGCCCAAAAACTATAGGAAGCCCCAGGACTGATAAAGCCCCTCCGGTGTATGTTTTTTAACGTCGGTAGACCCAAACTTTGACTGGTTTGTTTGATAAGATTTTAGCTCCAAATTGAGTGATTACAAAAGTATTTTATTAAATTGGGAATCTAAATTTTATAATGGAAAAGACAGCTCTAAAAAAGGAGCTAAAACGAAGCCAAAATGAAATTGTCATTATAGAAGGACAAAATTAAAATTTTTGGAAAAGTATGCTTCTAGAAACTCCCACACACTTCTCCTTTCTTCTTCCACCTTCTTAAGCACGAAATTTTCTGCCCAAAATATAGAATTTGATCTGCTCTCTTAGGTGCATCAAAAGGGGAAGAAAAGGAGGAGAAAAATAAAGGAAAAGGTAAGGAAATTTATAGATTTTCATGCTCCATCTTCCTCCGATCTTGTTCCTCTCCTTTTCTCCTCACTTTCTATGGTTTGGTTGAGCTTTTTGGTTTTGTTTTAGGTCCAAAACCAAGGGGAGAATTTTGAATTTGCCAAGGAGAAGAGAACCAAGGAGAAAGACACTTCAAAGCTCACTTGAATCCTAGGTAATCCTTGCTTTTTGTTGCATCCTCTCTTCCCCCTCCCTTTGTGTGTATTTTGGCCAAGAACAGAACCAAAAGAGGGGAGGATGTTTTGCCCAAATACAAGGAAGGAACAAGGGTTTTAGGCCATGGGGAGATGGAATATGGCAAGAAATTCCAAGAAAAACCAATAGAAAACAGGTTAGAAAAGTGTAGTGTTTTCTAGGGTTTTGCAAAATCTGATTTTGTATGTATGTTTTCTTAGCTATTTGAATGTTCCCTTGAGCTCTTAAGACCTTTAGAAAGCCTCCCAAGTGGCTCTCCCATCAAGGAAAAATCACAAAGTCCATGAACCTCCATTATGGTGCATATTTTGGCCAAGCTAGGTTCATTAGGCTCGGGGATGTTTTAATTTATTCTAGTCTTGGTTTAGGACTTTATATGATGTTAGAAGATGGGAGAAATCATTGGAAAAAATTTAGGAGCCATAGATTGGGAGATGGGACAATGGTGTGCATAATGGTGCTTTGTGAAGCAACTTGGTTTTCTAATTGTGCAATTGAGTGTGCGATGGCTCCAAGGACCTTAAATGAGTCTAAGAAGTCTAGAAATATTAAGAGAATGGAGCCTAGAACTTGAAATGCAAGAGTTGCTTCATTAGGCCAATTATGGAACCATAATGCCAAGTATGAAACCAAGTGTGTTTAAGCTTTAGTTTAATGTCTTGGCTTACTTCAATTATGTGATTGTGTACTCCTTATGGTGTCTAGGCCAAGAGAATAATCAACCACTTAAGTGCTCTTGTGAAATCAAGGAAGGGAAGGAATTAGCAAAGTAAACCGTACATTAATTGAAAGGTAGCTCTCCACCTCATTCTCTTGCATTCTTGTGTGCATATGTATATGTTGTGTGCTTGTATATGCTCTTGTGATTTGAGAACATGCCACTTGATGTCTTGAAGTTGCATTGGTACCAATGCATTGTCTTGAAAGCCATTGATTGTGACAATAGCTCTCAAGGGTAAGGTGATGCCAAAAGTCCCTTAAAGTGGGTGAGGATGTGCCAAAAGTCTCAAAGCATGGGTGAGATTAGACCAAAAGTCCCTTGGATGGGTGAGGCTAGGTCAAAAGTCCCAAGACCAAGAGAGAGAAAAATCTAAAAGTTCTAGAAATGGGGTGAGGCAAAACCAAAAGTTCCTAGAGTATGAAAATGGCTTGATATAGAAATGTGGCATGGCCATGTAGTATTATACACTTTATGTTTGCACACTTGAGATTTTGATGTATGAATGTTTTGAATGTATGTGTGAATGGGTATGTGAGCTATTGAGATTCTAGGAATCTCACTCCCCTTCCCTCTATTATCTTGAAATGCTTAGGTGATGTTCAAGAAACAAGGAGTGCAAGCCAAAGACCTTAAGAGATTGTATTCTATATATTATGTAACCTTACTTGCATTTGACTGTCAAAGTGAGTTTGTACATATTATTTTTGTGATGTAAGACCATGAACAAATGTAAAATGATGTATGAATATGATGTAGACCTTATGTGACACTAAATCCATGAAATTATGCAAATTAGCTCTTGGATGGCTTGATGCAACTATGCATTCTTGGATGTGGAATGACCAAATTTAGATACATGGGGTTTGGGACCACTTGGGCAGCTCCCACAAGTCATAATTATGCTTTTAAACTTGCCCAAGAAGTGCCAAACTCAAGAGGAGGCCATTTGAACTAAAGTGACTCTTGATAGGGAGCAAAAAATGACCATTTCATGAGGGTATATCACTTTTTATCTAAATGAGCTCTTCTTAGTCTGAAATTTGACATGAATCTAGATCTTTTTGAGAAGCTAAAGTTGGCAATTTTTGGAGGTCTATGGAATATTTTGCAAATTGTTGAAATTGAAAATTTTTCTAGTTTTGGTCCTTGGTACTGTAGCACTGGTCCGAAATTAAATTCTGTCACTCATAGGGAAAATGATGTCCAATTACCATGAAATATTATACAGAGAATTTTTGAACATTCTGTCCAGTACCAGAAGTTTTACCCGACCTGAGTTACTGTTCTGTTGAATTCCGAGGTCTGGGCTGTCTGAGCTAGTATGGAAATATTTTTTCCCTCTAGCTAACATCCACATATTTCCATGTTGGTATCATTTGCATGGATTAGATTTTTTTGGAATTAATTGGACATTTTCAAAGTTTGCTATAGAAATCTGTGACAGCTCCAGGAGGTAGTTTGAACTGTGGCCCTTTTTGGATATCAAACATCCTTTGTGATGGATGTTATGGTCTAGACATATTTTTAATATGAAGTATATATCTGTATCTTTCCATAATGAGCAAGAATGAATATTTTAAATTTTTCTAGAATTAGTTATGATTTTCCAAAGTTTGGACAGAAAGAGGCAAAAGCTGGTCGAAAATGAATGTCTATGTTTTGTACTTCATTTTGGTTTTCTTGAGTTGTGGGCCGCATTTTATGATGCAAATGAGTTGTATTCATGTAATTAAATATGAAAATGTATGATATAAGCTTACATGGTCCACATGACTCCGAATGAAATTTTTAAGTACGACGCAATGCAAAGAAATTTACTATTTTATTCCCTTTCTCTTTACACTCTCATGAATTTGACAATATAAAGCATATGAATATCATGAAATGAGCTAGAAATATATGGTGTTATAGAAATGGCACTTGTAAAGCTTTTTAGACCTTTTATGAACTTATACATACTCTTACATAAGTTAGCTTATCATTAAAAAGCTTTAAAAATTATTAGGTGCAATAAGAACCCTAGATAACATAACTTGAATTTTAAAGCTTTTCTTTTAAATCTAATTGCATATTCTTGTTTCTCATTCTTTTAAAACCCTTATTCCTATCTTGCTCTGACCTGAATTCATTCGTTCTTTGATGGGCCTAGGGTTGGCCAAACATGCACTCAAGAAGAACAAACAAGAAGATGCAAGATAAGCCATAAATTTTACCTTGTTTTCTAGCTTTTCCAAAGAGCTTTCAATTGCTTCTAATCTCTCCTTTAATTTCTCTCCTCCCCTTACTAAACCAGCCATGGAATAGCTCTAAATTAATCATCAAAACCATAGGAAAAGAGAGGAGAAAGGGGAGAAGAAGATTAGTGAAGGAGAAAGCATGAAAAACCTTGAATTTCTTGCCCTTTTTGCTGGGTTTCTCCTTCTTCTTCCCTCCTTCTTATGTGCCACTTAAGACTTGCTTAGGTTCTATTTTAGTCCAAAAAAAAGTCAGTTATCAGAGCTAGATAGAAATGGGGCGTGACTTATAAGGAGAAAGGCCAAGTTATAACATTTCCTAAATTCCCATTTTGTCCCTTTTCTTGGTTATTTTCATTTAGGCTCATTTCAACTCTTTTTTGTGAACCATTTTTTCAGTCAACTAACACTCTAAATTACATATTGAATGGGTTTTGGCCATCCTAGGGGTTATTTTTTTAGGCCTTTAAGAACCCCAAGAAACTTAATTTTCCCATTTAAAGAACTCTCTTTTGATTTTTCCAAAAGTTGTCCAAAATTACAAAAATGCCACTGCTTTTCATTTAATTTTGTTTAGCTATTCTAGCTTTGGTTTCTAGGTATCTTTGATCTTGTATCCTCATTTTCAAAGGTCTAGATTATCACTATGATTTTGTTTGGCATCTAATTGTTCAATTTAAGGGACTTCCTTTTGTAATATCCTTAGTTTAAGACTTTTACAATAATGGGATATTACAAATATCAACAGTTCCTATCAACTATAACCTGAGAGCACAATTATCATTATAGGAAGTAGACAAAACTATGCAAATAACCAGGCAACCAATACAAAATAGTGTTTGACAAAAAGTAAAGTTAAGAAGATATCATAAAAGCTTAAGCCACCTATGAAGTCATAATAAAATTGAATAGAATATAACTACCCCCAAACTTAAACGAAACATTGCCCTCAATGTTTGAAAACCAAAAAAGCTATCAAAAGGAAAAAAATAAGGAAAGGAAAAAGGAGGAGTAAAAACACCCTTAAGCCCATCACCTTCATTCTTAGAAGATAGTTCCTCATTACGTGGTGCCATGGGGATATGGGAATGGTGGTGGTGTTGGTGGAAAGATAGGGAACCTGTTCACTTGACTATGTTGGTTCAAAAACAATTTCACTCCTTTTGGACAGCCATTGGGCATCTTTAACTTGTTGGTCTTGAGCTTTAAAGTGGTTTTTAGCATAAGGCTCCTTGAAGAATTAACATGAAACCTTCCACCTAACATAAATAACCAAAGAAAAGAATCAACCTAACTAAAAAAAATAGGGAGGTATAGCTAGAAAAATGAAATTTTAACTAGTTAGAGTTACTCCCTAAATGCCATGCAGAAAGGGCTAGGTTCCTCCCTTGTTCTAGCTCATAGATAAAGCGTCATCCACCAAGTGAGGGAGCTGAAAAACTAAGAAAAAGGGATGAGCACACTACAACCACAACAAAAAGGTAAAGGAAAAAATGACAAGTTAAAAGAAAGAAAATGCTTTGGTTGCCTTTTAAGAAGCGCTAAGTTTAAAGTCCCCAGTCTGACTATTCTTTTAGCTTTAGTGGGGGTCCTCAAAAGTCATAGCAAATTTCTTAGGTCCTCTAATGCCACAAATTTAAATTTTTTGCTTTTGATCTTAAAGGAATTAGCTTTGGCATTATGGGACCACACTTGCTGATTTAGCATTCTTCAATCACAAATTATACTGCATTAACCTCCATTGATTGTTATTGAAATTGTAATTGCCTATTCCTTTTTCTTGCAATTTTTTCTTCATATCCTTAACTTTTCTTACAATAAAAGTTTGCTTCAAGTACTTTAACTTTAATTTTCTCTAAGGCAGGCACTTCCAGCTTCCTTTTTTTAGATAGATAAGACTCTTTTAGATGGCATGGGGGTGACCATATAGGGTACACATGATTTCTCAACTGATAGACCACAAGACTCACTATAATGTTCTTGCTTACCACTTTTAGATTGAACTTTTAAAAATTACAAACACCCAATAAGGTTTTCATTCTCTTTCCTTTCCTTAATATCCTTTAATTATAGTACCAAAAGATCCAATGGAAGAGTCATTGTTTGTCCACCTACACTTAATTGTCTATCAAGCTAACCATGCAACATTTGTCATGTTCATAAAGAGTTTTTGCCTTCTAAAATACCTTGAAAGTTTCTTATTGCTCTTGAACCCTCATGGTTAATTCCCCTTTTTAAACATCTATTAAAGTTCTACCTGTGGCTAGAAATAGTCTTCCTAAAATAATGGGAACATCCTTATCTTCTTCATAATCCATCACAATGAATTCCACAAGTAGAATAAATTTGTCAACTTTAACTAGGACATCCTTTATCACGATTAGGATAAAGAGAAGCTTTGTCTGCAAGTTGCAACATGATGGGGGTAGATCTAGTTTATCTCAATCCTAACTTCTTAAATATAGATAATGGCGTAAAATTAACACTGGCCCCCAAAATCACATATTTGAATTATGAATTAGAATTGAATTCTAATTCTTCTATATTTTATTTATTTTTTGCTTTGCAAATAAATTTTTGCCTATGTTACATGAGATGGGGAAATGCCTTGGATTTCAATACACTCCCTTGTCAAGGCAATAGTCTCAAATTCAGTGAACCTTTGGTTCCTTAACAATACTTCCTTCATGAACTTGGTGTAACTCAACATCTATTTAATTGCTTTAACAAAAGGAATTTTGGTGTTTAATTGTTTGAAAATGTCTAAGAATTTTTGAAATTACATATACACATTTGGCTTTCTAAACCTTTGAAGGAAGGAAAATGGTGGAACAAACTTGATTTTAGCTTTATTATGAGCTTTCTTCTTAACCACAAATTCACTTTCCACCATTTTCATTTTTTGTGCTACATTTTGATAACCCTCTGGAAGTTGTCTTCCACTTGACACTAATATTGGCTTACATTCCTCTTTACCTCTCTCTTTGAGTTAGGTATGGCATCACTTGGGAGGCTTTCTTGTTGCATGGTGTAACACCATATATTTCTAGCTTGCTTCCTATCATTTCTAAGTCTCACATTATGAATTGCACAAAGGGAATGGAAAAATGGCATTAAAATAATGCCTTATTTTGCGTTGCGTCGTGTATGAAAATTTCATTCTGTGTCACGTGGACCATATGAGCTCATACATCACACTCTCATATTTAATTATATAAATACAACTCATTTGCATCACCAAAATTGGCTCACAACTCGTGGAATTCAAAGGGGAGCATCAAACTCACACTATTATTTTCGGCCAGAATTTCAGTTTTTCTATCACAACTTTGAATATTCATAACTAAATCCACAAAAATTGAAACCCAACAAACTTTACCATTACAGAAATATTTGATGTCTAGCCTATGGTAAAAATAATTTCAGCTCATGAATCATTAAGGAGAGAACACTTGACATTCGAAAAGCCACTGAGGTTGCTGCTCTTTAGGCTACTAGTTCAGATTATTGATATAACGTTTCAAAATTCATAACTAATTCTATCAAAATTGAAATCATGAATTCTTGGATATTATGGAAAGAAAAACATGTCTAATTTATGCAAAAAATGTGTTCAAGACATGAAACATAACACAGAAAGTGTTTTACATGTGAAAAGGGGCAAAGGTTCGGACAACTACTGGTACTAATACAAGTGTCTACTATAAACTTCGAAAATATCTAATTAATTCCAAAAAAATCCAATCTATAAAAATGATACCAATTTGGAAATCCATGAATGTTAAATTTATGGTAAAAATAGACTCAGACCAGAGCAAGCACGTTTAGACATTGAAATTCAATGGAATAGTGACTCAGGTTGTGTTGTGCTACTGTTACTGTTCCAAAAATTCAAAAATTCATATCTCTTAGCTCAGACCTCCAAATGAGATGCTTCTAGTTGCTACAAGTCTCTGTAAATTCCTAGTTTCTTCTTATAAAATTTCGTAGCCATTGGACCACGTTTGCCCCCCATATGACATAATTTCACAACTGACCAAATGAACAGTACTGGTGTAAATTCGAAATTCTGATACCAACATTGAAAAATCATAGAAAATTCCATAGATGTCCAAATGACCTGATATTTGGCTTCCCAAAAGGCTCTAGGAAAGATCTACTTGCATGTAAAATTTCAAGTCAAGAAGAGGTCATTTGGTCAGACTTTGCTATAGCTCAAGATTATGGCACTTTTGGTTCCAATAAAGGGGCAAATTTGGTCCAAATGAGCCATCCATTGTTTCACACATATTTGAGAAACTTCAAAAGCATAAATGTAGCATAAATGAGCCTCTCATAAGGTCTAAATCCTCATGCAACTCAAATTCATCATGCCACTCCCATAAACATACATGCACAAGTGGGCTCCCAAGTGGTCAAAATGTACATTTCTATTCATTTAACTCTATTCTTGATTCATACACTAACTTTACATAGTTTTACACTTGTTCAAAGTGTCATGGCTCAAAAATAACATATACATATATTCTTTGACATTCTAGACGTCCTAGTACATCAAAAATAGAAAGATTTGCTAAGAGATGGAGATTTAAGCTCCTTGGCTTCCATCCTTTGGATCTTGAACTCTACCTAGGTCATATGAGATGAGAGAAAGGAGGGGGTGAGATTCATTGAATCTCAATAGCTCATACACCTATCCAAGCACATTTTCAAGGTATACAACATGTCAAAGGTATAAGTATGTAATCAATTAATCTATGAAGCATTCATCTTTCACATTTTTGTGTCACAAACTCATGTCAAGCACAAGAATGAGCTCTAGGGACTTTTGGTTTGGTCTCATCTCATTTCTAGGACTTTTGGATTGCATCACTCTTGGTTCTTGGGACTTTTGACTTAGCCTCACCCATCCAAGGGACTTTTGGCCTTGTCTTACCTATGCCATGAGACTTTTGGCATCTCCTCACCCATATTAAGGGACTTTTGGCACTACCTCACCCTTATGAGCCACTTCCACAATTTAAAGATATTCAAGAAAGCATATTGGTACCAAAATAGCATCATAGCATCAAGTGGCATGTCTCAAACATATACATAGACACATAAGCACACAATGACATATATGCAACAAGAAAGGGTGGAAAGCTACCTTGGTGCAAATTCAAGCTTTACTTTGCTTGTTCCTTCTCCTTTTCAGTTCCACAAATACAAGGAGGTGGGGTTGGATTCTTTAGCCTATTCACAATAAACAACACTTAATTATACTCTTGGAACAAGTTATAACATCCAACTCACTCTTAAAACTACACTTGTTCTTTTTGGCACAATATGGTTCCATTAATGACCTAATGAAGCAACTACCACAAGTAAAATTCTTGGTTCCATTCTCTTACCATATTTAGACCTCTTGACCCCATTTAAGGTCCATGAAGCCATCACACATTTACTTTCACAAACCTAGGTCCATATTACTTCATAAGGTTATATTATGGAAGCCATTGCCTCATCTCCCAACCTAAGACTTCTAAATTTTTTTCAAGAGTTTCTCCTATCTTCTTTTATCATATAAAGTCCCAAATCAAGTTTGGAATCATTTAAAACATCCCCTAGCTATCTCTAAGGGTCTTGACAGATTTATGCTTTCATTAAAGACCCATGAAGTTTGGAATTTTTCCTTAAGGGATGGGACACTTGGGAGGCTCCTTAGGAGTCTTAGAAACTCAAACAAACACTCACATATGATGGGAAAGTCTTGAATCAACCCAAATCTTAAACTATGTTCAAGCACCCTACACTTTTTTAACTTGAGTTTAACTAGTTTTCCATGCATTTCTTCGGTATAATCCATCTTCCCATGGCTTAGTTTGATGGATTTTTTTAGATTATAAAATAGAAACTCTTCCCTCTTCATGGTTCTGTTTGAGCCATCCCACCATGGAAGAGGAGAAGGACAAAAAGAAGCAACAAGGAAAGAGAAACTACCTTAAAATTAAGTTTCCTTCAAAAGCCCTTCTTCTTCCCTCTTCCTCCTCCTTAAATTTTGAATTTCTCTCCTCTGATCTGAACCCAAATCAGCACCAAAAATTGCATTAAAACCATGAAAAGAAGAAGTAAGAAAGGGAGGATGAAGTTTTAAGAGGAAGGAGCATGAAAATCTTACACTTTCTCACCTTTCCTTTGGCTTTTCTTCCTCCAAAATTTTCTCTCTTGGTGCGCCTAAGATAGCAGCTCCTTTTCTGAGATTTAGGCAGAAGAAAGTCAGTTTAGAGAGGGGGAGGCTGAATGTGGATTTAAAAAGAGCATTTAGAAGCTTCTTTGTATAATTTGTTTCCACTTTTGCCCTTCTATAATGGCATTTCTGGTTTGACTTCATTTTATCTCCTTTTTTAGAACTGCATTTTCTATCATAAACTTTAGATTCTCAATTTAATAAAATACCTTTGGAATCACTCAAATCAGAGTTCAAACCTTCTCAAATGAATCGGTCAAAATTTGGGTCAACCGACGTCGGAAAGAGTACACCGGAAGTGCTTTACTAATCCCAGGGCTTCCCATGATTTTTGGGACCTCTGAGAACTCTAGGCAACTTAAAATTTCTATTTAAAAAGCCTCATAGGTGTTTTTCCAAAATTGTATTTATTTACGAAAATGCCATTGGCTTTTCAGCAAATTTTTTGAATTACTCCGAGCTCAATTTTTGGGCAACTCAAGGCTCAAATCCTCATTTTCTATTATTTAAAATTTTATTCAAATTTTATTTGGTCTTGAATCATTCATCTCAGGGAACTTACTTTTCAAACTGGCTTATTTTGGTGTTTTTACAACATACCAGGCGTTACACATGGTATTTACAACTAAGGCCAATTGGCCTATTTGAGTCTCTAAGCTTCTTATTGTTGTGTTAGTTTTTACCATGTATTACATGAATATTTCTTCCATATTTAGCTTCCCCTCTTGCATTTATGGCCTAGATTGTAATTGAAACCTAAAAGGATTGAAGTGTCTTGTCCTAGATGAGGAAGATTGGCCTTGATTAGAGTTTTAGGCTGATGAGAAATTCGGGTGACTCCTTCATCTAGAATTGTAAGACTTAGAATAAGGGTTATTTTGATTCCTATTGTAATTTCCTATATAGCTCACTATCTCGGCTAATAAAAGGCATTACTCTCTAAAATGTCCTTTTTCACAAAGTCTATAATTAATAACTGGAGGCCGCATGGCTTTAATATTCATACATGCATTGTGACTCATTTTTAGACTATCAAATCTCTTGTTCATTGTAGCTATTTGAGCAGAGAGTGTGTTTGGTGCATTAATTTCATAAATTCTTGCAACCTTTTTTTGTTAAGTTCTCTTAGATGTCCATTAAAGAGAGTTAGTTGCCATGCTTTCTAGCAACTCAATAGCATATGCAACATTTATTTTGTCTACAATATTGCCACCAACTATTGAATCAAGGATTGTCTTTATTTCTTTTGACAACCTATTGTAGAAACTTTGAAGTTGGACTCACTTAAGCAATTAGTGGTTTGGACATTTTCTCAATGGCCCTTTAAATCCCTCTCATGCTTCATATAACTATTTAGCATCATTATGCATGAATGAAGTAATATCATTTCTCAATTCCATAATTTTAGATGATGGGAAAAATCTAGTTCATAATTTTTGAGCTAGTTCATCCTAATTAGGAGTAGATCCATTTAGTAATGACTTTAGTCAACCCTTGACTTTATCCCAAAGTGACAGTGGGAAAAGCCTCAATTGAAATGCATCTTCAGATACTCCATTCTGTTTGAAAGAGTCATATACCACCAAGAAGTTAGAGAGGTTTATGTGAGGGTCTTTTGAAGGTAGGCTTCCAAATTGCCTTGTCATTTAGAGCAATTACAAGACAATTGGCTTTAACTCAAAATTATTTGCCTAGATCACTAGCCTTTTGATGCTTGAGTGATACCTCTATAGACTTAGAGTGGCAAAATCATTAATTGTTCTATTTTGAGTGTCTTTTTCTTCCACCATAGTTGTTTTTGCTTTAGAACCCTTAGATTTCTCTTTATATAGTTTCTTTAAGGTTTGTTTAATCTTTGGATCAAAATGCTTTAACTCAAAACGTTTAGACCTATGCATAATCAACTTTAGTGACTACAAATGAAAGAAAGAAAAAAGGAAAAACAAATTAGATTTAAATTGAGTATGCTTTATATTAATATTGGCATAAATTAGTTGTGTAAATCCTTTACAATAGTACCAAAAACTTGTTCCTAACAAACATGACACTCATACGCAAGTATCCATTTGTTTTAAGTAATATATTAATAAGTAAAGTTCATTTCCACGAGGGCTTAGTAAAAGACAAATGTGTTAAGTACTAAAATTAACACCCCAATTTAAATCAAGCAACTAAATGAATGATGAAGGAAATTAATGAAAATATGCAATCTAAATGGACTAACTAATTGGGGTTTTTAAGCAAGAGAAACTAATTGGTGACGAGTCTAGGAATACTAATCCCCCTAGTATTTCTTAGGAATTAAACTTATCTTCCTTTAACCTATCAATAATGAAAATATCTATTAACTCAAGGATCCTAATTACCTATAAAAATTTGTCAAGTTTAAGTTAGACTAAATCCTTAATTCCTTATGAGTTAAGTCTAATCACATTAATGTGCATAGACCTTAACGAATTATGTAGGACTAATAGGTATCTCTCTATCTTATCAGTAAAATGATCAACCTAACCTAGCAAGTTTCATGTACCTATATTATTCAACTCAAAGTTTATTCCTAATATCCTTTTTCAAGTTCAATAAAAAATGTAAAACATCTCAATTGGTGGCCAATCAATTAAGAAGTATGACAAATACAATTGAATAAATAGATAAATGCTAGTCATCAATAGATCCAAAGATAAACAATCCCTAATCCATACTAAGGTTCATAAAACCATTAACCAAAGAATTTAGCTATTCATAGTCAAATAAAACATCACAAAAATTGAAGAAATAATCATCAACATTAGCAAAGATATAAAGGAAAGAGGAAAATAAAGGAAAACTAAATGAGATCCATGTCTCCTCTTCAAATCAATGCTTTCCCTTGCTCTTTAATGGTATAAATGCCTCCAATCTCTCTAACAAAATGCCTAGAATAACTTATCCTTCACCTCTATTTTCACCTTATATTCCTAATAAAATTAGGTTGAAACATAGCTTGTGCATGTCATCTGTCTCATGAGGCCACAACCTTGGAATTTGAGGTTGTAGTTTCAATTACTAAAGTTTTGTTTTCTTGCTATTAATAGGGCAATACTGTTGCCCTGGCTTTTGTGGTTGTGGCCTTAACCTCAAATATTCCATTTTGGCATCTCAACATAGTGAGGCCACAACCTTGGAACTTAAGGCCATGGCCTAGACTTCTTAATTTCTATTTAATGTAATTTTTAAAGCTGAAACTTCTATTCCTTATGGCTCAGATACATGTTAAACCTAAAACTTGATTTTTGAAGTCATTTAAGCCTTGCAAAAAGATACAAGAGTTCCTGGATTAGATAAATGAATATAAAAGAAATAAAAAAAAGAAATCACCACATAAACTATAAAAAAATGAAATTAAACTAAGTTAACTACACCTAATTAGAAACTAACACAAAACTAACTATTTAAAGCCCTAAACATCAAAATTCATAAAAATATGCCTTGGAAAATATGCACACAACCCTATATAATAAGTAGTTAACAATGCTTGGCATTTGCCATTAATTATGTATATGGCATCAGATGCAAAATGGCATCAAATACCTTGGCAATTTGATGAAGGATGGCTCTCACTTCTTATGCGACTTCAAGGCTTACATGTCCAGATATGATGATGAAAACTAGTTTGAGTTAGCTTGGAATAATATGCTTTCTAAATATGACATGCATGAAAATATATGGTGGAGGTTAGTCTATAGCATAAAGGAAAAATAGGCCATTTGTCACATTAAGTAAGCATTGACACTTGGTGTAAGGAGTACTCAACTTAATGAAAGTTTGAATTTAGACATCAAAAGTTGGATGAAATCGAGCTTAAGTATAATTCAATTTTTTAAGCATTTTAAGAGAGTGGTGGAAGACAAGAGATACAATAAACTAAAGTGTGAATTTGATTTGTGGCACAAATTACTAAGGTTAAAAGTCACATTCATCCATGTTGCACCACCTTTCACAAATTTACAGAGTCTTAATTTTTGACTTGTTCTAAGAAGAGTGAGACCTATACTTGGCTACATATGTCAAGAATATAAAGGATGCTCTATGTAACACCTTAATTTCCTAGCTTATTTTATGCTATCTCCATGTCTCATGCCATAGATTTCATGAAGACACAAGGAAAAATGACATCAAAAAGTGAATATTTTTGCGTTGCGTAGAGAATAAAAATTACATTTGATGTCATGTGGACCATGTGAGTTCATGTATCACATTATCATACTTAATTATATAGATACAACTCAAATCCATCACCAAAAGTGACTTACAACTCATGCAAGGTAAGGGAATACACAAAATTCATGGTAGCAGCCTCGACCAAAATTTTACCTTTTCTGTCACAAACTTTGAAAAATCATAACTAATTCTAGAAAAATTATGCATTCTTTACTATTATGGAAAGCTACAAATTTCTAATTTTTGCTAAAAATATGTCCAAGCCATGAAACACTACACAAAGGACATTTGACATTCAAAAAGGTGCAAAGGTCTAATTGGCTACTGGTACTGATACAACATTTTGCTATAAATTTAAAAAATGTCCAATTAATTCCACAAAAATCTAATCTATGAAAATGATACCAATATAGAAAGCTATGGATGTTAGATAGAGGGAAAAAATAACTCTAGACAAGTTTTGGTATATCTAGGACTTGAAAACTAATCAAACAATAACCTTGGTTTGTCTGAATGCCTGATACTAGATAGAAACTTCAAAAATTTATATATCTCTCTCTAGACATCCAAATGAGGTATTTCTAGTTGTTACAAGTCACTGGGAATGTCTAGTTTCTTTCTACAAAATTTTGTGGCAATTGGACATCCATTGCCTCCTGAGTGACAAAATTCATTTTCAGATCAGTATGAACAGTACCCTGAACCAATTTTAGAAAATTTTTCAACTTTGAAAATTCATCGAATATTTCATAGACCTCCTAAAATTTTGTACTTTAGCTTACCAAAAAGCTCTCAACAAGCTCTAGATGTATGCCAAATCTCAAATCAAGAAGAGCTCATTTGGACAAAAAGTGGTATATGTTTCCAATATGGTCAATTTTGTTCCATATTAGATACCAAATGTGCCCAAATAGTCTTTTTTGGTGTTTGGCACCTCTTGGAAAAGTTTAAAAGCATGAATATGACTTGTATGAACTACCCAAGTAGTCTTAAACCTTATACATCTCAATTTGGTCATTCTACTTCCATTTATACATACATTTCTATAATACAAGTTTGCCATCACATGTTCAAAATGCATATTTCCATACATATAACCTTAGCTCTCATTTATACATGATACATTATTATACATGTTCATAACATCATAGGACATATACAATAATAGATTACAACATTTTCCATTCATATGGCCTTAAAGTAACAAAATCTATATACTTTGATGTCATATTCTCATCTTTCAACGTGTGGGCTCTCATTGCCTTGTCCACTTGATCCACCTACCATGTTAGAACATTAGAAAGGAGGGAATGAGATTCAAAGAATCCCAATAGCTCATCTCCCTTTCAATCACACATAAAGTATGCAATACAAGCCATAAAAATACATGCATAGACATATTAACATATATGAGCATTCAAAAATTATTTTTGACATTTGAACAAGTCATACATAGCATGCATAAGCTTGCCAAGTAAGTGGATTAGCCTCACCCATTCACTTATGGATTTTGGACTTGCCTCACCCATTTCTTTAAGAGGATTTTACTCAATCTTACTCTTGGGAGTCAACCTCACTTTTGGGAGACTCTTTACTTTGTCTCAACTAACTTTAAGGGTTCTTGGCTCATCCTCACCATGGCTAGAGGGTTCTTGGCTTCTCTACATTTAAGGAAGCCAAGGTAAGTACATAAAACATCGTTTGAATGCATAAAATATTATCATGGCACCATGGAATAAAAGCTTATATAAAATACTTTCATAGCTCAAAACATATATACATACATTCAAAGATAATGTAAGCACACAATCATGCATGAGAGAAGGTGGAGAGAGCTACCTTAGATGCAACCACACACCTTTTCTCTTAAATTTCCTCTCCCTTCCTCGGCCTCACACACCTAAAGGTGTGTGATTGGTTTCTCTTGACCTAAACACAATTTATGGAAGCCAATTAGGTTCATAGAATTAATTCTAAGGCCGCACAACTTGCTTAGATACTAGCTTGGCTCATTAATCCTTTTGTGTTTCCAAGAATGCACCTAATGAAGCAACACTAGTCAATTAAATTCTAGGCTCCATTCTTTTATTTCATATATGATTCTTGGCTCCTTTTAAGCCTCTTGGAGTCATCACACAATTAAAATGAAGAGCCTAACTACATGTTACTTCTTTAAGTCATATTATGGAACATATAAAGCTAACTCATTCTTTAGGCTTCCTAAATTTTTTCCAAGGCTTCCTCTCATTTTCACTCATTATTATGACTCAAAAATGGGTTTAGAAAAATTTGAATCTCTCCCTAGGTATATGGAACTCACTTGGCTGAGACTAAGAAGCAAATGGGCCTTCTTGGACTTTAGTTTATTTTCTTGATGGAGGAAGCACATGGAGAGACTTCTAAGGATCTTAGGAGCTCATTTAAACTCTCATTTAAGTATAGAAATTAAGGTATCAAATCAGATTTTACAAAGAATATATAAAACCCTAAAATTTGCATCTTGAATTTCTATGGTTATTTGTTAATTTTTTTTGCATATTCTTAATCTCCACACCCTTTTTCCTAAGAATCACCATTGGTTCTACCTAAAAACAAGCCCTCCTATGAATTCTTGAGAGGGGCGAACCATAGGGAGAAGGGAAGCAAGGGGTAGCAACCATGGAAGAAGAAATTATTTTATTTTTTCTTGTTTTCTCACTTGAATCTTGTCTTCTTTGGCCTCCTCTCTTTAAATCCAAATTTTTTCCTTAATTTCTCCCTTAAAATAGATTCATATACTTTAATATAATCATAGGAAAGAAAAAGAAATGGAGGAGAAGAGGTTTGCAAGAGAAAAAGAATGAAAAACTTTCAAAATTCCATACTTTTTACCTTGTCTTTCTCCTTCCTTCATTCTCCTCTTGGTGTGCCTCATGCCTTAGGGTTTTCTTCTGGTCTAGGGAAGAAACATCATGGGTTGAATGAATGAGGAGGTGGGGCGCCACTTATATATAGGTGGGAGGAAGAAAGACTTTTCAAAAATTTCTATTTTGCCCTTTGTCATTGGTATTTTCGTTTCTAATTCGTTTTAGCTCCTTTTTGAGAATTATCTTTTCCATTATAAAATTTAGGTTTCCAATTTAGTAAAATGCCTTTGGAATCACTTGAATCGAAGCTAAAACCTTCCCGAACAAATCTATCAAAGTTTAGGTACATCGACGTTAAAAAACGTCCACTATAGAGGTTTTAACTATCCCGGAGCTTCCCATGATTTTCAAGGCCTCTGAAAACCCTGAAGAACTCAAAATTTTCATTTAAAAAGCTCTCCTATGTGAATTCTAAAATTTGCTCAAAATTATGAAAATGCCATTACGTTTCCTAAGTCTTTCGTTAAATTTCGTTTCTTCATTCTAGCTCCATTTTCTTTTCGTCTGAGCCTTGGATTCTCATTTTTAGGAGTCTAGAATGCTTCCCAAATTTCTGTGGGACCTTAACTATGTCATTTCAGGAGACTTGCTTTTATATCCAATGAATTTTGTACGTTAATGGAGAAGCTGTACATTACGTTTTTCATATTTTCTCTCATTTTTAGATAACTGGATATTACACTCTACCTTCATTTGAGTTCATTATTACTATGGATGGATAAGACTAGGAATGGAAAATTGCATTTGACCCATGTGACAAGTCCATATCTTGTAGCTGTAGAAAGCTTGAGTCATTTGGTATACAAAAAGGTTGGGTCATTTGGTATACAATGTTGTCATGCTTTGAAGGTACTTGATGTGATGAATGTTAAATTAATGGCTAATCAGTATATTTTAAAGAGGTGAATGAAACAAGTAAGAAGTGTATTACACATGATGGCAGAGGGGCAAAGGAAATACAATTGTAGGATATGCTAGGTTAACTATTACACAGTGTTATAAACAACTTTGTCATTATAAAAATTATAATAAAATAAGACTCTTCTTCAACCTTCCATTTGCTTCATCTTTTTCAGCTCCAACAAGTAGTCATGATGTCCTTTGGAGGTAGGAGAGAGAAAAGAAACAAGCTCTATTTAAAGTAAGTAATCGCGCTTTATTCGTCTAACACTAGTTAGGAAACTTACTCTACATATCAAGGGCTTTCTAATAAGCTATTTTTCTTCTTGAAAGGATGAAATTTGGACTTTCTCTAGTGAGAGAAAAGGTTCTTTTCACGAAACCAATTAGTGCAAAAGAATCTATGTGAAGAGAGCTTCAAAATGAGGTATATATCAAGCGATGAATCTTGAAATTTCTTTGAGTCTTAAGCCCCTATAATTTCAACCATTATATATTAATAAAGGGAGTGATGTTTTCTTGTTGGTTTATAAGGTTTAGAAGGTTGTAGAATAAGAATTTAACATGAAAGTGGCTTGATTCTAGCTTGAACTATTGAAATCAACAATCTAGGGCAAGAGAAGTAAGGTTTTAGCCTAGCCCAAGGGAGCTAGAATTCGAGCTATTATAAGGTGCATTAGATGCACTTAGATGTTTTAAGTATGTGGTATAAATATCTAGGCTTGGTTTTGCTTGAATCATGAAAACTCCAAGTTAGTGCACTTTAAGCATTAATTTAGCCATGTAGTGAATGGTGAACCTAGGGAGTTATTTCATTGATTCTAAGGTTAATGATCTAGACATGAAATATGAACTTTAATAGAAGTATTTAAATGAATTTAGAAGCCACGTTAGGGTTCAAGAAGAGCCATTGAAAGGCAATTTGGTGCTAGGCATACTTGTAATGGCTCTAACAAGTCCCATTTAAATCATATAGATCATTTATAATGAGAATTAGAAGCCTAGAGGTTGAATTTGGTAAGATGCACATTGAAGTCTAAGTTGGCATGATGCCTTATGAGTAAGGCCATAAGGGAAGATGGCAAGTAAAAGGGTCAAAATGAGTTATAGGGCAAATGTTAAGTGATGAACTAGTTTATTAAGTTAGTGGTATGAAAATAATTTTGCCTATAACAATAAATCCCTTACAACTTGCAAATTGGTATGATAAGTTACCTAAATCATAATTTTCTAAACACTAAAATGTAAGTTTGCATTTGAGGGCCTTAAAGGTTAAGTTTTGGATTAAAATTTGGCATGCATTCAGAGGACATATAGAAGTTTAAAATGAGCTAAAGTTGGTATTTTTTGAAAAACCACAGAATTTTTTTATATGCTTTCAAACTTGGCCTAGAAAAGTTGTCATGCATAGAATTTTCCCCCATTCCATATTTGATCTTTGAAGCTTTTCAATGGTCAAATGCAATCTTTTAATTCTAAAATTTTTATAGTAGAAAGTGCACATGTAGTGCTTTCTAACAAACCAAAGTTTGCTAAATTTAGATGTCCCTAACTCATTTTATGATTTTTCAAAATTTGGGACTAATTATGGCCAAAATGAGCTTCAAGTGAGCTTAAGTGAGAAAGTGTGCTTTAAAGGCTTCTAATCTAAGTCCAGCACTTTATATTGATGATTTAAGACTAATTGAGCTATAGTTAATCATTATCTTGCCCAATTTCATGTTTTAGCCCAAGCTAGTGGGACCATGCCATATGAAAGTGGTAAGGCCGAATCAAAGCTAGTAAGATGATCAAGTTTGAGTAAGTGGTTTTGGTATTGGGTTAAGCATATTCTAGGTAGCTTACTCTCCTTTACCTTGCATCCATGTTTGATTGATTGAACTTGATATGTATTGTATGTCTTGATTGCTTTGATAACATAATTTATGATGTTAAACTTGTTGCTTGTGACTAAAAGCTAAAGGAATAAGGGATTGAACACAGCAGTTTGCCCATAAGCCCAAAGGAAAGCTAGGCCAAGCTAAAGATGTCATGGCCATGATGAGATGCTTCAGTATGTATGCTATGTTTATTAGCTTTCATGTTATGCTATGTGATTTTGCATGCTTACATTTCATTTGATAATCATATGCATGTTATGTTGTGTGATTTTGCATGCTTACGTACATTTCATTGCTTAATAATCATATGCATGTATTGGTAATCTGAGTAGTTATTAAGATTCTTTCCAAAATCTCACCTTATTTCTCTCCCTATTAACCAATGCTAAGAGAAAGACCAAACAAAGGGAAGGAAAAAGCTAGTCCACAGTGAATGCGGCTGAAGTTGGATATGTGCTCATAACACACTCTTCAGTTCTTACTTTTAAATGTATAAATTTTAGCATGATTTATGTTGTATCAATTATTGTAATTTTAGCAAGTAATGTAAACTTAAGTATTAGCTGCTTACTACTTTATAGCATTGAATCATGTATGTCTAAATTAGTTTATCAGATACCTATCTAGTTAAGATAAGTTATAAGGTGTTATATGTCGTTAATAACACTTGTATTTCTCATGACCATGTGTAATGGTTGTAATATGACCTTTTAAAGGTTTAGATGGTCATGAATTTAAAGGGAAATATTGCTGGATTTTTTTTTTCAAAAATTAATGGAATTTATTAGTTATTAATTAATGGGTTAAATATAATTTAACTAAATTTTAGGAAATGTTAGTGCAATTTATTCTATATATATAACTTATAGGTAATGATGATGAAACTAAAAAATTCTTATTATAGCAATTATAATTCAAGGGTAAAATTTAAAATCAACCAAAGAAAGAAACCTTAATTACAAGTAATTTTCTAAGTAAGCTCAATTAAATACTTAATAAACAATTAAATGAATAAAATTAGGCTTGAAATGTATAAGAAGAATGAAAAAGGAACCCAAAATTTTTCCCCTTTATTGCCTCGAATTCCCTGTCATATTTTTGTCTGTCTTGATCAAATGGAAAAGATGGAAACATAGTAACATCAGAATTCAGAGCCGAAGACCAAATAAAAGTCTTGCATCTATTGCCCCCGCTCTAAATTTTTAATTACACTCTCAAATTGTATTTAATAATCAAAAGTGGGTCTTCTGAGAGATAAAATTCTCAATAAAATTACCATCCTACTGAAACAATTTTGCTGAATTCAAAGTAACATATCCAATTCATCACAAATAAATTAGATATAAATAATAGTAGCAGATTAAACATTGCATAAAATCCTCAGAACTTTCCAGCATAAAATCAGAAAGCAAGAAAATGAAAATGTTTTCAAATGGCAATCCCTGCCTCTTCCATGAGCTGTTGCACTTTAGTGATGTAATCACCCATCGCTTCGTCCTCGGATTTTCCTGCTAGAAAGAAATTTAATTTCTGAGTATGCCCCAAGTTACCATAAATTGATATATCTAAGCTTTGAGGGAATCTCTAAAGTGACTGATTTTTACCTTCAACAGCCTTCCATGCATCCCATTTGGCTCTGTCCTTCATGTTGAGCATTCCAGGACGGCCTGAAAATCATATACAAACGTAAACAAAGAAACTCTGGGTGGATGAAGAAAGAGGAGGGGAAAACATAAAAGACTAGCGCCATGTTTGGTATGCTTGAGAGCATTGGAAAGGAGAGTGAAAAGGAGATGGAGAAGCCAAAAATATCATACAAAATTTCTATTACTTGGCTTTTGGGTGAATTTTCAGGCTCTTTTTTAGTTTCTTCTTGCTAATCAGAATCAAAACAACTTGAATTAGACTTATTTGTCAACTCTAGATCAAGCTCAACCCTAGATCCAATCCCTAGACTTGGATGCCGGACTAGGGCTCTAGCCTAAAGCCAGCCACTATACTGTACATTAAACTCTAAACCCAACTCTAAAGTCGAATTCCACACCAAATAATTCCAATATATATATATAAAGAGAGAGAATGCTAAAAGTGTGAACTCCTTTACAATGATTAATGATCCAAACAAGGTATTTTCCAAAATGACAGAAATTGAATTGCAACAATTCAATTCCATGAATTTCTACAATTTTCCATTCAATACAACCTAAAAAAAAAAGAGAGAGAGAATTTAAAAAAGCACTCACTGGTGTTGACAGGTCCAACGGTGGCTCTCTTATATAATCCATAAAGAATGAGCTTGCTTTCATTTGATGTATTCTTTGGCAAAGTCTTGGCTTTCTCAGCATACTGCTCAAATTCCTCCTACATAGCATTAAAACGATGAGTGTGTTTCACGTCCAAAGATTGTAACCCACAATAAGTTCTAAACTGATTTTAATATGTAGCATAAGATTCCGATAGTGGTTCAAAATTCAAAATATCATATGATACTAACTAAACTATTTCAAGCAATCTAAGTTGACTACAAATTGAATATCCCCAGCTGTAGCTTACGCTTTTTGATACCTCAATCATATGATTGCAATGTTGACCTTTAGTCTCGTTTCCATCCCAAATCAATATATATATATATAAAGTTGCCCGCCTCCACTGTTTATAAAACCAATAATTGCCTGGGACTACGTGCCTTTTTTCTTCCTATCTCTTGCCTTCTGTTCCATGCTTTCTTTTCCTCACAGTGAGCTACTTTCTTCTTTTTAAATAAATTATATAATTTTTTAAATTTTATTAAAATTACAAAAACTTTTACTAAAAGCAAAAATATTCTACACTTTAATTTGATTTTAAATTTTTTTATTAAAATATCCTTCATTAACTAGAAAACATTTTTTTTATTAAAAAAATTTTAATAAAAGGTATTTTGATAAAAAAATTTAAAATTAAATTAAAGTATAAGACAACTTTTTATTTTAAGAAAATTTATATAATTTTAACAAAACTTAGAGAGGGTATGAATAATTTACTCTTTTTTTCTTAATTCCCTCCATGCAAATACACAGGGCAGTTTAAAGCTAAATGTAGCAATATGTTGACTTGAATGCTATTAAGTGACAAGTCTAGTCATTTAGCCAAGGTAATGAGTAGCAAATAATATCTAAGTTAACAAAAAGGTTTAGTTTGGTACTAAATAATAAATATAAATTGAATGAAAAGATGATATTACGAGTAATTTAATGATTGAAAGATATGATATGTGGATCAAATTAAAAGTTCACCTATCTATCCTCTAATTTTAAATGCACAGGCATAAATCCATTCCCTGCTTTGTATTAATAATTTGATTCCAGATAAATCTTTGAGTATAAGCATAATCATTGAAGTGCCAAACCATAGAATTCCCGTTTATCAACTTGAAGTTTATGCTTATGCCTTAGTGCTCAACAAATCAATTCCACCTAAAATTCATTATCAGTAATTTGAAGCCTATATTATACGATACAGATCGAGGGATTCCTGGTTTCCTGCAACAAATATATCAGCACCTGCAGTTAATTTTCATATTTCAAGTACCATGCAAAAACTCTATTTGTCCACATGAAATACAAATAAGAATCAAATCTAAATCAATGCACAGAAATAAGACAATTGCGCATGAACTTTTTTATTTTATTTTACAGAAATACATGTGTGACGAGGAGAACATGCGGTGTACAGATTTAGATCTCTCAATTTCATAAGAAATTGATGATGCCAATTTCTAAGAGTGAAAAACACTGCGTTTGGATCCCGCACTCAGATCTCATACTATGCGTTCATCACTCTGTAAGAAAAATAAACAAAACACACACAAAAACAAGCGCACAAGGCAAGGCGCGGATCTGGCCTGATTTGCTTGCCGTGAAAGAAAATAAGGAAGACTAAATTGACGGAAAGTGGATATGAGATTGATAATTTAACGTTGAAAAAAGTATGAAAGCAGAGTTTACCTTCAAACCCATTTGGTTTTCTGAGATTGACCCTGATCTGCTTCTTGCTCCTACACGATGGTAAGCGTTACGTTCAGAGCCGATTTGGTTATGAGAATATATAAAAGTTAGTTCAACAATTTCTTCTTTTTTTTTCTGTTTTTCTTTTTTCTTTTTCATTCACAAGATCCTTTCAGTTTAATAAATTTTAATTATAAAAATTTAAATGAGGTTAATTGGCTGGATATCCCAGTAGCCAATTAATGCTTCAACGCAAGCATATTCCTCCCTAGCCCTTTTAAAAAATTGAATTCCATCGCTAGAAATGGTTAAAAGTTAGTATATATATATATATATATATATATTTCTCATTAACAAGCATTTTCCTTTCCTAAATAGTCCTAATTAGTAATAACTCAGCAGGGTTTGCATCCTAAATGTAAATGATGTGAAATTGTATAATCTTATAAATGGAAAAATTGCATAAGTGGCATCACTTGCAATCTTGTTTTGGGCCAAGCATCACTTGTAATTTAAGATACTTGATTACAATAAACATTGAACACAAAAATTTAGAAGAAATAAAACAAGTCGTGAAGAATAAAAAAAAAAACTTGTTGGTGTATTTTTCCAAATGGGGATAGGCTAAAGAGTTGATATGAACTTGTCATGAAATTGGACTTGGATAACCAGCTTCCTGTCCTTGTTTTTTAAGTTCATAAAGGAGATGGGACACAATTTTCTTAGAAGAAGGGTCTCTTAAGGTCCTAAACATAGTTAAATTTTGAATTTGAGTCTTAAGTGTATGCACATAACAGAGCTAGAAGAGTTTGTAAATAAAATAGTTGCTAAATTAATGAAAATGGAATGTACAAACTTTTGGATTGAATAGAAAGACTTTAAAAGAAACTAAATATAACTTCAATAAGAATTGGATTGAAAGCAATAAAGAAAGTGATAAATAAAGCTAATAAATGACTAAAAAATAAATGAAGTTGTAAAACAAATTTCTTAGTAGGTTTCTATGTGTCCTGTATGATATTTCTTGCTTTTAATTTATAGCATCTTTTGTGTCACATGTTCTTCCATTTGGTTGTGCCTTCATCCATAATGTTCATGCTTGTTCAATGACTTGGTAATGGAGGTCATGTTGTCCAACTGCCCTTGGAGGTTGCTATTTTGTAGGTTTTGTAACACCTTAACTTACTAACCTTTTTTCTTAACTATTATGGTTTGTAAATCAGTCCACTTTACTCTTACAAATAGATAGAGATCTAAAAATTTATAGGAATGTTCATTAATCTTTTGTGATTCCATTTCTTTCCAATTTAATCAGCTCATTATTGGTAACACTTTATTACCAATTACCTTGCCAATTAGTGAGAAAACTCTTCATTAAATTCAGGGAAAAATCCAGTGGAGTTTTCTCTTATAAACTTAGCCATCTAGACCATTTAAATAGTTACAATTCAGTCCAAAACTCATGGACATAGAAAATACAGGCATCATAATCATTAATTAAAACTAAACTAAGCATACATGCTTTATTAGATGTAACTTCTAGTAAACAAACTTAAACTTAGTTATAATACTGATATTGAAACACTAGTTACACATATACATCACTGATGATTTAAATTCATCTGAATAATATACAACATAAATAAAAGATGTGCATAAGTGCAATTCAGTTGCTTTTGGACATCACTAAGGACTAACCCATTCTTTTCCTTTTTTGTTACTTGCACTTTCACTTGGTAGTGGTTAGTAGGAGAAAATAGAAAGAATGATGAGATTTGGAAGAATCTTAGTAGCTTTACTTAGGCTTCAAAGTTCATGCATATAAAGTTAAGCAAAGATTACAAGCATGCAAGATCACATAGATAAACATAAAAATTGGTAAACATACTATTACTTTTCATCATGGCCATGACATCTAGCTCGGCTAAGGCTTTTCCTCTGAACCTATAGGTGAACTACTACATTCAATCCCATGCCTCTTAGCTTTAGTTATAAACCACAAATTCATCATATAGTACATGGCTTGAAAACTAGTACAATCATCATAAAACATGTTATAAAAGCAATCAATACATAGCAATGCAATCAAGCTCAAACAATCATCATGCATGAAAGGCAAGGGAGAGTAAGCTATCTTGAAATAACACAAAGCAATACCAAACTCTTCTTGACTTTTCTTGATCCTTCCTTGGTCTCACACCTACATTGGTATGTGTTTCCATTAGTTTGGCCTAAAAACATCAAGATTAATACATATATTATTAATCAAGGCCCATACTCTTTAACTGTGACTTGGGCTACTCAAAGTGCACTTGTGACCTTATTCTCACATTGCCTTTAGGCACACTTCCTAGGTGCTTTTACATCATGTATTATGTTCATTTTTACCTCATTTGATGGTCTAGAACTTGTGAAATTCATTTAAGATTTAACTCCCCTTAGGTTGTCCTCCATCTAAGCTTTAGCCTAGAGATCTTAGTATACATGGATCCTAGGCAAACTTAAACGTCTAGAACTTATAAATCAAGCCATAAATTTCATATTTACTATTCATATTATCATTAATACTATTCATTTGGTATTTCTGCTCTAGACAACCTTAGAACTCATTATGTCAACTTAAGAGGTAACTTTTAAGATTTAACCTCTAGGCCTTAAAATCTCATCATACATAATCTATATGACTCTAATGGGACTCATTAGAGCTTTCACAAGTATGCTTAGATATGCATAGAGCCACATTGCCGCATTTAGATATTCTTGAACTCTAACTTTTCACTTATTAAAATGTGGTTCTTAAATTCATTCCAATACTTTCATTAGTATTCATATTTCATATCTTGGCCATCTAAAGTCTTAGAATCAATGAAATAACTCCCTAGATGGTCCATTCTCTATAAGGCTAAATCGGTACCCTTGGTACCCAAACATGGGGTTTTTCAAGATTCAATTTAAACTAAGCCTACATTCATGATTCTTGCAGCTTAAAGTATCTAAATATATCAAATGGAGATCAAAACAACTAAATTCCAGCCCCTTCCTTGCTTAGGTTAAAAATTTGCCCTTAGTGTTTTAACTTATTCCTTTTCATGATTCAATGCAAACTAATGGTAGATATGGAATCCTTATGGCTTAAAACCCTTGAATGTACCAAGATTAGATGAAGAAAACTCTTCCTCATCATTTTCTCTCACTTGACCAAAATCTTTAAGGCCTAATATTTCAAAAATTTTCAAGTGTTTTGGATGGAAACATACCTCAATACAGAACACTCATCGTGTTAATTAATTTCCCATGGATTGGAATTCCAAAAGGAGCTTTTTTTCTCTACTAGATTAGATCTGAATTTCCTCTTATCATGAAGAAAAACCCACCATTAGAAAGCTCTCTTTGTTTAGAAAAATCTTTATAACTGATGGAGGATGAACAAGGGCTATTTACTTATCCAAATCAGAGCTTAAAGTCTCTCTTTCTCTCTCTCTCCTCCTTCTTTATGTTTATCACCATGGAAAACTATCCAAGCTTCTATGAATGTTGTGAGGAAGATGAAAGGTAGATAGCTTTTCATATAAGTCTCTTTTATAATTTTTCAAAATAATCATTTTGTCCCTTGGTATTAATTTGTTTTATTTTGACTCATTTTTTGAGTTTTTTAAGATTTGATTACTTCCTATACAAAATCAAGTGCTCTTTCATATAAAAATATTATTTTTAGAGTTTAAATGACTTAAAATAGTGAAAAATAGATTTGCTCACATTCACAACACTATTTGTCTTGTTTTACGCACTGTAAGAATTTTAACTAATTCTGATAGTTCCTACAATTTTTAAGACCTCTAAAAACCCTAGTGAATTTAATTATGGTATTTAAAACTCTTTTCCTTGAGTTTTTAAGATTTTGCTCAAAATTATGACTTTGAAATTGATTCACTGTTTACCCATGTATAGCCACTTTGGCACCATTTTCATACTATAAGTAATCTTCTAACCCTATTTTTTGATAGCCTAATTAATATTTTACTCTTACTTAGCCTTATCTCATAATACTTTAGGTTCCTCTTTAGTTAAGATACTAGATCTAGTTAAGTCAAGATGTCAAATGTCATAGGTTCCACACCTTCCTTTTTCCATGGGGTTCTATTATGCATTATGTGAGTTTTTAGCTTGTGATGGCATTTTGACTAAGAGAGGCTTTGAACTAACACTTTCATTGGCTAGTGTTTTCTTAACTATGGTTCTTTAAATAATTCCTTGACCATCTAGGCTCTTAGCTATTGTCCATGGTCTTTTGATTTTTTGTCCTAACATCTTTGCCCTATTCACGCCTGGTAGTGTGGTTGAGCCATTACACAAAGTATCGAGAGGCATGATGCATTTTTAGAATTACAATTATTCTTCACTTTTTGACTATTTATGCAAATTTTGCTTCATTAGCCATATCAAAAACTTAGCTATTCTAATTTCTTCTATCATCCTATCCTTACTTGGTTTTTCCAACTCAATTAAATTTTGTTCTCTTTCTACTCCATCTTTTTGGTAAGCCTTAATTTTCCATCACATCTTGGGATTTTCTCCTTTGAGGATGAAGGATAATCTTTTCTTGAATGTTGTTTTCCTACCTAGGGCATATGCTTTAGGGCCTCTTTTTCCAAACACTGATACATTGTCCAAGCAATTGCAATACTTCTTGATCCCTCGAGATTATACTCCTTTCTTCTAAACATGTACTTAGTCATTGACATTGTCTTTTTGCTTATAGACTAAGCCTATTTTCTCACTAACTTTTATGTTATTGTTTTCTCATTTTGAACCTCATTTTAGTAAGGTATGGAAGGAGGTAGAGATCTTTAACACACTCTAACTATTAACGGTGGACATTTGGAGAGATATTAACTCTATTATGGCTTGTAAGCCCTTCACAATATTTAATTTACTTACCCGATTATTATTACTGATTCACAATTAATTAACATAAGTAAAAGCTAATTTTATTATCTCTTTAGGCAAGGTCAAGGAAGGTTACATAACTATTTTTGAATAATTCAAAAAATTCTCATTAAGCAAGACTTATTAGGCCATTTCCATGAAAATGTTAGCCACACATGAATTATTACAACAAAGTAACATTGTTAGTTAATATTCAAGGCAAATAAAGATATTACAAACAAAAGAGCCCTTGAATTAAAATAGTACTACATTGTCAATAGAGCTACTACATACAACAGAAAAGGCTCCACTTTAGTATTTCCTTTTGTCGAGAATTTAAAAGTTCATATATAGCATTCTAATACTAAGAGCCATCTAGGGGCTAGGCAACATCCTTAGGCTAGGTGGCATCTTGGTACTGGGTGAGACTACCTACGATTCCATCGTTACTATTAAATTCCTTGTCTCTATAATCATATAAATTGGCTTAATCCTTGGTAACTCGATAGACACTTAATTTACCTCCATGATGATATAGTGTGTGATAGGCATGGTCAGTTATTTGAACACATTACCATACATGTGACAATGATACAAATTATCAATAAGACAAGGGATAGTTTTAAAAATAAATAACAGTTTAGTTGCTGCATTTGTAAAAAACATTTTTTTTATTCTCATGTTGATCCAAGTCACAATATTATCACATATAAATAATTAAGGCATGGAAAATCAATAATTAACATAATTTCATAATGGTAAAAACTATCTCATATCAATAGCCATGCATATAAGCCAACACTAATAGTTTGCATGTCACATTATCAGCTCATCAAGATGTATCATCTTTAACTTGCATTTCATGACACTTGCAAGTATGATACAAAAAACATAACATCTAAATTGCATGCTAGGGTATCCCCTAAAGGCAATCAGAGACCATTTCTTTCTAAGAACTTTATCTTAAGAGACCATCTCGTTTGAAGAACTTTGTCTTTAGGAGATCATCTCTTTTTTAGAACTCCAACTTCCTAGTAGTAATAATTATAATTTTTTTTGTGTATTGTATATATGCATAATTCATTAATACATATGAACTAATTATAATATATCTACCTATACTTGTCATGCAACACAAAAGGTCATAAGGTGTTTCTAAAGTCCATTGGAATCTATTCCTCATAAGTTTTCTTTGGTGTCTTTCATATATTGAAGTCCCTAGTCCATATTAAGTCCTTTTTATGATCACAATCCTAGGTTATCTAAGTCTATATTGTTATACCATAATGATATAGCACAAAATTTACATTACAATGTGCATACAACATTAATTTTCTTATTTTGTTTACATCTTTAGTAATGGAAAATACCAACATTAAAGGCTCAAATTCTCAATTTAAGTATAAATACATTACATTTGTATTTAGATCCCAAAATTCATCCTTAACATATTTGTCCAACCAGAAACATCACAAAGAGGAGTAAGAAGTTTGGGTTCCAAGTCATGCACATCAAATTACCACAATTCCATAATTTCACATAGATACATATTTCAGCCATTAAATTAAAAAATTCATATCCTGAGCTAGAAAACTCCAACTTGCACAAATTACAATTCTATGGAAAGCTCATGACATGAACTACATGTTATGAAAATTTCATATCATAACAAATTTTTTTAAGCCATGAACATTCAATGGAACAGTAACCATATCAGAATTTTAGGCATAACTAGTGGCTATGAAAAGCTTATAATGCCAACTATATGCCTACAAAATTTCATAAGCATTGGAGTCTATTTAGCTCCTCAAATACACGAAAAACCAGATCCAACCATATGAACAGTACTTATGCAATTCTACATTTTTCAACCAATTTTGTAAAATCATAATAAATTTTATAGAGTTCTAAAATTATGCTCTTTGGCCTTGTGAAAATCCATAAATGAGATCTAAGTACTTGTCAAATTTCATGCCAAAATTCGTTCATTTGGCCTGATTTTGGTTCAAGAGTAGAAATTGACTCAAAATAGTGCATATATGGTACCAAATGGTTCAAAATGACCTCTTGCAAGTCTTGTGACCATTTGAGCACATCTCAAACATGAAATGCAACATATATGACTATCTTATCAGGTCCCAAACATCGTGAAATTCAAAATCACTCTTCCACTTATCATCATACATACACTTTCTAAGGCACACACATGGTCATTTTGCACATTCTCATATATATATATATACATCCAAAAATGGGATTTACATATAATCTCATACTTTTACATATATAAGAGGGTTTAGATCACAAAAATCATATGTACAATATCTCATGTGCAACGTATTACATAAATTCCTAAACCATTGTTAATGTATTGCCAATCACACTTGTTGGTCTCCATTCTTGGCTCCTTGAGAGTTCCCTAGACATGGTTAGAAATAATATGGGGGACAGTCAGATTCTATGAATCCCAATAGCTCATTCACCCTTCAAGCATACTTATAAGGCATGTTATCATGTCAAAGACAGTAAACATGTATCCCAAGTATCCAAATATCAAACATAAACATATTTATGAAATCATTAGATTTAACATAGTAAAAAACAAATTCTATGAACTTTTGGTCTAATCTCACCCAATTATTTAAGGCTTTTGGATTAGCCTTACTTATTTTTAGAGGCTTTTGACTTAGCTTTACTCATTCTTGAGACTTTTAGCCTTGTCTCACCCTTACTTAGGGACTTTTGGCTTTACCTCACCCAAGACAAGGGACTTTTTGCACAACCTCACCCATTAAGAGCCATTCATATTCTAAATGCATTTCAAGAAACATAATAGCATCAAATCATTAAACCAATAATAATGGACATAATTTATAATCTATATACACATGCAAGCAATCAATAACAATCAAACAACCAAGATAAGCATATAAGAATGGATGAAGGGCTAAATTTCTCAATGGAACGCCAAGTTTTCCCTTATGTTTCTTACTTCCTCATCTAGGCCTCACACATACACTTGGGAGAGACTTAATTTGCTTAGCCTAGACATATCAAACAAGACACAAGTGCATCTATGGAACTATCTCCAGCTTCACATAAGCCTTACATAAGCTAGTCTAGTTCTAGGCTTTTATATGGCTCCATTTAGTAGCATAATGAAGCAACTCATACAATTCATTATCTTTGCTCCAATTTTTTACTCAATATAAGTCATATGACTCCATTGAAACTCCTTAAAGTCATTACAAACTAAAATCAAGGAGCCTGGCACTAAGTTGCTTTTTTATGTATAATGGAACCTTAAACTTTGATCTTCCAAAATAAGGCTTATAAATTCAAATCAATGGTTCCTTCAGTGTTTATAATTCATATATAGACTAGTTCTATCTTCAGAATCAAAGAAAACTTTCCTTAGGTACCATATTCACCCCTTAACTGAGACCTACACATAAGAAAGCATCCATGGAGTTTTGTTCATTCGTCTAGGGAATTTAGCACCTATATAAGTTCCTTAGCCTCTTCTTAACTCAAATCATATCCTTACATGGTCTAAAATATCATTTTAAAGCTTCATATTTCCAAAGGTGCAATCAAAATCCTAATTTCCATAACTTACTACCAATGGCTTCCTTTGGAATTCTTTTAGTTCCATATGATTCTCCATGGTTCAAAACCCCATTTCCTATCAAGTTTAGGCCAAAAGCAAACTCCCTCCATGGTCCCCTTAGGCTCACCGAAGAGGAGATGCAAGGCAAGAACCAAGAGAAGCAAGTTATTCATAGAGAAACATACCTTGTTTGCTTCCTTGTCAAGTGAACTTTCTTAGGCTTCCAAACTTTTCTTTAAACTCTTCCTTCCCTTTACTGAACTAGCTACAAACACCACCATTTAGAACTTTAAAACCATGGAAGGAGAGAGGAGAAAGAGGAAAAGAACATTTGTAAAAAAAAAGATGATAACTCAATTATTCTTTATATTTTTATCCATTAATTTTGGATTTTTTTAATGATTTGATGATTCTTTGAGCTTTATTGGATATTATTTGGATTAAGAAGTGAAATTTCACCTTTCAGAATTTTATTACATAAATTGAGCTTTTAAATGATTTTATTCCTTAGGTGTCAATTTTATGTCATAAGCAATTGATTTTATTTCATTTTTTTATTTAGGGGATTTCATGAGTGGAATGTATGAAGGAATGATGCTCCATGGATATCTCACATGGCAAAAGGGAAGTTTTCCAAGTTTAGGAAGCAGCACTCTCCATACACTCACGTTGCACAAGCATGCAAGGGATTCTCTCTTCCACTCCATAGCTTCCTTCACATAAACACACACTCCCTCCCTCATTCACCAGGTCACACACATGGATGTAGGTGCCTCTTCCACGGGGATCACTCACACATGTCCATGCAGCTTTAGCTCACTCTATAAGCTCAATCTCACGTCAAACACTCTCACAAATACACATAGCTCACTCTCATGTTTCATGCATGAGCTTCATTCCACGTTGACTCACTCCATGTAAAAACACATCTAACTCACACTCCATTCACTTGAAATCACTCACATAGGCTTTCACATAACACACACTCATTCAACTCGAGAAAGCAATACACATCCATGCACATCTAGTAGCTTCATTCCTACGTGGAAGGCAAAACCATGTAGTAGTTCTTCATGCACCCACAGGCTTCAAGGGAATGAAGGCAGAATACAAGAGCTGGGGGAAAGAAGGTGGTAGCTACACTCTCCATTCACTCAAGTAATACATGGGTAAAGAGGCATGAACAAAACATAGGGACTTCTCGAGGAGAAAAATGCATATGTACAAAGTTAGAAGCATGTACTATCACCTCCATATATTCATACAATAGAATAGAGCAAGCTAATATGGAGAAGAGTAGAAAACCAAATGGGAATGAGTAAGAAAGAGGAAGAGAAATAGAGGGAGCTATAGGTTGGGTTCTCACACGTCACAACAATAAACAATCAGCACTAGCATGAAGCACAAGCCATTAAGTTGAACAGATAAGGAAGGAAGGAAGAAGCTAAACACATGTGGATGGAGAAAGAGCTATGGGTTATAAGAAGGAACTCATGAAGGGAAACAGGAACAAACTCAGGCAAAGCATGCTCTCAGGTTTTGTAAGCTCCAGAACTTAAAAGTAGAATTAAAGGAGCACGGGGACATGAGAGAGGCTGGGCATGTGATCGCTTAAGTGAAGAAAAGAAGCTACAGTAGCTCCAGATCATCTCATCCATTCATTCACATTAATTATCTTCACCCATTCAATTACATTGAACCATCTAGGCCACGTGAAAGACATAAGAAGGAAGCATGGGTGAATGAAGAGAATGAAAGCATGTGATCATTAAATGAAGCATGTGGGGAGCACAGGGGGAGCACGTCATGACACACTCGGGAGCATTCAATCCATTCATCTAGTAGGCATCATTCATTTACGTCATTCCATACGCATCCATCTTATTCATCCACGTATCATCTCATTCCACTCACGTATCTAACGCATCATCTTATTCCATTCATAATCCAGAACACGTAAGGGAGTAAAAGAGGAAAAGCACATGAAAAAGTGAACGAAGAATGAAAAATAAGGCAAGAGCTCTGGGTTTTAGGGAAGCAGCTCTTAGGCACAAAAAATACGAAGGAGAAATTCATTGATCCATCAAGCCATGGCCATAGCTTCTTCCATCCACTTTCTTCCATTCATCTTCTCCATGAAAGCTTAAAATTTCCTAGTTAGCTAGCTGAAGATTATACTTCCATTGATGAAGATTTAAGCTTCAAGATTGCCTCTCCAATTTGGATAAATTCTCTTCTCTCCATCCTTTACTTTTAGCATTAATTTCTTTGCTTAATTTGACTAGGTATAGCTTGTTAATTAGAGAATTTGGTGGTTGAATGTACTGGATCAATTGCTCTAAAATTTAATTATAATTTCACATTTGAAGGGTGATTTTGATGCCTAAGTGTTTATAGAAATGCCAAGCTTAATGATTGTCCAATTTACTAGTAATTCCTCTTGTTCTTAGGCTATTTAATGTAATGGTTATTGAATTAAGTGGCTGGACTTTTTGTGTAATTATTGTACTTGAGGCATTTATTAATCTAATTGGTTGATTAGCACTTTTAAGTAGATTGTTCAGCTACTTTAATGAGCACTTGGGTTCTGTTTTGATGTGTTCTTATTCTTAATTCAAATGATTAATTGTTTAAAATTTCATATGGCTGCAAGTTCCTTGAATCATTGATGATTTAAGTCTTGGATGGTAATTCAAGAATCTTTATGAAACATACACCAAGAAGCAAGAGTTTAAATCCAATTTTGGTACATTAGAAAAGGAGAAATGATAATTGAATTCTAAGAAGTCCATCTAAAGGCTAGTTACCATACTTTTCCTAATTGTTAACATCTCTTAGTCTTAAGTTTGTAATTTTTGTTATTTTTTTTATTTCAATTAAAAGTTAGTAGTTCAAAATCTCCTAAAAACTTTTCATTTACTATCACTTAGAGAATTTTTTCATAAATAATTAGAAGCAAAAACTCCTTAGGAAATGCTCTAAATTATACCATTAGCTACCACTAGGGGACGCATTGGCTTCCTGTTGAGTAAGTGCAAACACTTGGCCCTGAGTCTGCAGCCTAGGAGGAGGCGCTGTGTCCATCTGAGGACAGTGTCTAGCAATGTGCCCTGGCTTCCCACACTTAAAACATGTCACCGAAGACTGTTGGAAGGATGACTGGCTCTGAGGAGGCGGCATCGGCTTGCCCCGCTGTGGCCTTCAGTTCCATGGCCCCTTGCCTTTCCTCTTGGCACTGGGTGTCACACTAGAACCCTCTTCCAATCTTAGTCTTTTTAATTCCGAAAACCCTTTCTAACTAGCTGTAGCCGCAGCAGGTATGATAGCTCGCAGGTTAGTCTTAATTACCCTGCTGACCTCCATAAGGGTATTAAATTTTCTGATTCGTTGTGGGGTAACTCTGTCGCTAATCAGGGGCTTTAACCAAGTCTCAAATTGCTCATATCTCCAAGGTTCATCATCATACCTCTAGAGGTAAGAGGAATACCGAGACAGCTTAATGAACTTGGCCACATACTGGTCCACAGTCATCTCATTCGTCTGTCTCAAGCCCATAAATTCCATCTCTTTCTTCTTTCTCACTGAACTAGGGAAATATTTCTCATAAAACTCGACCAAGAAGCTTTCCCAAGTTATGAGTACATTCTTGGTCTCCATCAAGGGTTTCGTGCTACGCCACCATCTATCAACTTCCTTCTGTAGCATGAAAGTGGCTAGCTGAGCCTTCTGCTCGATGGTACAATCCATCACCGAGAATATTTTCTCTAGCTCTAATAACAAAAATGTAACACCATAATGACTTAACTCTAACTAATCTCCCTCTAGGCTTGATTGCATATGATTTCCAATGAAAATGACCAAAACTGTGATATTTTACTACTTTAAGTCAGGGTTTAACCAGTCATATTTTGCTTTGTGGGTCTCGTGAACCCATCAATCACATACTCCACTCAAAATCCATTTATACAACTCATACATAGCATCAAACAACTCATAAACCATGGATATAAAGCCAAAAACCAAGAAAATGCAATTTCTCAAATGAGCCCAAAAGTTAGATTTTTGGCTCTAACTTTGGAAAATCATAACTAATTCTAGAAAAAAGGGAATCAAGAAAACCATATCTCTCTGGAAAGTTCTAAGTGTTAACTTTACACTAAAAATAATTCTCAACCATAATCTCAGCGTTTGGACTATGTTTGACATCAAAAAAGAGACAGAGGTCCGGCTGTCCCTGGTACTGGTGCAGCTTGCTGTCATGAACTTCAAAAATTCATAACTAATTCTTGGAAAACCATACCAATTTAGAAAGCTACAAATGTTAACTAGAGGAAAAAAATAAGTTCAAATCATTTCAGTAGCCCTTGGACCTCGAAAACTGATGGAATAGTAACGAAGGTCGGATGGCCTCCCTGATACTGACATAGAACTTCAGAAAGTTCATTCTCCCTCTACAGACCTCCGATTGAGGTGCTTCCAGTTGGTATAGGTCACTGTGGATATCTAATTTATACACATAAAATTTTATGACAATTGAATGCCTTTTGGTCTATGAATAACATAGATTCATTTTCGGACCTAGTTGCACAGTATAATAACCAAAACCAGAAAATTCTCCAACTTCAACAATTCACCAAATATTCCCTAGACCTCCAAATATTACCCACTTTAGCTTCTCAGGAAGCTCTCAATAGACTCTAAAGGCATGCCAAATTTGATATTTAGAAAAGCTCATCTGGTCATACTTTGACGGAGCTCACAAATTTGGCGATTTTGGCACCCAAAATGGTTCAAAGGGGGTCCAAATGGCCTCTCACATATTCTAGTACCTCTTGGGCAAGTTTGAAAGTATAAACATAGTATATATGAATTACATAAGTGGTCCAAATCAATACACATCTCAAACTCACTATGTTATGGGCCAAAATACACTCTTACATGTAAGCCACAAAATGGCCAAATTCTACATTTTCATTGCTTTGGCTCTCTACATAGTTCATACATCATTCATATATACTTTTACATCTGCTCAAATATTTACATCTCAAAAATAATATATATATATAAGCACTTAGTCTTCCTATACATCAAGCTAAGTGTGAGTGTGCAAAAGTGGCAAAACAAGGCCTTCTATGCCTCATGGCCTCCACTCTTAGGCTCTTGAGTTCCACCTGGACCATATGAGTTGGGAGAGGGAAGGGGGTGAGATTTAGGGAATCTCAATAGCTTATACTCATTTAAGGAAGCAATCAAGGCATATAAACAAGTCAAAGCATGCAACCATTCACAATTACACAACATATGATTTCCATGCCATGAATATCATATCAATGCCAAGAAAAAGCTTTAGGGACTTTTGGTCTAGCCTCACCTGAGTTTTGGGACTTTTGGATTGGCCTCACCCTTGGTTTAGGGACTTTTGGCTCCATCTCACCTGTCTCAAAAGACTTCGGCACCACCTTACCCGAGCAATTTTCACAACTCAAAACATAAACATATTGGTACCAGTGCATCAAGGCAATATCAAATGGCATATCTCATAATACAAGCACATACACAAGCATACCATGACTATTACACATCCAAGAATGCAACAACAAAGAGTGGAGAGCTACCTTATTGGCTAATACAAGCCTTCCCTTTCAATTTCTCTTCTTCCTTCTTAGTCCCGCAAGCACAACTAGATGGAGTTGCTTCTCTTGAGCCTAGACATAATAAAGAGCATGGAATTACTCTCTTATAACTCAAATAAACACTCACGAAGCTAAGGAGCTCTTCATCTTTTCACACTTTTCTGGACTAACCCTCGCTACGGCGAGCATGTATCAATACCAGACCCCTGCTTTCGCTATGGCGCGTGCTACGGTGAGCAGCTCCCTGGTTTTTGTATGGGATGCCCGCACTCGCTATAGCTAAAAGCATTTTCGCTATAGCTAGAAGGCACTCTCGCTATAGCTAGACTCTTTCTCGCTATAGTGAACAGGTACATTCGTTATAGCTGGCCCATTTCTCGCTATAGCTATCAGACTTAAAAAATTTTCAGGACTTCAAAAATTTTTAGCCTTTTTTTTCTCTGGTTGTTACATTTCCACCTTCCTTAAAAGAAATTTCATCCTTGAAATTTAAATACATACCTCAAGGGAATAACTCTGGATATTTTTGCCTCATTTCATTTTTCAATTCCCAGATTACTTCCTCAGATGTCAGACCTCTCTAGATCACTTTCACCAGAGGAATGCTCTTGCTTCTTAGCTGTTTCAGCTTCGCATCCACAATTCTCTCCGGTCTCACTACATAGGAAAGATCTTCCTACAATTGCACATGCTCATATTCCATGACATGTGAGGGATCTGGTAAATATTTTTTCAACTAGGAGACATGAAAAATATCATGGATTTGGGCTAGGTTAGAAGGCAAGGCTATTTGGTAAGCCACGGGTCTAATTTTCTCAAGGATTTCAAATAGACCAATATACCTAGGACTGAGCTTCCTTACCCTCATCGACCGACTTACTCCCGTCACTGGAGACACTCGAATGAACACATGGTCTCTAATCTCAAACTCTAACGGTCTCTTTCTCTTATCGGCAGAGCTTTTCTGCCTACTTTGGGCTGTGAGGAGTCTCTTTCTAATTAATTATATCTGTTGGGTGGTCTGGTCTACAATCTCAGGTTTTATCATGCTCCTCTCACCTAGCTCAACCCAACACAGAGGGGATCTGCACTTTCTCCCATACAAAGCCTTATAAGGGGCCATTTGAATACTGGAATGGTAATTGTTATTATAAGTAAATTTTGCTAATGGTAAATACACATCCCAGTTACCCTTCATTTCTAACACACATGCCCTCAACATGTCTTCTAAGGTCTGGATGGTTCTCTCAGTCTGACCATCTGTCTGGGGGTGATATATAGTACTAAACTGCAACCTGGTCCCTAAGGCATGCTGTAACGACCTCCAAAAGTTCGACGTGAACCTGGGGTCTTGATCCGAAACTATGCTACTGGGTACTCCGTGAAGTCGCACTATCTCTCTAATATACAACTGGGCTAATCTATCCAGTGTATGACTAACCTTAATAGCTAAGAAGTGTGCATACTTCATCAGTCTATCCATAACTACCCAAATAGCATCGTGTCCAGAGGATATCCTGGGTAACCCTATAACAAAGTCTATGGCTATACTATCCCACTTCCACTCAGGGATATCTAGAGGTTGCAACAACCCAGCCGGTCTTTGATGTTCTATTTTTACCCTCTGACACACTAGGCATCTAGCCACATAGTCCGTCACATCACTTTTCATCCTTGGCCACTAGAAAATTCTTTTCAAATCTTGATACATCTTGGTGGCACCTGGGTGGATAGTATACGTACTCTTATGTGCCTCTTCTAAAATGCTTTCTCTCAACTCATTTTGACTAGGCACACAGATTCTATCTCGGTATACTATCATACCATCCTTAGACATCTTAAAATCTGAGGTCTTACCTTGGGAGATCTCATTCCTGATCTGTCTCAGAAACTCATCCTCTCTTTGGGCATATAAGATCTGAGTTCTCAATACATTCTCAATTCGGGTTTCACTCAGATACAATTTAGCCAATATCACTTGACAAGAGAGGTTCATGTTTCTGAACTTCTCTAAGAGCTTTTACTCCCTAATTATCATATGAGCTGCATGGATGGATTTCCTACTCAGGGCATTCGCCACCACATTGGCCTTGCCTGGATGATATTTCAACACATAATCATAGTCTTTCAGAAACTCAATCCATCTCCTCTGTCTCATATTGAGTTCCTTCTGGTCAAATAGGTATTTCAGACTCTTGTGGTCACTATAAATCTCTATGGTAGCACCATACAAATAGTGTCTTTAGATTTTAAGAGCAAACACTACGGCAGCTAACTCCAGATCATGCGTGGGATAATTCTCCTCCTGAGGCCTCAACTGCCTAGAGGTATATGCCACTATTCTACTCTGCTGCATTAACACACATCCTAACCCTTTGCTCGAGGCATCACAATAAACGACAAATGGTTCACTAGGGTCAGGGATAATCAGTATAGGGGTAGTAGTCAAACGAAGTTTCAACTCCTGGAAACTCCTCTCACATCTATCATCCCATATGAAAGGTGTCTCTTTCCTAGTTAGCCTCGTCAGTGGTAAGGCCATCTGAGAAAAGCCTTGAATAAATCGTCTATAGTACCCTGCCAAACCTAAGAAACTCCTAACCTCGGTGATCATTCTAGGTCTATCCCACTGTAACATAGCCTTAACTTTATGGGGATCACCTGCGACCCCATCTCATGAGATCACATGACCTAAAAATCTCACCTCAGTCAGCCAAAACTCACATTTACTAAGTTTGGCATATAACCTTTTCTCTCTCAAGGTCTCTAGGACTAATCTCAAATCCCTCTCACGCTCCTCAAAGGATCTGGAATACACTAGGATATCATCAATGAAGACCACCATAAACTAATCTAGATATGGTCTGAATACCCTGTTCATGTAATCCATGAACACAGCAGGCGCATTCGTTAACCCAAATGGCATCACAAGGAACTCATAATGGCCATATCTCGTTCTAAAGGCCGTCTTGGAGACATCTTCAGTTCTCACTCTCAACTGGTGATACCCAGATCTAAGATCTATCTTGGAAAACATAGATGCCCTAACCAACTGATCTAACAAATCATCAATTCTAGGGAGAGGATATTTATTCTTGATGGTAACTTTATTCAACTCTCTATAATCAATACACAAATGCAAGCTACCATTCTTCTTTCTCACAAATAACATCAGAGCTCCCTAAGGTGAAACACTAAGACGGATAAACCCTTTCTCTAACAATTCCTCTATCTGCTTTTTCAACTCAGAAAGTTCGGTGGGAGCCATCCTGTAAGGAGCCTTGGACACCGGTCCAGCCCCAGGCACTATGTCTATAGGGAACTCTAGTTCTCTCTCAGGGGGTAGACCACTAAAGTCAAACTCTTTAGGGAAAACCTCTGGGAATTCCCTGACAACTGGGATCTCCTCTATCCCTTCCTCTACCTCAGTCCGAATAGAGAAAAAAACTAGAAACCCTTGACATCCACACTCTAAATGCCTCTCCGCCTAGGTAGTAGTCACAAAGGATAACTCAGCTCCTACCTTAGGTATGGTCCCATAAGCAAGTAAGGAAATGATTTGGTATTCACAATCAAGTACCACATTATTTGCGGCCAACCAGTTCATACCAACAATCAAATCAATATCATGAAAGGACATACAGATCAAATTAATAGTGGTATGGCAATGATTGAACTGAACAGTGACATTTATGCAACTATGGGAAGTAACCACGTGGCCTCCAATGGGTGTAGTGATAGAAAAGTCAAATGGCAAGATACTAACAGGTAGACCCAATTGCCTCACACAATCATAGGATATAAACGAGTGACTAGCACCCAAATCAAACATAGCAACTATAGGAAAGCCATTCACTATCAGCGTACCTTGGATCAAACTAGGAGACGCATTGGCTTCCTGCTAAGTGAGTGCAAACACTCAGCCCTGGGTCTGCAGCATAAGAGGAGGCGCTGTGTCCATCTGAGGACAGTGTCTAGCAATGTGCCCCGGCTTCCCACACTTAAAACATGTCACCAGAGACTGTTGGAAGGATGACTGGCTCCGAGGAGGCAGCATCGACTTGCCCCGCTATGGCCTTCGGTTCCATGGCCCCTTGCCTTTCCTCTTAGCACTGGGTGTCACACTAGCACCCTCTTTCGGTCTCAGTCTTTTCAATTCCAAAACCCCTTTTTGACTAGCTGTAGCCGCAACAAGCATGATAACTCGTAAGTTAGTCTTAATTACCTTATTGACCTCTACAAGGGTATTAAACTTTCTGATCCGTTGTCGGGTAACTCTGTCGCTAATCAAGGGCTTCAACCAAGTCTCAAACTGCTCACATCTCCAGGGTTCATCATCATACCTCTGGAGGTAAGAGGAATACCGAGACAGCTCAATGAACTTGGCCACATACTGGTCCACAGTCATCTCATCCGTCTATCTCAAGCCCATAAATTCCATCTTTTTCTTCTTTCTCACTGAACTAGGGAATATTTCTCATAAAACTCGACTAAGAAGCTTTCCCAAGTTATGAGTACATTCTTGGTCTCCATCAAGGGTTTCGTGCTATGCCACCATCTATCAGCTTCCTTTTGTAGCATGAAAGTGACTAGCTGAGCCTTCTGCTTGGTGGTACAATCCATCACCGAGAATATTTTCTCTAGCTCTGATACCAAAAATGTAACACCATAATGACTTAACTCCAACTAATCTCTCTCTAGGCTTGATTCCATATGATTTTCAATGAAAATGACCAAAACTGTGGTATTTTACTACTTTAAGTCAGGATTTAACCAGTCATATTTTGTCTTATGGGTCCCGTAAACCCATCAATTACATACTCCACTCAAACTCCATTTATACAACTCATACATAGCATCAAACAACTCATAAACCACGGATATGAAGCCAAAAACTAAGAAAATGCAATTTCTCAAATGAGCCCAAAAGTCAAATTTTTGGCTCTAACTTTGGAAAATCATAACTAATTCTAAAAAAATAGAAATCAAGAAAACCATAGCTCTCTAGAAATTTCTAAGTGTTAAATTTACACTAAAAATAATTCTCAACCATAATCTCATTGTTTGGACTATGTTTGACATTGAAAAGGAGATAGAGGTCTGGCTGTCCCTGGTACTAGTGTAGCTTGCTGTCATGAACTTCAAAAATCCATAACTAATTCCAAAAAAATATAATTTGGGAAAACTATACCAATTTGGAAATCTACAGATATTAACTAGAGGGAAAAAATAAGTTCAGATCATTTTAGTAGCCCTTGGACCTCGAAAACTGATGGAACAATAACGAAGGTCGGATGGCCTCCCTGATATTGACATAGAACTTCAGAAAGTTCATTCTCCCTCTACAGACCTCTGATTGAGGTGCTTCTAGTTGTTATAGGCCACTATAGATATCTAATTTATACCCATAAAATTTCATGACAATCAAACGCCGTTTGGTCCATGAATGACATAGATTCATTTTCGGACCTAGTTGCACAGTACAATAACCAAAACCAGAAAATTCTCCAACTTCAACAATTCACCAAATATTCCCTAGACCTCCAAATATTACCTATTTTAGCTTCTCAGGAAGCTCTCAATAGACTCTGAAGGCATGCCAAATTTCATATCTAGAAAAGCTCATCTGGTCATACTTTGATGGAGCTCACAAATTTGGCGATTTTAGCACCAAAAATGGTTCAAAGGGGGTCCAAATGGCCTCCCACATGGTCTAGCACCTCTTGGGCAAGTTTGAAAGTATAAACATAGTATATATGAAGTACTCAAGTGGTCCAAATCAATACACATCTCAAACTCACTATGCTACGGGCCAAAATACATTCTTACATGTAAGCCACAAAATGGCCAAATTCTACATTTTCATTGCTTTGGCTCTCTACATAGTTCATACATCATTCATACATACTTTTACACTTGTTCAAATATTTATATCTAAAAAATAATATATATATATATATATATAAGCACTCGGTCTTCCTATACATCAAGCTAGGTGTGAGTGTGCAAAAGTGGCAAAATAAGGCCTTCTATGCCTCATGGCTTCCACTCTTAGGCTCTTGAGCTCCATCTGGACCATATGAGATGGGAGAGAGAAGGGGGTGAGATTCAGGAAATCTCAATAGCTCATACTCATTCAAGGAAGCAATCAAGGCATATAAACAAGTCAAAGCATGCAACCATTCACATTTACACAACACATGCTTTCCGTGCCATGAATATCATATCAATGCCAAGAATAAGCTCTAAGGACTTTTGGTCTAGCTTCACTCGAGTTTTGGGACTTTTGGATTGGCCTCACCCTTGGTTTAGGGACTTTTAGCTCCATGTCACCCATCTCAAAAGACTTTCGGCACCACCTCACCCGAGCAATTTTCACAACTCAAAACATAAACATATTAGTACCAATGCATTAAAACAATATCAAATGACATGTCTCACAATACAAGCACATACACAAGCATACCATGACTATTACACATCCAAGAATGCAACAACAAAGAGTGGAGAGCTACCTTATCGGCTAACACAAGCCTTCCTGAGTGGCTCGTCGTACAACCCTCAAAATAATACTAGGTTGATAAAATATGCAGTTAATGGCACAACCTAGGTCATCTCCCTTGGAATTGGCGTTCAATGTTTAATTGAGTTTTCCAAATATTAAAAGACTCTAAAAATTCCTAAACTAAGGGGGTTTTAATTGAATTAAACTAACCTAAAACTGAATTGAATTAAAATTCCTAAATTCTACCTAATTATATGAATTATGGTTGAAAGATGGACTTGTGACTAGCTTTGGATTCGTCCCTTAGTATCCACTATCCTTATCCTAATCCAATTATGATTAATTCTGGTCTAAGAGTTCCTAATCGTGTTCATAACAAATTATCTTGGGTAACCACTCAAAATCAAGAAATTAACGATCTAACGTTGAATTGAGACCTCAATCCCGCATTAAATTGTTAATTCTTGTCTTTAAGATCTTGAACACTCAATTTAATTGATTAACTAATTGATTAGCCTCTAAATCATCCTAAATATTTAATTAACCAACTAAACATTAAGGAATCCTCACATTAAATATTTAAGCACATAATCTCACTCATGTATTTTATCGAACACCTTCGAAGCATACATGGGAATTCAGATAATATTGAAATTAATCAGATCAATTAATCAATAAAAATACTTCCTAATTAGTGTCTAACCAGCCACTAATTATAATTACACAAATTCCTTATCAAATACATCTTAACCAAGAAAATAAATGAAAGAGAAAAAGTGTAGGAAAAATAGAGAAATCATTAGCCAAAATTCTGAATTATTCTTCCATGGATTCAAGTTTCTCCAAGAGCTTCCTCCTTGCTAGCCTCAAGATGAACTAAAGCTTCATGGGATGATGGAGATGGAAGATGGAATGAGGATGAGAAGAGGATGGAGTGGACGAGTGAATGGAAGAATGAGTGGATGAATGGGATTGTTGGATGGATGCTCCGTTCCCTGGTGGCCGAATGAATGAATATATAGATGATGGAATGGAGTTGCGTGAATGGAATGGATTCAATGAATGAAGGAGGCGTGAGTGGGCTAGAGTCTGGACAATGTGAATCAATGAAGATGCGTGAGATGAATGGAATCAAACATGAGTGACGTGATGGATTGGATGAAGGCTCTCACGTGAATTTTTAATGATTCTACGTGCTGTTCATGTGCTTCTCTCCATGTGCTCAGCTTCTTCTTTTAATATATATATATCACAAGCTTGCATTGCAGATAGTATGGGCCCCATTGAATATAATAATCCACTTGCTTCTTCACGTTATCCATGCAGCTCTTCTTCACGTTAACCACGGGTGCAGCTTGTTCTCTTTGTTCAGCCAGAGCTCCCTCTCAGCGTCACTTCTTCTGCATTTCATCCCTCTCGTTCAGCTCACGTTAAAGACTTAGCTTCTTCTTCAACTCATGTGCTGCCTTAATGTCCCACGTATTTCTACTCGAGTCTCCTCCTTAACCAGAAGCAAACACATCAGCCTTCTCTTCTTATTCTCCATGCAAGCTTTTCACGTTTTGGAGCTTCCTCTCTACCCAGCTGCTTCTCTTCGTGTTTCATTTGGTCCTCTTAACTTCATCTCAGCTCGTAGCTTTCTCTTTCAGTTCGTCCTCCTAGCTCATGCAAGTTCAGCTCGATGCTCTTTCTTCTGTTTTGCTTATTCTATTTTAGCTCAAGACTCCTCGTTCACAGCCTCTTCCTCTTCACGTGTTCCCTTCCTTTCTTCCTTGTTGCATGTTCTCCAGCTCTCAAGCTTCATTAATCACGTGTTCAACCTAGTAACTCTTCCAGCTGAGCTTCTTTTCAAAAGCTCCTTCAACCCGTAGCTTCTTGTCTCACATGCAGCTCTTTTTCTTCACACAACTCATTCAGGCCATGCATCCACATCAACCCAAGCTCTTCCACGTGATTCCTCCACTTAAGTTGCTGCATGCTTTTCATTCACTTCCCACATGGTCTCCTTCCTCTGTGTTGTTTGCTTTGTTCTCATGTAGAACCCCTTGCTTCGTTGCATGTTCTAGCCTTTCATTCGTTCTTGTTTTCCACTTCAGCTTTTCCTCCATCCACATTCTCAACACGCGAGCTATTCATGCATCATTCTCCAACTCTAGGTCGTGGCAACTTTTCCTCCATCCAACTCTATTTTCAGCTAATCTTCCACGTTATTTTCATGTTGCTTCCCTCTCTTCAAAAACCAATAACTCCTTGCTCAAGTGCTCATTCCTCTTAAATCCTTCCCACTCCAACGTCTGAGTTTGAATGAGTGTGTGCCTCCACAAGAACTAATGTGTGATGTTAAGAGAAGTCCAGCCCTCATGTTTTCTCCATGCAAGCTTCTTTCCATGTGCAGCTTCTTTAGTAAATCACATTGACCAACTTGCATATGTGAATCCTTTTGCCACGTAGAACTAGTGCTTGCTCATGTGCATCTTTATTAATTTCTCTTCTCCACGTATGAGTGTATGTTTGCTACAAGTGGAGCCACATGTGGAAGTCCAATTCTTCTCTTTCTCTTCTCTAACTCAAATTCTTATTTAAATATCATTTACCCATTGAAAATCTGCATAACAAGTAAGAGCAATTCAAGAGGAGAATTCAAAAAAATCTTTTAAAGAAATTTATGTATTAAAATTCCAAAATTTTGCAATTAAATTCCTAAAATATCGAAATGGCTTCTAAAACAAAATCTTACCTAATTAAAGCCTTAAAGCCATATTTTATTATTAAAATGCCTATGTTTATGAGAATAAAATAGATAGAAATATATGTTTATCACTTCCCTTTCAATTTCTCTTCTTCCTTCTTAGTTCTACAAGCACAACTAGGTGGAATTGCTTCTCTTGAGCCTAGACACAATAAAGAGTATGGAGTTACTCTCTTATAACTCAAATAAACATTCACAAAGCTAAGGGGCTCTTTATCTTTTCACGCTTTTCCAGACTAACCCTCGCTATAGCGAAGTATAACCCTCGCTACGGTGAGTACGTATCAGTTCCAAACCCCTGCTTTCACTATGGCGCGCGCTACGACAGGCAACTCCCTTATTTTTGTATGGGATGCCCACACTCGCTATAGCTAGAAGCATTTTCGCTATAGCTAGAAGGCACTCTCACTATAGCTAGACTCTTTCTCGCTATAGCAAATAGGTACATTCGCTATAGCTAGCCCATTTCTCGCTATAGCTAGCAAACTTAGAAAATTTTCAGGACTTCAAAAATTTTCAGCTTCTTTTTTCTCTGGTTGTTATAATCCCACATCAATTTATTAGTTTCAGTTCAGTTTCTGAAAACCTGGTTATTACATTTCACCCCTCTAAAAATAAATTTTATCCTCAAAATTTAAATATGTACCTTAGCTAAAGAGCTATGTAACACCCTAAAATTTATTAAGGTGCTGATCATGTATTTGGATTAATTAAAGATAATTATTATAAAATAATTAAGTAAGCTATATGAATGGGAAATTATAGAGAAATAAGTTATTAATATGAGTTTAAGATTTCAATTGGATTAAAGCTTAATTTGGGCCCAAAATTAATTTGAATAAGCCATGGATAAGGATTTATAGAGGTCCAATGATTTTAGGTGCAAGCCTAACTCCTTATCATGAGACTTGGGCCAAGAGAGACTACCTAGCAATGGCCCAATCTGATTTAGTGAAATAGAGGCCCAAGAATTAATTTACATGAGCCCTTATAGTTAGCCCAATACACATTATGCAGACCCAAATTGGATTGACTCTTGGAACTTGGCCTAACCCAATCAAATTTTTGTAGCCTAACTCATGAAATAAGGCCCAAGAAGGATAAAAATCTGAACTCATGAGGATTTAGGCCTTTGGGTCAACCCGTAACCCATTTGGGACCCAACTTAAACCTAACTAAACCCTAAATACACCAGCCTCTTCCCCATTCTGTAGAAAAAAACATAAGAGGCAAAGCAAAGTTCAGAGGTTTAGAGGGAAGCTAGAATTTTTCTGTATTCCTCCACCATTTCTCGCTTCTAGAGGAAGATTTGGCCAAGGTAATCTATATAAAACATGTCCCTCTCATTCTCCTCTTCATTTTGGTCTAATTAGTTTTTGGTTTTGAGCATTTTCATCTCCCTCTCAAATATGAAATTTGGTGTTTTGGTGTTTCCTTGTAAGATTTTTGGAGTTAAAAGCTAGAGGGATGATTGGGTAAATATTTCCCTTCCATTTTGTGTATCACTTTGTTGGAAAATAGCCCTAAGGATTGATTTTCATAATGGGTTCTGCTATTGTGCAAAATTACAAGGAGATGAAGGTGAAAAACTAAAATTTCTGGGCTTGATAACTTAAATTCGAATTTTGGAATTTCCCATGGTGTGTTTTTGATAGTTGAGGCTCAACTCAGTCCATTTGACCTCTTAGGTATATGGGTAAGTGTTCCCTCTTCTCTTATGTGATATATATACTGAATTTCTATCATTTGGATTGACTTTTGGTGCATGGCTTTTACATGTACAAAAATAGAGATGTTAAGAGTGACCAATTATGAGTTCTTGTTGTTGTGACCTTGAATTGGTGCTGTAGACCCTTAGAAAGCTTGGGCCTGGTGTGCTTTGAATCATGATGGTAGCTAGAGGATGAGTAATTGGCTTCATTGAGGTAACTGGGGTTACTCTCATAATTCCATGTATATGTCCATGTTAATCTGATGTTTACTATATATGACTAATTTTGAATGCTAAATGATTGGTTAACTACTTGAATTGTTATTGTGATTAGACCTTGTGAGTCCATGGTGGAGTTGGGTGCGGCTGCTACCTATGCATGTGCTTCGATTAGGCACTGGGTTGTGATCAGACCCCAGATGCACTAGCCCTGTTTGTGCTCATTATGGAGTAGGTGCCATGGATGGACCTCTCCCAATGTTATTGGCCATTAACATGTTGTGTATGATTGCTGGTATAGGATAGTAGTCATTGGTAACTCAACTAGTTCATTTGAAAATTGAATTGATGATTCTAGTATTGATGATATGAAATTGCATTGTATTAATTAATCTGTACATATATATGAAATTTGTCTCTTATTACTGAGATTGTATATCTCACCTTGATTATGGGCTAACATTTTCAGGGACCGGACCTCTTAGTGGCAAGGAAAAAATTAATAGAAGCTTATTATGTGGTTTAGTAGTAGGTAAGTTTGGAAACCTTGTTAGATTGTATTCGTATAACTAGACTACTAGTTTTATGTAATTGCTACATTGCATCATGAATTGCCAAGCATAAGGACTGTAATCATATGATACATCAGATATCAACTTAAACTAGTGATGTATGAAATTTCTAATAGGACTTATGTTTGAATGGAAATATGAGTAGTGTATGAACCCTTTGTTGTCATTGATCTATGAATTCACTAGTTTATGGTGGCTAGAGGGTTAAGGATCCATATTTAAGTTTTGAATGGTTAATGATAGATGTGTTAGGTAGATTAGATAAAAGAAAGACACAAATCTTCACAAACTAAGTTAAAGTGGCCAAGAGTGTTGCTAGAGGGAGAATTCAAGAGCATGAGATGAAATCTTAGGAGTTATAAGAAGAGAAGAAAATTAGCCGCAGCCAAAATTTAATTGGCCTCGGCTAAATGGTAACAGAGGATATTTGGCCACGGCCAAAATTTAATTGGCTTCGGCCAAATGTGACAAAGTTGCTAGGGAAGAAAACAAAGAGCAATTGGGCGCGGCGAACAGTGAAGTTAGCCATGGCAAAGCGTGAAAGGCAGGTTTGATGGTATTCCAGAGGGTAATTCGCCACGGCGAAAGGGGTATTTGGCCGTGGCGAAATGTGTGAAATTTGTGAAGGTGTAAGGAGTTGAACTTGATAGTAATTGGTCGTGGTGCGAGAGAATTTAGCCGCGGCAAAGGTGCTCAATTTCTCATATTCACCTGGAAACCTTAGTTTCTCTTATGGTAATACTAAGGAATGATTTAGAAACACTTGTAGGAGATTTTTGTGAGTTGAAATTGATGGATGGAAGAATCAAAGGCTTTTTATTGATGATTAAATTCACTTGCACATTTGAATAATTGTGGTTGTCTAATTAATGACCCTAATAACATCAAGGTTTAAATTTTCTTACATTTTTTGAATATAATTAGTTGTAATGACTTTCAACCTTGATTTATGATTATTAATTACGTCTTTAACCTTAATTACTCTAATTTGAAGTTAGGGTCATTACACTGTGGATGTTGCTTCCTTATATCATCCTCAAGTTTCCAAGTTGCCTCATTAGAAGATAAGCCCTTCCAGACCACTTTTACCAGAAGAATGCTCTTATTCCTCAGCAGCTTGATTTTAGTATCAATGATTCTCTTTAGTGTTACCACATAGGAAAATGTTATCCTGCAATTGAATATGTTCATTCTATGACATATGAGAGATTTGGCAAGTACTTTTTCAGCTAGGAGACATGAAACATAGTATGGATTTGGGCTAAGTTAAGAGGCAAGGCCATATGGTAGTCAATAAGTCTAATTCCTTCAAGGATTTCAAATTGACTAGTATACCTAGAATTGAGTTTTCTCACCTTAAGAGATCGACCCACACCAATAACTAGAGATACCCGAATGATTAGATGGTTTCCAATTTGAAACTATAATGGTCTCTTTCTTTCATCAGCATAGCTCTTCTACCTACTTTGGGTCATAAGGATTTTCTTTCTAATTAGTTATATCTGCCTTGCGGTCTGGTCTACTATCTCAGGTCCTATTAGGTTTTTCTCACCTAGCTCAACCTAACATAGAGGTGATCTATATTTTCTTATATACAAAGCCTCATATAGGGCCATTTGTTTATGGGAATGGTAACTATTATTATATGCAAACTCAACTAATGGTAAGTACACATTACAATTCCCCTTTATCTCTTAAACACACACCCTCAACATGTCCTCCAAGGTCTAGATGGTCCTTTCAGTCTAACTGCCTATTTGGGGGTGATATACGATACTGAATCTCAGTTTAGTCCTTAAAGCAACCTATAATGACTTCCAGAAGTTTGATGTAAACTTGGGGTTTCAATCAAACACTATGCAATTGGGTATTTTATGAAGTCACAATATCTCTCTTATGTATAAATGGGTTAATTTATCTAAAGTATATGCAGCCTTAATAGGTAAAAAGTATACAAACTTCATCAATCTATCCACTATTACCTAAATAGTATCATGTCCAGAGGATGTCCTGGGTAACCTATAATGAAATCCATAGCCATATTATCTCATTTCCACTCAGGGATATCTAGGGGCTATAATAACCTAGCTTGCCTCTAATGTTCTACTTTTACCTTATGGTAAACCAACCATTTAGCCACGTAATTGGCTATGTCATTTTTCATACCTATCCACTAGTTCAAATCCTGATATATTTTAGTGGCACCTGGATGGATAGTATACTTACTCTTATGTGCTTCTTCTAAAATCTTATCTCTCAATTCGGTTTGGTTTGGCACATAAATTCTATCTTGGTATACTATCATACCATCTTTAGATATTTTGAACTCTGAGATCCTACCTTAGGAAATTTCACTCCTAATATGTCTCAAATATTCATCCTCTCTTTAGGCATTTATGATATAGGTTCTTAAATCATTTTCTATTCTGATATTACTTAATAACAATTTATCTAACATCATATGGCAAGAAATATTCATATGCCTGAATTTCTCTACAAGTTCCTACTCCCTAACCATCATAAAGGCTGCATGGATAGACTTTTTACTCAAAGTATCGACCACCACATTGGCCTTACTTGGATGGTATTTCAATGTGCAATCATAATCTTTTAAGAATTTCATCCATTTTCTTTGTCTTATATTTAACTCTTTCTGATTAAATAGGCATTTCAAACTCTTGTGGTCATTATAAATTTCTACAATAATACCATACAGGTAATGCCTCTAGATTTTGAGGGTAAATGCCACTACAACTAATTCTAAATCATGTGTTGGATAATTTTCTTCATGAAGTCTCAACTACATAGAGACATAAACACTACTCTACCCTATTGCATTAATATACAATTTAACCCTTTTCTCAAGCATCATTATAAACCATAAATGGTTTACTAGGTTCAGGTATAATCAGTACATGGGTAGTGGTCAATCAAACTTTTAACTCCTAGAAACTCCTCTCACATCTGTCATCTCACACAAATGAAGTCTCTTTCCTAATTTGCCTCATTGATGGTGAAGCTATATGAGAAAAGCCTTATATGAATCATCTATAATATCTTGTCAAACATAGGAAACTCCTAATCTCAGCGATAGTTTTAGACCTATCCCACTATAACACAACTTCTACTTTATGAGGATCAATCGCAACCCTCACCTATGATATAACATGACCTAAAAATCTCACCTTGATTAGCTAAAACTCATATTTACTAAGTTTGGCATATAATCTTTTATTTCTCAGGATTTCCAAGACTATTCTCAGATACTTCTTATGCTCCTCAAATGATTTGGAGTATATAAAGATGTCATCAATAAAGACCACAACAAGTTTATCTAAATACAGTTTGAATACCCTATTCATATAATCTATAAAAATAGTTGGTGCATTTATCAGTCCAAATGACATGACTAGGAACTCATAATATCCATATCTAGTCCTGAAGGACGTCTTTAGGATGTCTTCAGCTCTAACCCTTAATTAGTGGTACCCAAATCTAAGATCTATTTTAAAGAATACTGATGCCCTCACTAACTAATCTAACATATCATATATTTTAAGGAGAGAATATTTATTCTTAATAGTAATCTTGTTAAGTTATCTATAATTTATACACAATTTTAAGTAACCATCTTTCTTTTTTACAAATAATGTAACATTTGGTTCCTCTGTAAACGTGAGAAACACAATGTTCGGTTTCTCCGTAAACATTAGAAATGAGCCAGATATAAAAGGAAGTCCCTGAAATAGAAGAATTTGGGGCTAACTAAAATTAGAATAAAATTCTAAATATTCAAACATAAGGATTTGAGGTTTAAGACGCCCAAAAATCATAGCCAGAAGAGCTTAAAAAATTTACCGAAGAAAGTAGAGGCATTTTTGCAATTTCTAGAAAATTTTGAAAGCCCATAAGCGAACTTTTTAAATAAAAAAATTGAGTTTCCTTGAGTTCTCAGAGGCCTTAAAAACCATGGGAACCCCTGGAACGGTTGAAACCCCTTCGGTGAGCGATTTCGACGGTCAGTTGACCGAAACTTTAACCAAATAGTCTGGAATGGTTTTAGATCCAATTTAAGTGGTTCCAAATGTATTTTATAAGTTAGAAAGTCTAAATATTATGGTGGAAAATATGAATTTCAAAAAGGAGTTAAAATGAGCCTAAAATGAAAAAGTCAAGAAAAGGGACTAAAATGCAAAAGTAAAAAGTTACATTAAGTGACTTTTAGCTTCTTCTTCTTATCCACGTTCCAATAGCTCCTCATTCCACAATTTGTTTCTACCCAAAAAATAGAGAAGGAAGCCAGCTCTCTTAGGCGCACAAGGAGAGGAGATTTTGAGGAGAGAAAAAGCAAGGAAAAGGTAGGAAAATTTATGGAAATTCAAGCTTTTTCTCTTGCAAGTTGCTCTTCCTTCTTCTCCTCTTTATTTCCATGGATTTGATGATATTTTTGGGTCTGTATGGAGGGCAGAACAGAGGTGGAAAATTTGGATTTGGAGAGGAGAGCTAGAAGGAAAGGGAAAGCCTTCAAGGAAAGCTTGAAATCAAGGTAAAAATCTTAGTCTCCATGCTTCACTTCTCTTAGCCTTCTTGTGTGCAATTTGTCCTCCCTATAGCCAGCCAAGGGGAGAGTGTTTTTGGGTAGAATGAATAATGAATCACATGAATTAAGGTGTGGGAATTTAGAATATGCAAAGAAATTAGAAGGAAGATCAATAAAATGCAAGAATGGAAAGTGTGAAGCTCTTGAATGGGATGTAAAAACTGATTTAATATATAAATTTTCTTGCATGTGTAAGTGTTTATTTGAGCTTCTAAGACCTCTAGAAAGCCTCCCAAGTGTGTCTCCCATCAAGGAAAAATTAAAAAGCCTATGAACTCTTCCTCCCCCTTATGTTTCTGCCTAAGCTAGTTAAATAGGTTAGGAAATATTTTAAATTGTTCTAGCCTTGATTTGGGACTTCATATAATGGTAGAAGGTTGGAGGAACCCTTGGAAAAAAATTAAAAACCATAGAAAGTGAGATGGCCTTATATGTTCCATAATATGACTTAAAGAAGCAACATGTAGTTAGGCTCTTTGTTTTAATTATGTGATGACTCCAAGAGGCTTAAAAGGAGTTAAGAATCATATATGAAAGGAAAGAATGCAGTCTAGAATTTATTTGATGGGTGTTGCTTCATTAGGTGCACTCTTGGAACCATAAAGGGGTTAATAGACCAAGTTAGTGTTTAAAGAAGATGTGTGGCCTTAAAATTAATTTCATGAACCTAATTGGCTTCCATAAATTGTGTTGAGGAAGGGAGCATTATTTCAAGGAGAAAAGTATGTAGTTGCTTCCAAGATAGCTCACTCCTCTTTCTCTCATGCATGAAGGTATGCTTGACTTATCTTTGAATGTGTGTATGTGTGTTTAAACTATGAAAAGTATTCTAGCATAAACTTTTATTCCATGGTGCCATGATGTTACATTATGCTTTCATATGATGTTTATTATGTGTAATTGGGTTTGCTTGAATGTGGAAAGGCCAAGAACCCTTAGCCATGGTGAAGATGAGCCAAGAACCCTTAAAGTTAGTTAAGACAAAGCCAAAAGTCTCCCAAGAGTGAGGTTGACTCCCAAGAGTATGGTTGAGTCAAAAACCTCTTAAAGAAATGGGTTAGGTAAGTCCAAAATCCACAAGGAGATGGGTGAGGCTAATTTGCTTACTTGGCAAGCCTATGTATGCCATGTATGACTTGTTCAAATGCCAAGAATGCCTCTTGAATGATTGCACACTCTATGATACTCATGCATGCATTTTCAAGACTTGTTTTGTATCTTTTATATGTGATTGAAAGAGAGATGAGCTATTGGAATTCTTTAAATCTCATTCCCTCCTCTCCAATGTTCTAACATGCTAGGTGGACCAAAAGAATAAGGAAATGGGAGCCAACCACTTGAGAGATGAGAGTGTAACATTGAAGTGCATGAAATTTACTTCTTTAAGGCTATATAAGTAGTAAATATTGTAACCTATCATTGTATATGACCTATGACCACTTGAGCATGTGTAATTATGTTAATATGTTATGTATAAATGAGAAATTTTGTTATGTGAATACCAGAATGTAAATTGAGTATGTAATGGCAAACTAGCATTATGAAAATGTATGTATAAATAGAAGTGGAGTAGCCAAATTGAGATGTATGGGTTTGGAATCACTTGGGCAATTCATACAAGTCATATTCATGCTTTTAAACTTGTCCAAGAGGTGCTAAACATCAAGAAAGACCATTTGGGCACATTTGGTATCTAATATGGAACAAAATTGACCATATTGGAAACCTATGCCACTTTTTATCCAAATGAGCTCTTCTTAATATGAGATTTGGCATGCATTTAGAACTTATTGAGAGCTTTTTGGGAACCTAAAGTGTAGAATTTTTGGAGGTCTATGAAATATTTGATGAATTTTCAAAGTTGAAAAATTTTCTGAAATTGGTTCAAGGTACTATTCACTCAAGTTTGAAAATGAATTCTGTTACTTAAGGGGCAAATGATGTCCAATTTCTATGAAATTTTTTAAGGAGAAACTAGACATTCCAAATGACTTGTGCCAACTAGAAGCACCCCATTTGGATGTTTAGAGAAGGAGATATAAATTTTTAAAGTTTCTACCCAGTATTAGGCATTTAGACAGACCTCAGGTATTGTTTTATTAGTTTTCGAGTTCTTGATGTGCCTAGAATGGTCTAAAGTTATTTTTTACCTCTAGCTAACATCCGTATCTTTCCATATTGGTATCATTTGCATGGATTGGATTGTTTTGAAATTAAATGGACATTTTTGAAATTTATAGCAGAAACTTGTATCAATACCAGTAATCAGTCGGACCTTTACAATTTTTTGAATGTCAAACATCTGTTGTGTTATGTTTCATGGCTTGTACATATTTTTAGCATAAAGTAGATAGTTCATGATTTTGGTTTTTCTAGAATTAGTTATGATTTTTTAAATTTTGTGACAGAAAAGGGAAAATTCTGGCCGAAGTAGCTACCATGGATTTTGTGTATTCCCTTGCCTTGCATAAGTTTTAGGCCACTTTTGGTGATCGAATTGAGTTGCATCTATATAATTAAATATAAGAATGTGATACATGAGATCACATGATCCACGGGACATCAAAAGAAAAATTTATATGCTACGCAACACTAAAACATTTATTATTTTACATCATTTTTCTTACTCCTTCATGAAATGCATGATATTGTCACATTATTATTGTCACATTATTATTTTACATCATTATTGTCACATGATATTATTATTGTCACATTCTGAACTTCCTGTAACTGTTAACATAACCCATATTAATTCACGCAGTCAAATAGTTACACCCATTTGACACCATCACCACACAAGAGCATAAGCATTCACTTGGGTACGTGGAATTATGTCTAGTTATGGGGATTGGCATAATCTGCATTGCAGTGAGGATTAGGGATCATACACAATTTTTGTATTAGATGGAAGTGATATATATATGTATATATTAATTGACTATGGCTTGCTTCTTCTTTAGATGTGAGTATATGTGATAGATGATGTTTGATTGCATTAAGGAAATATATTCAGCTGTGGTGGAGCTAAGAAGGGAGGTTGCATGTAATGAATGACTTGAGTAATCTAAGATGAAGACACCTCATGCTTGCTCCACCCACTTTCATATATATGTATATTAAATTGTGATTTGCTAATGCCGTATTTGGTTTGACAGCAGGAGCTAAGTAGTGCTTTTAATATATATAGATTAAATGAGAGTAAGACACATCTGCTGCCACCTAGCACATGCACCGATTCATGGAATGATGATCTGCCTTCATGACACCTAATTACATTGTGATTTGCTGGTGCCGTCTGTGCTGTGATAGTGGGAGTTAAATATTGCTTTAATATATAGATTAAATAAGGGTAAGATACATAGCTGCTGCCACCTAGCCACTTGCACCGATTCATGAAATTGTAATCTGCCTTCATGCCACCTAATAGCGGTGGAAAGCAGGAGCTGTCCATTGCATTAATCACCACTCACTTTAACTCATCTTAGGCGGAGGGAAGTAGTGGAAAGAAGGAAGAAATTTCGGACAGCCATAGAAGAGGAGAGAAGAGAAGAAAAACCAAAGTACAAGGACTCCATAAAAGGTAAGCTCTGAGTTGCTTCCTTGTTCTGGACTGGGATGTTTTGGCCTTTGTAGAAGTAGTTGGAAAAGGAATTTGAAGCCAAATTTTTATAACAGGTTGTCCATCCCTTATACTTGAAATCTGGAAAATTACAGAATTTTTGGAACAAGGTAAATGAGAGAAACAACCCACTAATTCAATTTGGCTTCTGTACGGAACAGCCTGGGGCTGATTTCATAAAGAATTTTGTTAAAGGGGTAAATGTAGGAATTAGTGCATGAAATTTGGTGGAGAGGTAACTAAGACATATCACGTCAGGTTTAAAAAGTCTTAGAATTTTCTGGGCTCATTTGGTAGGATAACAAAGCCAGAAACAGCAAGGGCAGTGTACAGCGAGTTCAACTGAAGTAGTGAGCAAAACAGTAGGAGTTCAGGGGTTATCCCTGGGAATTCTTGAAAACTGTTTCTGTGGCTTGTAATTAACATAATGAGGGGTCACTCTGCCAATTTTTATGATTTTTGGAGGTCATTTAGTGGAGGAAAGAAATTTCACAAAAACAGGTCCGAAAATGTAGTTCAATTGAGACTGTGGTAGTTTTCATTCTTTTGCTGTGTAGTGTGACTTTGCATGGAAAATGTAAGAATCCAACTTGAAAATAAGGGCTAAGAACTTAGTTTTATAGCACTGGATCACACATGGATAACTTAGACAGTAACTAATTATGAGAAGGAAAAGGAAATGAAGATGTGATTGTTTACAATTAGGAATTCCAATAATTAATTAGCAAAAAGGATTTAGGAATTTCGTATGGGGGGATTAGTAATCTAATTGCAATGTAAATATTAACCATGACTCATTCTTAATTAGTACAATGCATGATTGAAATTTAGAAAGGCCATTGGGACAACCAGGGCTAAGGAATAACGTGACAAACGATAGTGACGAAACAGGTAGTTAACACTATACTCACTTTTTATGTTCATGCACTGGATGAAATCCCGAAGTCCCTATGCTGTGTTTGGTTGCATGTATATCTACTAATATGACTCTTTATGAGTACTAGATTGCTGTTATTGGCCATAACCGAAGCAAGGTAGCCTAATGAATGAAAATATGCTGCTACGTAGCCTAACGATAAGAAAATGCTGCTACGTAGCCTAACGAATGAGAATGTGCTGCTACGTAACCTAATGATAAGAAAATGCTGCTACGTAGCCTAACGAATGATAATATGCTGCTACCTAGATATTACATGCTCCGACACCGAAGTATGCATCGAATGTATCCTGGATAGTAATCCGTGCTATATTTATATATGTGTTTCCTTGAGTACATTGTTAGCTACTGAGATTTTATCTCACCACAAATTGACTATTTTACAGGTATTAACTATGCTACTAATGGAGCCAGACAAATAGAGAACGAACAAACTGACCAATAGATTACATATTGATTGTAATTGGTCTTATGAATCCTTTGAACAAGGGTTGAATGTAAAGTTTGACTCCAGTGAGGATGTAACATTGTAGTATAAATCTCTCTTTTGATTTGTATAAATATTATACATGAGATATCTACCGTAAGTTAACTGTAATGTTTATTAGGGCTACCGAACTCCCGGTACAAGTAAACTCCTACGTTTGCATTACATGAAATTGATTATGATAACCATGGAAGTAGTTCTAGCACATTAGCATCATCACTTATGGTTTTCTTGTGAAAATGATGAAGGTTGTCTAAGTATGACCATTATCTTTTTAGGTCTAGGATCTTGTTGACAGGATTTTGGACTCCACACTAAGGAAATTAAAGACCTTGTCGACAGGATCTTGGATTTTGCCTTGTAAAACTTAAGACCTTGTCAACAAAGTCTTCTGTTAGTAGTACAAGATCCCTTCATATGGTAAGTTATAGTGTATGTAAAGTGTAGGTGTGACAAATGTGGTGATCATGGATTTTTGTTTAAACGTATAGCCCATCACTTTAAAAATCTTCTCAAGCTGCATTATTCATGCCTCAGCTTTATTTACAACCAATTCTCTATCAAAGGAGGTTGGATTCTTTTGGAATTGATTTAGAAGCTTTTAAGTAGACATTTGGGTTTGTATGGACTCCTGAGAAGCTGTTGGTGGATTGCCAAGAATAGGTGGCTACGGTTCAAGAGCTTTCGTTCTCGATTCTTCCTACCTAGCTAAGGTATTTTGCAGCTATTGGATCATTTCCTGCTACTGCTACATAATCTGCCTCTGTTGTTCCATCATGGCTTGTTATTGATCCATCATAGCTTGTTACCTATCCAACTATTCCATGATGGTTTGCATAAAGTCCTCAACCTTAGCCTTAGCTGGTCTATCCCTCATAGTATTTACGATATTGTCTGAAAAAAACCACAACCTTAGTATACAAACACAATTCAACATAATATATAATTGCTTCAATAGATTTCCCAACAAACATACCATAAGCACATTCTATTCAAGTAATTCAAGATCTATACATAGAGTTAGGTTGCCTGAACCATCGCTCTGATACCAACAAATGTCATACCATAATAATACAACACAAAATTTACATTACAATGTACTTACAACATCAATTTTCTTATTTTTAACACCTTTAGCAATGGAAAATACTGACATTAAATTCTCAATTTAAGCATAAATACATGACTTTTGTATTTAGATCTCAAAATTCATCCTTAACATATTTGCCCAACTAGAAACATCACAAAAGAGGAGTAAGAAGTTCGGGTTCCAAGTCATGCACATCAAACTACCATAATTCCATAACTTCATATAGATACATATTTCAGCCACTAAATTAAAAAATTCATATCCTAAGCTAGAAAACTCCAATTTACACAAATTAGGACTTTGTGGAAAGCTCATGGCATGAACTACATGATATAAAAATTTTATATTAGAAAAAATTTGTTTAGGCAACAAAAATTTAATGGAATAGTAACTATATCAAAATTTCAAGCATAACCAAACCTAAAACTTTGAGCATACATATCTTTGGCTACATAACTCCAATTTAGGTGATATTTGTGGCTATGGAAAGTTTATAATACCAAATATATGAGTGTAAATTTCATGAGCATTGAAATTGTAACAACCAGAATTTTTGAATTTTGTCTAAGTCTATTGGCTATAGCTAGGACCCTTGTTGGCTATAGCAAATGTACCTGTTCGCTATAGCGAGAAGCCAGATAGCTATAGCGAATGTACCAATTTGCTATAGTAAGAATATATTTAGCTATAGCGAGTTTGGGCATCCCATATAAAAACCAAGGAGTTTCTCGCAATAGCATGCCGTAGCGAGAACAGGGGCCTGGGACTAATACGTGCTTGCCGTAGTGAGGATTGTTTTCTGCTATAGTGAAGGTTAGTCTGGAAAAAGCATGAAAAAGGAGAATTTTACTTTTTAAAGAGTTTAAACCTTTTCCTTTTCTTCTAACTAACTTATACTTTGACCAAAATAGAGAAAAGGGCTAGAGAGAGAAAGACCAAGAGAAGCCAAGAAAGAAGGGAGAAACATCAAGGAAAAGGTGAGAGAAACTTGAGATTTCCATAGCTTTCCTTCTTAGAATTTCATTATTCTCTCGTTGCCCTCTCTTTCTATGGTTTTGGTTGTTGAATTAACTTTGTTTGTAGTTTGGTTCAAAAGAGGGAGAGTGGAGAATCAAAGGGAAGGTGAAGATAAAAGGAACTACTTTTGAAGAAGGCTAGAATTCAAGGTAGATGCTTATGTATCTTTGCTTCTTCTTCTTTGCTTCTTGTGTATGTTGGTTATACTAACTTAAGAGATTAAAAGAGGAAGAAAGTTCTAACCTAGAACAAGTATGAAACCCTTGAATTAGAGTATGAGAAGTTAAGAAATGCAAAGGAATTAGAAGAAGAGCTAGTGAAATTCAAAAGGGAGAAACTAGGGATTCTTAAACACTTCGTAATGTTTATTTTGATGTAAGAATCCCTTAGCCTTTATGAGTATTTGTTTGAGTTCCAAGAGAGTAATTGCATGTTATTTGTTATGTCCAGGCCTAAGAGAATCAGCTCCATCTAGTTATGGTTGTGAGACCGAGAAAGAAAAAGAGAAATCAAAAGGAAAGGCTTATGTTGGCTTACAAGGTAGCTCTTCACTTTTTCTTATTGCATTCTTTGATATATAGTAGTCATTGTATGCTTGTGTGTGCACTTGTATTGTGAGACATGCCATTTGATGTTGCCTTGATGCATTGGTACTAATATGCTTATGGTTTGAGTTGTGAAAATTGCTCTTAAAGGGTGAGGTAGTGCAAAAAGTCCCTTGTAATAGGTGAGGTAGAGCCAAAAGTCCCTAAGAATCGGTGAGATAAGGCTAAAAATCTCATGGATGAGTGAAGCCCATCAAAAATTCCCTAAAATAGGGTGAGGCTAGACTAAAAGTCCCTAGAGCTTATTCTTGGCATTGATATGATTATCATGGCATGTAAATCATATGTTGTATGATTTTGAATGATTGGATGTCTACTTGCATGCTTTTATATGTTCATATGCCTTGATTGCTTCCTTGAATGAGTGTATGAGCTATTGAGATTCTTGGAATCTCACCCCGTTCCCTTTCCCATCTTAATATGTTGAGTGGAGCTCAAGGAAACCAAGGTGCAAGTCAAGGAGTCTAGTGAGTATGCTTAGCTAGTTGTATAGCTTGTTTTAGGCTTTTGATGTAATGAAGTGCCAAAATGTATATGTAGATATTACTTTTAACATGTAAATAGATGAACAAGTGTAAAATCATGTACCTGTGATGTATAAACTATTTGTGGAACCAAAGTAATGAGAATGCAAGTTTTGGGTACTTGGTAGCCCATTCCTATATGTGTATTCTTGTGTGTAGTATAGTGAGTTTGAGATGCATGATAGTTAAGACCACTTGGGTAATTCACATGTGATGTGTTAATGCTTTTAAACTTGTCCAAGAGGTGCCAAACACTAAAGAATCCATTTGGACCAAAGAGTTGCATTATGAGAAGCAAAAGTGACCAACCATATTGGTGGGCTACGTTACTTTTTGCCTAAATGAGCTCCTCTTGATTTAAAATGTGGCATGCCTAGAGATTTTTAAGAGCTTTTTGAAAAGTTAAAGTGTACAATATTCAAAGCTCTGGAGAATTTTTGGTGAATTTTCAAAGTTGGCCAATTTTGGTAGAAATGGCATAGTTACTGTGCAAATGGTCAGGAGCTTCACCTCTGTCACACGTGGATCAAACGATGTCCAATGGCCATGAAATTTTATAAAGAGAAACTAAACATTCACAATGACTTGTACCAATTAGAAGAAACTTAATTAGAGGTCTGTAGAGGGAGAAATAATTTTCTGAAGTTCTGTGTTAGCATCAAGGATGCCAACCGACCTTTGTTACTATTCCATCAGTTTTTGAGGTCTAAAGACTACTGAAATGATCTATAATTATTTTTTCCCTCTATTTAACATCATTATCTTTCCAAATTTATATCATTTGCATAGATTAAATTTTTTTAGAATTAATTAGATATTTTTAAAGTTTATGATAGTAAATTGTATCAATACCAAGGACAGCTAGACCTTTGTAGTTATTTCATTATCAAACGTGGTCCAAAGCCTAAATTCATGTCTTGAAATTATTTTTAGTGAAATTTAACATTCAGAGATTTCCAAAAAGCTATGGTTTTCTTGATTTTCATTTTTCTAGAATTAGTTATGATTTTTCAAAATTGGAGCCAAAAATCTAACTTTTGGACCCATTTGAGAAATTGCATTTTTTTGGTTTTTGACTTCATATCTATGGTTCATGGATTGTTTTATGCTATGTATGAGTTGTATGAATGGAGTTTGAGTAGAGAATATTATTGATGGATTTACAAGACCCACAGGGCAAAGTATGAACGTTTGAACCGCGACATTATGCATTAAAATGCCATGGTTTTAGTTTTTTTCTTTAAAATTTCATGGAATCAAGCCTAACTAATGAATAATTGAGGTTACACATTATGGGGTTACAGAAGTCCATTTAAGCCTTCAAATACATGAAAAACCAAAACTGACTATATGAATAGTACCCTAAGCAATTCTAAATTTTTTAACCAAATTTAAAAAATTATAATAAATTTTACAAAGCTCCAAAAATTATGTTCTTTAGCTCTACGAAAAGAACTAAATGAGATTTAAGTGCCTACCAAATTTCACGCCAAAATTTATTCACTTGACCTGATTTTGGTATAGGGGTAGAAAGTTGACGATTGTGTCGTTCAATCTCAAATAAAACTAGGAAGCAAAATAAATTTTTATAGTTAATGGTGCAATCCTAGGTCATCTCCCTTGGAGTTTATGCCTTGATTTGTTTATGAAAAGGTTATTCTAAGTATTGCTACTGAAACTTAATTTGGGGTTGAAGTACTAGAATTTAAATTGAACTAAATTTATTTGGCAAAAATCAAAAGACTTTAAAACTAAATGAGATGAACAATTAAGAGAATATGGTAGCTAGCTTTGCATTGGACTCCCTAGAATTCAATTATCCTTGCCCTTGATTTAGTTTACCAAAATTGGAATCAATTCCTTGCTTTTTAGTGTATTCCTTATAAAGATTCTTGAATAACCATCCAAGACTCAATTTATTAATTATACAAGGAATTCGCAACCACAAGAATCCTTGAATAACTAATTAATTGAATTAAGAACAAGAACACACTTTAACCAAATTCAAGCACATGCACAATTTACTTAGGATACTAATTGACCAATTAGATTAATTAATTCCTCAAACCTTTAATTGCACACAAATTCTAGTTAATTAATCCAATAACCATTGTATCAATTAACCCAAAATCAAGAGGAATTTGAAAGTAAATTTGCACATTAATTCTGGAATTTTAAAAGCATATGATGATCAAAATCAAAATTCCAAAATCAAATTCAATTCATAAAACAAATTAATAAAATTTCAGTAACTAAATTCCTAAATCAATTAACTAAACCTAGTCAAATTAATCAAAGATTTAATGCTGGAAATTAAAAGACATAGTAAGGAATAATTATCCAATTTTGTAGGAAAAGATAGAGCTCAAATCTTCATCTGGGAGCTTCCAATTTTCAGCTAGCCACCATGCTTAATTCAAGCTGCCATGGAGGTTTTTATTGAAGAAGAGTTGATGGGATTAGCCATGGATAAATCACGAAGAAAAACTGCTCCCTGGACGTTCTCCCTAGCTCTCCTCTTCTTCGTTGCAAACCACCCTTTTCTGTTCCTCTTCCTCGTTCAAAAGCACGCTCCAGAATTCTTGTTCTCTTCGTTTCAAAGCCACCCCTTTTTGAACAAGTGAATGGTTCTATATATAGGCAAGGATTGGCTGAGAGTTTGAGGCGTGTATGGAGCAAACTCTGTTGATAATTCAGAGGCATGGCTGTGCTGGATTGTGAGAGGCGTGAATGATGTATGAATCCTCCTTGGAATGCTTCTGGACGCTTTAACTTGCTGCTGTTCATGTGACTCTTTTATTTGACTAACACCACGTAAGCTTTGCATGCTGAAATCACGTTTCTAATATAATTCCATGCTGCTGCTTTTCATTAATTATTCTGCACGTGAAAGCCTCTTCATGTGAGCTTCCAGCATCAGCGCCTTCAAGCTTCTTGTTTCTTCTAGCGTTAGCATCGTCCAGCTTCTTCAAACCAGCAGTTCGAGTTGGTTGCCTCATTAATCCACGCAATTCTGTAGCTAATTTCCAGCTTATTATTTCAATAAATTCTCACATGCTTAGCTTGCTATTTCAAGCTCTGTTTTTCAGCTCATTCTTATAGCTTCTGTTTGTGGCTTGCTTGGTTTGTTCAGCTCCTTCTCTTTGGTTGCAACTAGTTCTCCCATGCATCTGCTCTACGTAGAACCACTCATCGAGCTTCTCTTCCTCGATCTGCAGCTCTTCATTCAGCTTGTTTGAACCTCTGTTTTGCTCCTTCTGTTTCAGTTCGTTCCAGCATTTTTAAGGTGTTAAAAGTGTAGCTTCTCTTCATCTCAGCTTCCTCAGCTACTGCTTCTTCTTTACTCCAGAACCCACAGCTCTTTTCTTCATTCATTTTCTCCAGCTTGCAGCGTTGTTCTTTGCTTTGCTCTTAGCTCGTTTAGTTCGTGCGTTTCTGCTTCGTCCAGCTGCTGCAGCCATTACGTTAGCTCCTGCATGATCTCTACATTCTGCACTACATGCTTTATAATGCGTTATTCTCTCCATCAGCTCAGCTTCTTCTTCTTTTCATTTGCTTCGAGTTGTGAGCTGCTGCCCGTTTTTTTCTCCTCCTCAACTAGAAGCAAACACATCATCCTTCTCTTCATGCAAGCTTCTCACGTTCTGGAGCTTCCTCATGCAACTCATTCCAGCTGAAACTCGTAGCTCGTTTTATGCATTCTGCTTAGCTTCTTCACTGTTGTATTATTCACATGCATGTAGATTTGATGCAGCCAGAAGGTAAAAGAAGCAGCAGCCCTCCACGTGATTTTTCTGCCAACAAATAAGAAAATGGAGACCTAATTAATTAATTACAAATATGCCATTCAAAAAAATAAATGGGAATTATGCTCCAATCTTTTCCTTTAATCCACCTTAATTTCATAATTTAATTGCCCAACAATTCTGCACAAAATGTTTTAAGGTTTGAAAATATTTAATCATCAAAGAATTTTGGAAAATAGAATATTAGAAATTTAAATCCAAAAATTCTCTTAATTAATTCAAAATTGTATTATTTTCCAAAATTAACCACAAATTCAAATATTGCATAACAAATCCAATTAAGCTCAAATTGATCACTAAAATCAATAATAAATGTGGGTAAAAACATATAGAATTTAGTATTTATCAAAAGTAGCTTAAAATAATATATATATGGTACCAAATGGTTTAAACAAGTCTTATGACCATTTGAGCATGTCCCAAACATGAAATGCAGCATATATGACTATCTTATCAGGCACAAAATATCATGAAACTCAAAATCATTCTTCCACTTGTCATCATACATACACTTTCTAAGGCACACACATGGTCATTTTGCACATTCTCATATATATACATCCAAAAATAAGATTTACATCATAATCTAAAACTTTTACATATCTAAGAGGGTTTCCATCACAAAAATAATATATACAATAACTCATGTGCAATATATTATATAAATTCCTAAACCATTGTCAAAGTATTGATAAGCACACTTGTTGATCTCCATTCTTAACTCATTGAGAGTTCCCTAGACATGGCTAGAAATAATATTTGAGGGAGTGACATTTTATGAATCTCAATAAGTCATTCACCATTCAAGTATACTTATAAGGCATGTTATCATGTCAAAGAAAGCAAACATGTATCCCAAGCATCCAAATATCAAACATAAATATATTTATGAAATCATTAGGTTTAACATGGTTAAAAACAAGCTTTAGAGACTTTTGGTTTAGCCTCACCCAATAATTTGAGACTTTTGGATTAGTCTCACCCATTTTTAGGGACTTTTAACTTAGCTTTACTCATTCTTGAGGCTTTTGGCCTTATCTCACCCTAACTTAGGGACTTTTGACTTCACTTCACCTAAGTCAAAGGACTTTTAGCACAATCTCACCCGTTAAGAACCATTCATATTCTAAATACATTTCAAGAAATATAATAGCATCAAATTATTAAATCAATAGTAATGGACATAATTCTTAATCCATATACAAGCAATCAATAACAATCAAACAACCAAGATAAGTATACAAGAATAGTGAAAAGCTACCTTTCTCAATGGAGCACCAAGTTTTCCCTTATGTTTCTCACTTCCCCTTCTTGGTCTCACACACACACTTGGGAGAGACTTGACTTGCTTGGCCTAGACACATCAAACAAAACACAAATGTATTAATGGAACTATCTCTAGCTTTACATAAGCATTACATAAGTTAGTTCTAGTTCTAGGCTTCTATATGACTCTATTTAGTGGCATAATGAACCAACTCATATAATTAATTATCTTGGCTCCAATTTCTTACTAAATATAAGTTATATGACTCTATTTAAACTCATTAGAATCATCACAAACTCAAATTAAGGAGCCTAGCACTAAGTTACTTCTTTATGCATAATGGAACCCTAAATTTCCATCTTCCAAAACAAGGCTTTTAAACTCAAACTAATGGTTCCTTTAGTGTTTATAATTCATATCTAGACCATTTCCATCCTTAGAATAAAAAAAAAAACTCTCCTTAGGTACCATATTCACCCTTTGGCTGAAACCTACACACATGAAAGCACCCATAGAGTTTTGTTCATTCTTTTAAGGAATTTAGCACTTATATGAGTTCCTTAGCCTGTAACACCATATTACTCTAGCCTCTCTAGTTCATCTATGCACATACATGTGCTTAATATCATTGGAGAACAATGAAAAATTGATTAAAATAATACCATATTTCATGTTACGTAAGATCCAAAACTTTCATCTTGCACCCCGTGGCCCATATGAATTCATCCATATCATTTTCCAATTAAAATACATTTATACAACTCAAAACCATGACATAATAGCACAAGAATCCTGAGCTTATAGCATTCATGCATCAAAACATAAGACCAATCTCGGGTTTTATTGCTAGATTTCTGGTGCCAACTTTGAAAAATCATAACTAAATCTAGAAAAATCAAAATCAAGCATATTATACCATTCTGAAAAGCTAAAAATGTTAAATTTAGGCTAAAAATAAGTCCAAATTAGAATAAAGATGTTTAGCTACTAGAAATCAATGGAACAGTATCAAAGGTACTGCTGCATTATTGGTGCTAACTCCAAATTTCAAAAATTCATATCTCTCTGCTCAGATATCCAAATGAGGTGATATTGGTGGGCATAAAAATCTTATTATGTCTAGTTTATGTTTATAAACTTTGATGAGAATTGTACACCATTTGACCCTCAAATGATACAGGAGAAGAAACTGACCATATAAACAGTAACCATATTAGTTCAGCAACTTTTTAGTAATTTTGAAAATTCATAATTAATTCTTTAAAGCCCAAAATAATCTGGTATTTAGCTTCCCACAAAGCTCTAGACAAGATCTACTTGATGCCAAATTTCATGGAGAAATTTATCCATTTAGTTAATTTGTGACATAAGGTTGCAAAATGTCACATTTTAGCTTTTTTAAGGGTCATAAATGGTTTCATTTAGCTTCTAACTTTTCTAAGGCCACTTAAGCATGTGGAAAAGCATAAAAATGGCCTACTAAACTTGTTCAAAGGATCCAAAAACCCAGATTTCACAAACTCACACTCCTACTTAATGATATACATAAAAGGCATACATGTGCATTCTTGCCATATAATGTCAAGAATATACCATATCATTTATTTGCTTCCAATTCCCATATATACATCACATATTCATATAATTACACATGTTCAAGAGCTTATACATTATATACATCATGGAAATACATCATTTGACAATGTTATGTTACAAAATGAACAAATAGCAACTTCATTGTTAATCTCCTTGCTTTCAAGTGTGGTGGCTCCCATTTCCTTGCTCACTTGATTCACTTAAACATGTTAGGCAATGGGGAAGGAAGAGTGAGATTCTAGGAGTCCCAATAGCCCTTTTCCCTTTCAAACACATATAATGGATGCAATTTCAAGTCTACAAATGCATGCATAGTTATCTTGAAATTCATAAACATACATGGAACATTTTTCACATTCAAGAAAGAAAACTCATCATGTATGGGCTTGCCAAGACAATGGTGTAACCTCACCTATTCTCTTTTGGGACTTTTGGACTTGCTTCACCCACTTTCAAGGGACTTTTGACTAAGCATAACTCTTCTAGAGACTTTTGGCTTTGTCTTACCCATTCTTAGGGACTTTTGGCTCATCCTCACCATTGTTAAGGGACTTTTGGCTTCACAACACTCAACCAAGCCAAAGCACATTCATAAAACATCATTCAAGCATATAAATCAAACATCATGGTACCATGGCATTAAATACTTGCTAGAAACATTTTTCATGACTTAAACATATACACACACATTCAAAGATAAGAAAACATCCCAACATGCATGAGAGAAAGGAGAGAAAGCTAGCTTGAAGCCAATGTTCCATACTTTTCCTTTGAACTCATCCTCCTTCTTCTCAGCCAAGGCTTGACACTTGAAGGTATCAACATCTGTTTGCCTAAACACATCACAAGAGACATACATCATTCATAGGAGCAAGCTTTAGCTTTGTACAATTGCTATGGAAGCACCTTGTGCTCTAAGACACCATTATGGCTTCATAAAGGGCCTAATGAAGCAACCTAAGGAATTCATGATATTAGCTCTATTTTCTCTTTCATTCTAGGTCTCTTGACTCCATTTAGACTCCTTGGAGCCATCACATATTTATTTTAAGAAGTCTAGCTATATGTTGTTTCATTAGACTACATTATGGAATCTACTCCTTCATCTCACTATCCATGGGTTATAAAATTTTTCTAAGGCTTTCTCTCATGTTCTTCCATCATATGTAGTGCTATTCTAGCCTCGGAACAAATTAAAAAACTCCCTAGGTCTATAAACCTCTCTAGGTCGAGACATGCACCCTAAATGGAATCTATGGAGTTTCAAAATTTTCCTTGAAAGAAGAGCCACTTGGGAGGTTTCCTAGGGGTCTTAGAAACTTATTTAAACCATTACATAACCTAGAACACCCTTGGGAAAAATCAAATTTTAGTCTATGTTCTTAAATCTCTAGCCTTACTATCTTGAATTTCATTGATTCTCTCTTGGATTTCTTTGCACTATGTTGTTACCTACACTCTAATTCATAAGTTTCACCCTTGGTTTAGGTTAGATTTTACTTCCTCTTGATGGTTCCCTATAAGGCTGAAAATCATCTCTTAAGAAGCAAGAAGAAAGCATAAAAAGCTATAATATCTACCTTGATTCAAGCCTTTTCCAAAGGTCTTCTCCTTTGCTTTGGCCTCTCCCTTGAATTTTGAACTCCTCTCCTCTGGATATGGCTCAAAACATAACCAAAAACTTCAATAAATCCATGGAAAGAAAGAGAAGTGGGAGAACAAGTTTGCTAAAGGAAAGACCAAGAAATTCCATGAATTTTCATACCTTTTGTCTTCTTTTTCTCCTTCTCTTTCTCCTTTTATGGTGTGCCCTTTCTTTCTAGTCTCTCCCCTAGTCATAAGCAGAATTAAGGTTAGCTAAATGGAGGAGAGAAGGGGACGTACCATATAAAGCAAAAAGGGATTAAAATTGTTAAAAAAAATTCCATTTATGTCCCGTATACTTGACATTTTTGTTTCTAATTCATTTTAACTCCTTTTTGAAAACTGTCTTTTCCATCATAAAATTTAGGTCCTCAATCTTATCAAATAGTTTTGGAACCACTCATCTTAGAGCTAAAACCTTTCCGAATGAACCAATTAAAGTTTGGGTCATCCATTATTAGACAATGTATATTGGAGGGGTTTTAACTGTCTCGGGGCTTCTTATGGCTTTCAGAGCCTCTGAGAACCCTGAAAAACTTAAATTTTCCATTTGAAAATTTCTCCTTGGTGTTTTCTAAAAAGTGCCCGAAATTATGTAAATGCCATTATGTTTCGTTGCATTTTCATTAAATTTTGTTTGGTTATTCTGGCTCCAATTTCAGGGCACCTCTTGTCATGGTTCATCCTTATTCGAGGTCTAGATTATTACTATAATTTTATTGGACCTCAAATCATTCTATTTGAGAGAATTCCTTTTGTATCCGGTAAATTACGTACATTTATGGAGAGACCAGACATTACGTTTCTCACAATTACGAAGGTACCGGATGTTACATAACCTCTTCTTAACTCAATCATATTCTTACATAGTCTAAAATGTCATTTTAAAGCTTCGGATTTCCTAAGGTGCAATCAAAACCCTAATTTCTATAACTTACTACCAATGGCTTCCTTTTGAATTCTTTTGGTTTCATATGATTCTCTATGGTTTAAAACCCTATTTCCTATCAAGTTTAAGTCAAAAACAAACTCCCTCCATGGTCCCCTTAGGCTGGCCAAATAAGAGATGTAAGGGAAGAACTAAGAGAAGCATGTTATTCATGAAGAAACATATCTTGTTTGCTTCTTTGTCAGCTTTCTTAGGTTTCCAAAGTTTTCTTTAAACTCTTCCTTCCCTCTACTAAACTAGCCATAAAACACCACCATTTAAAACTTTAAAACCATGGAAAGAGAGAGGAGAAAGAGGATGAGAACTTTTGTAAAAGGAAGAGCATGAAAAGAGAGCATTTTCTTACCATTTTTGCTTGGTTTTCTTCCTCTTTTCTCCTCCTTCTTATGCACCACAATAAGTTGGCCTTAGTTTTGTTTTAGGACAAAATGAAGCCAGTTTACATAGGGGGAAGAGATTGGCATGCTATATAAGAAGGAAGAAGGCCAATTATAACATTTTAAAAATTCCAACTATATCCCTTAAACATTGATTTCTCCATTTAAACTCATTTCAATTCTTTTTTGAAAACTGTCTTTTCCAACATAAAATTTATGTCCTCTAATTCATTCAATGCCTTTCACTTCACATTAATTGGATTTAAAACTTTACTAAACCATCTGGTTAAAGTTTAAGTCAATTGACAACCTAAATTGTATACTAGAAAGGTTTTTAACCATTCTAATTATTTTTATGGTTTTCTAGGCCTCTAAAAACCTTAGTGAGCTCAATTTTATCATTTAAAGCTCCTTCCTTTGAGTTTTCAAAAAGTTGCCCAAAATTACAATTTTGCCATTACCTTATTTCTTTAATTCGTTTAGCCATTGTGATCCTTTTTTTTTTTTGGCTATCCTTAGCCTCTTTACCATATGTTTAAATGTTCTAATTAACATCATAATCTCATTTAGTCTCAATTTGCTTTACTTTAGGGTGATCTTGTAACACCATAAATTCTAGCTTATTTCATGATACTCATATGCTTCACATCAAATTCCATGAGGCTGTATGAAAAAGGGAATAAAAATAATGAATTTTTTTGCGTTGCGTCGTGTATAAAAATTTCGTTTAGTGTCACGTGGACTGTGTGAACTCATACCATATATTATCATATTTAATTATAGGACTACAACTCATTTGCATCATAAAATATGGCCTACATCTCAAGAATCATGAAGGGGAGCTTAAAACATGCCTATTAAATTTCAACCAGAATTGGCCCCTTTTCTGACTAAACTTTGAAAATTCATAACTAATTTTAAAAAAAATTAAAATCATACATTCTTGGTCGTTATGAAAATCTATGGATGTCTACTTCATAAAAAAATATTTCTAGACCAAAAAATCCACCAAAGAGGATGTTTGACATCCAAAAAATTCCAAAGGTCAAACTATCACTGATGCTGTCACAAATTTCTGCAATAAACTTTGAAAATGTCCAATTAATTTCAAAAAAATCCAATCCATGAAAATGATACCAATATAGAAAGCAGTGGATGTTAGCTAGAGGAAAAAAATAACTCTAGACTAGTTCAGGCAGCCTAACCCTCAAAATTCGATGGAACAGTAACTGAGGTCGAGTAAAACTCCTGATACTGGATAGATTTTTTAAAATTCATATCTCCCTCTCTAGACATCAAAATGAGGTGCTTCTAGTTGAAATGAGCCTCTATGAATGTATAGTTTCTCTGTATAAAATATTATGGCAATTGGACATCATTTAAGCCCTATGTGATAAATTTCATTTTCGAACCAAATGAATAGTGCAACAAACCAAAATCAAAAAATTTGCTAACTTTGAAAATTTATCAAATATTCTATAGATCTCCAAAAATTATTTTCTTTAGCTTTCCAAAAAGCTCTCAAAAAGCTCTAATTGCATACCAAATCGCAAATCAAGAAGATCTCATTTGGCTAAAAAGTGACATAGGGTTCCATTATGGTCAATTTTAGCTCCATATGAGGTACCAAAGTAACCAAATGGCTTTCCCTAGGGTTTGACACCTTTTGGGTAACTCTAAAAGCATGATTAAGACTTTTGTAAGCTGCCCAAATGGTCCCAAACTCCATGCATCTCATTTTGACCATTTCTTCCACACATGTATAATTCTATCAAACCACTAATGAAGCTAATTTGCCACCATATACCCATTTCACATTCTAATGACTATAAAACATATTCTCTCATTCATACATAGCATAATATCATAATTACACATGTCTAAGAGGTCATAGACCATATACATTAAGGAGTTACAACATTTGACATCATTATGGTTTTAAAAAGCAAAGACTAAGCATGTTGGTGTCAAACTCTTTTCTTCAAGGTGGTTGGCTTCTATTACCTTGTCCACTTAGTCCACCTAGCATGTGAGATCATTGAAGAGGAGGGAATGAGATTCAAAGAATCCCAATAGCTTATCTCCCATTTAATCATACATAATATATGCAAAGCAAGTCTTGAAAATGCACGCATGGATATCATGGAAGTCATGAACATTCAAGAAACAAGCTTGGCATGTGAATAAGTCATACAAAACATTCAAAAGCTTGCCAAGTAGATGGATTGGCCTCACCCTTTTTCTCATGGATTTTCAACTTGCCTCACCCATTCTTTAAGAAATCATTTAACTTAACCATTCTCTTGGGAACCCACTTTGCTTTTGGGAGACTCTTTGCTTTGTCTCAACCAATCACAAGGGTTCTTAGCACATCCTCACCATGGTTAAGAGTTCTTAGCCTCTCCACACTCAAGCAAACTCAAACAAACATCATAGTATCATTTGAAAGCATAATATGTCATCATGAAATCATGGCATATAAAATTATGCTAGCATACTTTTCATGGCTCAAAAGTACACATACACACATTCTAAGACAAGCTAAACATACATCCATGCATGATAGAAGGTGGAAAGAGTACCTTGCACACGATCACACACTTTTCCTTTTGAAATTTCCTCCCTTGCTTCGGCCACACACCCATAAACTTGTGGAGATGCTTCCTCTTGGCCTAGACACATTTTATGGGAGTCAATTAGGTCCATAAAATAATTTCTAAGGTCACACAACTTGCTTAGACACTAAGTTGTTCTATAAACCGCATTATGGTCCATAAATGCACCTAATGAAGCAACACCCCTCAAATAAATTCTAGGCTCCATTCGTTCCTTTCAAATATGATTTTTGACTCCATTTAAGCCTCTTGGAGTCATCATATAATTAAAACAAAGAGCCTAACTACATGTTTCTTCTTTAGGTCATAATATGGAACTTAAAGCACCAATTCACTTTCTATGAGTTCTAAATTTTTCCAAGGCCTCCCCTCATATTCATTCATCATATATGACTCAAGAATAGCCTTAGAAAAATTTAAAACTCTCCTTAGCTATGCTATCCTTGCTTGGCCAAGGCTATGGAGGAAATGGAGCTCCTTGGAGTTTGCCTTATTTCCTCAAGAGAAGAAGCATATGGGGAGCCTCTTAGGGATCTTAGAAGCTCATTTAAAGTCTTATTTAGGCCTAGGAATTATCATACAAAATCAGATTTTACAAGGTGCAATTGAAATCCTAGAACTTGCATCTTGAAATCTAATGATTTTTTGTTAATTCCCTTTGCATATTCTTAATCTTCACACTCTTTTTCCTTATATTCACCCTTGGTTCTGCCTAAAAATCAAGTCCTCCTAGGGTTTTCTCATGTTAGGCGAAATGGAGCAGGAGGGAACCAAAGATGACAACCATAGGAAGAGAAATTACTTTGTTTTCTTACTTTTTCTCACTTGAATCTTGTGTTCTTTGAGCTCTTCTCTTTAAATTCAAATTTTTCCCTCAATCCCTCCTTTAAAAAAGATCGATATACTTTATTATAATCATAGGAAATAAAGGAGAATGAAGGAGAAGAGGTTTGGAAGAGAAAGAGCATGAAAAACCATGAAAATCTATACCTTTCTACCTTGAATTTCTCCTCCTTTTCTTCCTTCTCTTGTGCGCCTCATCCCCAAGGGTTTTCCTCTAGTTTTGGGCAGAACATGGTGGTGCATAATGAAGGGAGAAGAAGGGCATATCACATATATAGGTGGGAGGGAGTTACACTTTTCCAAAATTCCCATTTTGCCCTTCATTCTTGGCTTTTTTGTTTCTCCTTCATTTTAGCTCCTTTTTTAGAACTGTCTTTTCTATTATGATATTTAGGTTCCCAATTTAGTAAAATTCCTTTGGAATCACTCAATTCAGAGCTAAAACCTTCCCGAATGAATCCGTCAAAGTTCAAGTACACCGACATTGGAAAACATCCACCGGAGGGGTTTTAGCTGTCCCGGGGCTTTTCATGGTTTTCAGGACCTCTGAGAACCCTGGAGAACTCAAAACTTCCATTTAAAAAGCCCTCCTGTATGGAGTCCAAAATTTGCTTAAAATTATGAAAATGCCATTATATTTCGTAAGTTTTCTATAAGAAATTGTTTCTTCATTCTAACTCCATTTTTCTTTTCATCTGAGCCTGGGATTCTCATTTTTAGGAGTCTAGAATGCTTCTTAAATTTTTTAGGACCTAAACTACATCATTTCGAGGGACTTCCTTTTGTATCCAGTGAATATCGTTTGTTGACGGAGAAACTGTACGTTACGTTTCTCACGTTTTCTCTCATTTTCATGGAACCAGATGTTACATTTCTCCTCCCTTAAATAAATTTTCTCCTCAAAATTTAGGACATGCTTTTCTCTTACTCTTCTCGTGTTAAGCTAACTACTCTTTTCTTTCCCTTCTTCTTGGCTTTATATGCTTTCTTAGCAATTTCATTCTTTTGAATTTTTTCTCAGTCAGGGAACTTTTATTACTAGCTCTTAATAAGGGCTCTATTGCTATAAAATACTAGCTAGTTCTTTCTTATAGAGAAAAGAAAATTTTGACTCTGAAGGCCTATCCTGGGAGAGCTTATTAATCATATCAAGTTAATGTTAACCCGTTTGTAAGATTACCGTTTCTTTCAGTGGACTCATTCACACATCTAGGGAGATAACTCATTTTGTATTATGTCTCTCGTATCCTCTCTCAATGGCTTCTTATAAAGTCATCATCTTTTCCGATCATTACAGCCATCAGAGGTTCTTGTCTGTCTGTTTACTTTTCACATGTTTCGTCCACTGTTCATCTCTGCGTTTTTTCTTACTAGTTCATCCCATGATTATAATTCACATTTCTTTCTGTCACAGGCCTCACATTTCAATTAGTTACTGGGATTACAACTCTTTTGAAGAGTTTTTGCTTTTAATAATCCCAGTCTCTCTGTTTATTATTGCATTTGTCTCTATAGGCCGAGGCTTTTTTCACTTTCTTTGCTCACTTGCAGTGGCATTTTATAATCCCTCATTTCAACAATGATAGACCTAACATGTGTGTCTCATACTGGCACTAAAGAGCTACTACCACTGACTACTACTGGGCTCTGATGGAATGCTAGCTATTCTCATAATTTTGCTCACTGGAGACATACTGTACCACTTACCTCATATAAAAAATTGCACCTGACCCTTTTCTGAATATATAAGCTAGCATACGGGGATCTCTCTATCCCTCAGTTAGGGTTACTGTCTATTAAGTAGTGGTTCATTTGGCTCTAACTCTGGAAAGCTAATTTCTTGCTTTTTGCATCCCATATACTATGCTCATCTTTCAAGAGAACTAGTCAGTGGTCTAACTGTCTAAGTAAAGCCTTCATATCTCTATGGCAACAGTCTACCAAACTCAAGAGATTTCTAATCTCTTAGACAAAAGCTAGCTGAAACTGTACTACTCTCTGAGACTTACTACTCTGTAAAAACTATCTCAGGTCGTCATCTCACCAAAGAACTATCATATTGTGGCTAAGGCTCTCTATAACTCTATGAGATCTACTATGACCCTTGGGTCTACTACGACCTCTCAGAGCCCTGCTAGAGTCTACTACAATCCGTTATGCTATACTAGGATCTACTGCGATCCATCTCTAGGAGATGTAGAAGCCTAAGATTACTGTATCTAACAGTAAAATACATACTCACTAAGTTCGGTTACCATCACTTATAATAGCTGAGGCTAAACTCAGAAATACATCGCGCTTTTTATGCGAAGTGGGTTCTGCATCATTTATTTCTCTAAGATCCCGTCATACTGATATTAGGGAGCATTTTAAATTTTCATTCATCGCTCCTCATAGGATCCTTAGATTCCCACTTCAGCCTCTTTTCGCTTAGGCTTTCTTTTCTTTCTCTATTGACTTACTTACTCACATATACTCATTTTAGACCTCCTCTCATATCCTGCAGTTCTCACTATGCCCACATTCTGCTTTTAAGTGCTTTGGCACTAGGGCATCTCAGACACTGAGTGTGATTAACATCTCTGGTAGGAGAGAAGCCATATACACTAGTCCCTATTCCTTTCATTTACATATATTATAAGGGACTCGGGCTATGCATACTGAATCTGAATATTTTTTACTAGGGATTCTTTTCTGTATGCTTTTCTCATTATTCTGATATTGCTGGAATCTTTTTACCTTTCTTTTTTGACTAATCTCGTTATTTAGCTAACTAGGATATCTTTCGATTATTGGGACACCTTAATGATTGATGTCACCATTTGCTATGCACTCAAGTCACATTATTATTGGGTTGGCCAGACCCAATATCATGTTACCATTGTTGAAAGCAAACCATAACATTAAACACTAATACATAAGTGCCTCATGACTGAGCTCAAAGCCACTATCGCTTGTATATTACAAGTTTCCTAACAATCTAAAGTATTCCTCTCTTACTTTTCTCTATTTTCCCTATTCTCGTAAAGTGCTTAAGGAAAGTAGAATTCTTCCTTTACTATATCCCGAGGTCTCTCTGTATTGCCTGACTATTTTTTCTTCGGGCGCTATGATGCTAGAAAGGCGTCTATGCTAAGGACAGATATGCTTTCTTAAGTACTCAAATACATTAACTAAATATCTATTCTCAATCTAATATGTCCTCGGCTTGAACACTGTCATATCTACTTTTTCTACCTTTCTTATCCTCTTACTTAGGAAAAAGGATGTTTTACTATTGATTGTTTCTGTTGCCAGTTTAGGTTTTTCTATGCTTAAAAGCACCTGCATTTTCCCGGGGTTTGTCTACTTATTTACTCTCTGTAACATTAAGGGGGTCTATTTTTTTTCTCATACTTTTATTCTGCTCTTAGCTAGACCATCCCTTGGTAAGAAGGATTCCAATTCATATAATCCTAAGAATTTCATTATATGGTGCTCTCAGCTTATGCTCTTTCTCTATATAACACATGGCTCGCCTTCTTAGGAGGTCTCTAGCTCCCTCGAGCTTCCCTGAGGGTACTAAGGCATTAACTATCTATCTCAGCTTATTTCTATATTCATATCAGAGCTGGGCTTTTTCTCTGTTCAACCTCTTCAGCCTCATCCCCAGGAGCACAGTATACCATTTCTAGGGTTCTGCTAATCTAATCCAGGACACATGCTCTTAATGTCCCGACTCTATCTTACTGAAAACTTATGCTCTACTGAGTGCTCTAATCACTACCTATATCATTCTCATATTAGGAAGCTCGTCTAACTAACTATCGCACCCCTATCCGTTTACCTCTCTGGCTCAGTTTACTCATCTAATCATGACTAAAGTAAGGGCATCTTTTCTGTAGCTAGTTCTCAGCTCTTCCTCGCTTCCTTTATTACTATACTTTATAACTTAAGGGGGTCTATCTAGGGGAATTTACTAACCACTACTAGGTGGTTTCCCTAACTTAGAATGTCTCATCTTTCATTTTTCGATCTAGGGAGAACTTTCACTGAGCTTTTCATTTACATATCTCACCTGGAACGATGCTACTAGTCATCTCCTCTGGGCTTTAGCTTATGCTCAGCCTAGGCTAGCCATCTCATCGACCTGTAGCTTATTAACTATCTTCATTCTTTTCTAAGCCTCTGTTATTGAGCTATTCATACTTACCTCTAGGTGTTACCTATGAGGTACACCTTTCTAGGCCACTCGCTATATGCCTCATGCTGGTAGTCTTATATTACGTTATTTTAAGGCTACACTAACATTCTATCATTCAGTGTCTCACTGGGTAGCACTCTAGGTTGGAGTCAACGCCTCATAGGCGGGTCTCAACAACCTTATCATCCATGTGTCTAACTTTCTGTATGCTGAGCTCTTTCTTAATCTCATTTACTAGGCCTATAGATTTTTTACTAATATTTCATAACTATTCAATACCCTTTTCTCTACTTATACTAGGGGTTCCCGCTTTCTATGGGTCATCTGACCCCTTATTAACTCATTTCTCAAGCTAGCCTAAATATGACCAACAAGGCATTCATACTGCCATTCGCCGTGGTTAGTACATTATTCACTGCAGTTAATTAGTCTTGGGTTCATCCTAGTTTTTCTGCCTGAGTATTAGCCGTGGCTAACTTCTTGATTGGCTTGTCTTTCAGGGATTGGGATTTTCATCTTTAGCTACCTACCCGAGCCTCATTGCCTCTATATCTGGCCTATTATCAAGCTAAAGAGTTCTACATCTTGTTTCATTCATACATAACTACTTATCATCTCAAGGCCGTCGGGCTCTAGGGTGTAACTTGGAACTTAATCTCTGGCCTGAGGGAATTAACCTTTCAGGCTAGGGAGCTCATCTAGACATTTGGGTGTTATAGCTAAGGGGTGACTTTTTTTCTCACTTCCCCTCTAGACTAATCTCGTGCAACTATAGTCTCATCTCATACTGCGCCGCATCCTACTTGTCTCTGCATTACGCGAGACATCTTAGAATGGGCTGAGTATGACTACTAGGGAGAATTAGGCCTCTCATACTCTCTCTAGCAAACTTCTTCCTATTAACGAAATCATTTCTCATCGTTCATATCTAGGGCTTGCTACTGATCCCGGCGAGCAATTTTATCTCATCAAGCTCTAACCGTCGGATCCCTTAGTTTTGCTTAAGCTTAACTCTGCTTAAGCTACTCTAGAGGTCACACTTTCTCGATGTCCACTAGCTACTTTAAGACCATCGTACAACTTACTCATCATGAACAAAATCACAAGTTATCTTCACACACCCAAAATATCTCATATAAGGCTCTACCTATCCATTCAAGCCTTTTACATAGCCCTATTGCTACATCCTCAAGCCAAATCCAATCCGAGAGAGCCTAGAACTTTGCTCTGATACCAATAAATGTAACACCATAAATTTTAGCTTATTTCATGATACTCATATACTTTACATCATTAAATTCCATGAGGGTTTATGAAAAAGGGAATAAAAATAATGAATTTCTTCGCGTTATGTTGTGTATAAAAATTTTGTTTCTTGTCACGTGAACCGTGTGAGCTCATACCATATGTTCTCATATTTAATTATAGGACTACAACTCATTTTCATCATAAAATGTGGCCTACATCTCAAGAATCATGAAGGGGAGCTTAAAACATGCTTATTAAATTTTGGCCAATTTCGGCTAGAATTGACCCCTTTTCTGACCAAATTTTGAAAATTCATAACTAATTTTAGAAAAATTGAAATCATACATTATTGATTATTATGAAAATATATAGATGTCTACTTCATATAAAAAATATGTCTAGACTACAAAATCCACCAAAGAGGACGTTTGACATCTGAAAAGGTCCAAAGGTCAAACTATCACTGATGCTATCACTAATTTCTACAGTAAACTTTGAAAATGTTATCCATGCAAATGATATCAATCTAGAAATCTGTGGATGTTAGATAGAGGGAAAAAATAACTCCAGACTAGTTCAGGTAGCCCAACCCTCAGAATTTGATAGAACAGTAACTGAGGTCAGGTAAAACTCTTGATAATGGAAAGATTTTTTAAAAATTCATATCTCCCTCTCTAGACCTCCAAATGAGGTGCTTCTAGTTGTCATGAGCCACTGTGAATGTCTAGTTTCTTTGTATAAAATTTCATGGCAATTGGACATCATTTGAGCCCTGTGTAACAGATTTCATTTTCAGACCAAATGAATAGTGCAGCATACCAAAATCAGAAAATTTGCCAACTTTGGAAATTTATCAAATATTCTGTAGACCTCCAAAAATTATGTTCTTTAGCTTCCTAAAAATCTCTCAACAAGATCTAATTGCATACCAAATTGCAGATCAAGAAGATTCTCATTTGGCTAAAAAGTGATATAGGGTTCTATTATGGTCAATTTTGGCTCCATATGAGGTACTAAAGTAACCAAATGGCTTTCCCTAGGGTTTGCACCTTTTGGGCAACTCTAAAAGCATGATTAAGACTTTTGTAAGCTGCCCAAATGGTCCCAAACTCCATGCATCTCATTTTGACCATTTCATCCACACATGAATAATTCTATCAAACCACCAATGAAGCTAATTTGCCACCATATACCCATTTCACATTCTAATGACTATAAAACATATTCTCTCATTCATACATAGCATAATATCATAATTACACATGTCTAAGAGGTCATAGACCATATACATCAAGGAGTTACAACATTTGACATCGTTATGGTTTTAAAAAGCAAAGACTAAGCATGTTAGTGTCAAACTCTTCTCTTCAAGGTGGTTGGCTTCTATTACCTTGTCCACTTAGTCCACCTAGCATGTGAGATCATTGGAGAGGAGGGAATGAGATTCAAAAAATCTCAATAGCTTATCTCTCATTCAATCATACATAATATATGCAAAGCAAGTCTTGAAAATATATGCATGGATATCATGGAAGTCATGAACATTCAAAAAGCAAGCTTGGCATGTGAATAAGTCATACAAAACATTCAAAAGCTTGCCAAGTAGATGGATTGAACTCACCCTTTTTCTCATGGATTTTCGACTTGCCTCACCCATTCTTTAAGAGATCCTTAAACTCAACCATTCTCTTAGGAGCCCACTTTGCTTTTGGGAGACTCTTTGCTTTGTCTCAACTAATCTCAAGGGTTATTGGCTCATCCTCACCATGGTTAAGAGATTTTGGCCTCTCCACACTCAAGCAAACTCAAACAAACATCATAGTATCATTTGAAAGCATAATATGTCATCATGAAATCATAGCATATAAAATCACGCTAGCATACTTTTCATGGCTTAAGAATACACATACACACATTCTAAGACAAGCTAAACATACATCCATGCATGAGAGAAGGTGGAGAGAGTACCTTGCACACAATCACACACTTTTCCTTTTGAAATTTCCTCCCTTGCTTTGGCCACACACCCACAAACTTATAGAGATGCTTCCTCTTGGCCTAGACACATTTTATGGGAGTCAATTAGGTCTATCAAAAAATTTTTAAGGTCACACAACTTACTTAAACACTAGGTTATTTTATAAACCCCATTATGGTCCATAAATGCACCTAATGAAGCAACGCCCCTCAAATAAATTCTAGGCTCCATTCTTTCCTTTTAAATATGATTCTTGACTCCGTTTAAGCCTCTTGAAGTCATCACATAATGAAAATAAAGAGCCTAACTACATGTTGCTTCTTTAGGTTATAATATGAAACTTAAAGCACCAATTCACTTTCTATGAGTTCTAAATTTTTCCAAGGCCTCCCCTTATATTCATTCATCATATATGACTTAAGAATGGCCTTAGAAAAATTTAAAACTCTCCTTAGCTATGCTATCCTTGCTTGGGTGAGGCTATGGAGGAAATGGAACTCCTTGGAGTTTGTTTTGTTTTCTCAAGGGAAGAAGCATATGGGGAGCCTCTTAGGAATCTTAGAAGCTCATTTAAACTCTTATTTAGGCCTAGGAATCATCATACAAAATCATATTTTACAAGGTGCAATTGAAATCCTAGAACTTGCATCTTGAAATCTAATAATTTTTTGTTGATTCCCTTTGCATATTCTTAATCTCCACACCATTTTTCCTTATATTCACCCTTGGTTCTACCTAAAACCCAAGTCCTCCTAGGGTTTTCTCATGTTAGGCGAAATGGAGCAAGAGGGAACCAAAGATGACAACCATAGGAAGAGAAATTACCTTGTTTTCTTGCTTTTTCTCACTTGAATCTTGTGTTCTTTGAGCTCTTCTCTTCAAATCCGAATTTTCCCCTCAATCTCTCCTTTAAAACAGATCCATATACTTCATTATAATCATAGGAAATAAAGGAGAATGAAGGAGAAGAGATTTGGAAGAGAAAGAGCATGAAAAACCATGAAAATCCATACCTTTCTACCTTGAATTTCTCCTCCTTTTCTTCCTCCTCTTGTGCGCCTCATCCCCTAGGGTATTCCTCTGGTTTTGGGCACAACATGGTCATGTATAATGAAGGGAGAAGAAGGGCACCTCATATATATAGGTGGGAGGGAGTTACACTTTTCAAAAATTTCCATTTTGCCCTTTGTTCTTGACATTTTCATTTCTCCTTCATTTTAGCTCCTTTTTGAGAACCATCTGTTCCTTTATGAAATTTAGGTTCCCAATTTATTAAAATGCCTTTGGAATTACTCAATTTGGAGCTAAAACCTTCCCAAACGAATCCGTTAAAGTTCAGGTACACTGACATTCAAAAATATCCATCGGAGGGGTTTTAGCTGTCCTAGGGCTTTCCATGGTTTTCAGGGCCTCTGAGAACCCCAGAGAACTCAAAACTTCCATTTAAAATGCCCTCCTATGTGAAGTCCAAAATTTGCTCAAAATTACGAAAATGCCATTACATTTCGTAAGTTTTCCATAAGAAATTGTTTCTTCATTCTAACTCTATTTTTCTTTTCGTCTGAGCTTGGGATTCTCATTTTTAGGAGTCTAGAATACTTTCTATATTTTTTGGGACCTTAACTACATTATTTCGGGGGACTTCCTTTTGTATCCGGTGAATTTCGTTCATTGACGGAGAAACCGTACGTTACATTTCTCACATTTTCTCTCGTTTTCAGGGAATTGGATGTTACAAATCTCACATTAATTTATTGGTTTCAGTTCAGTTTCTAAAAGCTTGATTATTACATATATTATGGTCACTAGTATTCTAAGTACTAATTATCTAAACACAAGTATTATTTGGAGTATCATCCTCCATTCATAGGATTTATAATCCATAAGAGTCTATAAGGTCATCCCCTCATAAGTAAGTTCCATTTGGGTTTCATCTATGCATGGGGTCTCATTCATAAGCATGCATAAAAGGTCTAACTTTGATCACATGTTGGAATTTAGCCTTAATAACATGCGTCTAATCCAAAACTAAAGGCAAAATGATACAAAAAGGGAAACAAAACATAAAAAATTTCCTTAATAGCAATAGTGGTGTCACGGTGCCATATGCAAAATTTTTATGTGGGACAAAGCAATTGGCACTACAATGTTGGTTTGTCTTCCCCAACCCACTCTTTGTTTCAACTTGGTTTTTCATATCCTGATTTCTTCAAACTAATATTTCAAGCATATTATATGCATCCTAAAACAACATAACAACCATCAAATTGAATGTTAAAAGCCTAGTGAAAAGTTGCCATTTTTTACGTCAAGGAAGCTTTTAGAGAGAGAAAATGAAAGTTGAGGGTTTAAATGGCATTTTTAGATCATTTGAACTATACTATCACATTCTACTCTTCATAAGGACTCTATCTAAAGCTTAGGAAATAATTTAAGACACAAAATGAGAGTGGTCTAATTTTAATCCCCATTAAAGAGAAAAAAGGGTGAAGCATGAAGATAAGAGGGTCAACTTATTAGCCAACTATGAAGGAAGCTTATAACCATGCCAACAACATCATCTATGTCCTCATAAAGCATTAAACAAAGCTAAACCAAATTTCACCATTTTTAGTTCCATGGAGTTCAGAGATAGAACATAAAACAAAAGCATAAACAATAACATGAGAAAGGCTATGAGACTTAGTAAGATAAGGGAAGTCTTACCTTGAAGTTAAGTGGTGTTTTGTCTAGCAACTTCTTCCTCTCTTCCTCCTCCCTTATGCATGTTTGTTCTTTCTCTCCTTTCTTTCTCTCTATTGCATTCTGAAGGTAGAAGGAATGCAAAAGCAGAAGTTAAATAAAGGAATGAGATCAAAGCCTAACCCTTAGCAAGCTCTTGAAATCTAACTCCAAGACACGTGTTGAAGTTTAGGTGGAGAAAAATCTTTGATAAGTCTATTTTTTCATATGAAAATGCATCTAATTTGTTTAATACTAGGTATAAAAACTGTCTTAGATGATGGAAATGTATATATATCAAAATTTCTAATTTTTCACATTTGTTATATCCATAGCTTCAATTTGTCCATTAGAGTTACATTTAACATTAGCTAAATTTTGCTCTTTGACCATGCTAAAATTATATTTCAACCTCAGTTAAAATTATGACATTTTACCTTAAACTTTTAATATTTATATTTTGACCTTAGAATTTTCTTATTTTTCTAAGCTATTTCTGGCTTTGCTAATTTCTAGAAATTCATTTCCTAAGTATTTGTCCCATAATTTCATCTTATTTCATAATTAGGAAAAATACAAATACTTGTACTTTTCTAAAAGTCTTAATTAATTCTAAAAAAATTCCAAAAAATGTTGTTTATGCTTTATTAACATAAAATTCACTAAAATTTCCTGTTATTAGGCCCTATATCAAATCCTAATTATTTTCTTAACACAAGTTTATTTCTTTTAAATTATGTAATTATTATTAAATGATTCATAATTAGGAGGATAATGTTACGTAGTTATCCCATTCTAGTCCTTGATTAATAGCACTTTCCTTTTTCCTATTTGTATGGCCACTCCTATCCTGTTAGACATGGTGGCACTAATGAGCTTCCTTTTAATTGGTTAGGAACCCACTCTAATTCTTTGCTAAAGACCATTAGGTCATCGATTTCCACTTGACAATTACTCTTTACTTGACTTTCCTGAATGCTTATGCCTGATTTGATGGGTTTATTCCTTATCTAAAAGAGCACATAGCTTTCTGTTATTATGGCTTTGTCATGTCTTTCTTGTAGTAATTTTGTCTAAGTGTTAAGAGAATTTTGATTGCTAGCAGTTGCACTAGCAAAAAGAAGGGTTGTTAATATGGACGATTTCTTTCTTGGTCATTTGTACCAGGGCTTATGTATTTTTTAAAATAGATTAAAAAATGGTTCTTTCTTGGATGCAATCCTTAATCCATGTTGGTTTCTACAAATATGGCTTCAAGCCCTTTTCTTGAAGTTTGGTTTTAATTGGCTGCCTGACAACTAAATTTCTTCTAATGTACATTGTTATAGGGACTTATATAACAAATTCTGCTAACTACATTATCGATTATAGCTATTTTTACATTTATCTATTAGCTCCAAGTTTGTTAGCCATCTGAATTCACCCTATTCTCTCAGTGATTATATGGCCTTAGATGGCTCATGGTTAACCCTTTGACCTATTATCTAACCATAGGTAACTAGTCTATTGAGTCCAGTTGAATTAGCTCTACTTAAGGGATTTGTTATTAGGAAACCACCTTTCAATCTCATAGCAACAAACCCTACTTGGAGCTATACTATCCTAACTACTATGTGAGGTAGCTTGGTTTTATTTAGGCTATACAAGCCTCCTCACCTCATTCGAGGTCTATTGACAAAGCAATTTTGTTACACCCTCAATATGGATATGTGACCAACATGGACACAAGATAAATCTTGTATTTGTTAGCCTAACTTATGATCTATATGAAAAAACCCTAACTCCTAGTTAAGCTAACTAAGCATAATTATGCTTTTAATTTTTGGTACTTAGGGTCTAATGTAGATAATAGTTTATTAATGGATGAAAATATAGGAAAATTTGAACCTTTTATTCATCAATAATTACTATTCAAACAAATGAGATGGTTTGTGTTTATAGGAAATTTAATTTCTCACTTAAGATGTCCATCTCCTTCATAAATGATTTTAGAGGTACAAAACTCCTACAAGTTGGTTTACAAGTCATGACTTATCATTATTGTCATACCATCAAAGAATAAGTACATATTTTATATCATCCCATACTTATAGTATTAATTTTTTTATCTTTAATACTTTTAATAGCAGAAAATACCAAATTAAAGGCTCAATTTCTCAAAATAGGCAAAATTACATAACTTTATATAAATCCCAAGAATTATACTAAACAAGTTTATTCAGCATGGAACATCATAAAAAGAAGCATAATTTTTGGATCTTAAGCCTTATGCTCAAAACTACCACATTTTACACAAGTCCACATATTAGACATTAACTTCAAAAATTCATATTTTGGGCTACAAAATTTCAATTCATGCAAATTAGGTGTCTTTGAAAGTTCAAAACATGAGTTACATGCTGTAAAATTTTTAGGCCAAACCAAATTTATTTGGGAAACAAAAATTCAATGGAACAATAACTACTATTGTTTTCAGACACAAACCAGAATCCAAACTTTAGACATGCATATCTTTGGCTACATAGCTCTAATTCATGCAAGCTTAGAAGCTATGGAAAGCTTATAATATCAACTATATATCTATAAAATTTCATAAGTACTGAAGTTCATTTGACCCCTCAAATGCATAAAACATCATATCTAGACCATATGAATAGTAACCATTAATTTCTGCAATTTTTAACCAACTTCAAAAAATCATAATAAATTTTATAAAGCTCCAAAAAGTGTGTTCTTTGCCTCTATGAAAAGCTCTAAATAATCACCAAAAGCCTGCCAAATTTCATCAAAAAATGTGCTCATTTGGTCTAGTTTTGATTCAAATGCAAAAGATGGCTCAAATGGTGTGAATTTGAATCGAAGTGGTTCAAAATGGACTCCTTCAACTCAAATGACCACTTAAGCGCATTTCAAATGTAAAATACAGCATATATAACTAATTTATCATGTTCCAAACCTCATGCAACTCAAACTCACTTATCCACTTGTCATTATATATACACATTTCATGGCTCACATATGGTCAAATTGCATAATCTTGCACATTTATATTCAAAAATAGCATTTATACCATAATCCCATATTTTTACATTTGTGGAAATGGTTATATTACAAAATAATCATATACATCCTTTTATGTGCAACAAAATACACAAAACTCTAACTATTGTCAAAGAAGCATAAAATTCTCCTTGGATTCTTAGTTCCTCCTCTTAGCCTTACACCCACACTTGGGAGAGACCTCATTTGCTTGGCCTAGACATATCAAGAGGGCACAAATATATCAATAGAACCATATTTGAACTCAAATAAGTTTTATATGAGGTAACTTTAGCCTTAGGTTTCCACATGGTTCTATTTAGTGGCATAATGAAGCAACTCATATAATTCAATATCTTAGCTCTAATTTCTCACCCAATATAAGTTATATAACTCCATTCAAACTCATTGGAGTAATCACAAACTCAATTCAATGAGCTTGATATTAAATTGCTTCTTTATGCTTCATGGAACCCTAAACTTTCATTTTTCAAAATAGAGCTTCTAAATTCAAACCAATGGTTCCTTTAATGTTTATAATCTATATCTAAACTATTTCTAGCCTAAGAATGAAAGAAAACTCTCTTTAGTACCTCAAACCATGCTTGGCCTAGACATACTCCAAGGATGGTCTTCTTGGAGTTTTTGTTTAATTCTTTTGGGAAATGGCATCTATGAAGCTTCTTTGATCTCTTTTTGACTCAATTATACTCTTACATAGATTGAATTATTATTCTAAAGCTTCATATTTCCTAAGGTGCAAATAAAACCCTCCGTTCCATAAATTGCAACGGATAGCTTCCTATTTGATTATTTTGGTTTCATATTAATCCTCATACTTCAAAATCTTATTTCCTAACAAATTTAAGCCCAAACCAAGCTTCCCTTAAATTTCTCTAGGTCTGGCTAAAACAAGAAGAGCAAGAAAGAACCAAGGAAGACAAGTTTTATATAGGAAATCATACCTTAATCAATTCCTTGCTAAATGGTGTTTCTTATACTCTTAAAGCTTCCTTCAAATTCCTCTTTCCCTCTACTAAACCAATCACAAAATCCCACCATTTAGAATTTTAAAACCATTAAAACAAAGAGTATAAAGAGGAGAATCAAGTTAATGAAGGCAACAACATGAAAAGAGAACAATTTTTTACCCTTTTTTGCTTGCCTTCTTCCTCCTTTCTCCTCCTTTTTGTGCACCATAAGGACTGGGTTTAAGTTCTGTTTCAAAGCCAAATTATGTTAGTTAAGCTAAGGGAGAGAGAGTGGTGTGAGATAAAAAGGAGAAGAGAGGATATTTATAACTTTCACAAAATTTCATTCATGTCCCTTGTACTTTGACTTCTCCATTTGAGCCCATTTCAATTCCTTTTTTAAAACGGTCTTTTCTATCATAGAATTTAGTACTCTAGTTCATTAAAAGCATTTGGTTTCAAATTAATAGGATTTAAAACCTTACTAAACCATCCAATCAAAGTTTATATCAACTGATAACCTAAATCGTACACCAGAAGGATGTTAACAATTCTAATGGTTCTTATAGTTTTCTAGGCTTCTGAAACCCTAGTGAGTTCAATTTTATCATTTAAAGCTCCCTCCTTTGATTTTTCAAATAGTTGCTTGAAATTACGATTTTGTCATTAGGCCTCAATCCACTTCGTTTAGCCATTTTGGCTTTAATTTTGCTCTATCCTTAGGTTCTTAACTACATTTTTAAATATTCTAATCAACATCTTATTCTTAGTTAACCTTAATTTGCTTTGCTTTAGGGTCCTCTTGCATCATAGTATTAATTTCAGTTCAGTTTCTAAAAAATCAGTTATTACAATTATTATATGAAAACTAGGACTTGATGGCTAAAATAAGGGTTTAGAGACTTAAGCCATGACTCAAATATTGCTCTCCATGATAGGTCAATTCTAGAACCCTGAAACTAAAAATATAAACTTGCATTGTGGCCTAAAGATTCCATGTTGCAACTCAGCTCGAGACTAGAACCAATCACTCACAAAAACCTAATCCTCATCCTAACTCAAACTACCCACGCTACGGCGAGGCGCCCCTTGGGCCTCATTGTACACTAATTTCCTAAGTCTTACTACAGCAAGCCTACCTAACGCCATGATAAGAAAGCCTACTAAAACAACTCTTGCCCTTTTTCTTTTCAATTTATGTCATGGTGTAGTTTGGCACTATGACTCTTCTAGAATAAATTTTACGACTTGTGTCATGGCTAAGTTTTGTTTTGTAACTCTTTGGACTGTGACTCGAGTGACTTGACCACGACTTGGGCTTTTCCTAATACTAAACTCTCTAAGGTGCAAACCATGATATATGTGTTACCTCAACCCCAAACTTAAAGCTACTCTAAAGCTAATTTCCAAGACTTTTGGAATATTTATCCTCACAAAATCTTCAATTAATGGATGTTCATAATCCAAAAGCTCATAAACTAAAATATCCCAACCAAACTTCATATTATATGGGCATATACCTTTTCATGATAGCAAAGTAGCTTATATAGCCTAAGTGACAACCTAAATGTGCAATATCCTATCATATGACCTTAAACCACTTTGAGCAAGTTTTAATGGACTAATTAAACATGTTCTTACCCACAAAACTTTAAGGTAACCTTAAATGTAAAATATGGCTATAACACTTCCCAAATTCAAATGCAAAACATACATAACAGTAGAATTCATATGACAAAACCAAAGCCAAGAATACCATCAATATCATAGTCATAACCTCTAATTGATAAGCAATTATATGTACATTCTATATTAGTTCATATTTGCTCTAAAAATGCCATTACATCATAATCATTATAAATTAAAGCCTAGTCTTAGGGAATTCATCCCAAGTTATAAAATATCAAAATACTTATACTTAGCAAAAATGAATGCATTATAATGTTATAGAGGTTAAGTTAGACAAAAATTAGTATCTATATAAAAACCAAAAGCATCCAAGTGCAGGAGTCCCACACAAAGCCTAAATCTGAGAGTGGTCATGTACTTGCTTCCTCTTTTCTTTAGCAGAGGAATTTTCAACTAAAATTGTTAACTCATAAAATGAAATGAGATATGAATATCAGTAACCAAAGAAAAATTCCATACATATGTACAAATTAATTAACATAAATGCAATTTATATAGAAAAATACCAAAAGGATTAGTATAACTAACAAATGAACTAGTTGAGCTACCAATGACTACTATCCTATACTAGCAATCACATACAACATGTTAATAACAAAAAACAAAGGAAAAGGCCTGTCCACAGTGCCAACCCTCCATTGAGCATGCTCATGGCTCAGTGTATTCTATTAAGTTTGTTCACATCTTAGTGGACAATCACAACATAATGCAAGGATGACAGCATGACCACAGCTCTACCAAGGACACGATGATAGTCCAACATAATCAGGTAGCCAACCAATCATTTAGCATAGAAATCATATAAATGTAGTGAATATCATATTAATATAAACATACGCATGGAATTAAAATAAACCTTTGATTTCCTCACTTGGTTGTTGTAACACCATCATTTCTAACTCATATCCATCATCCCTTACATGTTCATGTGACATATAGTAAGAATAAAGTGGGAAATTCTATCGAATTAATACACTTTCTTGCGTTGCGTCATGGTTAAAAATTCATTTCGGTGTCACATGGACCGTGTGAGCTCATGTTATGCATTCTCATATTTAATTACACCATTACAACTCATTTGCATCACAAAAATATGCCTACAACTCATGGAAACCGAATTGGAGTGTGGAATAAAGAGTTTCATTCTCAGCCCAGAATTGCTCCACTTTCTGACCAAACTTTGGAAAATCATAACTAAATCTAGAAAAATTGAAATCATGTAATCTTGATCATTCTCGAAAGGCAGGGATGTCTACTTCATGCTAAAAATATATACAAGTCATAACATCCCACACAAAGAGCGTTTGATATGCAAAATGGTCTGGAGGTCGGACTGGGTTCTAATGCTGTCACAGTTTACTGATATAAACTTCAAAAATGTCCAATTAATTTCACAAAAGTCCAATCCATGCGAATGATACCAATCTGGAAAGCTGTGGATGTTATCTAGAGAGGAAAAATATCTTTAGATCAGTTCGTCAAGCCCAGCTTTCAGAAATTGGAACAGTACTTCTGGTCAGACAAGATGACTGATACTAGATAGAAACTTTAAAAATTTGTATCTCTCTCTCTCTAGACCTCCAAATGAGGTGCTTCTAGTTGGCATAAGTCACTGTGATTTCTTAGTTTCTCTGTATAAAATTTCATGACAATTGGACATCATTTAAGGCTCGAGTGACAGAAAATATTTTCAGACCATTGTAACAGTACATCAGACCATTTCCACATATTTGGCCAATTTTGAAAAATCATCAAATATTCTGTAGACCTCTGAAAATTATTAATTTAGCTTTCCAAAAAGCTCTTAATGAGACCTAATTGCATGTCAAATTTTAGATCAAGAATAACTCATTTGGCCAAAAAGTGATATAGGGTTCCATAATGGTCAAATTTGGCTCCATATGAAGGACCAAACTTGCCAAATGGTCTTCCCTTGGCGTTGGCACCTTTTGGGCAAGTCTGAAAGCATATTTAAGACTTGTGTGAGCTACCCAAATGGTTCTAAATTTCATGCATCTCATTTTGGCCATTCAACCCTCACTTATACACATACTCAAAACATGGGCTAGTGGTCATATATCAGAATAATACATCTAAACATCACATAATAGTGTATTTACACATGTCTCAATGTTCATAGTACATATATAACCTCATATGCATGATGGACCATCATTATGGTTCCAAAATAAACAAAACAAGGCATAAGCTTATCAATCTCTCTTCTTCATTGTTGTTGGCTCCCTTCACCATATTTACTTGGCCCACCTAGCATGTTAGATCATTGGAGAGGAGGGGATGAGGTTCAAAGAATCCCAATAGCTCATCTCCCATTTAATCATACATAATATGTGCAACCAAGCTTTAGAAATGTATGTATGGAGAAAATAAAAGCCATAGACATTTTAAAGGCAAACTTGGCATGTGAACCACTCATACAAATCATTCAAGAGCTCACCAAGTATTTGGATTGGCCTCACACTTCTCCTCATGGATTTTGGACTTGCCTCACCCATTCTTGAGTACTTTGGACTCAACCATACTCTTGGGAGCCTACTTTGCTTTTGGAAGACTCTTCACTTTGTCTCAACCAAACTCAAGGGTTCTTAGCTAATCCTCACCAAAGGGAAGAGTTCTTGGCCTCCCCACACTCAAGCAAACTCATACAAACATCATGGATTCATGTAAAACATAATATGGCATCAAGGATCATGATATGTAAAGGCATGCTAGCATACTTTCTATAGCTTGAAAATACACATACACACATTCGAAAACAAGCTACACACACATCCATGCATGAGAAAAAGGGAAGAGAGCTACCTTGTACAAATCTACACACTTTTCTCCTTGGATTTTCCTCCTTTGCCTTGGCTATACACCCACAATTTGGGGGAGATGGTTTCTCTTGGCCTAGACATGATTTAAAGGAGCCAATTAGGTTCATGAGACATACTCTAAGGCTACATAATTTGCTTAAACTCTAGATTACTCTATAAGCTCCATTATGATCCATAAAGGCACCTAATGAAGCAACATCCCTCAAGGGACTTCTAGGCCTCATTCTTTCATTTCAAATATGATTCTTGACTCCTTTTAAATCTCTTGAAGTCATTACATCAGTAAAACAAAGGATCTTACATCATGTTGCTTCTTTAGGTCCTAATATGGAATCTATGGCACCAATTCACTTTCTTTGAGTTTTAAATTTTTTCCAAGGCCTCTACTCATTTTCACTCATCACATATGACTCAAGAATAGACTTAGAAAAATTTAAAACTCTCCCTAGTTATAGGAACTTGCCTAGGCCGAGACTATGGGGGGAAGAAGAGTTCATGGCCTTCTTGATTTTTCCTTGATGGGAGACACACTTGGGAGGCTTCCTAGAGGTCTTAGGAGCTCAATTAAATACTCACACATGCAAGAAAACTTATATATCAAATCATTTTTTACAAAGTATTTAAGAGCTCTACACTTTTCTAGCTTAGAGTTCATTAGTTTTTCTTATAATTTCTTTGCTTTCTTGGATGGGAGGTGCATGTGGGAAGCTCTCTAGGGTCTTAGGAGCATGTTTAAATATTCAATTAAGCCAAAGAACATTCATGTTAAATCAGATTTGCAAGGGAGCATTTAGATCCCTAATGGTTCCATCTTGTTTCCTAATGCCCCTTTCTTGATTCTATTGGTTCATTCTTAATCCTTGCACTCCAAAACCTCTAATTCCTCTATGAATTGGACAGAAAACAGCCCCTAAGAATTTGGCTCATGGTGTCTAAATTCGTTCAAGAGGAAGGGGGAGGAAGAAACTACCTAAGAATGGAAATTTTACCTTATTTTCTTGCTTTCTCTTAGTTGTTTTTCACTTGGCTAGCCTCCCTTCACCAAATCCAAAAATTCCACCTCTGTTCTACCTTCAAAATAGATTTAAAAGCACCATCAAACCCATAGAAATAAGGAGAAGAAGAAAGAGAAGTGACTTGCTAAGGAGAAAGCTAGATTTTTCATGGAATTTTCTACCTTTTCTTGGCTTTTTTCTCCCTCCAAGAGTGCTCCTTCTTGTGCACCTAAGAGAACTAATTCTCCTCTCTGTTTTGGGCAGAAGAAAGATGGTGAAAAATGAGGGCAAGGGAGGGCGTGAGAAAGAGAGAGTATTAAAAGCAAAAGAATTCTAAAAATTCCCATTTCGTCCCTCATTTTTGGCATTTTCATTTCTAATTCGTTTTAGCTCCTTTTTGAGAACTATCTTTACTATCATAAAATTCAAGTCCTCAATCTTATAAAATGCCTTTGGAATCACTCAATTTGGAGCTAAAACCTTCCCAAACGATTCGGTCAAAGTTCGGGCTCATTGCCATTGGAAAACGTATACCGGAAGGGGCTTTAACTATCCCGGGGCTTCCCATGGTTTTCAGGGCCTCTGAGAACCCCAAAGAACTCAAAAATTTCATTAAAAAGCCCTCCTGTGAGTTTTTCAAAAAGTGTCCATATTTACGAAAATGCCATTGGCCTTTCGATAAATTTTTTGAATTACTCTGACCTTGATTTCTGGGCAACTCAAGGCTCAAATCCTCATTTTCTATTAGTTAGAATTTTACCATAATTTTATTTGGCTCTAATTCCTTCTATTTTGGAGACTTCCTTTTATATTTGGCCCATTTTTAATGTTTACGGAGAAACCAAACATTGCATTTCTCACGTTTACGGAGGGACCGGATGTTGCATTTCTCCCCCCTTAAATAAATTTTATCCTTGAAATTTAGGGGTATATTTTCTCTTACTCTTTTCTTTTCTAACTAACTGCTCTTTTCTTTCCCTTCTTCTTAGCTTTATATGCCTTTTCAGCCATTTCATTCGTTCGAATTTTCTCTTAGCCAGGGGATTTTTCATTGCTAGTTTTTAATAAGGGTTCTATTACTATAAAATGCTAGCTAGGTCTTTCTCATAAGATAAAGAAATTTTTAACTCTAGAGACCTATCCTGGGAGAGCTTACTAATCATGTAGGGTCAATGTTAACCCGTTCGCAGGATTAACGTTTCTTTCAGTGGACTCATTTACACATCTCGGGAGGTAACTTATTTCATACCACATCTCCTGTATCCTCTCTAAATGGCTTTTCATAACATCTCATCATCTTTTCTAATCATTAGAGCCATCAGAGGTTTTTGTCTATTTACTGTTTTGAAGTATACTGTCCACTGTTCATCTTTGCGTTCTCTCTTACTAGCTCATCCCATGATTACAATTCACATCTCTTTCTGTCACAGGCCTCATATCGCAACTGCTTACTAAGATTATAGCTCCTTTGAGGAGTTTCTTCTTTTAATGATCCTAATTTCTCTATTTACTAGTACATTTATCTCTGTATGCCAAGACTTTTTCTTACTTTCTTTGCTTACTTATAGTGGCATTTTATAGTCCCTCATTTCAGCACTAATAAGCTTAACATGTGTGTCTCATACTAGCACCAAAGAGCGATTACTACTTACTACTATTGGGCTTTAGTGGGATGCTAAGTATTCTCATAGTTTTGCTCATTAGAGATATACTGTACCACTTACCTTATATAAAAACTGCACCTGACCCCTTTCTGAATACATAAGCTAACATGTAGGGATCTCTCTATCCCTCGGTCAGGGCTAGTATCTGCTAGGTAGTGGTTTATCTGGCTCTAACTCTAGAAAGCTAATTTATTGCTTTCCTCATCCCATACACTATGCTCATCTCTAAAGAGAGCTAGTCAGTGGTCTAACTGTCTGAGTAAAGCCTTCATGTCTCTATGGCAATGGTCTACCAGACTCAAAAAGTTTATAGTCTCTGAGACAAAAGTTAGCTAAAATTGTACTGGTCTCTAAGACTACCTGCTCTGTAAAACTATCTCAGGCTGTCATTTCTACCAGAGATATATCATGTTGTGGCTAGGGCTCTCTGTAACTCTATGGGATCTACTGTGACCCCTAGGTCTACCGTGACCTATCAGAGCCCTGCTAGGATCTACTGCAATCCACTGTGCTATATTGAGATCTATTGCGATCCATCTCTGGGAGATGTCAAAGCCTAAGATTACTATATCTAATAGTAAAATACATGCTCACTAAGTCCAATAACCATCGCTCATAATAGCTGAGGCTAAACTCAAAGGTGCATCGTGCCCTTCGTGTGAAGTGGGTTCTGTGTAATCTGATTCTATAGGATCACGTTATACTGATACTAGGGAGCGTTTTAAATTATTATTCATCGCTCCTCATAGGATCCTCATATTCCCACTTCAGCCCCTTTTTGCTCGGGCTTTCCTTTCTTACTCTATTGACTTACTTACTTTATATGTACTCATTTTAGTCTTCCTCTCATATCCTGCAGTTTCTAACTATGCCCACATTCTACTTTTAAGTGCTTTAGCACTCGGGCATCTCACACATTAAGTGTGGTTAACATCTCTGGCAGGAGAAAGGCTATGCACTAGTCCCTATTCATTTCATTTACATATATTATAAGGGACTTAGATCATACATATTGAACTCATGCTATTTGGATATAAGCATTCTTCACTGGCGATTCCTTTCTTTTCTGACTTATCTCGTTATCTAGCTAACTAGGATACCCTTCGATTATCATGACACTTTGATAATTGATGTCGTCATTTGATGTGCCTTTAAGCCACATTACTACTAGGTTGGCCAAACCTAATATCATGTAGCCTCTATTACAAGTAAACCATAACATCAAACACTAACACACCGGCGCTTCATGACTGAGCTCAAAGCCACTATTGCCTATATATTACAAGTTTCTCAATGATCTAAAGTATCCCTTTCTTACTTTTCTTTATCTGCCCTATTTTCATAGAGTACTCAAGGAAAGTAGGATTCTTCCTCTACTACATCCCGAGATCTCTCTGTATCGCCTAGTTATTTTTACTTCGAGCAGTATCATGCTAGAAAGGGCACTTATGCCAAGGACAAGTGTGCTTTCTCAAGTATTCAAGCACATTAGTGGAATATCTATTCTTAATTTAATATATCCTCGGCTTGAACACTGTCATGACTTCCCTTTCTACCTTTCTTATCCTTTTACTTTGGTAAGAGGATGTTTTACTACTGGCTGTTTCTGTTGCCAATTTAGGTTTTTCTATGCTCGAGAGCACCTACATTTTTCTTGGGTTCCTCCACTTATTCACTCTCTGTAACATCAAGGAGGTCTACTTTTTTGTTTATACTCTTACTCTGCTCTTAGCTAGACCATCCCTCGATAAGAAAATTTTATTTCATGAAATTCCAAGAATTACATTTTGTGGCACTCTCGGCTTGCACTCTTTTTCTACATAATATGAGGCTCGCCTTCTTAGGTGGTCTCTAACTCTCTCGAGCTTCCCTAAGGGTACTAAGGTACTAACTATCTATCTCAGCTTATTTCTACATTTAGATCAGAGTAAGGCTTTCTCTCTACACAATATACTATTTTTAGGGTTTTGCTAACCTAATCCAGAACACATACTCTCAATGTTTGGATTCTACCTCACTGAAGCTAATGCTCTACTGGGTGCTCTAATCACTCACATACCTTAACCTTATATCATTGTCATATTAAAGAGTTCATCTCACTAACTATCGAACCCCTATCTGTTTATCTTTCTGGGCTTAGTTTACTCATCTAATCATGATTAGAGCGAAGGCATCTTTTCTGTAATTAGTTTCTTAGCTCTTCTTCGCTTACTTTATCACTATGCTTTATACCTCAGGGGGGTCTATCTGGGGAAATTATTAACCACTACTGGGTGGTTTCCCCCGACTCAAGGTGTCTTCTCTTTTTTTTCTCAATCTAGAGAGAACTTTCATTGAGCCTTTTATTTACATATCTCACCTGGAATGATGCTACTGGTCATCTCCCCTAGGCTTTAGCTTACGCTCAGTCTGGACTAGCCATCTCATCGGACCCGTAGCTTACTAACTATCTTCATTCTTTTGTTGGGTCTCTGCTACTGGCTACTCATACTTACTTCTAGGTGTTACCTATGAGGTACACCTTTCTAGGTCACTTACTATGTGCTTCACTGCTAGTAGCCTTATCTCACATTATTTCAAGGCTACACTAGCATTCTATCATTCAGTGTCTCACAGGGTAGCATCTTAGGTTAGAGTCAATGCCTTAAAAGCGGCTCTCAACAACCTCATCATCCCTAAGTAACTTTCTCTATGTTGAACTCTTTCCTCAATCTCATTTATTAGGCCCACGGATTTCTTACTGATCTTCTGTAATCATTCATTACTCTTTTCCTCTACTTATACCAGGGATTCCTGCTCTCTGTGGGTTGTATGACCCCTTATCAACTCCTTTCTTAAGTTGGCCTAAATATGACCAACAAGGCATTCATGATGCTATTCGTCACAGCTAACTTCGTAATTGGCCGTGGTGAGAAACTCTCCAGATTATCTTGCTACTATCTGGAAAATTGGCCGTGACTAATAGCCTCTGATTGGCTTACTTTTCTAAGGATCGGATTTTCATCTTTAGCTACCAACCCGAGCCTCACTGCCTCATCAAGCTAGAGGGTTCATCTCAGGGCCGTCGAGCTCTAGGGTGTAGCTTGCAACTTAAACCTTTGGCCTAAGGGAATTAGCCTTGTGGGCTCTAAAACTTATCTAGAAATTTGGGTGTTGTGACTAAGGGATAATTCTCTTTCTCATTTCCCTCTAAAATAGTCTTGTGCAGTCGCAGTCTCATCTCATACCGCGTTGCATCATTACTTGTCTCTGTATTAAGTAGGACATCTCAGAATGGCCTGAATGTGACTACCAGGGGGAATTAAGCCTCACATACTCTTTCTAGCAAGCCTCTTCCTATCCACGAGATCATTTCTCATCATTTATATTTAAGGCTTGCCACTGATCCCGGCGAGTTATCACATCTCATTAAGCTCTAGCCGTCGGATCACTCAGCTCTGCTCAAGCTGCTAAGCTGCTCTAGAGGCCAACCTTTCCCAGTGTCCACTAGCTACTCTAAGACCATCATACAACTTACTTATCATGAATAAAGCCACAAACTACTTTCATACACCCACAATGTCTCATACATGGCGCTACATATTCATTCAAGCTTTTACATAGCCCTATTACCATATCCTCAAGCCAAATCCAATCCAAGAGAGCCTGAAACTTTGCTCTGATACCAAAAAATGTAACACCAACACTTCTAACTCATATCCATTATCCCTTACATGTTCATGTGAGATATAGTAATAATAAAGTGGAAAATTTCATTGAATTAATACACTTTCTTGCGTTGTGTCATGGTTAAAAATTCATTTCGGTGTCACATGGACCGTGTGAGCTCATGCTATGCATCCTCATATTTAATTACACCATTACAACTCATTTGCATCACAAAAACATGCTTACAACTCATAGAAACCGAATTGGAGTGTGGAATAAAGAGTTTCATTCTCAGCCATAATTGCTCCACTTTCTGACCAAATTTTGGAAAATCATAACTAAATCTAAAAAAATTAAAATCATGTAATCTTGGTTATTCTGGAAATTTTGGGATGTCTACTTCATGGTAAAAATATGTACAAGTCATAACATCCCATACACATAGCGTTTGACATGCAAAATGGTCTGGAGGTCGGACTGGGTTCTGATGCTATCACAGTTTACTGATATGAACTTCAAAAATGTCTAATTAATTACAAAAAAATCCAATCCATGTAAATGATACAAATCTAAAAAGATGTGGATATTAAATAGAGAGAAAAAATATCTCCAGATCAGTTCATCAAGCCCAACTTTCAGAAATCGATGGAACAGTACTTCTGGTCAGGCAAGATGACTGATACTAGATAGAAACTTCAAAAATTCGTATCTCTCTCTCTAGACCTCAAAATGAGGTGCTTCTAGTTGGCATAAGTCACTGTGATTTCCTAGTATCTTTGTATGAAATTTCATAGAAATTGGACATCATTTGAGGCTCGAGTGATAGAAAACATTTTCAGACCATTGTAACAGTACATCAGACCATTTCCATATATTTGGCCAACTTTGAAAAATTATCAAATATTCTGTAAACTTTTGAAAATTATGAAATTTAAATTTCCAAAAAGCTCTTAATAAGACATAACTTCATGTCAAATTTTAGATCAGGACTAACTCATTTGGCCAAAAAGTGACAGGGTTCCATAATGGTCAAATTTGACTCCATATGAGGTACCAAACTTGCCAAATGATCTTCCCTTGGTGTTGGCACCTTTTGGGCAAGTCTAAAAGCATATTTAATACTTGTGTGAGCTGCCCAAATGGTTCTAAATCTCATGCATCTCATTTTGGCCATTCAACCCTCACTTATACACATATTCATCAAACTTTCAATTCTCATTCTATAGCCTTGCATACTCAAAAAATGGGCTAGTGGTCATATATCATAATCATACATCTAAACATCACATAATACTGTATTTACACATGTCTCAACATTCATAGTATATATACAACCTCATATACTTGATGAACCATTTTTATGATTCCAAAATAAACAAAACAAGGCATAAGCTTGTTAATCTCTCTTCTTAATTGTTGTTGGCTCCCTTCACCATATTTACTTAGCCCACCTAGCATGTTAGATCATTGGAGAGGAGGGAATGAAATTCAAAGAATTCCAATAGCTCATCTCCCATTCAATCATACATAATATGTGCAACCAAGCTTTACAAATGTATGTATGGAGAAAATAAAAGCCATAGACATTTTAAAGGCAAACTTGGCATGTGAACCACTCATACAAATCATTCAAGAGCTCACCAAGTGTTTAGATTGGCCTCACATTTCTCCTCATGGATTTTGTACTTGCCTTACCCATTCTTGAGCACTTTGGACTCAACCATACTCTTAGGAGCTCACTTTGCTTTTGGGAGACTCTTCACTTTATCTCAACCAAGCTCAAGGGTTCTTGGCTCATCCTCACCAAAGGGAAGAGTTCTTGGCCTCCCCACACTCAAGCAAACTTATACAAACATCATGGATTCATTTAAAATATAACATGGTATCAAGGATCATGATATGTAAAGGCATGCTAGCATACTTTCTATAGCTTGAAAATACACATACACACATTCGAAAACAAGCTACACACACATCCATGCATGAGAGAAGGGGAAGAGAGCTACCTTGTACAAATCTACACACTTTTCTCCTTGGATTTTCCTCCTTTGCCTCGACTATACACCCACAATTTGGTGGAGATGGTTTCTCTTGGCCTAGACATGATTTAAGGGAGCCAATTAGGTTCATGTGACATATTCTAAGGCTACACAATTTGCTTAAACTCTAGATTGCTCTATAAGCTCCATTATGGTCCATAAAGGCACCTAATGAAGCAACACCCCTCAAGGGACTTCTAGGCCTCATTCTTTCCTTTCAAATATGATTCTTGACTCCTTTTAAATTTCTTGGAGTCATCACATCAGTAAAACAAAGGATCTAACATCATGTTGCTTCGTTAGGTCCTAATATGGAATCTATGGCACCAATTCACTTTCTTTGAGTTCTAAATTTTTTCCAAGGCCTCTACTCATCTTCACTCATCACATATGACTCAAGAATAGCCTTAGAAAAATTTAAAACTCTCCCTCACTAGAGGAACTTGCCTAGGCCGAGACTATGAGGGGAATAAGAGTTCATGCCCTTCTTGATTTTTCCTTGATGGGAGACATAATTGGGAGGCTTCCTAGAGGTCTTAGGAGCTCAATCAAGTACTCACACATGTAAAGAAACTTATATATCAAATCAGTTTTTGCAAAGTGTTCAAGAGCTCTACACTTTTCTAGCTTAGAGTTCATTAGTTTTTCTTGCAATTTCTTTGCTTTCTTGGATGGGAGGTGCATGTGGGAAGCTCTCTAGGGGTCTTAGGAGCATGTTTAAATATTCAATTAAGTCTAAGAACATTCACATTAAATCAATTTTGCAAGGGAGCATTTGCATCTCTAATGGTTCCATCTTATTTCCTAATGCCCTTTTCTTAATTCTATTAGTTCATTCTTAATCCTTGCACTCCAAAACCTCTAATCCCTCTATGAATTGGACTGAAAACAACCTCTAAGAATTGGGCTCATGGTGTCCAAATTCGTGCAAGGGGACGGAGGAGGAAGAAACTACCAAAGAATGAAAATTTTACCTTGTTTTCTTGCTTTCTCTTGGTTGCTTTTCGCTTGGCTAGCCTCCCTTCACCAAATCTGAAAATTCCACCTCTGTTCTACCTTCAAAACAGATTTAAAAGCACCATCAAACCCATAGAAATAAGGAGAAGAAGGAGGAGAAGTGACTTGCTAAGGAGAAAGCTAGATTTTCTATGAAATTTTCTACCTTTTCTTGGCTCTTTTCTCCCTCCAAGAGTGCTCCTTCTTGTGCACCTAAGAGAACTAATTCTCCTCTCTGTTTGGGGCAGAAGAAAGACAGTGAAAAATAAGGGCAAGGGAGGGCGTGAGAAAGAGAGAGTATTAAAAGCAAAAGAATTCCAAAAATTCCCATTTCGTCCCTCATTTTTGGCATTTCGTTTCTAATCCGTTTTAGCTCCTTTTTGAAAACCATCTTTTCTATCATAAAATTTAGGTCCTCAATCTTATAAAATTCCTTTGAAATCACTCAATTTGGAGCTAAAACCTTTCCAAACGATTCGGTCAAAGTTCGGGCTCACTACCGCTGGAAAACATATACCAGAGGTGCTTTAACTGTCCCGGGGCTTCCCATGGTTTTTAGGGCCTTTGAGAACCCCGGAGAACTCAAAACTTTCATTTAAAAAGCTCTCCTATGAGTTTTTCAAAAAGTGCCCATATTTACGAAAATACCATTGGCCTTTCATCAAATTTTTCGAATCACTCTGGCCTTGATTTCTGGGCAACTCAAGGCTCAAATCCTCATTTTCCATTATTTAGAATTTTATCATAATTTTATTTAGCCCCAATTCCTTCTATTTCAAGGACTTCCTTTTATATTTGGCCTATTTCTGACGTTTATGGAGAAACCAAACATTGTGTTTCTCACGTTTACGGAAGAACTGGATGTTGCAGTTGTGCCAACTTCCTAAGATGCTAAGAATAGATTCCAATACTCTACAAGTCCTAAATTAACCGAAATTAAATTCTTAGTCATAATCTATTACAAAAATTAGTTACCCATTCATTTCTAGTATCATGAACTACCTATGAATCATTACTTAGTCTCCACTGAATTCCAAATTCAAACTTAAGGCTTCCAACTCTTGGAACTACAATGCCCCACTCTAAATTCTTTATATTTTTGCACCATAACTTAACCTAATGTAAAAGTTAGTCATAGGGCCAATTTCTACCATAAAACACATCAAAATGGAAGGATTACCAAGTGGTCCCTCTAGGCTCAAGCTCTAAAAATCATGCAAGAAACCATTAAACATCTAATTTTAGATTTGAAGATGAGATGAAAATCCACCAAACAAGAAACTAATTAGACCAAAATGAAGAAAAAAAATGAGAAGATCAACTTTTATATAATTTCCCTTAGCTAAATCTCCCTCTATATGTGAAAATTAATGGCAAGAATGTAAAGGAACCTTAGCCTCCTCTCAAGGTGAGAAAATACTCTTTGCTTCAGTAGAACAAGTATTTTGTCTCCAAAAGAATTAGGGTGGCTATAGAATTTTTAGGATTTTAGGTGATAATGGGCTAACCTAACAACCCGTAGCCTAATTAGGCCCATTTCCTAAGTGTTAGGTGTAACACCATAATTTTTAGCTCACATCCATAATCATTTACATGCTCATGTGATATATAGTAAGAAGGAAGTGAGAAATTTCATAGAAAATAACACACTTTCTTGCGTCGCGTCGTGATTAAAATTTTCATTCGGTGTCACGTAGACCATGTGAGCTCATGCTATACATCCTCATATTTAATTACATCATTACAGTTCATTTGTATCACATAAACATGCCTACAACTCATGGAAACCAAATTGGAAGGTGGGAAATGAAGTTTCATTCTCGGCCAGAATTGGCCTCCTTTCAGGCAAAATTTGGAAAATCATAATTAAATTTAAAAAAATTGAAAACATGCAATCTTGGTCATTCTAGAAATCTTGAGATTTCTAATTCATGCAAAAAATATTTACAAGTCATAAAATCCCACACACAGAGCGTTTGACATGTGAAATGGTCTGAAGGTCGAACTGGGTCCTAATGCTATCACAATTTACTGATATGAACTTCAAAAATATCCAATTAATTCCACAAAAATCCAATCCACACAAATGATACCAATCTGGAAATCTATGGATGTCAAATAGAGAGGAAAAATATCTCTAGATCAGTTCATCAAGCCCATATCTCAAAATTTGATGGAACAGTACTTCTGGTCTGGCAAGGCTATTGATACTAGACAGAAACTTCAAAAATTCATATCTTCCTCTCTAGACCTCCAAATGAGGTGCTTCTAGTGGGTACAAGTCACTGTGATTTCCTAGTTTCTTTCTATAAAATTTTAGGGCAATTGGATATCATTTAAATCACAAATGATAGAAAACAATTTCAGACCAATTGAATAGTACAGCAGACCTAATCCCTAAAATTTGCCAATTTTAAAAAATTATCAAATATTCTGTAGACCTCCAAAAATTATGATCTTTACTTCCCAGAAATCTCTTACTGAGACCTAATTCCATGTCAAATTTCAGACCAAGACTAACTCATTTGGCCAAAAAGTGACTAGGGTTCCATAATAGTCAAATTTGGCTCCATATGAGGTATCAAACTTGCCAAATGGTCTTTCCTTAGTGTTGGCACCTTTTGAGTAAGTCTAAAAGCATATTTAAGACCTGTGTGAGCTACCCAAATGGTCCCAAACCCCATGCATCTTATTTTGGCCATTCAACCTACACTTATGCACATTTTCATTAAACTTCCAATTTGCATAACTTGGCATTACATACCCAAATTCATTTCTAAAATTCATACATCACATCCATACATGTATACATCACATAATATCATATTTACATGTGTCTCAAGGGTCATGTGCCATTTACAATAATCATATACATCATTGAATATCATTATGATTCAAAAAGGGTAAAAGCTTGACATATGAATGTCAATCTCTCTTCTTCAATGTTGTTGGCTCCCATTAGCATATCCACTTGGTTCACCTAGCCTTTTAGAGCATTGGAAAGGAGGGGATGAGATTTAAAGAATCCCAATAGCTCATCTCCCATTCAATCACACATAATATATACAAAGCAAGCTTTTCAAATGCATATATGGAAAAATGGAAGTCATGGACATTTTCAAAGCAACCTTGGCATATGAATTAATCATACAAGACATTCAAGAGTTCTCCAAGTGTTTGGATTGGCCTCACACTTTTCCTCATGGATTTTGGACTTGCCTCACATATCCTTTTAAGAGCTTTAGACTCAACCATACTCTTGGGAGCCCACTTTGCTTTTGAGAGACTCTTTGCTATGTCTCAACCAAGCTCAAAGATTCTTGGCTCATCCTCACCAAAGGAAAGAGTTCTTGGCCTCTCCTCACTCAAGCAAACTCATACAAATATCATAGATTCATTTAAAACATAACACGGCATCAAGGATTATGGAATATAAAGGCATGCTAGCATACTTTTCTTATCTTGAAAATACACATACACACATTCTAAAACAAGCTAAACACACATCCATGCATAAGAGAAGGTGGAGAGAGCTACTTTGTACAAATCTACACACTTTTCTCCTTGGATTTCCCTCCTTTGCCTTGGATATACACCCACAATTTGGTGGAGATAGTTCTCTTGGCCTAGATACAATTTATGGGAGCCAATTAGGTCTATGAAACATATTCTAAGGCTACATCACTTGATAAAATACTAGATTACTCTATAGGCTCCATTATGGTCCATAATCACACCTAATGAAGCAACACCCCTCAAGGGACTTCTAGGCCTCATTCTTTCCTTTCAAATATGATTCTTGACTCCTTTTAAACCTCTTGGAGTCATCACATCATTAAAACAAAGGGCCTAGCATCAGGTTGCTTCTTTAGGTCATAATATGGAACTAAGGCACCAAATCAATTTCTAGGAGTTCTAAATTTTTTCCAAGGATTCCTCCCACCTTCTACCATCATAAGAAGTCCAAACCAAGGCTAAAATAAATTAAAACATCCCCTAGCCCAATGGTTCTGTCTTGGCCGAATTAATGGAGGGAGGAGGAGTCCATGGGCTTTTTGATTTTTCCTTGATGGGAGAGACACTTGGGAGGCTTCCTAGGGTCTTAGAAACTCAAACAAACACTCATCTAAGCTAGGGAATTCATGGATCAAAACAGATTTCACAATGTCTCTATGAATCCCTCACTTTTCTATCTTGTGTTTTCATGCTTCTTTCTTTGATTTCTTTGCACCTACTTGCTTCTCACACTCCAAAATCTATGAATCTCCCTTGCTAGGACCAGAATTCATCTCCCTTTGATTGGGCTCTATATGGGACGAAATTATCACAAGGAGGAGAAGGGAAGAAGAAGCATGGAAGACAAAACTTACCTTGATTTCATAGCTTTTCTCAAGTGCTCTTCCAAGTGGTAAGTTCCTCTCCTTCAAATTCTGTTATTCCTCCTCTGGACTAGACTCAAAACATCACCAAATCTATTAATGAAACCATAGAAATGAAGAGGAGAATGAGAGAAACAAGTTTACTTAAGGGAAGAGCATAAAATTCCACATTTTTCTTACCTTTTCTTTGCTTTTTCTCTCTTCAAAATCTCCTCTCCTTGTGCGACCAAGAGAGCTGGCTTCCTTCTTTGTTTTTGGGGCAAAAACAAATCGTGGAAGTGAGGAGCTGCTGGAACGTAGATAAGGAGCTAAAAGTCACTTTATGTAACTTTTTACTTTTGCATTTTAGTCTTTTTTCTTGGCTTTTTCATTTTAGACTCATATCAACTCCTTTTTTAAATCCATATTTTCTATCATATTCCTTAGGCTCTTAATCATAAGAATTGCCTTTGGAATCACTCTGAAAGGATCTGAAATTATTCCGAACCATTTAGTCAAAGTTTTGGTCAACCTTTACCGAAATCGCTCACTGGAGGGGTTTCAACTGTTCTAGGGGTTCTCATGGTTTTCAGGGCCTCTGAGAACCCCGGAAAGCTCAAATTTTCCTTTTAAGAAGCCCTTCTATGAGTTTTCCAAATTTTTCAAAAATTACAAAAATGTCCCTACTTTCTTCGGCAAATTTTTTGAACTCTTCTGGCTCTGGTTTTTGGGCATCTTAAACCTCAAATTCTCATTTTTTAATATTTAAAATTTTATCATAATTTTTATTGGCCCCAATTCCTTCTATTTTGAGGACTTTCTTTTATATTTGATCCATTTTTTATGTTTACGGAGAAACCAAACGTTGTGTTTCTCACGTTTACAGAGGGACCGGATGTTACATTATGCCTCCATAAAATGAAATTGGAGCTCTATAAATGGTTTTTGATATAAATAAATTAATTATAGGGTCCAAATATCAAATGTTGACCTTCACTTAATTAATTTTTCTTAATCAAACCCAAATCTACTTTAAATTTATTTTTAGTCAATAGTGGCCAATAATTATTATTTGTCTTAAAATGTCCAAAATGATAGTTTTCTATAATTTTTTTTCTAAATTGCCATAATAATTCTCTATTCTTCCCAAGTTAAATCCTTAATTCTCCATTATTGTCCTTAACAAATTTCTAGATGTTACATTATAGCCTACTTGACCATTCCTTATACAATAGTTTAGATATTTGTTATTAAGTATTTTAATAAAATTATAATAAGTTTAAGAATTTTGTAAAGAAATCATTAATGTAATATTGTATTATGAAAATTATATACATATTATATTTCCATTAAAAAATAAAAAAAAATATTCAAATAACTTTATTTAAAGTTTTTCCTTCAAAAAACTGCAAAACAAACAAAGTTTTTAGACTTTGAGAAGTAATGTGAACAAAAATGTGGGAGTAGGCAAGGGGTTGTACTATGATCTAACTCTTATCTCTTAATTGGAGTTAAAATTTATGGTTAAAGGAAATATTCCCTTAGAATATTGATATGTTCATTTGTTAGTCAATGCAAAAATATGAGGTAGATGTCATTTTGTTGTAATACTTACAACGTTTGGTATAGAGGAAAGAAACATATTCCAGATATTTATTTTGTTTTTAAAAAAAATTATTTAATAATATATATCTTTTTTTATTTCTTTAAACAGAAGTATAATAATCATTTTTTATCTACAAAATCAATTTTTCTTTTTTTAAAATTTTATTTCTAAAATTTTACATACCAAATGACTTCTAAAGTGCAAGTTTAATTTATTTTGTATCCACTTTTGATACAAATATAAAAAATGTGGTTATTGACAACATATACATATCTAATTTAATTTTTATAGTAATAAAAAACTTTCATTGTTAAACATGCATATATATATATAAGTAATTTATTACTATGAAAATCTTTGTGATGATTTGCAAGTAACGCAAAAGGAAACATTGCTAGTAACTGAGTTGGCATGACTTGATCATTTCACGTTTAATGCAATGATAAAAAAAAAAGTTATATATGATGTACTAGTGCTATAATATTAAAAAAGCCACCATTTAACGAAGACTTTTTTATTAGATATATGGACGCATTATATTTGATATGCTTATGTTGTATTAACATATGAAAACGTCATTACCAAATAATAATAATAAGTAAATAAATAAATAAATAAAACTTGTAGTGTTTGGAATCAATATGAATCCTTAATTTCATAATTATTTATTTAATTACATACGACATGTTACATCATCAAACCAATTTGATGAGAGTCTATCTCATCTTTTGAAAACATTTTTATTTTATCAATTATTTTTAATCTTTGTGCAAAATTGTTACACCCCTGAAAAGAGGCATAACCAACATGGTCTACAAGTCAAAACTCGTGCCCATAAGCCTTTTTAACAACTAAGACCAGATACATAAAAGGTGTATTGGCAAGTAGAGCAAATCTTTGAAGGCTTTCCTTTACTAAATGATTTATACAATGTTACAAAAAATTAATTACAAAAGAGTTCATTTAACTTTTTGTAGAAATTTCGGCAGAGTTTCCCCTATATATAGGACTGCCCGAAGTTTCTGCAAACAGCTAAGCAACCAGTTAGAAGTAACAAGAGAGCTCCGCTCTCAATCTAAAGCACTAAACAGTAACAAAAAGGAATGGGGACCCTGCCTGTGTATAAGTGGAGCTACAACAACAACAAAAAAAGGGAGGCAATATACCTAGATACAATTTTAAAAGTTCACAAAAAAAAAGCCCTAGCAAAACCATGCAGGGTTCAATATTTTGAAGCAGTCATTCCTATGTCAGTCATAGACCCACCTCACTGTCTATAATGAAAAGAGATTAAAGGGATGAGTTTGAAACTCAGTGAGTGGATAATACTAACTATAACCAAGATGTAAATCATAATGAAAGGTCTACCTTAAATCTCCAATTTATATCGAGAACGAAAGCAATAATATAGTATCCAATAAAATTTATTTATTTACATTTATAATAGATAAATCTGATAATGTACATAAACTAACATTTAAAAGCTCATGCATAGTAGTAGTTGACATGTCTAAACAGAACCAAATCAAATGAATGCCAAACATATCACTTATGAGGAAATAGTAATACCAAGGTAACTTAGGCTTAACCATTTCAACAGATCCACGTGTGGTGGCTGACACACAAGCTAGCAACACCCCTGCTAGTTGGGGTTCAGATCGAGGTGCACTAAGGCTAACATCTACTGTTGTTAGCTACAGGGTTCTAAATTAGACCACTCTTTAAAAAAAAACTAAAATAATTAATTAGTTAACAATTAAGATCTTTCGATAACATCAATTAATACTTCCTTTTTTATTCACACATAATAAAGTCAAGTTTAGCGTTTCACTAATTTTACAAGGAACAAGTAGTATAAATTTCCATAACAAGTATTATCTACTCACCGCACACGACGACATCGTAAATTTCTTTAAGCCTTAATTTGACGAAGCACTTGACATGGGGTTATCTCCAGAACCTCCTAAATTTCCCATAAACAATTTTGGTTACTAACTAACACATAAATTTACATAAAGTTAAAGCTACTCTTATTCGTTATTATTTTAATCAAGGTCATAAGCCAACATACAAGCTAGGAAAAATGTCAAATTTTCAATTAGCACTTTAAGTTACCATCCAAAGAGAACATCTTCATCCTAAACTTTTCTTATATAGCCACCAAAATAACACAGAACACTTCCATACTACTTAAAGCAAATAATTAAAAAGAAACAAGGAAATGGAACTAATACTAATATAAGAAGACCTAATTTCTAATAATAATAATAATTTTTTAAAGTTTAACTGAACCTATTCCCTAATTAGCCATAAAATTAGGCAAATATCAAGATTAAATTCCCTTGAATCAGATTTTGGACTTCAGATACCAAAAATGAGAAAAAGAAGTGATTCTTACCAAGAAATCAAGGGAGGAATGAAATGGGTAGAAAGCAATTTCTTTAAAGCTTTAAACCTTACCTTAACACCACTCCAAACTACTGCTGCGGTGATAAACAGAGCACACTCTGCAGTAGGAGGAAGGGTCGATCTCACAGTAGATTGGAAGCACACTTTGTAGCGGGAGGAAGGAAGAACAGTGGGAGGGAGAGAAGAAGGAACAAAAAGAATGGAGATTGGAAGAACGAAAAAGACGGAAAGAAAAAGCACAACACGAAAAAAAGAAAGGAAAAAGACAAAAGCGAAAAGGATGAAGCATCTAGACGGTAGAAAGAAAGAAAAAGTGGAGAAAGTGGGGAAGTTAGAATTTTTTAATATATTTTGGATAAAATTAGATTTTGACCCCTAAAAATTTTAAATTGCCTTAAAGTAGTCTCTATGTCTCTTTTTTTTTTTAAGTTGTTACATTGTAATGGCTTTTCCTTTTAGATTGTTCTTTGATAAAATATATCAAACTCAAATTATTAAAGAGAAATCTTACCTTTACTTATTAAATGAATTAATTTCTTTGAATTGTACTATTTTTTAAATACAACTTGAAGATGGGAGAGTCAAAGCATTATATGACAAATCTCAATAAAAGTTGATATAATTATTTTCAATATGATATCTAATAATTTTTTTAAAAAAATTTGTAAAGTGATAATAATAATAATTAGAGAATAAATTATTCAAGATAAAAAAAATTATTATAACATTAAAATAAAATTATACAGATTTAGCCCTAATACTAACTGAAAAAAGTAGCACTTTTCGTTGTACAAATCTTAGTTAGTACATATATTACTATATATATTGTTTGTCTTTCAACTTGCATGCAACTACTGTAAAATTCATTTTAAAGTCCCATTAGTGATATGATTATTAAAAAATTACGTTATTAAAAGATATTAAAATATAATTAATAAGTTTATTATTTAATAAAAAAAGTCAACGGATTATATTATATATTTTTCTTTGGATGTAGAAGAAATTAGATCCATTATAGAAGAAAATGAAAGCTCTGCCTGGCTCTGTATTAGCTATGAGTAGATATCGTTTAATTTAGGGAAAAAGAAAATAACTATTGAGTCTTTATAGAACTACATTCAAAAAAGGGACAATGTGAGCAGTTTAATAAATAGTTTTGAGTTTAAATGTTGCTTATTGGTATATATATCATAAGAAATTATATTTGCCCCAAATCATTTATCATTGCCCAATGCTTGTAATTAAACTAAAAGGAAAAAAAAAAGATTATGTATATTTATTGTACTGTGTAATTTATATATTTACCAAAAATATCAAGTCAATTAATTCAAATTTACACATCTTTTGGACCGCAGTATTTTTGAAACAAAATTGTCATAGTTTAGTTTGCCAATCATGACTCTTCTCTTTGTCTAACAAATGTTACATTGTTTTTTGTTTCCTTACCAAAGGTAGAAATTTGTTCGAAACCTCCACAAAACAACATTTTAAATGGGATTCATTCCCAAAATATAGAAAATTAACACCTAAGATTGATTAGTTAACCAAACTAATAGATTCACAAGCTAAAAGAGAATTATAACAACAAATCAAAGCCCCATTCTAATCTACTAACAGCTTCTAAGAAGCAATACAAAGACCTTTTATGGAAAAGGGTGGATAGAATCCCAATCTAAAGCCTACTCAATAGCATCTAACTACCATAGAATAATTTCAAGAATTTAGAAATTTCACTTTTCCATCCATTATTCTTTCTTTTCTTTTGCACTGATAATCTTCATACTAGAGGGATTATAGATAAAATGAATAAACCCTAGGTTCTAGCAAACAGGGAAAAAGGTGAAATTCTAAATTGTGATAAAAAAACTCTCCTAATCAAGCTCATTTTTCTCTCCTTCATTACAACTCTTAAGATTGTGTTACTTAAGGAATAAAGCTCCTGAACATCAAATTTGAAGCCTGCCCCACAATCAAAAGCAACATATGAGAATATGGTCATATTAGAGTTAGACAAGTAGCAATTTGAAAGCCAAAGATAGATGGATGGTAGATAAATTCACAAAAAGGCTTCAATGGATAAGAAACAAGAAAACTTTCAATTGGAACTTAAAAATGGTAAAGAAAATGGTGAACCATGATAGCAATAGGTAGATATGGAATAAATAGGAACTAATCATGGCTACTTGATGGTAGGAGGACAATGAGGAGGCAATGGCTCCATGGCGATGAGAAGCAAAGTTGGGCAATGGCTTCATAGCAATGAGAAGCAAAGTTGGAATGATTGGTGAGTGAAGATGAGGGAAAAAGGATGGTCGCAGCTAAACTTGATCACGAGTTAGGATGGTTAAAAAATGTGTCAAGCCTATAAAAAATAGTATTAAGACGAGGCCTAGGTTTATATTTTCTTCTATTTTTGAGCTTAAGCATAGCTAAAAAAAATTCAAGTAGGCTTAGGCTAGTCCATTTCTCCCTTTATTATTATTATTATTATTATTTACTTAAACCCTTTGATAGTTAGCTACTCTTTTTCCTAAGAAAGTTAGGGAAAAATTCATCATCTAGGAATTCAAATTAAAATGAAAAAGTCTAAGTCAATTTGCAAAGCAATATTTGATATTGTTCTTATTTTCATATTTCACTGCAAAAAACTAGACTTTTAATTACAACCTTTAATGATGACCAAAAAACGTTGTTACTAAAAAAAATCTTTTTAGCAGCAACTTTATGAAGTTGTCACTAAAAGTTGTTATTAAAATACTATTCCTAATTCTAATGAAATTTTTAGTGACAATAAAAATATTACCACTAAAACTATTTAGTAACAACAAAAAGTCATCACTAAATACTTTTTATAGCGATATCAATATTGTCACCACTAAAAAGTTATATTTGGTAATGATATTTTAGTTGTAACTAAAAGGTCGCCACTAAAACAAACTTTTAGTGGCAACAAATTTATTTTGTCGATAAAGGTAACCCTTAGTGGCAACACTCGTTGCCACTAAAAGTTTTGCATGATTTTTTGAAAATAACAATTTTATGTCAAACTTTTAATAATGGCGCGAAAATTGTCACCGCTAAAAGTTATTTTTATTGACAACTATGTTGGTCACCACTAAAAGTTTTAGCAGAAATTTTTTTATTACTTTAAAATATTTGCACCAAAAGTTTTTGTGGCAACAAATTCTAGTTGCTACTAAAAGTAACTTTTAGTGACAACTATTTTAGTTGCCACAAAATATTTTAGCGTAAAACTTTTAATCAATTAAGATTTTGTGCACCAAAACTTTTAGTGATAATAGATCGATGTCGTCACTAAAGGTAACATTTTGATAAAGTTATATTTTCAATTATAAAATATTTTTGCAACTTATTTCTATATAAAAAAATTTTTGAACTTAGAATTTTTTTAAATAGACAAATACATTAAAAAAATAAATTATACTTATAAATATAACTTTATCAAAGAAAATAAAATTTTTAATGTTAATAATATTAATTAAATTTTATATACAAATAACTTGTAGTAATCTTTTTATAAAATTTTTAATAAAACTAAAAAAATATTTTAAATACAAATAAGTTAAAAAAATAAATTATACTTAGAAATGTAACTTTATCAAAAAAATTAAATTTATAAAATTAATTATATTAATTATATTTTATATACAAATATACAAAAATGTGAATAAAATGATATAATCTTTCTATTAAATTCTTAATAAGACTAAAAAAAATATTTTTATATGTAAATAAATTAAAAAAATATATTTAACTTTTATCGATGCAATCAAACTTCATTACATTAAGACAAATGAACTCTAAATTAGTGTTTTCACTAGTTGAATGATTTGTTTGGTTTTAAAAACATTATACTTTTAAGATTTATTTATTTATTTATAATTTAATATTGTATAATAAAATCTCTTTAAAATTATATGTATATATCATTTTTTGAAAAAGAGTGTTAAAAAAATATTTAATTTAATCCTAAATATCATCATTTTCCTCACTTTTCCAGTTTCTATTATATCATGTAATAAGAAGAGTATCCCTTCTTATTTTATGGGATGGGATGATTGAAATAGATAATTATTAAAATATTATTCAAATATATGAAAATACCATTTCTATGTTTCTAAATCCCACATCAACTCAACTCTGTAGAAACATCACTCTATCTATGTCTCTTTGATAAATGTTATTTTTATATCTTCTATTCCTCCTAACTTAGAGTATTTAATGATTAAATATGACTTTTGGATTTTAATTAGATGAAATTTTATTTTAATAGCTACTTTTGCACTTTAGGAATTTATTTGCAAAATTATTGAATTCTAATGTTAAAATTTCTTTAAATAATTTTATGAATTTTTCCTATTAAATATTTCCTATTAATTGTACAAATTTTTAATGGGTAATTGGAGATTGAATAGAAAATTGAATTGAAGAAGAAAAAAAGAGAAGAGTATGCAATCTCAAGAGGAAATAATTTCCACAATTTGAATGCATTTGTTTGTAAGAATATAAAATAAAAAGAAAAAAAAAAGAAGAAAAAAAATTGAATGAGATGAATGAGTTGCGATTTAAGCACACACATGAGCTATCCATTAGGCCACATTACACACATTATCCACTCCACGATTATCCCTTTCCATGCACATACAATCCAGCTCATTTCTCACACATTATACACACATACATCCCTCTTCCATTCACTCATAGCTCACCTATGCCACGTAATGTACGCATGCAGGGGCAGCTAATGTGGAAGCTACATGGAGAGCAAGGAGCTCTTGGTTTTCGAAGAGAGGGAAGCCAGCATGGGAACTCGTGGCAGAATATGGGAATGAAGACAGCAACAAGAAGAGAAGGAGAGGGGAGCTGAGAATGTGTGAGAAATTATAACACAATAAATTCTAGCTCATTTCATGTCATTCTTAAGCATTCTATCATGATTCATATAGGCTTCCCATAAAAAAAGCAAGGAGAATGGGATTAATTTCGCTTTGCATCATATCTAAAAATTCATTTCGGTGTCACTTGAACCGTGTAAGCTCATGCTATGCATCCTCATATTTAATTACATCATTACAACTCATTTGCATCCCAAAAACATGCCGACAACTCATGGAAACCGAAATGGGGCATGGAAAATGGAAGTTCATTCTCGACCAGAATTGGCCTCTTTTCTAGGCAAACTTTGAAAAATCATAACTAAATCTAGAAATTTTGAAATCATGCAATATTGGTCATTCTAGAAAGCTTAGAATGTTTAGTTTACATTAAAAATATGCCTAGACCATAACATCTACCACAGAAGGCTTTTGACATCCAAAATGGTCCAGAGGTCCAATTGAATTTTAGAACTGTCACAGAATTCTGCAGAAAACTTTGAAAATGTCTAATTAATTCCAAAAAAATCCAATCTGTGCAAATTAGATGGAACAGTACTTCTGGTTAGGCAAATTTACTGATACTGGACAGAAATTTTGAAAATTCATATCTCCCTCTCTAGACCTCCAAATGAGGTGCTTCTAGCACAAGTCACTGTGATCATCTAGTTTCTCTATATAAAATTTCGTGGTAATTAGACATAATTTGAGCTTTGTGTGATAGAAAACAATTTCGGACCAAATGAATAGTGCAGCAAACCAGAAACTATGAAAATTTCTAATTTTGAAAAATTATCAAATATTCTGTAGACCTTAAAAAATCATGGTCTTTAGCTTCCCAAAAAACTCTCAATTAGACCTAATTGCATGCCAAATATTAGATCAAGACTAGCTATGTGGACTAAAAAGTGATATAGGGTTCCATTATGGTCAAATTTGGCTCCATATGAGATACCAAATGTTACACCCCTGAAAAGAGGCATAACCGACATGGTCTACAAGTCGAAACTTGTACCCATAAGCCTTTTTAATAACTAGGACCACATATATAAAAGGTGCATTGACAAAGCAGAGTAAATCTTTAAAGGCTTTCCTTTACTAAAAGATTTATACAATGTTACAAAAATTAATTACAAAAGAGTTTATTTAACTTTTTGTAGAAATTTCGGCAGAGTTTCCCCTATATATAGGTCTGCCCGAAGCCAGACGTAACAAGAAAGCTCCGCTCTCAATCTGAAGCACTAAACAGTAACAAAAAGGAATAGGGACCCTGCCTGTGTAGAAGTGGAGCTACAACAACAAAAAGGGAGGAAATATACCTAAATACAATTTCAAGAGTTCACCAAAAAAAAAAAGTCCCAGCAAAACCACGCAGGGCTCAATATTTTGAAGCAGTCATTCCTATGTCGGTTATAGACCCACCTCACTATCTGTAATGAAAAGAGATTAAAGGGATGAGTTTGAAACTCAGTGAGTGGATAATACTAACTATGGCCAAGATGTAAATCATAATGAAAGGTCTACCTTAATCTCCAATTTATATTGAGAATGAAAGCAATAATATAGTATCCATTAAAATTCATTTCTTCACATTTATAATAGATACATCTGATAATGTACATAAACTAACATTTAAAAAGCTCATGCATAGTAGTAATGGACATGTCTAAACAGAACCAACTCAAATGAACGCCCAACATATCACTTATGAGGAAATAGTAATATCAAGATAACTGAGACTTAACCATTTCAATAGATCCACGTGTGGTGGCCGACACACGGGGCTAGCAACACCCCTGCTAGCTGGGGTTCAAATCGAGGTGCACCAAGGCTAACATCTACTGCTGTTAGCTGCAGGGTTCTGTATTAGACCACTCTTTTAAAAAAAACTAAAATAATTAATTAGTTAACAATTAAGATCTTTCGATAACGTCAATTAATGTTTCTCCCTTTTATTCCCACATAATAAAGTCAAGTTTAGCGGTTCACTAAAAGGAATGAGCAGTATAAATTTCCATAGCAAGTATTATCTACTCACTGCACACGACGATACCGTAATTTCTTTAAGCCTTAATTTGACGAAGCACCTAGTATGGATTATCTTCAGAACCTCCTAAAAATATCCATAAACAATCTACATCACTACATAACATATTAATTTGAATAGAGTCAAATAAATCTTAATTGTCATTATTTCTCATAAAATGCTACCCCTATATTACAATAAGATATTGCCACTAGGAGCAAACATTTAGGTCTTAGTTGGTATAAGGATTTCTACCTCCATAGTTATGTTCTTTTACTTCCTATGCTACACATCAATAAATCCTCTTTTCTATCTCTTTTAGCACTCTAATTAACCATTACAAAAGGAAGTCCTCACCTTCGTTGTTCTACCTAGATAGGCATAAAAGAAATTATAATACTTTCATACTATTGGGAAGTAGGGATAAAACAAAATAAATAATTAAATAAAAATAGAGTTGATGTCAGTATGAAAATGCCTAATTTAATTAATAATCTTTTTTTTTTTCACACCAAACCCCCATAGCTGTACCTTTTTCTTGTTTCGCATACAAGAATGAAGCAAATTTAAGAGGCAATCTGAGCTCTAGTAGCAAGAATAAAAAGAGGAGATGGTTCATTACTTGGAAAATAAAAGAAAAATGGAAAAGAAGAGAAGCAACCTACGTGAAACCCATAACCCCAAAATCTTGTTACTCCAACGTTGCTGTCGCGATTGAAGAGGAATTTTCTCCTCCTCCCTCTTTTTTTTTTGTGTGTGGAAAGATGGAGCAGTGGGCAGCGATTAGGGAGAAGATGAATGGAAGGGAAAGGATGATGAAAGAACAAAAAGAAATGGAGAAGCTTTATGAAAGAAGAACGGAAAAGCAACAGAAGAAAAAAGGATGAAGCAATGTTGAAGCTTTACACGGCAAGAAAGAAGAAAAGTAAGAAAAGATGGGTGGTCAGATTTTTTTAATATATTTTGGGTAAAATTGGACTTTGGCCTCTAAAAATTTCAAAATGCTTTAAAATAGTCCCTATGTCATCTTTTTTTTTCCAAGTTGTTACACCAAATTTGCCAAATGGCCTTCCCTTGGTTATGGCATCTTTTGGGCAAGTCTAAAAGTACATTTGATACTTCTGTGAGCTGCCCAAATAATCCCAAATCTCATGCATCTCATTTTGGCCATTCAACCCACATATATGCACATTCACATCATACTTCCACATTGCATAATTGGGTATTACAAACTCAAATTGTATTCTAGATCTCATACATCATATCCATACATTTAAATATTACATAATAGTATATTTACATATGTCTCAAGGTTTATCGTACATTTACAACATCATATACATTATAAGCCATCATTATGGTTCCAAAATGGACAAAACAAGGCATAAGCTTGTCAATCTCTCTTCTTCATTGTTGTTGGCTCCCTTTACCATAATTACTTGGTCCACCTAGCATGTTAGATCATTGGGGAGGAGAGGATGAGATTCAAAGAATCCCAATAGCTCATCTCCCATTCGATCATACATAATATATGTTAAGCAAGCTTTACAAATGCATGCATGGAGAAAATGGAAATCATAGACATTTTTAACACAAGCTTGGTATGTGAATCACTCATACAAGACATTCAAAAGTTCACCAAGTGCTTGGATTGGCCTCACACTTCTCCTCATAGATTTTGGATTTGCCTCACCCATTCTTTAAGCACTTTGGACTTAACCATACTCTTGGGAGCCCATTTTGCTTTTGGGAGACTTTTTACTTTGTCCCAACTAAGCTCAAGGGTTCTTGGCTCATCCTCACCAAAGGGAAGAGTTCTTGGCCTCTCCACATTAAGCAAACTCAAACAAATATCATGTACTCATTTAGAAACATAACATGGCATATAAAGGCATGCTAGCATACTTTTCATAGCTTGAAAATATACATACACACATTCTAAAACAAGCTAAACACATATCCATGCATGAGAGAAGGTGGAGAGAGCTACCTTGTGTACACTCACACACTTTTTCCTTAGCTTTCAAGCCTCCTCTTTTGGCTACACACCTACAAATTGGTTGAGATAGTTTCTCTTGGCCTAAATACAATTTATGAGTGCCAATTAGGTTCATGAAACATATTCTAAGGTTACATAATTTGCTTAAACCCTAGATTGCTCCATAACCCTCATTATGGTCCATAAAGACACCTAATGAAGCAACACCCCTCAAATGATTTCTAGACCTCATTCTTTCCTTTCAAATATGATTCTTGACTCTTTTTAAACCTCTTGGAGTCATCACATCATCAATACAAAAGGCCTAGCACCATGTTGCTTCTTTAGGTCATAGTATGAAACCTAAGATGCCAAATCACTTTCCATGAGTTCTAAATTTTTTCCAAGGTCTCCCTTCATTTTCATTTATTAAATATGACTCAAGAATGGCCTTAGAAAAATTTAAAACTCCTCCACCTACAAGATCCCCTCTTGGCTAAGACATAAGCATTAATTTGGCCATATGGAGTTTTCTTTGTTTTCTTGAAGGAGGAAGCTTGTGGGGAGCATCTTAGGTGTCTCAAGAACTTAATTATACTCTTAATTAAACTTAGGAAGTATCACATAAGTTCAGAATTTGAAAGGTGCACTAGAAACCCTAGATTTTGCATCTTGAAATCTAATAGTTATTTTGTTATTTTCTTTGCATATTCTTGTTCTTATCCATCAAATACCTAAGATTCATGCTTGGTTGGGCTTGGAAATCAGATCCTCCTAGCGTTCTTAATGTAGGTCAAAATGGAAAAAAAGTGTGATGAAAGGCATCAACCATAGGATGTATTTTTACCTTGTTTCCTTGCTTAGTTTGGCTTGAATCTTGATTTCTCCAAGCTCCTCTCTTCAAATCCGAACTTTCCCTTGAATATCTCCCTTGAATCAGATTTATAAACCTCATTTTAATCCAAGGAAAGAAAGGAGAATGAAGGAGAGGTGGTGGAGATGGAGAAAAGAATGGAAAACAATCATAAAAACATACCTCAAGCTTGGAATTTCTTCTTCTTCTCCTTCTCTCTTGGTACGCCCAAAACCCTAGCTCTCCCTTCTGAAATTATGCAAAATTTTTTGATTCCAAATGGGGAGGAAAATGGGGCGCCACCTATATATAGGTAGGGAAAAGTGACTTTTTCAAAAATTCCAATTTTGCCCTTCATACTTTGCATTTTCGTTTCTCTTTCGTTTTACTTCCTTTTTAAGAACCATCTTTTCCATTATAAAATTTAGGTTCCCAATTAAGAAAAATATCTTTCGAATCACTCAAATAGGAGCTAAAACCATTTTGAACAGATTCGTAAAAGTTTGAGCACACCGACATTAGAAAATGTCCACCGGAGGGGATTTAACTGTCCCGGGGCTTCCTATGATTTTTAGGGCCTCTGAGAACCCTGAAGAACTTAAAAATTTAGTTTAAATAGCCCTCCTATATGAATTCTAAAAATTACCTGAAATTACAAAAATGTCATTACGTTTCGTAGGTTTTCCATCAAAATTTGTTTCTTCATTCTAGCTCCATTTTTCCTTCCGTATGAGGCTACAATTCTCATTTTTAGGAGTCTAGAATGTTCCTCAAATTTTTTGAGACCTTAACTAATTCATTTTGGAGGACTTACTTTGAAAACATGCCTATTTCTATCGTTTAACGAAAATCAGACATTACAGCATTTCTCATTAATTCCATGTGTGGCTAGCTAGGAGAAAGATCCTTGGTGGAAGCTTGAATCCATGGAGAAGAACTTAGAATTTTGGCTAAGATTTCTTTAATTTCTTACACTTTTTCTTTTTCTTGTACAAGCTTGGTTAAGTTGTATTTGATTAGGAATTTGTGTAATTGTAATTAGTGGCTAGTTAGACACTAATTAGGAAGCCTTTTGTTGATTAATTGGTTGGATTAAGTGCTAGATTTTTAATTTCTTACAATTATCCATGTATGCAGTCAAGGTGTTAGATGAAATGCATATGAGAGATTGAGTGTTTAATTATTTAATTTGAGGACTCCTTGGTGTTTAGTTAGTTAATTAAACATCTTTGGATGATGATTCAGAGGCTAATTAATCAATTAATCAATCAAATTAAGTGTTCATTGATCTTAAAGATAGAACTAACAATTTAATGTGGGATTGAGGTCTCAATGCAACATTACTTCGTTAATCTCTTGAATCTTGAGTGGTAACCCAAGATAACTTGTTATGAACACAATTAGGGACTTTTAAGTCAGAATTAATCACAATTGGACTAGGATAAGGACAGTGGATACCAAGGGACGAATCCAAAGCTAGTCACAAGTCCATCATTCAACCATAATTCATCTAATTAGGTAGAATTTAGGAACTTTAATTCAATTTCATTTTAGATAGTTTAAGTCAATCAAAAACCCCCTAATTTAGGTAGTTATAGAGTCTTTTAACACTTAGAAAATCCAATCAAACATTGAATTCCTTTTCCAAGGGAGATGACTTAGGTTGTGCCACTAGCTATAGAATTTAATCCAACCTAGTTTTATTTTGAAGGTTGCACGATAGACCCGTCACTCTTCTTTCTAAGCATACTAGCAAGAGAGAAATTGTTCCACTTCCATTTAGTCATTTCAACTCCAGATTCAGCGACAAGTGGTGGTGTTAAATTTATGAATGTCTAAGACAATTATTAGAGACCTGAGTTCGTGGATGGAGGTTGCCCTCATTCAAACCTTCAAATTCACCTGCCAAGGATTACGATGATGATCAGCTATAGCCTGCTCAGTAACGGATGATGCTGATATTTTTGAAGTAGCCCAATTAGTACTTGTAATACAGTTGAGTTTATAATAATCACCTTGTGTTGTGAACTTTGGAGTTCACTAATAAATGTGATGACACTAGTGTAGAGATTCATAATGAGCAACCTTAATTACAACAAATTTTACCATATATACGCACATGACCAATTAACAGATTATGTACAAACGTGTGCCTGTTTTACTCCAAGGGCATGAGGCATATTTAATTTATTTAATTAAATATATAATTAATTTGACAAAATATGTTTTTTCTTTTTCTTTTGTTGATAAAAAAAGGAACAAAACCCAGAGTAAAAAGCACCTAACTTAAGAAAATAAATATTAGAAGTATCCTCTAACAAAAGGAAAAGCAATTGAGAAAGGGAGTAAAATGAAAAGATGCTGTCAAGTGAGGACATTTATTTGGAATTATTAACTAAAATGCATTGCTTACCCAAAAAGTAAGAGGGGTAGTTGCCATTTTTGTAATATATTATTAAACCACAATTTTAACTCCATATTTTTCACGCATAGCATTATAAATATGCAAAAGTAAAAATTTTGTACTCTGATGTACTCTGCCACCCACTACTCTTTTGTATTCCATCTTTAAGATGGAATACACTATTAAAATTATAAAGGTAAAATAAAATTATTCATTTAATTTTTATACTTTTGTAAGATTCTTGATTTAATTTTTATTATTTAAAATTTTTTAATTTAATCTCTATTATCAATTTTGTATTAGTATTTTATTTTATTATATAATCAATCGTGTCTTATTTTAATATTTTGAATATAATTTAAGTCATATTTAAATAATTTAATAGGATTTAAATAACTTTGTTATTTATTTTATGTAAATCATACATATTTGAAATAATAAAATAACAAATAACAATTGTAGTATCAATATGAAGTAAATTAAAAAAATTTTAAATTATAAGAACTAAATTAAAATTTAAATAAAATTTCAAAGGCAAAAGAAAATAATTTATTCTAAAAAAGAAAATGAAAACGAAAGTGATTGATTGAATGAATGGCAAAATTTTAGCATCCTGAATGGGATGCATTGAAAAAATAATGAAATACATGAATAAATGAAGAAGTAATGAAAAAGTAAGATAGAATGGGATGTTTGAAAGCAAATATATTTGAAATTCCATTACTTGTTTACCCATTTACACCATACTCTCCTCTATTCTTTTTAATTAATCTTCAGATCTATATTCTCTTCTATAAATCACTTATGTGTCAATTGAAACTAACAAAAACATTTTATCTACTTATGTCAAATTCAAAATGTCATCTAAAAAATATTTCCTTCTTCTTCGAAATCTAGATTTTAACATTATATAATCATTAATCAAACATACAAAATAAATGAAATAGAAAATGTCAAAGAACGTATTTGTTATATAACATTTATTGAAAGTGTCTTTTTAATTATTCTTTGTCTAATTTTTAATCATTAATCAAACATAATTGATGCAAGACCCTTTGGGAACCTTGTCCTAGAAACCTTCAACAAGATGACACTTTGCCCGGGACTGGCTAGAAAACAAGAATGTTGGTCAAAGAAAAGATCCTAAGAGAACTTGTCTCTTAGAACCCTAAATTCAGCACTAACCTTCAACAACGTATAGGGCCTAAGATGCTTTATAGTAGGCAAGTTTAATTTCTCAACTAGTAAGGTACTAGCAACATTTATATAGCTGCTATTATCAATAGCCAAGTGTAAACTTTCTCTTTGATAAGGCATCTAGTATGGAAATCAAGGGATGACTTTTCCTTATCTTGTCTTGTAGAATTGGAATTGGATTGGAATGCATCCAACCTTGTACAAGATTGCTTGAATCGCTCTTTGTTAGCCTCTTCAAGGAATTTGTACTCATTGGACATCTTATCACCTGAAAAGTTAGTCAAAGAAAGAAAGAAAGAATAGGACCTCACACACTCTTTTCACGTGTTTACACTCAAAAGATAATAAGGTCACTCATGTTTAACTCTCTTTTTGACTTTTTCTTTAATGTTAATTGTACTCTTTCCTTTTACCACTCAACAATTTGCTTCTTACAAGTGTTTTAAGCAAGTTACAAGCAAATCAAAGAAAAAGATCAGACTAGTGGCAATCAAAAAAACTAAAATCCTCAAATGTAAATTCCCAAAGAATCAAACAGAGAAGAAAAAGAGGTGTGTAACTAAAAGGGAAACAAGGAGGAAGGGGAGGTTTGGATAGCTTGGAAGGAAGGAAAATGAAAGGGAAAATCTGAAAATAGGAAACTTTAAGAATAGAAAACTACTTGGGAACCAAGTTAATAGGAAACTACTTGCAATTCAAGTTCAAAACAATTAGGAAAGAAAATCCTTACTTGAATGCAAATAGGAAAGTAGATAACTTGGCAGCTACTTAATGCAATCAAATTAGGAAACTAACTCCAATTAGGAAATTAACTCCAATTAGAAAACTAACTTCAATTAGGAAATTGACTCCAATTAGGAAACTAACTCCAAGCTTTAAGCTTTGAATTTGCACAACTTGCAATTTCTTTTTTTTTTTTTTCACTCTTTCTTTCTTCTTTCACTTTTTTTTATTTTTATTTTTTAAATTTTTTTTTTTAAGTATCACACTCTTTTTTTTTGAATTTTTTTTTTGAATGAGGATGGAGGCACACAACAATAGAAGAAAGAAGAAGATGGAAGACAAAGGTGAAGATGAAAAAAGGTAACACAAATGGAAGGTGTAATGTCCCACATCAGGTAGGAAGACCCTGGGAACGGCCCATATAAGTGGGAGCGTAGCTCTCCCTACCAAGGCGCCTTTTGGGGATGAAATCCCCAAGGGACAAAACCCGGAGAGCGTGGATCTCCTCGTGGCAGATCGGCTCCAGTCTGGGACAATACCTCGGTGGCTCTGTGTGGTGTTTGGTATCAGAGCCGACTTGTTCGCATGTGCAACCCGAGGACGGGTTGGCCCCAAGGGGGTGGAATGTAATGTCCCACATCGGGTAGGAAGACCCTGGGAATGGCCCATATAAGTGGGAGCGTAGCTCTCCCTACTAAGGCGCCTTTTGGGGATGAAATCCCCAAAGGACAAAACCCGGAGAGCGCGGATCTCCTCGTGGCAAATCGGCTCCAGTCTGGGACAATACCTCGGTGGCTCTATGTGGTGTTTAAAAAAATGTAACACCTTACTGACTACACTCCAATTGATCTTCCTCTAGACTTGATTCCATATGATTTCTCCGGAAAATGACCAAAATCGTGGTATTTAACTACTTAAATACGGGGTTTAACCAGTCATATTTTACCCCGTGGGTCCCGTGAACCCATCATCCACATTCTCCATGATGGTTCGCAGAGGATCCCCAGGCCCAACAGGAACCTCTGGCTCAACTCTCTGAGCCCTAGGCAGCCTGCCTCTACCTCTGCCCGTCTAGTCTCAACCATTTCTGAAAAGAAGTAGCAATTCTCAGTTTACAATCATAGCACAAACACATATGCATATGAATGTTACCACTTCCATGGCAATTCACACCAAACACAAGCAAATTATATCATTCAAGAGCCCAATATCAAGCAAAAGTGCCTGAACCTTTGCTCTGATACCAAAAATGTAACACCTTACTGACTACACTCCAATTGATCTTCCTCTAGACTTGATTCCATATGATTTCCCCAGAAAATGACCGAAACCGTGGTATTTAACTACTTAAATACGGGGTTTAACAGGTCATATTTTACCCTGTAGGTCCTGTGAACCCATCATCCACATTCTATACTCAAACACCATTTATAAGACTTGTACACTGTCTTAAACAACTCACAAACTACGAGTAAGAAGCCAAAACCCAGAAAATACAATTTCTCAATCGGGCCCATAAGTCAGATTTTTGGCTCTAACTTGGGAAAATCATAACTAATTCTATAAAAATGGAAATCAAGCAAATCATAGCTCTCTAGAAGGCTTGGGATGTTAACTTCACACTAAAAATAACTCCCAACCTCAATCGCAACGTTTAGACCATCATTGACATCGAAATAGGAACAGATGTCCGGCTGTCCCTAATACTCGTGCAGTTTACTGTCATGAACTTCGTGAATTCGTAATTAATTCCACAGAAATCCAATCTGGGCAAACTATACCAATTTGGAAAGCTACAGATGTTAACTAGAGGAGAAAAATTAGTCCAGATCAGTTCAGGAGTTCTAAGACCTCGAAAACCGATGGAACAGTAACAAAGGTCAGAAACTTCCCTGATGCTGATACAGAACTTCAGCAAGTCGTTTCTCTCTCTACAGACATCCAATTAAGGTGCTTCTAGTTGGTATAGGTCACTGTGGATATCTAGATTATACTCACAAAAGCTTATGACAATTGGACACCATTTGGTCTATGAATGACATGGTTCCATTTTCGAACCTAATGCACAGTACCATGACCAAACCATCAAAATTCCCCAATTTCAATAATTCACCAAATATTCTCTGGACCTCTAAATATTACCCAATTTAGCTTCCCAAGAAGCTCTCAATGGACTCTAGAGGCATGCCAAATTCCATACCAAGAAGAGCTCATTCGGTCATACTTTGATGGAGCTCACCCAATTGGCAGTTTTGGCACCCCATGTGGTTCAAAACGAGTCTAAATGACCTCCCACATGCTCTAATCTCTTTTGGGCAAGTTTGAAAGTATAAACATAGCATATATGAAATGTCTAAGTAATCCAAATCATCATACATTCCAAATTCGCTATGCTATGGGAGAGAATACACTATTTCATATAAGCCTCAAAAGGCCACATTCTACATTCTCATTACTTTGGCTCTTTACACAATTCATACATCATCTATACATATATTTACATGTGCTCACATAGTTACAACTCAAAAATAAGAGGTACATATTCATTTTGGTACCTTATACATCAAAATCACCAAAAGAAACTATACATCTCTTAGTTATGCTCTACTAGGCTCCCTGAGGTGTGCTGGACTCTCCTTGAACACCACCTGGATAGTAAGATGGGAGGGGAAGGGGGTGAGATTCGGGGAATCTCAGTAGCTCATACTCATTCAAGATGCAATCAAGGCATATAACTAGTCAAGCATGCACACAAGTCACAATAACACAACATATGTGTTTCATGCCATGAATATCATGTCAATGCCAAGAATAGGCTCTAGGGACTTTCGGTCTAGCCTCACCCGAGTTTTGGGACTTTTGGATCGGCCTCACCCTTGGTTTAGGGACTTTCGGCTCCACCTCACCCGTCTCAAGGGACTTTCGGCACCACCTCACCCATCTCAAGGGACTTTCGGCACCACCTCACCCGAGCAATTTTCACAATTCAAATCACAAGCATATTGGTACCCATGCATCAAGGCAACATCAATGGCATATCTCATCGTACAAGCATATACACAACATACAATGACTATTGCACATCCAAGAATGCAATAAGAAAAGAGTAGAGAGCTACCTTATCGAATTACACAAGTCTTCCCTTTCAATTCTTTTTCTCCCTTCTTGATTTCACACTCACAACTAGGTGAAGTTTCTTCCTTTGAGCCTAGGCACAACAAAGAACACCAAGTCATTCTCTCATTGCTTAAATAACTCTCACAAAGCTAAAAGAGGCCCTTCATCAAATTAAACCCTCACTACCCTTACAGATCTAGGGATTCTCTCTCTAGAACTCTACTCACTCTCCTTCCTCTCTCAAGCTCTCCAAGAAGAAAGCAAGGAAGAAGAAATGAAGATATATGAGTTCTACCCTCCCTTTAGAGTAGTTTTCCTACTTCCCTCTTTTGAACCTATCCCATATTAACTTCTAAAACCATAGAAAGAGATGGCACAAGGAGGAGAACAACATGCTAAGGAGAAAAGCTAGGGAAATCTAGAGATTACTCACCTCTTTGCTTGATCTCCTTGCTTCTCTAGGTCTCTTTCTCTCTCCACGACTCTCTTCTCTCTCCTTGGTCGAAGCTTAGGTCGATTCTAAGAGAAAGGAAGAGTTTAGACTCTTTAAAAAGTAAAAATCTCTCTTTTTACGCTTTTCCGGACTCACCCTCGCTATAGCGAGCCATAACCCTCGCTACGGCGAGCTCGTGCAAGTCCCAAACCTTTACCTTCGCTATGGCGTCACTACGGCGAGCTCGGCCTGTTCCAAACCTCTGCCTTCGCTATAGCGTCGTTATGGCGAGCAACTCCCTGGTTTCTGTATGGAATGCTGCACTCGCTATAGCTAGGAGCATATTCGCTACGGGGAGGGGGTATTCTCGCTATGGCGCTTCCATTTCTCGCTATGGCGAGAGGACTTAGAAAATTTTCAGCTCTTCGAAAATTTTTCAGCTTTCTCTTTTCCTTTTCTTTTCTCATTTCTTCTCATTTTCTGGGTGTTACAGAAGGAGAGAAAGTATGAAGAACAACGGTAAAGAAACACAAAGATATACCTTGTACTAGCGAACCAAAGCTTTGATACCAAATGATGCAAGACCCTCTAGGAACCTTGTTCTAGGAACCTTCAATAAGATGACACTTTGCTCAGGACTGGCTAGAAAACAAGAATGTTGGTCAAAGGAAAGACCCTAAGAGAACTTGTCTCTTAGAACCCTAGCCTCAAGATGCTACAAAGGAAGACCAATCCTTTGATAAGTCACGTAAACTCTCAGAGAATACAGAGAAGTAAAAGCCTCACAAAGTATTGAATAATACTTAAATTCATTCATTCATGATCTTCAAAATAGAGTACAATAAGGAGCTTTTTATAGACAAAGTTTTTAAAAGACTAAAATTCTAATAAAAGTTAAACTCTAAAATCTAATTAGAAATATTTTAAATGGTGCCCAAACTCAAGGAACAAGATTAGGATACTAATTTTAACTTAATCTCCAAGATAAACTCTTTGACTAAGTCCTAAAAATAATAAAATAAATAAAAAACAAAATTCTTAAGGAATCCTAGTTAAAACTAATCAACTCTTTTAAATAATCATATGGGATGCTCATGCTTCATTAAAAATCACATGGTAGACACATGATTCTTAATCTCTTACAATTAAACTCTAATTGGGCCTTGACACTCCTTTTGTATGTGTATAACTACATTAAGCCTTCAACATGTTAGATATTGACTCTAGTTGCTCCATGGACCTTCTTAGGATATTGGGCTTCCACTTAGACTTCCACTTTTGCATCTTTAAGGAGATATTGATCAAATATGGATATTAGACTCTAAACTTGGGCCGACGTCCAACATAAATATTATCTTGAGCTCTTTGAAATTTTTGGACATAGTGCACAATTTGGGCCACTTGAGCTCTTTGAAGTTCTTGATGGATGAAGGTTTCTCGAACTTGTTGTACTCCAATGGGCATGCCTACGGGTATTGCATCAGTAATAGCACTTGTTTGTGAAATAGAAAAGGTTCTTTCCTCCCTAGATTAGCTAAATGGAATAATTCAAAATTTTGATTCATTAGAATTTGCTACAAAGTTTATTCATAATTTATTATCATATGCTAAAATTTTAATTAATTGTTCAAAACAAAAGAAAATATGTATATAGAGTTTTAATAAATTTTCAAGATTAAAAATTAAATTTAAAAATCATAGATATAGTTATATGCTTTTTTTGTTTGATTTAAAACTCCATTATTTATTTTTTCCATCCTCAAATTTACATTCTCTTCTCCAAGTTACTTATATGTCAATTGAAGCTAACATTGAAATTTTGTCTACTTATATGCTTCTTATCTCAAATTCAAAATTTAGATTTTTGCATTATATAAAAATTAATAAAATATACAAAATAAATCAAATAGATATTTTTATTATAACTATTTAATTTTTAGATAAATAATTACGATCTACTTGCTTTTAAAAAAATTAATTTTTTATTTAATTTTATGAATTATTTAATCATTAATTTAAAAAAACTATAAATAAAACCATCACAAAATATCAAATAATAATATATTATTATTTATAATTGTTTGATAATAAATTAAAATTTCAATTTGCAGAATTCATATACGTAAGTTGTGATTTCAAATTTCAATTTTTAGAATTCATTAAATTAATATATCTAACATTTCATATATCTAAAATTTCAATTTTAATTTCTAACATTGTTTTTATTAATAAAAAAACTCATCAATTTTTATTAACATTTTATAAATACCTTCAAATTTCATTTCCCCCCAAACAAAGCCAACGTTGTAGTAGCTCCAGCCTTAAGTCTAAACGTTTGAAATAGAGCACACAAAAGAGGCAGAGCAAACGAAGGAGAAGAAGAACGAAGGGATGAAAGATTGAATCTCTTGTCATTGTAAGCTTGATTTCAGTTGGGTAAGCCTTTAAAATTCTTATTCTATCTTCTTCTTCATCCGTTAATGCCCTAGGTTATGATTTATGGAGGAAATATCAACTCTAGGTTTTGTAAACTGGGATTTTTGGTTTAATATTCAAGTTCCATGGCTTGTAATGATTCCTTTTGGTTTTGGTAGGCCTTAATTGATAATTTTTAATGAGAATGAGTAAAAATATAATGATTTTTATGGGTTTCTTAGTGAGGGCAACCATGAATGCAAATTTAGAACCTTAAATTTAATTTTGATACTTTAATGGTTAGATGATGCTCCTTTAAACTTGGGTAGACCTTAAATGATAACTTTTAATGAAGATGAGCCCTAATGTGGTAATTTAGCATGAATTTACTATTGAGGCAAACACATATATGAATTCTAGAGGGATGAGATGGAGGATGGAGGATGTTTGGGATTAAGAGCTTTAAATGGTTTAGTTGGGATGGAAATAATAAGTAGTTTATACCAAAAAAATTTCAAAGAATAAAAGTGATTATGATGTGTGTGTGGTATATTGGAGCTACTGGCTCATGTTGAATTTTCTCTTGCTTAATAGGTTAAGTTTTCTTGAAGTGATTATTGGACACCTCTTTGGAGTTAGAAGTCACAATAGAGGTAACCTGAAGTTATTTCCTCTTATATGCATTGTGTGTCAAGTATTGCATGTGAAATTATTTAAGTGATTGTGATATCCTTCTACATTATGCTCAAGCCTATTTACATCATTATTTTGGCATGTTTTAACTATATTATATCATACATTGCAATATGCATAGAGGTAGAAATGATTCCATGGTTATTGAAATTTGCATATCTCATCCCCTCTTCTATCTTAGATCTTACAATAAGGAGAAGACCATGAAAGCTAGTAGCAGAGCTAGATATAGCAAAGCTTGATTCTTTTGTAAAATGCATATATGACATGTAAAAGCCAAGCATAGGACTTGAATTAATTTGGAAAATATACCTATGGCAATGAGGTAAGATTTGAGAAGAAATTTAATATTTTGATGTATTTGATCTGACATAAATGTAATTATTTTGATTAGTGTTTTGTGGTTCTTATGATATTATTGTGGACTCTTAATATTACTACTTTGAATGATGATGGTTGGTTGTGTGATCTTTAAAGCTCTAAGTAGCATGGTGACTTGTATGTTGTATAAGGAACTTAGGTAGTCATATTTTGATCTAGAGATTTTTTTTTTTTGGAGTTTGGAATGTTCTAGTAGTCTTGAAATATGATTTGAAACTTGTTAGAAGTGTTGAGGTGGTTAGTGGAATGGTTTAAGGACATCATTTGCACATATATACTCTGTAGCATCAAATTCAGGACCTAAATAGGGCAAATTTGGAAAGGGATGCATTTCAAGCATCAAATAGTGGAGTTTAGGTTTAAAACTTGGTAAATAGTTAAAGGATATTTAGAGGTTTAATTCAAGCCTAAGATGGTAATTTTTAGAGTTATATGGAATATTTTCTAACTTTTCAAAATTTATGATTTTAGTAGAATTGTCACCCAAACCAATTCTATTGTCATGTAATTTTTTAGGAACAAAAGATGTAAAACTGGCTGAAATTTTAAGAAATTAAAACAAAAAACTCAAAATTGAAGGCCAAAACATGTTTTTTTTTAAGATCTGAACATGCTCTTTATAGATTTTATAGAATGTTATGTGATAAATGTAATATTAATTTAGCATTGAAGCTAGTAGTAAGTAGACCAAATATATATAGTTTCTTTTGATTTGAAAAACCAAGCATATGACTTGAATTAATGGTTTGATGGTTGTATGTGGTATTTGGTCTGATGGTTGGTTGTGATATTTGACCTTATGGTTGTATTTGGTCTGATGGTTTGATGGTTGTATGTGGTATTTGGTTTGATGGTTGGCTGTGGTATTTGGCTTGATGCTTATATTTGGTCTGATGGTTTGATGGTTGTATGTGGTAATTGGTCTGATGGTTGGTTATGGCATTTGGCCTGATGCTTGTATTTGGTCTAATGGTCTGATGGATGTATGTGGTTTTTGGTCTGATGGTTGGTTGTGCTATATTTGGCATGATGTAACACCTTATATTTCTAACTTATTCCGTCACAATTCTATGCTTTACATCATACACTCCATGAAGGAGAAAGAAAAATGGGATTAAAGTAATGCATTTTCTAGCGTTGTATCACGTATAAAAATTTCATTTAGTGTCACGTGGACCATGTGAATTCATACATTGCATTCTCATATTTAATTACATGAATACAACTTATTTGTATCATCTAAAGTGGCCTGCATCTTGTGGAAACCAAAGGGAAGCATAAAATACATATATATATATATATTTTTTTTTTGGCCAAATTTTCCTCATTTTTATCACAAACTTTGAAAAATCATAACAAATTCTAGAAAAATTGAAATCATGAATTCTTGGCCATTCTGGAAAGTTAAACATGTATACTTTATGTTAAAAATATGTTCAGACCATAACATCCAAAAAAGAAGATGTTTGACATTCAAAATGGTCTAGAGGTCAGACTATCCACTGGTGCTATCACAAAATTCTACAACAAATTTCAAAAATGTGCAATTAATTCCAAAAAAATTCAATCTATGTAAATGATAAAAATTTGAAAATCTGTGGATGTTAGCTAGAGGAAAAAATTAACTCCAGACCAACTCAGTCATGTCCAGACCTCAAAATCCAATCAAACAATACCTGAGGTCAATTAGAGCGCCTGATACTGGACATATTTTTTGAAAATTCATATCTCCCTCTCTAGACTCCAAATGAGGTGCTTCTAGTTAGCATAAGTCATTGGAATGTTTAGTTTCTTCATATAAAATTTCATGACAATTGGACATTATTTGAGCCCTATGTGATAGATTGATTTTCGGACCTAAGTGAATAGTAACATGACCAAAACTAGAATTTTTGCCAACTTTGAAATTCATCAAATATCTTTAGATCTCCAAAAATTCTATTCTTTAGCTTCCAAAATATCTCTGAATAAAATCTAATTGCATACCAAATCTCAAATCAAGAAGAGCTTATTTGGATAAAAAGTGATATAGGGTTATATTGTGATCAATTTTGGCTCCGTATCGGATACCAAAATTTCTAAATAACTTTCCTTAGGGTTTGACACCCCTTAGACAAGTTCAAAAGCATAATTATAACTTGTATGAGTTGCCCAAGTGATACCAAATCTCATGCATCTCAATTTGGCCATCCCACCTGCATTGATACACAATTCCATAATACCATCCAAGGAGCTAAATTGTCACAACATACTCAAATCACATTCTAATGGTCTCATAACATATTCTCCCATTTATACATGACATATTATCATAATTACATATGTTCATAACATCATAATATATATACAACTACTAATTACATCATTTGCCATTTGTATGGCCTTAAAGTAGCAAAATCATGCTCTTGAATGTCATATTCTCATCTTCAAGGTGGTTGACTTCCATTACCTTTCCCACTTGGTCCACCTAGCATATTAGATCATTGGAGAAGAGGGGATGAGATTCAAAAAATTTCAATAGCTCATCTCCCATTTAATCATGTATAAAAGATGAAAAATAAGTCTTACAAATGCATACATGGCATATAAACATGTGCAATCATTCAAGAAGCATTCTTGGCATTTGAAAAAGTCATACATAGCATACATAACTTTCCAAGTAAGTGGATTGGCCTCACCCATTTACTTATAGATTTTGGACTTACCTCACCTATTCTTTAAGAGGTTCTTGGACTCAACCATGCTCTTAGGAGTCAACCTCACTTTTGGGAGACTCTTTATTTTGTCTTAACCAATCTTAAGGGTTTTTAGCTCATCCTCACCATGGCTAAGGGTTCTTCGCCTCACCATACTCAAGCAAACCAAAGCAAGCATCATAACATCATATGAAAGCATATTGTAACATCATGGCACCATAGAATCAAAGTCATGCTAAAACACTTTTTATGGCTTAAAAATATACATACACACATTCAAACTAAGTAAAGCAAACAACCATGCATGAGAGAAGGAGGAGTGAGCTACCTTGAATACAATCACACACTTTTTCTCTTGAATCAAAGCTCCTTCCTTTGGCCACACACACACAAAAGTGTGGAGATGATTTACCTTGGCCTAAACATAATTTATAAAAGCCAATTAGGTTCATAGAATTAATTCTAAGACCACACAACTTGCTTAGACACTAGCTTGATCTATAAACCTCTTTATGGTTCTATAAATGCACCTAATGAAATAATACCCCTCAAATAAATTCTAAGCTCCATTCTTTCCTCTCAAATATGATTCTTGACTCCTTTTAAGCCTCTTGGAGTCATCACACAATCAAAACTAAGAGCTTAACTACATGTTACTTTTTTAGGTCATATTATGGAACATAAAGCACTAACTCATTCTCTAAGCTTTCTAAATTTTTTCTAAGGTTTCCTCTCATATTCATTCATCATATATGACTCAAACATAGTTTAGAAAAATTTAAAACTCTCTTTAGCTACAAGAACCTCTCTTGGCTGAACCTATGCTAGGTTTTAGGCTCCATAGACTTTGCTTTGTTTTCTCAAGGGAGGAAACACATGGGGAGACTTCTAGGGATCTTAGGAACTCATTCAAACACTTATTTAGGCATAGAAATTAAGAGATCATATCAAATTTTGGAAGTAACACTTGAAACCCTAGAATTTACATCTTGAAATTCCATGATTTTTTTTGTTAATTCTTTTTACATATTCTTAATCTCCACACCCTTTTTTCTAAGAATCACCCTTGGTTTTGCCTAAAAACCAAGTCCTCCTAAGGTTTCTTAGGTGAGGCAAAATGGAGAAAGGAGAAGAACAAAAGGTAGCAACCATGAGAGAAGAAATTACCTTGTTTTCTTACTTTTTCTCACTTGAATCTTGTATTCTTTGAACTCCTTTCTTCAAATCTGAAATTTTTCCTTAATATCTCCCTTAAAATAGATTTGTAAACTTCATTTCAATCAAAAGGAAATAAAGGAGAATGGAGGAGAGGAGGTTTGGATGGAAGAAAGTATGAAAAACTACCAAGAAACCATACCTTAAGCCTTTGATTTCTCCTTCTTCTTCTCTCCCTTTGGTGCACCTAAAGCCTAGCTTTTTTCTCTGAATTTGGGCAGAAACAATTGTGTCTAAATGAGTGGGGGGTGTGGCACCATCTATTTATAAGTGGGAGGAAGATGCATTTTTCAAAAATTTTTATTTTGCCATTCGTTTTTGGCATTTTTGTTTCTTGCTCATTTTAGATCCTTTTTAGAACTATTTTTTTCCATTATAAAATTTAGGTTCCCAATTTAGTAAAATGCCTTTGGAATCACTCAAATCGGAGTTAAAACCTTTCCAAACGAATCTGTCAAGGTTCAGGTACACCGACGTTGAAAAATATCCACCGGAGGGGATTTAACTATCTTAGGGCTTCCTATGATTTTTAAGGCCTCTGAGAACCCCGAAGAATTCAGAAATTTTATTTAAAAAACCCTCCTATGTGAATTCCAAAAATTACTCAAAATTATGAAAATGCCATTACATTTCGTAAGATTTTCGTCAAAATTTGTTTCTTCATTCTAACTCCATTTTTCCTTCTGTCTGAGCCTAGAATTCTCATTTTTAGGAGTCTAAAATATCACTCAAATTTTTTGGGATCTTAATTAATTCATTTAAGGGGACTTGCTTTGAAAATGCGTCCATTTTCGTCGTTTAACGAAAAATCAATGTTACAATTCTCTCCTCTTTTAAAAAAATTTCATCCTCGAAATTTAGATAACATACCTCATGAGAAGAGTTTTGAATATTTCTTTCTCATATCATCCTCTAGCTCCCAAGTAGCCTCTTTAAGAAATAACCCCTTCCAAATCACTTTCACCACCGGTATCGTCTTATTCTGTAACTGCTTGAGTCTAACATCTACGATCCAATCTAGTGATACTATGTATGATAGATCATCCTGTGACTACACATTCTCATATTCTATGACATGTGAGGGGTCAGACTGATACTTTTTGAGCCGTGAAACATGGAATACATTGTGTATTTGGCTCAAGTTTGGGGGAAGGACTAGTATGTAGGCCATAGGTCTTACTTTATCAAGAATCTGGAAAGGACCTATGTACATTAGACTGAGCTTTTTACTTTTTATGGACTAACCTATCCCTATGACAGGAGACACTCTAATGAAGACATGATCTCTAATCTCAAACTCTAATGACCGTCTATATTTATCTACATAACTTTTCTGTCTACTTTGAGTCGTCAGCAGTTTCTTTCTAATGGTTTCAATCTGTCTAGATGTTTGGTCCACTAACTCTAGACCTATAAGGCTCCGCTCTCCTGGCTCAACCCAACACATCAGAGACTTACACATCCTCCCATACAATGCCTCATACGGTGCCATCTATATACTTGCATGATAACTGTTATTATAGGCAAACTTTGTTAGAGGTAAGTATGTATCCCAGTTTCATTTCATCTTTGAAACACACATCCTCAACATGTCCTCTAGGGTTTGGATGGTTCTCTCCTTTTGTCCATCCGTCTGTGGATGATAGGCTGTGCTAAATTTGAGTTTGGTATCTAAAGCATCCTGTAATGATCTTTAGAAATTTGATGTGAATTTGGGATCTTTATCTGAAACTATGCTCCTAGGTACACCATGCAATCTAACTATCTCCTTGATGTACAACTAGGCTAACTTATCTAGGGTATAAGTGACTTTTATGGGTAAAAAGTGTGCTAACTTTGTTAATCTATCCACTATTACCCATATTGTATCATGCCCTGATGATGTCATGGGTAAACCGATGAAAAAATCCATAGCTATATTATCTCATTTCCACTTCGGGATATCTAAGGGCTAAAGTAACCCAGCTGGCTTCTGGTGTTCTATTTTCACTCTCTAGTATACTAAATATCGAGAGACATACTCTACTATATTTGTTTTCATTCCAGGCCACCTGAACATTTTCTTTAAATCCTATTACATTTATTACTACCCAAATGAATGGTGTACTTGCTTTTATGTGTCTTATCTAATATTTTCTCTCTAATTTTTATATTTCTAGGCACAAACAGCCTATCTCTACATCTTACTATATCATCCTTAGATAGATTGAACTCCTGTATGCTACTCTGGATTATCTGAACTCTAACCTTACTTACATGGTCATTTGTCAGCTGGGCCTTTCTTATTTGATCCTCTAGGTCATTTTCTATTTAGGTTTCACTCATTAATAATTTCTCCAAATACACCTCACAGGAGAGACCCATATCTCTGAATCTCTTAATCAATTCCTGCTCTCAGATAATTATACAGGCCATGTGTATGGATTTTCTACTTAGGGCATTAGCTACCACATTAACCTTACCGAGATAGTATTTCAATGTGAAATCATAGTCTTTCAAAAATTCTAACCATCTCCGTTGTCTCATATTCAACTCTTTCTGTTCAAATAAATATTTAAAGCTCTTGTGGTCATTGTAAATTTCTATAGTTGCCCCGTATAAGTAGTGTCTCTATATTTTCAAAGTAAACACCATTGCAGCTAACTCTAGGTCATGTGTGGGGTAATTTTCCTCATAAGATTTCAATTGTTAGAAGCATAAGCTACCACTCGGCCTTTTTGCATAAGCACACACCTTAACTCTTTCTTTGAGGCATCACTGTAGACTACAAAAATCTATCTAGGGTTAGGGAGTACTAAAACTGGGGCAATGGTTAATTTATGCTTTAATTCCTGAAAACTACTCTCACATTTCTCATTCCACACAAATCACACATTCTTTCTAGTAAGCTGGGTCAGTGGCATCACTATCTGAGAAAAACCCTAAATGAACCTCCTATAGTATCCTGCTAAACATAGGAAGCTCTTGATCTCTGTCATTGTCCTAGGTCTCTCCCACTGCAATACTGCCTCTACCTTATGGGGATCTATTGCAACCTCTACCTAGGAGATCACATGACCTAGAAACTAAACTTCAGTAAGCCAGAACTCGCATTTACTAAATTTAGCGTACAACTGTCTCTCTCTTAAGGTTTTCAAGGCTAATCTCAGGTGCTATTCATGTTCCTCTCTACTTTTTGAGTAGATGAGGATGTCATCTATAAAGACAACTACAAATCTATCTAAATATAGCCTGAAGACTCTATTCATGTAATCTATGAATACTACAGGTGCATCATTAACCTGAAAGGGCATAACTAAAAACTCATAATGCCCGTATCTAGTCCTAAATGCCGTTTTGGGAACATCCCCAACCTTTATTCTAAGCTGATGGTATCCCAACCTAAGGTCTATCTTAGAAAATACTAACACTCCTACTAACTGATCTAAGAGGTCATCTATGCGAGGGAGAGGGTACTTATTCTTAATAGTTATCTTATTGACTTTCTGGTAATCTATACATAGCCTAAGGCTCCTGTCTTTCTTCTTTACAAATAAAACTAAAGCTCCCTACAGTGAGACACTAGGTCTGATAAAACCCTTCTCTAAAAGCTCTTCTATCTATTTCTTAAGCTCAACTAACTTAGTGGGAGCCATCCTATACAGGGCCTTAGACACTGGATCTGCCCCAGGTATAATGTCTATAAGAAATTCTACCTCTCTCTCTAGGGGTAGTCTGCTAATCTCTCTAGGAAATACCTCTGGGAATTCCCTCACTATGAGAATCTTATCTATACCCTCTTCTGCCTCAGCCTGAACTAAAAAGAAAACTAGGTACCCCTGACAACCATGCCCTAGAGATTTCTCAACCTAGGAGGTGGTCAAGAGAGATAACTCAGTCTTCATACTAGGCACAATCCCACACTCAGGCAAAGTAATACATCTGTGGCTATAATCTAGTGTGGCATTATTTACAGACATCCAATTCATACCAATAATCATATCAATATTAATAAAGGGCGTACAAATCAAATCAAGGGTGGTAAGGCAGTGATTAAATTGGATCACACAATTCAAATAAGCATGGGAGGTAACAACTCAGTTTCCTATGGGGGTGGAAACATGCAAATCATATGGTAATGTATACATACTCAGACCCAACCTCCTAGCATAGTCATATGATATAAAAGAATGGCTAACACCTAAATCAAATAATGCAGTTATAAAAAAATCATTTATTCTAATAGTACCTTGAATTAGACTCAAGGACCAACTAGCCTCCTGCTGTGACAGGACAAAAACTCTACCCTAGGTTTGAGGTCTGGGAGGAGGAGCCATCTCTCGCTGTTGTGTAACCTGTGGAGCAGCCTGTGTGCAATCCCTGGCCATGTGTCCTGGTCTACCACCCTGAAACATACATTCTGCCCCATATAACACGGTCTGGTGTCGTAGTTCTTACCACATTAGGGACATGTGATTGGTGTGAAACTACCTCTACTGGACTGCATCTTCCATCTCTTTTCCTTTCGGTCCCACTGGCCTCTACCACCTTTCTGGCTAGTAACTATATTCTGTTATCCCTTTCTAGGTCTCTTGGGCTTAGGAAGGGGTGGCCTAGCACTGGAGGTAGGCTGCATCGTCCTGAGATTTGTCTCCGTAACTTTGCATATCTCAACTAAGGTGTTAAAATGCCTGATTCTCTGTGACACTACCCTGTCTCTGATCTTAAAGAGCAAGCCTTTCTCTAATCTTTTTGCTCTCCACCTCTCATCATCATGCCTCTATAAGTAGGAGGAGTATTGGGAGAGCTCTACAAATTTAGCCACGTATTGGTCCATGGACATCCCTTCTGTCTATTTTAGAAGTATAAATTCTGATTCTTTCTCATCTCTGACTAAGCTGGGAAAATATTTCTCATGGAATACCTGGAGGAACGCCTCCTATGTAATCAAAAGGTTCCTCGTCCTCATAATAGGTTCAGTGCCCTTTCACCAATAGTCTGCTTCTTTCTGTAATTAGAAGACAACCATCTTAGCTTTTTGCTCAGACATACACTCCTTCACCTTAAAAATCTTTCCTAACTGCATAATCCAGGCCTCGGCTTTTTCTAAATTCATCTCACCATCAAAGGTGGGAAGCCTAAACTTTCTGAATTAAGTAATAATCTTTCTGGTCAAGGTCTGCTACTGAGCTGGAGGCATTTAAGTTGGTGGAATATGGGCAACCATCTATACATGTGGCTGTGAATCTGAGTGAGTCACCCCTGAGTGTTCGGAATGATCTGAGTGGAGAGGTGGCTGTGGAGGAGTAGGTGTAAGGCCCTGATTGTCCCTCTCAGCAAGCCATTTCTGTAACTGCATAATAACGGTTTGCTGCTGATCCAAGCGAGCCATGATAGACTGTAGGGCTCCAGCAACCAAATCACTAGGCCCGACTCTATCATCAGCATGAGCCTCTCTAGAGCCTCTCTAGAGGGCCAACCTCTCCTAGTGTGCACCATCTTGCTAAAACATCATAACAAACTTTAACATAAAAAAAGGAAACACTTCCACCATTAACACACTCAATTCATCCATAAATAGGCCCATATGCGTCAAGGCAACTTATAAACACAAGCTACAACCCACATCAAGAGCCTGAACCTTTGCTCTGATACAAAAAATGTAACACCTTATATTTCTAGCTTATTCCATCACAATTCCATGCTTTACATCATACATTCCATGAAGGAGCAAGAAAAAAGGGATTAAAGTAATGCATTTTCTAGCGTTGCATCGCATATAAAAATTCCATTTAGTGTCACGTGGACTATGTGAGTTCATACATTGCATTTTCATATTTAATTACATGAATATAACTCATTTACATCATCTAAAGTGGCTTACATCTCATGGAAACCAAAGGGAAGCATAAAATACACACATATATATATATATATATTTTTTCAGCCAGATTTTCTTCATTTCTGTCACAAACTTTGAAAAATCATAACTAATTCTAGAAATATTGAAATCAAGAATTCTTGGCCATTCTAGAAAGCTATACATGTCGACTTTATGCTAAAAATATGTCTAGACCATAACATCCAATACAAAAGACGTTTGACATTCGAAATGGTCCAGAAGTTAGGCTGTCCACTAGTATTGTCACAGAATTCTGCAGCAAATTTCAAAAATGTTCAATTAATTCTAAAAAAATCCAATCCATGCAAATGGTACCAATATGAAAATTTGTGGATGTTAGCTAGAGGGAAAAAGAATAACTCTAAACCAACTCAAGCATGCCCAGACCTTGAAATCCAATCAAATATTACCTGAGGTCAATTGGATCACCTAGTACTAGATAGATTCTTTGAAAATTCATATCTCTCTTTCTAGACCTTCAAATGAAGTGCTTCTAGTTGGCACAAGTCATTGGGAATGTCTGATTTCTCCATATAAAAGTTTATGGCAATTGGACATCATTTGAGCCATATGTGATAGATTTTATTTTTAAACCTGAGTGAACAGTAACATGACCAAAATTAGAATTTTTGCCCACTTTAAAAATTCAATAAATATTCTCTAGACCTCTAAAAATTTAGTTATTTAGCTTCCCAAAAATCTCTTAATAAACTCTAATTGCTTGCCAAATCTTAGATCAAGAAGAGCTCATTTGGATAAAAAGTTATATAGGGTTCTATTATGGTCAATTTTAGCTCCATATAGGATACCAAAATATCCAAATAGCTTTCCTTGGAGTTTGGCACCTCTTGGGCAAGTCTAAAAGCATAATTATGACTTGTATGAGCCACCCAAGTGATCCCAAACCTCATGCATCTCAATTTAGCCATCTCACTTGCATTTATACATAATTCTATAATACCATCCAAGGAGCTAAATTGCCACAACATACTCAAATCACATTCTAATGGTCTCATAACATATTCTCCCATTTATACATGACATATTATCATGATTACATATGTTCATAAAATCATAATACATATACAACTATTAATTACATCATTTGCCATTTGTATGGCCTTAAAGTAGCAAAATCATGCTCTTGAATGTCATACTCATCTTTAAAGTGGTTGGCTTCCATTACCTTACCCACTTAGTCCACCTAGCATATTAGATCATTGGAGAGGAGGGGATGAGATTCAAAGAATCTCAATAGCTCATCTCCCGTTCAATCATGCATAAAAGATGCAAAACAAGTCTTACAAATGCATGCATGGCATATAGACATGTGCAATCATTCAAAAAGCATTCTTGGCATTTGAAAAAGTTATACATAGCATACATAGGCTTGCCAAGTAAGTGGATTAGCCTCACCCATTTACTTGTAGATTTTGGACTTGCCTCACCCATTCTTTAAAAGGTTCTTAGACTCTACCATGCTCTTGGGAGTCAACCTCACTTTTAGGAGACTCTTTACTTTGTCTCAACCAATCTTAAGGGTTTTTAGTTCATTCTCACCATGGCTAAGGTTTTTTGGCCTCACCACACTCAAGCAAACCAAAGCAAGCATTATAACATCATATGAAAGCATATTGTAACGTCATGGCACCATGGAATCAAAGTCATGTTAAAACACGTTTTATGGCTTAAAAATACACATATACACATTCAAAGACAAGTAAAGCAAACAACCATGCATGAGAGAAGGAGGTGTGAGCTACTTTGAATACAATCACACACTTTTTCTCTTGAATCAAAGCTCCCTCCTTCGGCCACACACACACACAAGTGTGGGGATGATTTCCCTTGGCCTAAACATAATTTATGGAAGCCAATTAGGTTCATGGAATTAATTCTAAGACCATACAACTTGCTTAGACACTAACTTGATCTATAAACCTCTTTATGGTTCCATAAATGCACCTAATGAAGCAACACCCCTCAAATAAGTTCTAGGCTCCATTCTTTCTTTTCAAATATGATTCTTGACTCTTTTTAAGCCTCTTGGAGTTATCACACAATCAAAGCTAAGAGCTTAACTACATGTTGCTTCTTTAGGTCATATTATGAAACATAAAGTACCAACTCATTCTATAAGCTTCCTAAATTTTTTTCAAGGCTTCCTCTCATATTCATTCATCATATATGACTCCAAAATGGGTTTAGAAAAATTTAAAACTCTCCCTAGCTACAAGAACCTTTCTTGGCCGAACCTATGCTAGGTTTTAAGCTCCATAGACTTTGCTTTGTTTTCTCAAGGGAGGAAACACATGGGGAGACTTCTAGGGATCTTAGGAACTCATTCAAACACTTATTTAGGCATAGGAATTAAGAGATCATATCAGATTTTAGAAGGAACACTTGAAACCCTAGAATTTGTATCTTGAAATTTCATGATTTTTTTGTTAATTCTCTTTACATATTCTTAATCTCCACACCCATTTTTCTAAGAATAACCCTTGGTTCTGCTTGAAAACAAATTCCTCCTAAGGTTTCTTATGTGAGGCAAAATGGAGAAGGGAGAGGAATAAAAGGTAGCAACTATGGGAGAAGAAATTACCTTATTTTCTTACTTTTTCTCACTTGAACCTTGTGTTTTTTGAGCTCCTCTCTTCAAATCCAAAATTTTCCCTTAATATGTCCTTTAAAACAAATTTGTAAACTTCATTTTAATCAAAAGAAACAAAGGACAATGGAGAAGAGGAGGTTTGGATGGAAGAAAGTATAAAAGACTACTAAGAAACTATACCTTAAGTCTTTGATTTCTACTTCTTCTTCTCTCCCTTTGGTGCTCCTATACCCAAGCTTTCTTCGATGAATTTGGGCAGAAAGAATTATGTCTAAATGAGTGAGGGAGTGTGGCACCACCTATTTATAGGTGGGAGGAATATGCACTTTTCAAAAATTCCTATTTTACTCTTCGTTCTTGGCATTTTTATTTCTCCTTCGTTTTAACTCCTTTTTGAGAACTGTCTTTTCCATTATTAAATTTAGGTTCCCAATTTAGTAAAATGCCTTTGGAATCACTCAAATTGGAGCTAAAACCTTCCCAAATGGATCCGTTAAAGTTTAGATACACTGACATTGGAAAACGTCCACTGGAGGGGATTTAACTTTCCCATGGCTTCCCATGGTTTTTAGGGCCTTTGAGAACTCTAGAGAACTCAAAATTTTCATTTAAAATACCCTCCTATGTGAATTCTAAAAATTGCTCAAAATTAAAAAAATGTTATTACGTTTCGTAAGATTTTTGTCAAAATTTGTTTCTTCATTCTAGCTCTATTTTTCTTTTCGTCTGAGCCTAAAATTCTCATTTTTAGGAGTCTAGAATGTTACTCAAATTTTTTAGGACCTTAACTAATTCATTTTAGGGGACTTGCTTTGAAAATTCATCTGTTTCTATCATTTAAGGAAAACTGGATGTTACATATGATGGTTGTATGTAAAAGCCTGACATGATAGTTGGTTGTGTGATCTCTAAAGTTTTAAGTAGCATGGTGACTTATATGTGGTATAAGAAACCTAGGTAGTCATATTTTTATCTAGAAATTTCTTGGGAGTTTAAGAAGTTCTAATGGTCTTCAAGTATGATTTGAAACTTGCTAGAAATATTAGGGTGGGTAGTGGAATGGTTTAAGGCCATCATTTGCTCATATATACTCTTTAGTGTCAAATTTAGAACCCTAATAGAGAAAGTATGGAAAGGGATGCATTTGAAGGATCAAATGGTGGAGTCTAAGTGTAAAACTTGGTAAATAGTTAGAGGATATTTAGAGGTTTAATTCAAGCTTAAGATGGTAATTTTTAGAGTTATCTAGGATATTTTCTAAATTTTTAAAATTCATGATAGCAAAAGGTAAATCTACAGAATTATCACCTAGACCAATTCCATTGTCATATAATTTTTTAGGAAGAAAAGATACATGATTGGGCTAAAATTTTTTCAATATAAAGTAGGCATATGGAGCTTTAATTAGAGCCAAAGTTTGCTAAATTTAGAGATCACTAGCTCAAGTTATAAACTTTTGTATTTTGGTGTCTAAACATGCCCTTTTGAGAAAAAAATTAAAGCAAAAATCTCAAATTTAAAGGCCAAAACATGCTTTTTTGAGGAAAATAAGTGACTGGACCACCTTTACCGGTTTGCCATTGCATAGATCTCGAAAAAATACTTAGATTAAAAAACAAATCACCTTAAATAGACTACCATGCTCAAAGTTATGACTTTTAGAAGTTTGGAAGCTAAAATAAGAATTTAGGAATTGAGGGCGTGGCTTGGTGGGTCATCGCCGTGGCTCAAATGGTTACTAAAACCTCTAAATATATTATAATATAATTACATTATGACTTGAATGTTCCTCACCGCAATATAGTTAGATTCTGTAACTCTGGAACAAAAATATTAAACTTGCATCGCGACTTAAAATACCCACACCGTGGTGCAACTCCCTATTGGAACTAACATATGCCAAATCACGATCCTCGCCACAGTGCAACTCCCTACTGGAATTGACATATGCCAAACACAATCCTCACTGCGACTTGATATAACCACGCCATGGTGCAACTTAGTTCTGTAAGTGTTGTGCTAAGTTTTCAATTCGCGCCGCAGCATAACAATCCGTGCCGTAGTGCTCATCAATTCTGTTTGAATTTTGGCCATGAGTTAAGTAGTTTTGGCCACAATTCCAATTACTTTTGATTCTAAACTCTTAAATATTCATCCCAACCATTTGGTACACCCTCTAATGGAGTTCTAGGGCCCTCTTATGGCTAGATTACTTGGTTTTATTGACATTTGGTTTGCTATCTACCTCCCTAAACTAGCATTTATCATTTAGGGACTTAGGGATTAATTGAATTAATTGAACTTTACTTTATACCAAAATTTCAACCCTTATATCGGAAAAGGTATACATTTCCTTACTAACAAATCTTAGACCACCTTGAACAAGTTTCAATAAACCCAACTCTTTAAGACTCTAGAACAACCCCAAATACATTATAAGCTATGGTACATCCCCAATTCACTTATATCATTTCTAGCATCAAGAATCACTTACCTAGTCTCTAATGCATGTATGTGGGGGATTCATTGGTTGGATAATATGGTACTTATGGCAGTGGATAGTTGAATTTTGATTATTGTTTCAAATTTCTAAGTATGGAAAATGAAACTTGGTTTTGATTGAATTACAATTTCTTGTTCAGAATGTGGCTTGCTCTATGCACTACATGAGAAATTGAAGGTGTGGCTTGATTACAATATGGTTCTTATTGCTGAAATTTTACTGCCTATGTTACTTAATGTAGGAAATAGAGAATAAGGATGGATAAAAGTTAGATAACGATCAGGAACAGAGCTAACTCAAGATATATACGAGGAGTGGATAGTTTTCTCCAATGGACATTTAATCAATTAGGGGTTAATGATATGATTCGTTGTCCATGTAAAGTGTGTAGGAACATAGAGTTCAAGCTAAGACATAGAGTAAGGGAGGACCTATTCAAAAAGGGTTTTTGTGAGAGTTACTAAGTGTGGGATTCACATGAAGAACTTCGTCACCATGCCCAAAGTCACCCACAGGAGATTGACGAAGTTATGCAAGAAGAGAATAATAATGAGGAGGATGGCATTATTGAGATGATAAACAATATGTATGGGCATATAAAAAGAGAGGTAGGGAACTATGGCTCAGAATATAATGACCTGCCAAATATGCAAGCTAGGCATTTCTTTAAGTTATTGGAGGATGCTAAAACTAATCTTTATCCAAGCTGTAAAAAGACTTCCAAGTTGTCTTTCATTGTAAGGCTACTTCACTTGAAATGCCTCAACCATTGGAGCAATAAGTCTATGGATGTCTTGCTTAGCTTATTTAAGGATGTACTTCTAGAGGGAGCACTAGTACCAAACTCCTATTATGAAGCAAAGAAGGTTATTTGAGAGCTCAGATTAAACTACACCAAGATAAATGCATGTGAAAATGATTGCATCTTGTATTTGAGGGAGTACGTTGATGCCAAAAGATGTCCTAAGTGAAACCTATCTAGATGGAAGTTAGATAGGCATAGAGGCAAGAAAGTCCCATGCAAAGTGTTACACCATTTTCCCATTACGCCTAGGCTACAAAGGCTATATATGGCTTGCAACACAGCTAAAGAGATGAGGTGGCATACGGATGCACGAAAGGATGATGGTGTGTTAAGACATCCATCTGATTCTATTACATGGAAGACCTTTAATGAGGAACATCCCGACTTCTCTGATGACCCTAGAAATGTTCGCTTTGGCCTAGCAAGTGATGACTTCCAACCCTATGGCAATATAAGTGCTACACATAATATATGGCCAGTGGTTTTGGTTCCCTATAATTTATCACCTTGGCATTGCATGAAACAACTATACTTTATGATGACACTCCTAATTCCAGGTCCTAGGTGTCCAACTGATGAAATAGATGTAATCTACAGCCAATGATTGAAGAGCTACAACATTTGTAGGAGGAAGGGGTGGAGACATATGATGCCCATTCGCAATCCAATTTTAAGATGCGAGTAGCTATATTATGGTCAATAAATAACTTCTCAACATATGAAAACCTTTCAAGGTGGTCAACTAAAGGGAAGTTAGCCTGCCCTTATTGTCATAAGAACACACATTCAATTTCTTTACATAGCAAGGTGTGCTTCATAGGCCATCGTTGCTTCTTACCTATTACTCATCCTTGGTGGCAAAATAGAAGGGCATTTGATGGGAAGGTTGAAACTACAAGAGCACCTATACCTTTATCTAAAGTTGAAGCACTAAGGCAATTAGAAGCATTAGGCAATGTAAGCATTGGGAAAGGATAAAAGAGAAAGTGTGATCGTCTAACCAATGCTTATAATTAGAGGAAGAAGAGTATTTTTTTTCTAATTACCATATTAGAAAACCCTCCTACTTCGACACAACCTAGATGTCATGCATATAGAATGAAATGTGTCTGAAAACCTCATTTCAACAGTAATGGATGTGGCTGGAAAGACTAATGACACATTGAAGAGTCGGTATGACTTGGTGGATTTGGGAATAAGGCAACAGTTGCATCCAATAGATGATGGAAATAGAGTATTAATGCCTATAGCTTGCTATGCCTTGTCCCCCGCGTGAGAAATTGAAGGTGTGCAACTTCTTGGCAAATTTAAAGGTTCCAGATGCCTTCTCATCAAACATTTCAAGGTGTGTGCATGTCCGTGATAAAAAATTATTTGGATTAAAGTGCTATGACCACCACGTATTGTTGCAAGACATATTTTCAATTGCAATATGTGATCTATTGCCTAAGGAAGTGTTAGAGCCGATAATAGAGTTACGTAAAATTTTCAAGAATTTATAAGTGTCAGAGCCAATAATAAAGTTAGGTAAATTTTTTAAGAATTTATGTTTTAAGTACCTGAAAATTGAAGATCTAGAACAACTTGAAACCCAAATTGCACTCATATTATGCAAATTGGAAATGGTATTTTCACCAGCTTTCTTTGATGTCATGGTTCACTTGCCCATTTATTTGCCAAAAGAGGTGATGCTTGGCGGACCCATGTAATACCAATGGATGTACCCTATTGAGAGGTATTATGTTTTAATATACATTTTATTCAATTTCTCAAATCTTCCAAACTATTTCTCTTTTCAACCATCTGCCTCTTACGTAGGTACTTACGCATGCTTAAATCTTATGTTTGTAACAAGTCTCACCCAGAAGGTTCAATTGCAGAAGGTTATTTAACAGACGAATGCCTTACATTTTGCTCTTGTTATTTAAAGAATATGCCAATCAAATTTAATCGGCCTCCTAGAAATAATGATGGATCCATAGACAACGACAACAAGTCCATCTTTAACCAAATTGGGAGGGTAAGAGGGCGTTATGAGTCAATTATTTTGTCTAAGGTAGAGTTCCATCAAGCTTGCATATATGTGCTACAAAATTCCATAGACATTTTGCCATTCATGGAGTAAGTTATCACTCCTTTGCCAATCTCTATGATAATAATTACCATAAATATTTTCTAACTTCTTACAATAATTACAATGTAGGGAGCACCAATTGGAGATTGAAACTCAAACTTCAACTATTGAGGACTTTACCAAATGGTTTTGTGCACGAGTAGGTTCCTTTGTTGAGTAGAATATTTTGACTCATGATCTTTTGTCCAAATAAATGATAATAGAGTATGGTTAATTTATGCAAGTTTTACAGTTACGCACACAGGGCCAAGCTAATGACGACCTCATCAGTCTAGCACTTGGCCCAGCCAAAACAATGCATCATTTTTCTACTTATTTGGTCAATGGTTTTAGATTCCATACAAGAGATCGTGCCTTAGGGAGGAAAACTGACAATACTAGAGTTCTTGTGAAAGAGGTTGACTCAGATGAAGGGAAAGAGTATTATGGCATCTTAGAGGACATATATGAGCTTTCATATATTGGGAATAAAAAAGTATATCTTTTCAAATATCATTGGTGAGACATGGGTTACCTAGGAAAAGGATACAAGGTTGACAAGTTTGGTATCACAAGTGTGAATGCTCAGCATTCATTAGATACAAATGAGTCATTTGTCTTTGCTAGCCAAGCAGAACAAGTGTTCTACCTAAGAGACATCATTGACACGGAGTGGCTAATTATTATGAAGATAAATCCTCATGACCTCTTTAGCCTTTCAAAGGTGGAAGAAGGTAAAGAAAGTAGTGAGTATGTTGGTCTCCTTCTTGATGAGGCATATCAACAAGACGTATTCCAATTAAATCCAATTTAGAATGATGATATGGGCATTGACCTTTGTCTTCTTACATCAGGATGATGTTGAACCAAAAATACTAAGCCATACAAGTATAAATGCTCAAACAAGTAGGCATAATGCAAGGGGTGTGGTAGATGATTTCATTAATGACAATGATGAGATTGGGTCCACTGATAAAAAAGAAGGAGAAGATTTGCTTGATGATGACAATACAAAAAATACTATGGACACTAAATGTGATCAAGATTAGTGTCAATCTTATTGAACATTTGAAAAATTTATAATTATTATACAAACATCCCCATTGTATGATTGAGTGGTTAAAGTGTTTGAAGTTTAGTATATTTTGTGTCATATATGTTTTATATTATTTACTTACTTTTTTTCTTCTATGTCCTTGTTATATATGTGTTTTATTGTCTACTTTTGTTTGCCATTAATGTTTGTTTCATCCCATCTTGTTACTTATACTATATATGGACAAAAGGTAGCAAATGTCAGGTTCTGCATGAGGTTGGGGAGAACAAGGCATTGGATGGGGTAATGGCCAAGGTCGATATAACCCCACTAAAGAGGTGACATCACCTAAGCATACACAGAGGGATTTGGTGCCAGGAGGTGCACTCTCACCTGAGCATGCATAAGGGGATTTGGAGTCAGAAGATGCACTCTCACCGCTCCTACCACAGAAGGATAGACAAACCATCTATAATGAGTCGCCTCCTACACAACGATCATAGGTGCTAAGTAGTTAAGGTATCATTTCATGCAATTAATGCTTTTTTTGTTACACTTTTGCCATGTATATACACCAATGATTAATTTGTTTAGTTTTTCTCACATACAGCAGCTTCTTGCAGCACAACTAAGAAGGGTAGGGGAAAATATAAGAGTATATCAGTAGACATGAAGATAAAATATGGTTCTAATATCAAAGTTTACATCCTTGAGAACTCAAATAGACCTGTTGGAGATGGGGTCCATGACTTTGCCAACTAATGTGGACATGTGGTGCGGACCACAATCTCTCTCAGGGATGGTGATTGGGCAAAAGTTTACACCAAATACATGACACTTTATTGTTGAAAGTAAAGGTATTACATTACATTTGTGGGTCATTTTTCTCTATGTAGCATTTATAGTGTTCCTTTATTAGTTAATAAGTTTGGTTTCTTATGTTTTATGTAGGACAAATTTCATGTTCACGACGGGTGCCCTGAAGAGAGATTAAATAGAACTTGTGTTGAAACATTGTGTTGACTCTATTGATCTTCGAAGGCTGACCTACATGCAAAGTATGCTAAGTGTGACACAATTGAAGAGAAGGAGGCTGCTTAACTAAGTAACATCAGCCGTGATGATTGGGAGTGGCTGATGCATTATTAGGAAAGTTTAGAGTTCAAGGTAATTTATTTCTAACAAGAACTTGAAGGATTGTTTACTTTGTGTTTACATGATGTTAAGGTTTCATGATCATAATACCATCTAATTGTAGGCTACGAGTAGCAGGAATAAAGCAAACACGGTAAGGCAAGTGACAAAGCATACATGCAGTACTCGTTCATTTATAGAGGTTGAGGAGTCTACAGTAAGTATTTGTGTCGTACTTGAAAGGTTTCTAAACATTTCTTTTTATGTCATTCCCTCTATGGTAGCATGGATTATCATCCAATAAATATTGTAGAGAGATCACATTACCGGAGAAGTGGCACCCCCTGACCGAGTTTGGGAACTTCAACACACCTGTAAGAATAAGGATGGAGAAGTGGAATGGGTAGATCCCAAGTCACAAGAAAGCTATGTAAGTTGCTATAGATAATTAAGCTTCAATTATTTATTCCATTGCCTCATTATCTATGGTGTTTATCTATTACTGTATCACTAGGGGCGCATTCAAGAACTAGTTCACCAGTAAGAAGCAGAAGATAATGAGAATCAATTAACGAGAGATCAAATTTTGGCCACCATGTTAGGAGAGAGGTCGAGGTATGTTAAAGGGAAAGGATATGGAAAGAAACCGACAAAAAAGAGAATTATGGACTCAACAGAAGTGGATTTGAGGGTTTCAACAAGGATGGAACAAATGCAAGCTGAAATGGAGAGAAAATTACAAGAAGAGCAGGAAAGGTTACAAGAGGAAATGCAAGCTGAGATGGAAAACTATGTTTTTTTGTTGATGGCCATTTTGATGTATCAATTTATGCCATCATTTAACATTCTAATAGATATTTCAATATAGGTTCTGACACGTAGGACATTATGAAAACACTTATAATTATAATACTAATTATGATATGCAATATTAAGAAATTAATGCCTTTTGAACATGTCAATTAGCATATATATATATATATATTACTTTTTGTTTCTTATTTTTGTTTTAATTTTCTTCAATGTTAATTTAGTTTCAATGTACATTATTCATTTTAATATATATATGAACCCCTTTACCTTTAGCGACAATAAATTTTGACACTAAAAGGCCTATTTTTAGTATAAAAAACAAAATAATTACCAATAAAACTTTATTGCAACACCAAATGTTGCTGTTAAAACTTAATTGCTATAAAAAATGCCATCACTTTTGCTTTTTGGTAACTATAATTTCTTATTATTAAATACCTTTAGTGACGAGTATAATATCATCCCTAAGTACCTTTAGTGACAACAAAATGTCACCACTAAAAATCTTTAATGGTGACCATGATTATGTTATTAATTCATTTTAGTGGCAACCCTGACTATGTTGCTAATTCATTTTCACCCGCAACAAATGTTGTTGCTAAAGGTTTCCTTATAGTGACAACTGGCATTAATTTTTACCCACAGTAATATGTCGTTGTCAAATATATATAGCAGCGATTTTAGTAGTGTCACTAATTATTTTTACCTACAACAAACTATTGTCACTAAATGTGTACTTATAGTGACAACCTATGTCGCTGCTAATACCTTTTCATTTAGTGGCAATACTTGTTTGACTTAAATTGTAATAAGTTTTAGTGGTGACTATAGTCGCTGCTATATATTTGTAGTATTGACTTTTAGTGGCGACACTTTGTCGTGCCTAAAAAGTATTAGCGTTACTGGAGTAGAGTGGCAGAAAAAATGTCGCCACTAAAACTTATTAGTGGTGACATTTTGGCTTTTAGTGGCAACTAAAAGTCAAATTTTTTGTAGTGTTTACCAAACTTATTTATTAATGAATGATGCAATATATACTAGTTATATTATTCAAGAACTTTTTTTTTATTTGCTAAAAGGACATAATAATTATCTCGTCAATGCAGTTAATTCTTATTTGATTTTCCCTATCTCAATTACAAGACTCTATTAGTTTTATATTTAATATGCATAACTTAGTATCTAAGTTATAATTATAATGATACCAACATTGAAAATTATGTTCTTCCTTCAAATTGTATTAATAATTGATTCCTAAAATCTCATTCATGAAGAAAAGGTAAAGTGTAAGGAAGGAAAATTAGAAAGGAATTGGATAGAATTTAAAATGTTATAATAATATAATAAAAAAAGTTGCTTGGGTCAAGCTTAAGCTTGGGTTAGGCTTGAACAAAAACTCAAGTCCAACCTATTTTATATCTAGACTTTTTTTTCTTCTTTTAAACAAGCCTATATTTTTTAAACTATTTTATTTTTAGGCCAAGCAAGATTTTTGGGCAATGATCAAGTCTAGTTGCAAGAAAGGAACAAAACCACATGCGGTAGTCACAGGTAACATGATCAGTCCTAATCCTAACTTAAAATGTACCTACAGTATGGACATTAAATATTAGTTTAGAAGGATTTGCTAGGAGGATGAATGAAGGCACTACTACTGGGGACCAAGATGATCATAACAAATCAAAAGAGGAGGATGACCAAATTGAATAGAGCATTAAGAAGTTTAAATTAGATGAGAAGATGGATAATGCTCTTGATGAAAGGATGTTTGAGGTTGCACCATGCATGCATGATACAACTTTTGAGCCCTTTATGAAATTGAATATAAACATATCTACTGCTTTGGCTTCAAAAAGACCATGTTTGTCATATAAGGACTAGTTACTAAGGCATATTGGTGTTGATAATATTGAATTTATGGAATCCGATGATGATGAAGGGATGAGATTTTAAGAGGATGACAATTTAGAACTCTCAAAGTAGATTAAAGAACTTGTGAAGGTGCACTCGATGATCCCATTGATAGATGAGGAATGGAGAGATTATTGTCATCCTTGGAAGAAGGCTATAGTTCTGACCCTTCTAGGGAAGAGTTTAACTATCAAATGTCGAATGCCAGACTCTTGAAACTCTAGAATATTTCAAATTTTGAATTGATCAATCTAAAAAATAATTATTTTCTAGCTAGATTCTTTAATCATAAGGATTACCAATTTGTTCTAAACTATGGCCCTTGAGTTATCTTAAAGCATTATTTGGTTGTCTAAAGATGGTCTCTAGATTTTGATCTGAATATTAATAGTATTGGCAAAATTGCTATCTGTGTTAGAATTTTGAATTTTCCTATCCAGTTTTACAATAGAACACTTTCTATGGAGACTAGGAAATAGAATTAGGAAGACACTCAAGATTAATGCAAATATGTTATCTACAAGACAAAGGGAGGGGTTGAAGATTGAGAAAGACTGGTTTGCTTGTATTAATGTGGCAATCATTTTAAGGAAGAAGTTAATCTTAAATTTTATCGTTAGAAATTCCATGTCCACTATGGAATATGAAGGTTTAAGCCCTATTTGTATTGGGAGTGGCCATTATGATCACAAAAAGGAAGCTTGTCTAGCTTAGCATAGTCTTTTGAAGGTGATGGATAGTTGAAGGTCAAAATCGACAATAGCCAACCCTGAGCTTAGCTCCACTGAACCAAAGTGTTCCTGCCAATGAGATTTACAACCTTTGGATGATGGTTAGGAGAAACACAAAATCAAGGAATCTAAGGAGGAAGTTTGTTGACTTAGCAAACCATAATCAATCTCAATCAAATCTACATGGATTGCAAAATAATAAGTCTCCTATCCCATCGAGATATGCAACACTAGCAATATTGGAGAGTGAGGCAATGCTAGTAAAAAATTATGTCTGCCCCAAGTCATTCATCATTGCCGAATGCTAGTAATCAAACTACCTAAAAAATTGTGTATAATTATTGTACAGCATAATTTATATAATGTCCAAAAATATCAAATCAATTAATTTAAATTTACACATCTTTTGGGCACACAATGTAGTTTTATTAAACAAAGTTATCAAAGTTTGGTTTGCCAATCACCACTCCTCTTCTTTGTCTAACGAATGTTACATTGTTTTTTTTTTAAACCAAAGATAGAAATTTTGTTTGAAACCTCCACAAAACAACATTTAAATAGGACTCATTCCTAAAATATAGAAAATTAGCACCTAAGATTGATTGGTTAACTAAACTAATAAATTCAAAAGCTAAAAGAGAATTATAGCAACAAACTAAAGCCTAATTCTAATATATTAATAACTCTTAAGGAGCAATACAAAGACCTTTATGGAGAAAAGGCAATTTAAATCTTAGCCCAAACCTACTTAAACAACAACTAACTACCATATAATAATTTCAAGAATTTAGAAATTTAACTTTTCCATCCATTATTTTTTTCTTCTCTTTTTCACTAACCATATTCATACTAGAGTGATTAAGTGGTAGATAAAATGAATAAACTTTGGGTTCCACCAAATAGGGAAAAGGTGAAATTCTAAATTGTACTTAAAAATCTCTCCAAATCAAACCACTTTCCTCTCCTCTATTACAGCTCCTAAGATTACATAACCTAAGGATTAAAGCTCTTAAACATCAATTTGAAGCCTATCCCACAAAATCAACACCATCAAACAAGAATATGGCCATATCAAAGTTAGACAAGTAGTAATTTGAAAGCCAAGGACAAATGAATGGAAGATGAATTCACAAAAAGGCTTCAATGGATAAGAAAAGAGAAAACTTGCAATTGGAACTCAAAAATCGTAAAGAAAATGGTGAACAATGATAGCAATGGGTAGATTTGGAATGAAAGAAAATAGATCATGGCTATTTGATGATGAGAGGAAAATGATGATGTAATGGCTCAATGATAATGAGAAGAGTTGGAAAAATTGATGAGTGAAGGCAAGAGAAAGGATGATTGCATATAGACTTGACCACTAGCTAAACTCATTACAAATGGATTGGGCATGTAAAAAAATAGTGTTAAGACTATGTTTGGGCTCAGCTCAAAAAAAATTCAAGTGGACCAAACTCTGATTGCTTCTCCCTTTGATTTTTTTTTTCTTTTAAATCCTTTGATAGTTACCTACTCCTTTTCCTAGAAAAAAATTAGAAAAGGGCATCCTCTAAAAATTCAAAAATGAAGAGATTAAGTCAATTTGCAAAGCAACATTTGATATGAATCCCACTTTTACATTTAACAAGCCCATTCATCAATGAATCATACAATATATACTAACAATATTATTCAAAAACATAATATATATATATTTTTGCCAAAAGAATATAATAATTATCTATTATTTATAGATGCAGTTGATTCTTATTTGATTTTCTTCACTTTAATTATGAGACTTTATTATTTTCATATTTGATATACATAACTTAGATATCAATACCAACACTAAAAAATGTGTTCTTTCTTTAAATTGTATTAAAAATTGATTTTCAAATTCCATCCATGAAGAAAGGGTAAAGTGAAAGGAAGGAAAATTAGGAAGGATTTGGCTAGAATTTAAAAATATTACAACAATATAATAATAAAAAAAATTGCTCAAGATGAGTTTAGGCTTAGGTTAGACTTGTAAAAAAAAACCTCAAGCCCAACTTATTTTATATTTAGGCTTTTTTAAAAAAAAAAACTCATCCTTTTGAGCTTTTTTTTTTTTTACCTAGGTGGGCTTTTCAATGTAACACCCCATAATTAATTAAGGTATTAATCATGGATTAGACTAATTAGGAATAATTGAAATGGGATAATTGGATAAATTAAGTGAATGGAGATTTTAGAGAGATAAATTATTAAAATGGATTTGAGATTTAATTAGGATAAAAATTCTATCTAGGCTTAAATTAATAGATTATGAGAAGAGGCTAATGGAGGCCCAATGGGTTAGGTGCAGACCCAACCCAATTTAGTGTGATGGAGGCCCAAAATTCACCTTGTATAGACTCCTTTAAGTGGCCCAATGACCCTTGTGCAGATCCAAAACCTTTGGGCTCTTAAAATTTAGTCTGGCCTAATTAAACTTCAGCAACCCATTGTATATAAAACTGGCCCAGTAAAATTCTACAGCCCAACACTCTAAAAACTGGCCCAACAAGCAAAAACCTGAAGCCCATTAAGAGATGGATCTTGGAGCAACTCATGACCCACATTGGACCCAACTTAAACCCAACTAAAACCCTAATACACCAGCCTCTTCCTCAGACTTGCAAAAACACAAAACACAAAGAGAAATTCCGAGCTTGGAGAGAAGGCTAGGGTTTGGGGCAAGAATTCTGTATTTTCTCATATTTAGAGCAAGATTTAGCCAAGGTAATAGTTATACAACTTAATCCCCTCATCTTTCTCTTTAATTTGGACTGATTAGTTTTTCATTTGGAGCATTTTCATCCTACACAAAATCTGAAATGTGGGTGTTTGGGGATTTTATTGGTGAAATTCGTTGGTTGAGATTAAGGCTGATATTAGGTGAGTTTAAACCCTCCATTTTGATGCTTTATTTGTTAATTTGAGACCCCCATAGCTAATATATAAAATGGGTATTAATTCTGTACGAATTTTCTTAGAATTTTGGGTGGAATATTGAGTTTTCTGGTGAAGGACAATCTAATCCGAATTTGGGATTTATGGTGGCTGTTGCAATTTGTCTACAAGTGAGGTAACCGGGTTATATCAATTCCATGTATATATTTGATTTAATTTCATATGTTGCTGTATATGAATGATTTGAAATGTTGAATGAATTGATTAGCTATCTGTTGAATTGTGATTGGATCTTGTGAGTCCATGGTGGAGCTGTGGTGCGACTGCCACCCGTGCATGTGCTTCGATCGAGCACCGGGTTATGATCAAACCCAGATGCACTGAGCCCCGATTGTGCTCAATAGGGAGTAGGTGCCGTGGACGGGCCTCTCCCGGTGTTAATGGCCTTTAACATGTGATAATATGATTGCTAGTATGGGATAGTGATCATGATAGCCTAATTGTTTTATTTGCTGATATGATGGATATGATTCTGATATTGATTTTGATTCATGCTTATATGCTAATTAGATTGGATATATGATGGAATTGCCTTGGTTACTGAGATTTATATCTCACCCCATTTTATGGGATTAATATTTCAGGTGAAGGTTCCTCGGGTAAAGATAAGGATAAGCAAGTGGATGAACATCCATGAGCTGAGGCCGTGTGTGGGGAGCTACACTTGGTCTAAGTAGAATAGGGTAGATGCAATTTTGTTATTAGTTTACATAACATCATCATGTAATCATGTTGCCAAGTGTAGGCGTTCATATTTTATTTGATTGAAATGTAACCGTTAAGGATTTAAATCTCATTGTAGTTGAATACTAATGTATGAACTTATAGCATTATATATGTATTTTTGTTGAGATTGTGATATGGATTATCATATGGGAATTATAGTCATATGATGTCTTGGATGTGGACATAAACTATTGTTGAATGGAATCTCTATGGAATGTGCATGGGATGTAAATTACTGCTAATGCATGTGTTCTTGCTGTCATATATTCATGAATTTGCTAATATGAGCTAGTTGGGCAAGTAGGAAGTAGTGTTTAAGTTTCGCAATGGTAATGGATGGATTGATGGGTAAATAGGGTAGATAAATACCATTAGGATCACATAAAACAAGGGTAGGTAGACCTGGAGTGTTTCTAGGATGAGATTTGGAGTGTAGGAGGCAAAATTTGGGTAATATAGTTACAGGAGGGATTCTCGCCGTGGCCAAGAGGGCTTCGCCACGGCCAAATGAGAGACAGAGTCAAAAGGCGCCGTGGCACAACGAACCTCGCCACAGTGCAAAGTGAAAAAAATCGCCCAGAAAGGTAACAGAACCAAAACTCGCCGCGGCGCATTGTGTCCTGCCGCGACGCGAGTCGAGGAAATAAAATAAAGGTTGGACAGAAGCAAAACTCGCTGCGGCATGGATATATTGCACCAAGGCGAGAATCCTGGGAGTTGAGAGCAGTGGTTCTAGGAGGCGTTACGCCGAGGTGCCACATAGGTTGGCCGCCACGAAGGTCAAACTCGCCGCGGCGAGATTTGTTAAATTTGTCCAGTGATTCCAGAGAGTAACTTGGCCGCGACGGGGAAGGTTTAGGCCGCGGCATAAGTCCCCAACCTGCTCTTTTGAACCTAGAAACCCCAATTTCTCCAACGGTAATGGTATGAGATGATATAGGAGTACTGTGGGAGGTTATTGGGTATTGAAACTGACAGACGGTTGAATCATAAGCCTCTTATGGTAGTAAGATTTCTTTTATGAGAATTTTATTTTTGTTGAGGTGGTATGGTGATGACTCTAACATCAAGGTTCAAATTTTCCCCATATTTTCATAATGTGATAAATTGTAACCACTCAACCTTGATAATTAATTATTAATCGTATACTTAACCATAATTATAATGATTAGAAGGTAGGGTTGTCACATTCAACCTATAATCAAATCTAATTGCAAGCAACAAACAAAATCACGTGTGGTGGACAAAAAATAAAAACAATAATAGAACCTTCATCTAAAAATGGAGGCCTAAAAAAATCCCCACCCCTCTTAACTCACTCTCTCTCTCCCCTTCTCTCTTTCTCGTAGAGGGAAGCAACTAGGTTTAAGGAATAAGAATAGAAATAAGATGAAAACAATGTTGCACTATGGATCAAATAATATGGAAATTCAAAAAAATTGGCTTAATATTATTAGACAATGGATAAATTAAGTGGTGTAATAATCATGTAAAAGAATTTCTCAATTATACTATGTTTTTCTTCTCTTATTAGAAAAAAAATCACACAAGAAGAATGCATTAACTAACGAATTCAATGGCTCAGCTTAATTAATTATACCAAGCTCATAAAGAAGAAAGCAAGCTTATTAATAGGTGGATGGATTCTCTGCTATTCATTATATGGATGGTATAGATAAGATCTAGATGATCCAATTTTTTTTTAATTTTGATATATTTTTAAGGCAACAAAATGTAGAATGAAGATAGTCATTTTCCAATTGTGAACTTAAAAAAAAATAATGATTGATATTTGAAAAAAAATAAAAAAAAATAGAAATCTAAATCATCCAAATTTGGGCAGGATCCTTTCTCTATTAATAGTTGCATAAGAAGAAAGTCGTTTTTAAAAATAATAATAATAATAAATTCCATCAATCTTTTCTTAATATTTGTAACATTTATAGTTAAGCTGTAATTTTTAAATTTACATATATGCCAATTGACACCTCTATTATTCACCTTAGAAACAAATAAGGATTTATCAACATCGTTTTGTATCTTTAAATAAAATACATAAATTCATTTCACCAGACAAAGAGTTGTGGCATTATTGAACTGGAAATATTACGATCTCTAGTTATTATGCAATAATAACTGAAATGATATAATATTTTATTATGTATTTTATATTTAATTACTCAAAATATTAACTTATTTAATAATTAATAGATCTTAATAAGATTAATTTAATTTTTGTGTAATTAACGAATATAATTATAGTAATAAATCTAATAAAATGGATAAAATATTATTTTATATTTGATAATATAGTAATTGTTACATGATAAACATTTATGATGTTCCTTGGTCCATATGTATCATTATTGCCAAATAAAACTCCCTGCATTTATAACAGTTGTAAAATTGTGAAATTGTTCCTTAGTCCATATTCTCCCTGCACTTACAACAGTTGTAAAATTCTCAAATCTAATGCTAAAGCACAGCATTTATAATTTTCTTGAGCTATGCTCAATAAAAACTCTAATAATTTAGATTAAAATTCATCACTATGCTCAATAATGCAATAAGACGACTTCTCTTTACATATTAGATCCATCATATTCTCCAAACAGCATAAGGGTCGCAGGCTTCAAAATAAGAAGAAACAAAAAAATCTACTTAAAAGGAAATGTAGACTTCAACGTAAAGATACATAATCTTTCAAATCTACCACTGAGAAAAATGGAAGTTCAAAAAACTTTTAAATTTGTCATAAATGACAAATTAAAAGGCTAGGTAAAAAGGAAAAAAAAAGGATTTGCAAAGAAAACAAAAAGATTGATAAATATTCATCATATCTACCATAATGTGTGTGTATATATATATATATATATATGAGAATATTTACTTATAAAATATCAAGAAAAAGAATAGAAGAGGAAAAAATAAAAAAGCAAGGAAAAGAGAAGTGGAGAGAAAGAAAAAAGAACATTAGGACAAAAACATCACAAGGGATCTAAATTATGCTGGAAGCAAATTCGAGTTTGGATTCTCCCATATTTAAAAATGTTTTATGGGGAGGAGAGAGTGACATGGAAGGAATACAATCCATACAGGTGAGTTTCATTAAATCCATTTACAATGTCATTCTCTCTCTCATTAGGGCTATTTAGACATAAAAAAGTCTATACTAAGTGAATTTGGCATTTGAGACTTGTTCTTCTTGATAGCTTTCCAAGAAAGCGATTTGGGTTCACTGATTAAAGCTTTGTTATTTGTTCACAAAATTACATTAACATTATATATTACTATATAACAAAAATGTATCTTTGTTTTTTTTCTTGTAAATACATACGTCTTTGCACATATGTAAGTTTAAAAACTTTTAAGAACAATGAATGTTTTTATTCAATAAGAAACTAAAAGTGTTTTTTTTAATATAAATTCACGGTCAATGTAATTTATTTTCTAAAATTAACTTTCCTACATGTCTCCATTATTATTATTATTATTATTATTATAAGATTTAGATTTATTTAATTGTTGCCTTTGAGTTATTTGGTGAAAAATGATACTAATTCATTAATCTAAAATTATGGCCAAAAAAATAATATAAAATTCAGTAAAATATGCTAAAGCCGTCAAATCAATATCTTTTAGGTAAGCATTAAGATGAAATGAATCTCTTGAAAAAATTTTAAGATAACTTCCACTATCAATTTATTTATTTATTTTTAGTTTGAACAAATTAGAGAGGCTAAACTTCCACCATCAATTTGGACTTTTATCGTGGTGGAAATGGTCCATGTGACTTCATTATCCCAAGAAAATGTAATTTAAAATTATAGTGATATGATAGACATATTCATGCTAACTTTAAATGACTTTTGAATAAAAAATAATTTTTAGTTCTGAGATGTTCATATTAAGAAAACAAATAATGATTTTGCTTGCCATTTAAATGTATTTGGACTCATATGAGGATTGAATAAAAAAAATCAAACAAAAATAATCTCTATCTAACTTTTCCAAATGTCAACTTTGTTAATGATTGAAAATCCTCTCTAATTATTTGGCGTCGGTTAGAACCGTTGCTATAGGTAAAAGAAATCCCTAGTATTATTTATTGCTCATTAATGGAAGAAGGGTTATTTTTCTCTTCGTAACATATTTAGTATAGGTTAGGAAGCCCTCGTCCAGTCAAGCAATACGCTAGATGACTCAGCAGGGGAGTTAGGGGATAACAAAATCATTGTTAAACGGACTGTATATTTTTCGACGGATGATGCAACTAACACTAAAGTACTTAAAGTTTGTTGAAATCGATACTAAATGTCCTTTATAAGTGACTTTAAATATGAAATGTACGAAGCATTCAATATTATTGATTGATATATCATATTAAAGTATAAATTAAATGTTTAAATTTTATAACTTCTATATTTTGTTTGGTGCTGAGAGACCCTAAGGCCAAGGGAAAAAACTTATATAATAACAAGGTGGGATGAAGAAACTCATTAGGAGTAAGGTTACTTAAACTTTTGATAGGCCCATCAAGCTTATAGAAATGTAAAGAAGGAAATAGATTATGGTTAGCAATTTCAATTAAATTTCTTAAAAGATACTACTATCACTAATTTAGCCTTTCAAAATTTATTTACATTAATTTAGTCTTAATATTTAAAAATATATTATTTTAATACTGACTTAGGATTGAGTTAAAGTTATTAAAATTTTTAGGAAGTTATTTTCATTGAATTATTTAAAATATGATAATTTTCTCCTTACAATTTTTTCCCAACCCACATCATTATAAAACAGCTACACGTGTGACGAAGTTCTAACATTGATAATATATATAAAGGTAGCTGACGAGTGACACTAGGTGGACCCTAATCGTCTTCTTTTTTTTTTTTTTGGAGGGGGGTTATAGCACTTGGGTGGACCCAATCTTCCTTTTTTCTTTTATTTTTAGGTGGTGTATAGCATGGTGCTAGACCATGTCTGAATCACCTGCGAATCCAAGCTTTGCGTAGTGCCTATACATTGATGAAACGACACTATTTCCTCATCTGCCAGAAAATCTCGACCATTAATCTCACTTAATCTTGAGTGTCTAGTGAAATGGTGCATTTTGAGGAAAATAAATAGATAAATATTAAGGAACTTGGGCCGTTAGATCACACGTAATCTAGGCCATCCATTAAATGCCTCATTACTTGACTGAAATGCAATGTTTTTCCCTATTTTTCTTCAAGCTCAGTTGCTGCAACTTAAACGTGGGAAAACCAGACGTGTTCATCACAAAATGAATAGAGCACCATTGCCGAGTGAGACACCAATTTTGCTTCCATCAACACAACAATGAGATGCGGCTTTATCTTCGTGCTTGTGAAACAGAAGGGTTGCCATTTATATAGCCACTGCGATGGAGTTGAGTTGTGTGTGTGTTTGTGTTTTCCCTTATTTATAAATTTTTATATGTTGTAAAATATTTGTGAACAAAGGGTTGTTAGCTGAAAGAAGAAAAAGAAAGAAATGCCAATAGATGATGAGATTTGTTTCATTTCCTTGCTTGTTGCTAATAGCTAAAGCAGAGTCTTTTTTTTTTTCTTTTGCAAATTTTTTCCTTGCTGACATATATTATTTATAGAGATTTTAAAAAAAAAGTAAAAGAGATTGGTAGAGCATTAACCTCTGAGATATTTGCTCACTATCAAACAATGTTATATTTTATCTCTTGGTGCTAGTATATTTTTATAATAATAAGGATATTTATATTAATAAGCTTTTATAAGTTATGTTGTTATTAGTTCTTATAGTTTAATTTAATAAGTTTAGATGTGTTATATATATATATATATATATCTTATCTCTTTTTTGTGTTGGTTAATCATATTTTTTGCCCATGAATTTCAATAAATGAACATCAAATGAATTTCATGTGGTAGTACCTATTTGTACAAAAGAATCAAATATTTCATATTAGCAATGCAAGGTAACAAAATATCTCGTACTAATTAGACAACACTTATACCCATCTTCCACCTTATGCACATATGCCATATTAATTTATCTTTCTTTTCTTGAGCATTCTTCATAGATAACTATATTATAAGTTTTTAATTATCAGTTCTTACTTTATTAATTAATAATGGTTTTTTTTTTTTTGTACAACAATAAAGGTGTTTCTTTTTTGTCTTAGGAACTAATCTATGGAAGTTGATTTGACTCTAAGACTAGGTATGGAATTTGACAGCCTAGAGAATCATGGAAGTTTTAGGTTGCTTATGCTGGGCGAACTGAATTTAGGGCAAGGAAATATAATAAGACAAAGAGCAAGAAAGATGGCTTCATACTTTCAGCTAGATATGTTTGCATCAAAGAGGGTTTGAGAACATAAGACAAAAGGGACTTTATGACTATCAAACCTCGACAAAATGTTTGCTACATGTATGGGTGGGAAATATAGAATTAATGCCTTTGTTGAGAAGCATAATCACCCATTCCATTTCCCTGAAATGGATCATATGTTGCCTTCACAACATAAAGTAACTGAGGACCAAACCCATGAGATTGATTTGGCAAAGGATTCAAGGCTTTAACAGAAATTCTCTTTTGAGTTGATGAGTAGGCAGGCCAAAGGAAGAGCTATCCTTGGCTACACTCAGTTAGATGCAAAAAACTACTTGAGAAGTAAAAGGCAAAAAAGCATGGTATGTGAGGAAGTTGGATGTCTCTTACGCTATTTCTAATAACAGTACTCAAAAGGTCCATCTTTCTATCATGCTTACCAGATGGATATGAACGAACAAATTACAAATATTTTTTGGGTTAATGCAAAAATATTGCTTGATTATGCTTATTTTGGTGAGGTGGTCTCATTGGACACAACATTTTGTACAAACGTGATCATAGACCTTTCGCATTACTTTTAAGATTCAATAACTATAAGAGAGTGGTCATATTTGCGCCAACATTGCTCTATGATGAAACTACAAAGTCATTTAAGTGGCTTTTGGTGACTTTTTTAGAGGCACACTAATAAAAAAGGCCTTTAACTATTTTCATTGATCAAGATCAGGCAATGGCTAGAGCAGTACAAAGGTCATTCTAGATATAAAACATGGATTATGTACTTTCCATTTAATGCAAAATGGTATGAAGCATTTCGGGAACTTGATGAAGAATGGATCACATTTTCTAGCAGATTTTAAGAAGTGCATGTATCAGTATGAAGAGGAAGCATAATTTGAGAAAGTATGGAGTAGGTTGCTATCATCGTACAATGTTGATGAAAACACATGGCCAACCACAATTTATAAAATTAAGGAGAAATCGGCATGGTGTTATATGAAAAAGGCTTTCACACTTGGGATGCGGGGCATACAAGTAAGTGAAAGTGTGAATGCTGTTATAAAGAGTTGCACAAGACTAGATCTAGATATCAATAAGTTTTTTCACCACTTTGAACAAGTTATTGATGACAAGAAGTATAACAAATTCAAGCACGAGTTTGACCCACGACAAAAAATGCCTCAATTGATTATACAGAGTTCCCCTATGCTTCAACAACTTTCCCAAATTTACACAACTGTGATCTTTGGCCTATTCCAATAACAATGGGACCAAGTTGCAGCTGCTTGTATAAAACACAAAAATAAGAAAGCTCATTTATTTGACTATGTTGTTAACATAATTGATGAAAAAGGTAAATGGAAAGTTTAGTTTGATCTCAACAACATGTCTATCTCATGTAGCTGTCAGAAGTTTGAAATTGTTAGAATATTATGTTGCCATACATTGAAAGTTTATGATGTAAGGGATGTGAAAAAACTTCCCAAGCAATATATCTTAAAGAGGTAGACAAAAGATGCACGAAGCAATGTCATACATGATATCAGGGGAAATGAGGTCCTAGTAAATCCTACACTAGAGAACACACGACGATATAGATAATTGTGTCCTATAATAATAAAATTAGTAACTAAGGCATTTGATTGTCCAAAAGCATTCTCATTGATGCAAAAAGGTGTGTTAGAATTGACCAAATAAATGATAAAACTTTGTGTAGGTGAACAGATTATAACCAACAATGGTGGTGTGAGCATAGCACCACCAACAGAGTCCAATGCTTAAGCAAGGGGATTTAATAAGAGAGATAGAATAAGGAAGAAGAGGTGAGATAAAGGTTAGGTTGAGAAATTGAAGAAAAGAATAAGAAAAACAAATATGATGATATATAAGCACAATTTGTGTCTTTATTTTATGATTAGTGAACACCATAATTCTAAGACTTAACTCATGCAATTTTCATGCCTCATCATCAAGCTAATTCTATAGGAAGCAACATAATGGCATAGGAAATCATGAATCAAGATACATTTCGCCATGGTAAAAATTTCCTCTCAGTATCCCGTGGGTCATATGGATTCATCCATCTCATTCTCACATTTAAATACAAAATCACAACTCATAACAAGCTCAAGAAACAGTCCATACCACGAGCAAAGGGAGCAATCACACAAAACATAGTAGTGCAGCATCGGATCAGTTTTCCAAATTCTATGCCTAAATTTTGAAAAATCATAACTAATTTTAAAAACTTCAAAATTAGGCACACTATATCATTCTGGAAAGCTAAGGATGTCTACTTTATACTAAAAATATGTATAAGTCATGAAACACCACATAAAAGATGTTTGACATTCAAAAAGGTGCAGAGATCTAACTACTTACTGGTACTTATATAGGTTTCTGCTATAAACTTCAAAAATGTCCAATTAATTCCATAAAACTCCAATCTATGCAAATAATGTCAATATAAAAATATACAAATGTTAGCTAGAGGTAAAAATAACTTTCGACTAGTCCCGACATGTCCACGTCTCGGAAACCAATCAAACTGTAACTTAAGTCAGTTTGGACACCTGATACTGGATAGAAACTTCAAAACATTATATCTCCCTCTCTAGACATCTAAATGAGGTGCTTCTAGTTTTCACAAGTCACGGGGAATATCTAGTGTCTCCTTATAAAATTTAGTGGCAATTAGACATCATTTACCCCCTCAGTGATAGAATTTATTTTCGGACCTAAGTAAACAGTACCCTGAACCAATTTCAAAAATTTTCCCAACTTTGAAAATTTATCAAATGTTCCATAGACCTCCAAAAATTGTTCACTTTAGCTTCCTAAAAAGCTCTTAACAAGCTCTAAATGCATGTCTAATCTCATATTAAGAAGAACTCATTTGGACAAAAAGTGGTATAGGTTTCCAATATGGTCAATTTTGCTCCATATTAGATACCAAATGTGTCCAAATGACTTCTCTTGGTGTTTGGCACCTCTTGGTCAAGTTTAAAAGTATGAATATAACTTGTATGAATTACTCAAATGGTTCCATACCTCATGCATCTCAATTTGTCTATTCCACATCTATTTATGCATATATTTCTATAATACTAGTTTGCCCTTACATGTCCAAAATACACATTTCCATACATATAACTTTAGTTCTTATTTATACATGATGCATTAACATAATTATACATGTTCATAATATCATAGGACATATACAACAATAGATTATAACATTTACCACTCATATGGCCTTAAACTAACAAAATCCATGCACTTTGATGTCACACTTTCATCTCTCAAGTGGTTGGCTCCCATTTCCTTGTTCTCTTAGTTCACCTAGCATGTTAGAACATTGGAGAGGAGGGAATGAGATTCAAAGAATTCCAATAGCTTATCTCCCTTTCATTCACACATAAAGAATACAATACAAGCCTTGAAAATGCATGCATGGGCATATTAACATAAGTGAGCATTCAAGAAACATTCTTGGCATTTGAATAAGTCATACATAGCATACATAGGCTTGCCAAGAAAGTGGATTAATCTCACCCATTCACTTATAGATTTTGGACTTGCCTTACCCATTTCCTTAAGAGATTTTTGACTTAAGCTTACTCTTAGGTATCAACCTCACTTTTGGGAGACTCTTTACTTTATCTCAACTAAACTTTAAGGGTTCTTGGCTCATCCTCACCATGGTTAAGGGTTCTTGGCTTCACCACACTCAAACAAACCCAAGCAAGTATCATAAATATCATTTGAAAGCATAATAGATCATCATGGTACCATGGCATATAAAATCATGCTAGAATACTTTTCACGGCTTAAAACACACATGCATATATTCAAAGACAAGTCGAGCATACATTTATGCATAAAAGAAGGAGGAGTGAGCTACCTTACTTGTATTTACACACTTTTTTCTTGAACCTTAAGTCCTCTCCCTTGATCTCACACACCCAAGAAGGTGGAGATTATTTCTCTTGGCCTAGACACATTATATGAAAGCTAATTATACTCTTAAATCAAATTCTAAGGCCACACAATCACTAGAAAAAGTTAGGTGACTCATAAGGCTCTTATATGGTTCCATAATGCACTTAATGAAGCAACCTTTGGAAAACATCATCTTGGCTCCATTCTCTCCATCTATTTATGATTCTTGACTGTATTTAAATCTCTTGGAGTCATCACACAATCGATTGTAAGAGCCTAGCTAGGTGTTGCTTCTTTAAACCATATTATGGAACATATAAGGCCATCTCACAATCTGTGGTTTTTAAAATTTTTCCAAGGCTTCTTCTCATATTCTTCCATCATACATGATGCAAAACTAAGCTTAGAAGGAATTAAAACACTCCCTAGGTTCATGAACTTTTCTTGGCTGAAGCATGTACTCTTCTCAGCACCCTTAGAGTTTCTTTGCTTCCTTTGATAGGAGAAACATGTAAGAAGCTCTCTTGGTGTCTTAGAAACTCATATCAACACTTAAATATCATAAAATATGGCTAGGGTTTATGATAGAGTTCAAGGAATAATCAAAACCCTAGCCTCCCTATCTTGTAAATCATGGCTTTTACTTAAATTTCTTTGCATATTCTTATTCTCTTCCCTTAAATTCCTAAGATTCACCTTTGGTTTTGCCTAAAATTCAAGCCCTCCTACAACTACATACATGGGGCAAAATAGGGAGAAGAAAGGGCAGGAAGTAGCTACCATGGGATGGAAGATTTACTTTATTTTTTCTTGTTTTCTTGCTTGATTCTCACTTTCCTTGACCTTTTCTCTTCAAATCTGAATTTTCCCCTCTATTCTTCCCTTAAAACAGATCCTAAAACTTCAATAAAACCATAGGAAGAAAGCTTAAGAGGAGAGGAACAAGTTTGGAAGAAGGAGGAGCATGAAAATCCATGAAATTCCTTACCTTTTCCTTGCTTTTTCTCCTCCTTTCTTCTCCTCCATGGCGCGCCTAAGAGAGCTAGTGTTTTCTCTAGTTTTTGGGCAAAATAGTTCGTGCAAATGGAGAGAAGAAATAAGAAACTTAAAGAGTGTTCAAGAAGCTTCCACTTTCTTAAAAATTCTAATTTTGCCCTTCATTTTTGGCATTTTTGTTTCTAACTCATTTTAGCTCCTTTTTTAGAATCGTATTTTCCATTATGAAATTTAGTTCCCAAATTAGTAATATACCTTTGGAATCACTCAAATCAAGGGTAAAACCTTTTTGAACGAATCAATCAAAATTTAGGTCAATCGACATTAAAAAACATCCACTGGAGGGGTTTTAACTATCCCGAAACTTCTCATAGTTTTCAAGGCCTCTAAGAACCTTGGAGAACTCAAAAATTTTATTTAGAAAGTCCTTCTATGTGAATTCCAAAATTTGCTCAAAATGACAAAAATACCCTTATGTTTTGTCAACCTTTCATCACAATTTGTTCATTCTAGCTCTGTTTTTCTTTTTGTCTGAGCCTAGGATTCTCATTTTTAGGAGTCTAGAATGTTTTTCAAATTTTTTAGGACCTTAACTAAGTTATTTCAGGGGACTTACTTTTGTATCCAATGAATTTTGTTCATTTATGGAGAAACCGTACGTTACGTTTCTCATATTTTCTCTCATTTTCAAAGAATCAGATATTACAATTAGTGGTCAATAAATCTTATACATGGCTTCTCTTTCTCTTCCAATACATCTAAATGCAAGTAAGCACCTGTAGCATCACACCTCTTACATAGGCAAGTGCACCTCAAGCACCTTTTGTAAGCTCTTAAACAGTTGAGAGTGGCCTTACATACACTCAAATATTAATGGTAAGACCAATTAAGTTTTTTATATTTAGCATTTCATTCTAGTGCACTATGGATTATATTATGACTAGCATTGTTTTGTAATGTAGGCACCAATGGGTTGTCCAATGCTGTCACTTAAAGACTTGGAATTTAGTCAAAATACTTCATATGGGATACAATGATTCCATAATAACAAAATGTGCAAGAAAGTATTAATACAATTACAGGTGTGAAAGAACGGAAATAAAATATTAAATTTCATTGAAATTAATCTATTTATGTGCAATGGACTTTTTATTACATTCAGCTGGCAGCATTTCTTGACATTGCAGAATGGACTCTTGACTCTTTTACAAGTCTCAAGCTTGATTTGTCAATGTATGTGTGTGTGTGTGTGTGTGCCCATGTGTTTGATTAGCAGTAACCCACTTTGCTTATTCATCCTGTACAAAGAAAACTAAAATAACAATCCAATTAAAAAGGTAAACCCAAAAATCTATATTAAAATTTCCAAGGTATTAGGTAAGTAAAGACTATAAATATACTCTTGTCTCTCGCATTCCATTTGCATTGCCTGCTGTAATCACTGTTATTTGTTTGGAAGATTCATTAAGCTCAAATCTAATAGTGCAAAGAAAAGTCTAACCTTGTTTGACAAGAAAAGAAAGAGATGGCATTATATAGTAGTAATTGTCATTGTAATTCAGTAAGCATTAGGAAGCAAGATATTGAATAGTAATTGTCATTACAATTCAGTAAGCACTAGGAAGCAAGATGTTCAATAAAGTAGATGGGACAAAGCATTAGATGTACCCCAATTAGATTAATCCATTCCTATGTTTCATTTGCACTCCTCATGTCATAGACTAAAGCACGTCAACCCTAGAAATTTGGGAGCAAAAGGAAAGAAAACAACTTACCAAACAAAATGGCCCAAAAAGATAACCATTTTAAACTTATGAAAATCCCATAATGACATTCCTTACACCCTGATTCTCCTCGATGTCACTGGTAGTCTCTATTGTCCTATTGACCTTATTGCCAAACTGTAGTTCTGCTACTAAGACATTAAAACTAGGGATTTTTTTTTGGCTTGCTTGTTTCGTGCAATTCTTATACACTACTGATCCATGGTTTCCTCCAACATATTCCTTATAACACTTAGAATAATTAACCACATTCATTATATAGCTCAAACTTTTAATTTTTATCTCAATCTCCCTTTTTTTGTTTAGCAAAGTCACCACTCTTTCAAGGTGGATTGACTTTGGAGACTTGCAAATAGAAACCATCCAATTGTAAATCTCCAATTTCTCATTTGTATCAAATTCCTTAAAATCAGTAAAATTCTACAACCAACACAATGGTGCAAGTCACAGGTATACAAGAATATAACACATCTTAAACAACCCATAAGATCCCACATCCAATAGAATGAAACAAGGAAGAAGCACAACACAACAATTCTAGCCATTGTTAATCAAATTTCTTTTTCTTATTTGGGTCCATCACATATCTGAAATAGAAAAAAAAATTAAAGGAAGTTAGAGATAACCTACCACGTTTATGGATTTGGAGCTGCCATGGTTTACTCATCAACAATTGCCATGTATCGAGGAAGGCACGGTGAACACCCACATGATTCATTTTGACCCCATCATAGTTTTCAATCATTTCGTGGCACCGGGCATGGCTAAACCATCTATGATGGAGGGAATGAATGCATACTAGAACGCAAGGACAAGAATAAATAAGTTGAGCCAGATGGAGAAGAACTATGCATCGAAGATCATTAGGGGAATTAGGGGCTGTCTATGGCGCATTTTGATGAGCTAGATGATGTGGCTTGTGGAGGGGAGATGGATCATGTGAATGGCTGTGATTCCCTCCATGACAAGGCATTATTTCGTTGATGCGTAGGTGCGGCGCAAAGCTTGGGTTCGCTGGTGATCCAAATGCGTACTGGACCTTTGTTTTTGTTTTTTTAAATATTTTGAACTAATTCTTGCTGAAATAGCAGGTGATCGAGGATTGTTCTCTTCCTAGCTTGTTGGCAAGGGATTAGAAAGGATGCTGAAATTATTTTTCTACGCACGCGCATACACAAAGAGTTAGTAATAACATATATATTGTGCATACAATAAAAATCTAGCGTATAAAAGATATAAAATTTTATTTGATACAAATTATTTTAATATCAATTAATAAAATATTTGAATAAAATATTGCCAAATTTATAAAGAATATTAGACCAGAATAGTTAAGCAATACTCAAGTACTTAAATTAGATATTCGAATAATTATGTTGGAATCAAATGTATGGCTTTTCTTTCAAAATTCTATTCTCGCTCTTTATTTCTTAAAAGATTATTAGACAAATGCATATAAATACTTCCCAATTTCACCATGAAATTTTACTTCATAGAGCGAGGAAAAGATGCTTTCAATTCAATTATGGCTTATAGCTGACGCTATTTTTAAAATGAAAAATAAGAAAATATATAGAGAATTAAGCCACAAAGTCAACTTTATATATATATATATATATGTATGTATGTATATACCCATAATACTAGTGGGGAATAGCACACATGAATACAACCTTCGTCTCCAGAGAAGGCTAGTAAGGTAAAGCGCCAATGTTATTGCTGATTCAGCTCCTCATATTGTAAGGTCCAATGCACACCACGCACCCCTCCACCATGTGGAGTCACTTTGATAGAAATTTGAAGCTCTTGTATTGCTCCAACATATCACCCTCTAATAATTGGACTGCTAGTGGTGATGATAGTGGTTGTTGGACTGAATCATAAAACAAGGACTAAGACTTTCAAAAGATAAGAAGAATTGGGTTTGAACTTGAGTACAAATTATTTTCAGAATTTTCTTGATCTAAGGCTTAGATTGAATAGTAGTTCAAATTGAGTACAAAATTCATTTTTAACCTACTTAATTTAATCTGAATTTGACTTGAATACAACTGTTTAAATTTGAGCACAGGCCTAAACTTGAATATTTCAAGTTTTAAATTTTGAATTCAACCTTGCTTAATCCAAGCTAAATTTTTTTTTTTGGCTAAAATTAGGTCCATCTTATTTTGAAATAACTTTATTAGACTTCAATTAAAAAAAAAAGTCATTGTCCAACCTCTGTCTATCTTGCTTACATTGGTGGAATATGAGACTAGGACATTAACACCGAGCCACTAACATTATGGGGAATATGATTACTTTCATCGAAGTTTCTAAATCCATTGTTTGAAAAAAAAGAAATTATATATATTATTTAATATATGATGATATAAAAATTTAAATGTAATATTTTTTTATGTATTGTATAAATTTTTCTTACTAAATTTAATTTAGCAAATTTCAAACTTTTTATATTTAATTTTTTTAGAATAATTATATTATATTTACTTCAACAAAAACTTTACTTTATAAATTTGCCATTCATATAGAAGGAAAAAAATATGAATTATTATGTATCGATTGAATCAATGACTATTCATGATTTCAAAATTGAATCAATTACATACCGGCTCCAAACTAAAGGAATGTTATGGTAGAAAGTTATTTTTATAGTTATAAGAATTCTAGCTATCTAAATAATGTATCTAAAACTGACGATCCCGACTATGATCATTCCATGTATGATACTAAATATAGTTGGAATAATCACATTAATAATTGCCTTGACAATTATCTTCATTCTCAAATCTGTATTGATAGTTACATTTTAGGTGATAGTGACAAATACAATGATAGTTACATTTATAGTTACATTTGTGGTAAAAGGTTCAACCCTGGACAGGCGGTGGAAACTACCAAGCTAGAGTACAGTAAGGGCAGAGGGAATTTTCGATGGAGAGGTGAAATGAGTAGAGATGGAAAGAGTGCCCCTTGTTTCAAAGAGGGGAGGACATGTTATTCACATTTCATTTGATGGTCAGAGGTGAATTGAAAGCTAAGCAGTGGTAATTCTAAGGATTCCCCGGGGGAAAAATAGAGATGTCTCCTACGTTACCCGTAATATGTGGAAGCATCGATGTAATTTCATAGAGTCATTCTGTCTGAATGCCACATGAAGAACATAAGCCAGATGAAGGAACAGGAAGACCTAGGATGTAGAAGATCATAACATGAGTGATTCGCCATGACCTTCTCTTGAATTCTCAAAACTTATGTCGCTCCATCCCTGCAGGGGCAAAGAATGCATCATTGTCTCGGCTAGAATATTCTAATATTATTAATATTATTAATTTCTTATAGATTTCCTATAGAAATGTATATTTCTAATTTTTTAATTTATATTCTATTTTTTAAAATTTATTTTTAATTTTTTAATTTTTTGGAAAACTAGTAGGGATATCCAAGAACAAACGATTTTTGTTGGAAACATTCCTCTAATGAATTCCTTGGGAACTTCTATAGTAAATGGAATATACATAATTGTAATCAATCAAATATTGCAAAGCCAAGCAATTGGGAGAGAATCAATAGATTCCTTTTCAGGAGTGATTTATCCTTCTCGAACGCAACATACAACTCTCCATTGTACTGCGCTCTCCAAGTGTGCTTGTTTAATTTGATGTTAATGGAATATTTTTTATTATCTAATTCAATCTTTTTATTTATTTTGATTGCGATTGTATCTACACATTCTATTTTATTATTAAATTCTATTTCAATTAATAACATATAATAATAAATCAAATTTCTAATTTTATGATTCACTCTACAAGGATCAAGATCAAATGAACATTCATTCTCTTTCTGCCGGAGGAAGATATATTTCTAACCTTGTAGTAAGTAATGATCAAGTTCAAGTAAGACACAAATTCTTTAGTTCAAATCCTTTTGGTAAAAAAAAGCAAGATTCCTGATTATTCAGGGCTTAATCGAATCATACTGATGATCAATTCAACCTCTGATCAAAGAGATATACCTTGGTTCTATTTTATCTCTTCAACAAGTTTAGTAATGAGCATAACGGCCCTATTGTTCCGATGGAGAGAAGAACCTATGATTAACTTTTTAGGAAATTTCCCAAAGCGCATAGTCAAAATCAGAGTTTGATCCTGGCTCAAAAGGAACACTAGCTATATGCTTAACACATGCAAGTTAAACATTAAGGGACTCATCCATTTTTCATTCATTGATTCTTTCTTTAGTTGACTAATCGTGAAGTCTATTCTGAGCAAAGAAAGACAGGCTTATCTCCCCCACATTGAGAAGGAGATTCAGTTTTAAAAAGTATAAAACTTTGAGGACTTATAAATTTATAAATTATAACTAAATTTAAAATTAAATAAAAATATTAAAAATAAAAAGTAAATTTTTTAAGGCATACTTTTGAAGCTTATAAAATACATTTGGTAAAGTGAAAATATTGTTTTCCGTACTTAAAAACCCATATCTTTTATTTTTTTTTTAAATAAGTGGAAGGGATTAACACCAGAGTTAACAATATTGCTACCATGGTTATTTAAGTATACATAGCTAGATTAATAACTTTTTTTTTAATGTAATACACCATTTATTATATTGCTTTAGACACACAACAAGAGAAGCCGCCAACACACATGCATCATATACACAAAATAAATAATAAAAAGAAAAGAATCAAGATTAGTTTATACGGTGTTTATTATGTGTTTTTTGTATGAACAGTAAGACTGCTTGTTATCTATCAAATTATATTGTAATTAATATATATATATATATATATATATTTATACACACACAATTAACTAGCAAATTGAACATTAAGATAATATTACAGATTTTAAAAAGTTGTAGTTTTAATTTATTGAATACCATGTCATAAATCTGCATAAGAATAATGTTTTAGGCACTTAATTTTCTACCGAATTATAGTATATTTTCTTATTACTATAAGTATCCTCACATCTTCACATTTCTGCTTTCTTGCTTCAAATGGATATATGTCATGTGCATATTGATCCCTTGGAGTTTGATTTATTAAATTTATTATGTTTTTATCTAAATCCATAGGTTTATTAATAACTGATCATCAGTACTTTGTAGGACTAAATACATGTTTATTTGTTGGCTTCTGTTCAATGATCGAGTTCTCCCCCCTTCCCCCCAAAACAAAAAAAAAAGCCAAAAAAGGAGAAATTGTTCAACGACTTGATCATATCTAGATATTTTAAAACATAAGATAATGATAATAAAAAAATCCAAAGAAATTGTTGCCTGCGAATATGATATAACATATTCCAAACACAAAATAAAAGATATTTCATTATAAATAATGTGATAATTAATAACATGAAATTCAACTCAATCATAGGCCACCCTCTACTAAATATAGCACAATAGCGGCGCATACATACATATATAGCACATAAGCTTTTATCACAAACCAATCCACATGGATAGCTAATGAGAAAATTTTTTTTGGTAGATTCCAATTTATGAAAAAATTGTAAACCAAATTAGCTATAAATAAACATATAACCCTAACATACACATTTACAAATTTTTCATAAATTAAAAAACCTCTCGTATTATTACGGATAATAAAAATAGCGGAGTAACTAGCATATATAGGACATGATGAGGTGAATCTAGTTGGTTTGGGAAAAGTGAGCATCAATGTCCTTGCTCACATCAATTGCCAACTGTAGCAAGGTGTGAGGGTCAGGAATGTGATCTTTGAGCTTCTCATATGCCATGGTCCTGTAACACCCGGTCCCTCCATAAACGTGAGAAACGCGATATTTGATTTCTCCGTAAATGTCAGAAATTGGCCAAATATAAAAGGAAGTCCTCGAAATAGAAGGAATTGGGGCAAAATAAAATTATGATAAAATTTTAAATATTAGAAAATGAAGATTTAAGGTTTGAGATGCCTAAAAACCAGAGCTAAAAGAGCTCAGAAAATTTGCCGAAGAAAGTAAGGGTATTTTTGTAATTTTTGAAAAGTTTGGAAAACTCACAGGAGGGACTTTTAAACAAAAAATTTGAACTTTTCGAGGTACTCAAAGGCCCTGAAAACCATGGAAACCCCTAGAACAGTTGAAACCCTTCCGATGAGCGATTTTGGCAAAGGTTGACCAAAATTTTGACTAAATGGTTCGGAATGGTTTCAGATCCTTTTTTAGTAATTCCAAAGGCAATTCTTATGATTAAGAGCCTAAGGAATATGATGGAAAAGACGGATTTCAAAAAGGAGTTGATATGAGTCTAAAATGAAAAAAGCCAAGAAAAGGGACTAAAATGTAAAAGTAAAAAGTTGCATCAAGTGACTTTTAGCTCCTTTTTATCCACGTTCTAGCAGCTCCTCACTTCCATGATTTGTTTCTACCCTAAAATTAGAGAAGGAAGCCAGCTCTCTTGGGCACACAAGGAGAGGAGATTTTGAAGAGAGAAAAAGCAAGGAAAAGGTAAGAAAAATGTGGAATTCTATGCTCTTCCCTTGAGTAAACTTGTTCCTCTCATTCTCCTCTTCATTTCTATGGTTTCATTGATGGATTTGGTGATGTTTTAAGTCTATTCTAGAGGAGGAATAATAGAATTTGAAGGAGAGGAACTTACCACTTGGAAGAGCACTTAAGAAAAGTTAGAAAATCAAGGTAAGTTGTTGTCTTCCATGCTTCTTCTTCCCTTCTCCTCCTTGTGATAATTTCGTCCCATATAGAGCCCAATCAAAGGGAGATGAATTCTGGTCCTAGCAAGGGAGATTCATAGATTTTGGAGTGTGAGAAGCAAGTAGGTGCAAAGAAATCAAAGAAAGAAGCATGAAAACACAAGATAGAAAAGTGAGGGATTCATGGAGACATTGTGAAATCTATTTTGATCCATGAATTCCCTAGCTTAGATAAGTGTTTGTTTGAGTTTTTAAGACCCCTAGGAAGCCTCCTAAGTGTCTCTCCCATCAAGGAAAAATCAAAAAGCCCATGGACTCCTCCTCCCTCCATCAATTCAGCCAAGACAGAACCTTTAGGCTAGGGGCTATTTTAATTTGTTTTAGCCTTGGTTTGGGGCTTCTTATGATGGTAGAAGGTGGAAGTAACCCTTGGAAAAAATTTAGAACTCCTAGAAATTGATTTGGTGCCTTAGGTTCCATATTATGACCTAAAGAAGTAACATGATACTAGGCTCTTTGTTTTAATGATGTGATGACTCCATGAGGTTTAAAAGGAATCAAGAATCATATTTGAAAGGAAAGAATGAGGCCTAGAAGTCCCTTGAGGGGTGTTGCTTCATTAGGTGCCTTTATGGACCATAATGGAGCTTATGGAGCAATCTAGAGTTTAAGTAAATTGTTTAGCCTTAGAATATATTTCATGAACCTAATTGGCTCCTATAAATTGTATTGGGCTAAGAGAAACCATCTCCACTAATTTGTGGGTGTGTGGCCGAAAGAGGAGGCTTGAATCCTAAAGGAAAAGTGTGTAATTGTACCTAAGGTAGCTCTCTCCATCTTCTCTCATGCATGGATGTGTGTTTAGCTTATTTTAGAATGCATGTATGTGTATTTTCAAACTATGAAAAGTATGCTAGCATGCCTGTATATGCCATGATTCTTGATACCATGTTATGTTTTCAAATGGGTATATGATGTTTGTATGAGTTTGCTTGAGTGTGGAGAGGCCAAGAACTCTTCCCTTTGGTGAGGATGAGCCAAGAACCCTTGAGCTTGTTGAGACAAAGCAAAGAGTCTCCCAAAAGCAAAGTGGGCTCCCAAGAGTATGGTTGAGTTCAAAGTGCTCAAGAAATGGGTGAGGCAAGTCCAAAACCCATGAGGAGAAGTGTGAGGCCAATCCAAACATTTGGTGAGCTCTTGAATGATTTGTATGAGCTGTTCACATGCCAAGTTTGCTTTTAAAATGTCTATGACTTTTTATTTTCTCCATGTATGCATTTATAAAGCTTGCTTGCACATATTATGTATGATTGAATAGGAGATGAGCTATTAGGATTCTTTGAATCTCATCCCCTCCTCTCTAATTCTCTAACATGCTAGGTAGACTAAGTAATTATGGCAATGGAAGCCGACAACATTGAAGAAGAGAGATTAATATTCATATGTCTAACTTTTACCCTTTTTTGAACCATAATGATGTTCAATGATATATATGATTATTGTAAATGGCACATGACCCTTGAGACACATGTAAATATGATATTATGTGATGTATACATGTATGGATATGATGTATGAACTTTAGAAATGAATTTGGGTATGTAATGCCAAGTTATGTAAATTGGAAGTTTGATGGAAATGTGCATAAGTGTAGGTTGAATGGCCAAAATGAGATGCATGAGGTTTGAAACCATTTGGGAAGCTCACACAAGTCTTAAATATACTTTTAGACTTGCCTACAAGGTGCCAAGACCAAGGAAAATCCATTTGGCAACTTTGGTACCCTATATGGAGCCAAAATTGACCATTATGGAACCTTAAGTCACTTTTTGGCCAAATGAGTTAGTCTTGATCTGAGATTTGGCATCCAATTAGGAATCATTGAGACATTTTTGGGAAGTTAAAGAACATAATTTTTGGAGGTCTAGGGAATATTTGATGAATTTTCAAAGTTGGGATTTTCTATTGATTCTGGTATGTGCACTGTTCACACTGGCAGATTTATATTCTGTGTCATCCAATAGTCAAATGGTGTCCAATACTTGTAAAATTTTATAAACATAAACTAAAGGTCATAAGATTTCTGTGGCCACCGAGATCACTTCATTTGAAGGTCTGAGCAAAGAGTTATGCATTTTTTAAGTTGGCTGTCAATAGCAGTGGCACCCCAGGAGTCCAGTCACTGTTCCATAGATTTTCAATAGCTAAACGTATTTGTTTCATTCTGCAATTATTTTTACATAAATTTAACATTTGTAGCTTTCTAGAATGACTGAATTTGTGTGATTTTGATTTTTATAAAATTAGTTATGAATTTTAATAGTTTGTATCAGTAATCTGAAACAGCAGCCCAGGCAGCAGCGACCTCTAGACTTTTTTGGATGTCAAACACCCTCTGTGATGAATGTTATGGTCTGGGCGTATTTTTTATGTAAATTAGACATCTGTAGATTCCCATAATAACCAATATTTCATGATTTTGATTTTTCTAGAATTAGTTATGATTTTTCAAAGTTTGACCAGAAAAGAGGCCAAATCTGGCCGAAAATATACTTGATTATTTTGAGCTCCATTTCGGTTTCTATGAGTTGTGGGCATGATTTTGAGATTCAAATGAGTTGTAATGATGTAATTAAATATGAGGATGTATAGCATGAGTTCACACAGTCCACATGACATCGATTGCAAAATTTTAAAGTATGACGTAATACAAATAAACCCATTATTTTCACTCCCTCTTTCATATACTCTCATAGGAATGGTGATATAAAGCCTATGAATAATATAAAATGAGCTAGAATTTATGGTGTTACAGGTCCAATGCACAACACTGCCGTTTTGGGCTACTGTTGGACTCACTTCGATTATGAACCTGAAGTTCTTGTAGCAACCTAATAGATCTCCTTCAATCACTTTGAACACGATCTTGTTCTTTCTCATTGTCTATTCCTTCGATCACCTCCTTAGCTACACAAGCTTTCCCATCTTTCCCCCAAAATTAACAAAGATCACAAATGTATTATCATGATTAACTCATCTTTCATCTTTGATTTAATTCACCCTAAAACAATCACACTTTTGACTTTGATATATATCGTAGTATAATTAGAATAAAAGTTAAAACCCTTCTTCAAATCATTCATGTGAGATTAACTTAGATTCTTGGGAGATTAAAATTTTGAATAAATTAAGGATCTCGACCATACATAGAAAAACCTGTTAATTTGTAAGTGCAGTCATTCATTGCAAACCATAACAAAATATCGATGTTGCAAATTATGTCGAGATTGATTATTGCAACTTAATATCTTCTTAAATCCATTTTGCTCATCCAAAAGGATAAAAAGTAGTTTGCTTTCAAAGTTCTGTTAAATTTGAATAATCAAAAAATTGAGAAATTATTCTTTACATTTGTTATCTAGGTAAATGGCAACCCCCTTCTTTTTTTTTAAGTTAGTTTGGTGCAAAAACCATCAAAATAAGATGAAACTACAAAATGCAAACACCTAAAAAAAGGAGTTGTGTTTGTAGTTTACATGAAACTTCAATTTTATAGTGTTGCATAGTTGGTGTCAGTGCCCATGATAAAAAACAATTAATGTTAAGTTGATAAGGCGAAGCAAAATCATATAATAAGGGAAAGTGCTATATGGTTTTAGAAACAAAACTCAGTATATAAGAATGTAAATCAAGAGCGATAGACTAGAAATAGTGTACTATAATCACCATGAACGTAGTTCCAGAAAACGATGGATCCCTCAATGCCCCATTTACCTTCATAAATATCAACACTTTGGATCTTATTAGGGCTAACATAGACAATATGGTGCGTCCTGTTGCAAAAGACATCATGGAACTTCTTAGGAGAAGCTGTTATATGTGTTGAAAAAGATGAAGAATAAAAGAATAAACTTATAACACAAAAGCTTGAGTCATGTGGATATACGTTGTCCTTATGAACTATTTCATCATACAGTAAATTAATCACAAAAATTCTCCAGGATTAAACAAACTCTTTTAAAAAATTAAGAGATAGAATAGTAGTTCTTTTTCTCTGTAACCCAATAATGATATCAAGAGAAAGAGAGACCAGGCAGAGAAATACATATAGACATATATATTATTTAACATTAAAATAATAATGTTGAAATATTAAGATTGAGGAGAAGATAATGGAGTAGATGGAGAAAATAATGGACGGTTAATATGAGAATGTGGGAAAAAAATTAAAATTCAAAAATTAAAAATGCTAAGATAATAAACGAGTCATCTATTTGAAAAGTAGAAAAATATTCTACAAAAATTTGGCCTACACAGTTATATCGTGTGTAGGGGGAATCCACAATTTATATTGCACTTGGACATTTTGAACCAAGCTTGTGTACGCAAGCCCACCTCTCTTTTAAGCTCTTTATAAGCCCAATATAATATCTTAATATATATAATCACTCAAAACTCTCAATTTCAAACAATGTGGGACTTCCTTTTGAAATACCCACACACTCACGACAATCTCCCACATATTTCAAAATGATAAGTGAAAAAGATAAAAGGTTTTTATTGGGTTATACATATCAATGTAAATGTTTCGAATCTAGTATCTTTTGGACTATGAACTAGACTTGGATAGATAAAACTTAGCATATAAAGTTACTGGCAAAGTTTATAACTTCTATAAACCAAAAACTTTTGGGTATGTTAGAGGTCTCACTAGTCACATTGTATCCTCACAATTCTTATTGTTGATGTTGCTTTGCACTAATAGGCCATGCGTATGCCCTCTAGGGATTTTGCCATAATCCTAAAGGAGCAACCCCACTTCATACTCACATAAGTGATTTTATCAAGTGTATCTGTAATGAATACAACATCGATAAGGGATATGAAAATTATTAAGATCATTTTGTTCATCCTCTCATTCAATGCATTCTAACACCTTCTCACATCATACGAAGGGATTAAAATAGTGGTGCTAGCAAAATTAATAAGTGACTTGTTATTACACATATGAACCTTTTTTATGAGATCTCTAATTACAAAAGTTGAGTTATCATTATTGTTAATTTCAAATTGGCTTAAGTCCTATTCCCTTAATGTTTCAAGGATTAATTTTTTCCTAGAGGTTTGGTCAGAGGATCTGTCAAATTAACTTCTGATCTTACATATTTAATCGATATGATTCTACCTTTTAGTAGCTACTTTACCACATTATGTCTTAAACATATGTGTCTACTCTTACCATTGAAAGTTTTATTCTTTGCAATGGCTATTGCCACTTAGCAATCATTGTGCATAGACAAAGATGGTGTTGATTTTATATCCAATGGGATATTTGTTAAGAAGTTTCTTGTGATAGTAATATACTATCACCATTCCTTATAATCATAACACCTAAAATCACATTTGTGTCATTCATGTCTTTCATATCAAATTTAAAGGCAAGAAAATGTTTAGTTTCCAGCATAATGTTTAAACTAATACAAAAAATAAACATGTCATCAACATACAGATGGATAATTACACATTTATTATTTTTTTAATTTTATATACACACATCTATCAACTTTAATAGAAGAAAAGCCATCACCCCTCAATACTTTATCTAATTTCTCATGCCATTGTTTTGGTTTCATGCCATGTATGGATTTAAGATATTTGCAAACTTTATTTCTTAACAAAAAATAACACAACTTTCATGTTGCACTATATAAATTTTTTCTTTAAGTCACCATTTAAAAATGCTATTTTGACATTCATTTGGTGAATAAATAGTTTATACATTGAAGCTAAAGCAATTAATACTCAAATAGAAGAAATTCTAGTAACAGGAGCAAAACTGTCAAGATAATCAACATTTTGTTTTTGAGTAAAGATTTTTGCCACTAACCTTATTTTGTATTTTTCAATTGACCCATTAGGATTATATTTTCTTTTAAAAATCCATTTACAACCAATAATTTTTGCTCTTGGGGGTAAGTCTACTAAAACCCAAGTATTGTTTTTATTAAGGAAATCAATTTTGATTTTAATTACTCCTTTTTGAAAATGTGCATTAGACAATACAATAATTTCAAAATAAGTTGAAGGTTCATCTTCTACAATAAAGGTATAAAATCATCTCCAAATAAAGTCTCCTTCCTTTGTCTTTTACTTCTTCTTAAATCCTTAGACAAATTCTTAAAATTATTTTGGGTAAGCACATGAGAAATATTTTTAGTTTTCACAAGAAAAATATGTTCAAAGAATTTAACATTTTATGTCTCTATTATGGTATTACAATTAAGGACATTACTTTTCAAGACAAGAAATCTATAGAAAGTATTATGTTCACCATATCTAATAAACAAGCAATCAAATGTCTTAGAATCCATTTTCTTTTTCTTGGGATCAGGTAACATAACCTTTGTAAAGCACCCTCACACTTTCAAATATGTTAAGTTAGGTGCATAACCCTTCCATAATTCATATGATGTCTTATTAGTTTTTTTATAGGAAATCCTATTTTGTAAATGATAAGCAGATAATAAAGCCTCACCCCAAAAATTGTCTAGTGCAGAAGAGCTAACTAACATAACATTCATCATTTCTTTTAAAGTTCTATTTTTCCTTTCTGCTATTCCATTATATTCGAGTGAATAAGATGCAGTCATTTCATGAATTATTTCCTCTTTCCACAAAATTCATTAAATAAGGTATATTCACCTCTTATATCTAACCTAACTCTTTTAATTTTTTTAATTTAATTGATTTTTTACTTCAGTCTTATATATAAGAAATGTGTAAAATGCCTTGCCTTTATTTCTAAGTAAATAAACCTTAGTGTATTTAAAGAAATATCAATAAATGTTATATAATATTCTTTACCACTTCTAATCATTGTTTGCTTTAGATCTCTTAAATCATTATGAATTAAATTAAGTAATTCAGTTTCTATTTGTATAGTATGACAAGGCTTCTTAATTAATTTAGATTCTACGTAAGTTTCATATTTAGTTAAACACATATTACTAATTCTAGAAATTAAACCAAGAGTTTTCATTTTCTTAATATAAGAAATACTAACATCATAGCAAAAAAATATAGATTTTGCAGCGACAAAAGTCGTCACTAAAACACCAAAAGTCATTAGAAAAACTATTTAACAACGACAAATTAGTCGTCACTAAGTCACTGCAACAACAACTATTGCTAAAGAGATTTAGTGGCCAAAAAAGTGTCACTGCTAAAATACTTTTAGAGGCGAGAAAAGTGGTCACTAAATGTATGGTTTTAGCAACAACAATATCCCTTAACACTAAAAACTTTTAGCAACGACTTTTGCCAATAGCTGTGGTCGCTCAATCCATACTTTTAGTGACGATCCTTTACTTCAAGAGATTTACCGACGACTTTTTTGTTGCAAAAATCGTTCTTTTTGGCCTTTTAAGAAGCTTCCATTAAGAGCAACAACATTTAGTCATTGCTAAATGGATCTTTTAGTGACAACATATACCTTGACACTAAATATTATTTTAGCAACGACATTAGTAGCCGTCAAAATTCCTTCTAGTAGGCATTAAAAGGAATTATACTAAATGTAAGCTTTTAATGGTGAAACATTTTGGTGATGCTAAATACGATTTTAGGGGCGATAATAGTGCAACATTTGTGGTCGTTAAATGCCTATTTTTGTGATGAATTATTCTTTCATCGCCAAAGTTTTTTTTAGCATCAATCTCTTATGCCATTAATAAATATGTCATTAGCGTAACTATTATCAACAATATTGGTACACTATTAGCGCAATTTTTGTTGCCACTAAAGAGGTTTCTTTTTTCAGATTTATAATTTTTTAAATTATTTTCTTCAATCCTATTTTTTAAAATAGATTTTATAATCTCACAAATGGTGAAAAATAAATCTTCTAAATCTCTAATAACATATACCATTTTACAAAATTCAACATTTTAAAATACATAAGCAAATTAAACTTTGCTAACAAGTTTCATATATACATTACTGCAATGGTCCATCCAACAAGTATAAATGCAAAAACTAGCCATATGAATAATTTTTAAAGCTTATTCATACACTCCACCATTCAATATTTAAAATAGCATTACAACGTTACTAAACAAAAGGAAAATAACAATAAGTTAGCATGGGCAATTGCTTGAATCTTCGTAATTCAAGAGAGGGGCATTAGTAATCTAGACACTTCATTTTGCTTCGTAAATGTCAAGACTTTCTCCATTAAAACAATTACCTGTGAGAGAAATTGAGACCACATTCCAATTTTAGTAGAGTATAATATTTGAAAAACTATGTACGCCATAAACAAATTAATGTCAAAAGTTTAAAATAGAACCTTAGGCACAAAAGTGGTCAAAAAGGAAAATTGTGATAAATTAACATGCATTATTTGTGTTAGTTAAATAATCAATCATTAAAACTTCTAATTACACATAAAATTATTGAGTTTCTCCACTTGAAGCATTATTCATTAAGGTACATTTCCTTACTGAAAAGAAACATAACATTAAGTTTTTTAAAATTGAAAAGAAAAAGAGAAATGCAAAAGATACCTGTTAGAATGTGGCCATGAAGGCAGCCATTTGAGCATGAATTTCAGCTTGCATTTGTGCTTGCATTAGGGCTTGCTTCTTTTGTAGTTCTTGTTCCATTTCTTGGTGCATCTCTTCACACACTGTAGAAGAAACTCTGGACTCCACTTCATATTCACTTATGCTTCTCTTTCTCGAGGGTTTCTTCCCATACCCTTTGTTGTGCACATACCTCAATCTCTCTCCCAGTATGGTAGTTAATATCTCATCTCCAGTCAGGTGTGCCTCCTTATCTGTTATTTGTTGCTGAATAACAAGATCATGAATACATGATTGTAGTGTAAGACATGAGTTATAAGCATGAAAAATGGTGGAAACAATTTTTTTAAAAAGTTAATAAATATGAGAACATTATATGGATCTCTTGTAACTTCGAATCAACCCACACTATCTCCCCCTCCTTTGTTCAACGGGTGTTATGCCTCCCATACTCAATCAGCTATTATTGACTCCTCTATTTCTAGTTCTCTCTACAAATTTTTTAGACATTAGTATTCAAAGCTTTTTAGCATGAAAAAAGGTAATAATGAATATAGAAATGAATTTCTCGTAAAATACAATGAGATGCTCACTAAAGACTCCTCAACCTCTGCAAATGAACAGGTCCCACATGTATGTTATGTTACCTGCTTTAACCTATTTCTACTATATCTACTACTTGTGGCCTGCATATAAAGCCAAAGTGTTGTTAATGATAAAAGATCATAAAACTTCTTTTAATTAATAATAGTATAGCTGTAATGAAGTTTGAACTAAATACATGAAACTTGTCGGACTTAAAGTGCTGAATTGGCCAATCCCAATCTTTAGGGCTAACATCCTTTGGTTTTGCTACTTGTCTCTCCTCGTCAGTCATGTAGTCCTTATATATTTTTGACAATGAAGCCTTCCAATTCTTAAAGAGTCGTTGCATCAAGTCCATGCAATAAGACTTGAATACCACCTCCTGCTAAGCGTCGCGAACTTCAAATTTATCCTATGCATTAAGAATAGAAAATTCAAATTATAAGTAGTTATAATGGCAAACATAACATAGGTATTTGCAAATTAAGTAAAGATATGCATTTAAAATGTGCAACTTGTTACCTTCACTTTCAACCATATGGTGTCCCCATCTTAGTTTGGAATATCTTTCTAATCACCATCTCTAAATGACACAGTAATCTGCACCACCCAACCAATGTAATTAGATAAGTCTTAAGCCCCATCTCCAATCAGCCATTCAGTGGTTCTAGACATGGTAATTAAGATCTTATTGCCAAATTTTGTTTTAAGAACAACTCCTAAACACTTATCCCTTGATCCTTCTTAATAGTGCTGCAAGAAGCTAAACAATGTGGAAAAAAGAAAACAATTAGATGATGATACATAAAAAGCAAATATCTATATATGACACAAGGCAAAAATTTAACCAAACACTTATATTGTTTCCTTTACTCACCTATACTACTCTGGTTTTGTGATGGCTAGGTAAGAAGTAAACCATCTTGTTCTTCCTCACCAACTGGCTCTAGTGGCAATGGAGAATTTTGAGCTTCTAGTGCATCATACTCAAGTTGCCTTCTCGTACATGGTGGGGATGCAACATCACTCGTGTTCTTGTGCCTTCTTGTTCATTTCCACGTCTTAAGCCTCATCCAGCCCCTCTCCCATGCCCAGCACCTGACATTTCCTGGATCATTCCACATACATTATAAGAACAAGGTAGTTGAACGATGTAAATTTGTAAAATTGTAAAACTTTTAACCAAAAGATGACTTAAAAGTTATAAGGGAAATTTTAAAAATTTTAAAGAATGATAATAATAATAATAACAACATGATAGAAACTATCATTACTATTACTTATTATGTGTTACAACTTATTATGACAAAAAACCTTATTGACAAGGTGTTAGCCAAGTCGACAAGATATTAGCTTTTCTAAATACCTTGTTATAAGATAATAAATCTTGTTGACTAGGTTTCATAGTTCTCTCTACTGAATTCAAGATCTTGTTAACAAGATCTTCAATTCTGTTAACAAAATTTAAAGACATTGTTGACAAGATCTTCAACCTTGTCGACAAGATCTTCAATTATTAACAAGATCTTCAACCTTGTCGATAAGATTTTATCTCATCCCTTATATTGATATAACTTAATGCTGTCTCCATGTTGGTAGTAGAATAACTTCATATACGTAGTCATATCCATATTTTTATCTCTAAAAATACCAAATTTCTACTACAACAAGGCCATTAGCATGACTTTACATAGTGTTCTCATAAATAATGCTCTATTTAGCATTCTAACTTTACTTTCTCTTAATTCATACTGCCTTACTCTAGGCTCGTGACATTGTTTAAATAATTTATTCCACTCTTTAAGAACCATTTTGAATTACCAAATCGTAAAATATTATAGAAATAGAAATGGAAATAAAAAAGTACTCAATGAAATAGGACGCTATCTATAGATTTAATATTTTAGTCATTTATTATATCTATATTTTTTATGCATGGATGCAATCTACCATGAAGTACCATAGAATCTTAGTTAATCTTGGTTAGTATCTATGGTGTCAGTATCGACTTTATCATCCTACCTAAGTATATCCTCTTAATCTCCTTTGTTAGTGGACACATCCTCATCATTGTCATTAATGAATTCATGTCCTGCATTAATTACACTTGCCTATTTTGTTCGTGGGCATTCGATTGAATGGCTTAGAGTCTCTGGTGTAACATCATCCCTCTGCAACTGAACCATAAAGTCATTTACCAAGTTATCATCAAGGACCACATATAGTTCGATCTCATCTTGTTGATATGCCTCATCGTTGAGCCCTCTTTCAAAGTCCCCATTGACATCATCATTAGTCACCTCAGGCATATTGAATAGGTCATGGGGATTTGTCTTAACAACAATGAGCCAATTTGCATCAACTATGTCATTGAAATAGAACACTTGTTTAGCTTGATATGCTAAGACAAATGGCTCATTAGAGTTAAGTGAATAATGAGTATTCATGCTAGTGATTCCAAATTTATCAACCTTGTATCCTTTTCCTAGATGACCCATATTCCGACAATGACACTTGAATAAATACATTTTTTATGCCCAATATATGACAACTCATATATGTCCTCTGAGACACCATAATACTCTTTATTCTCATCTTTATCATCACCCTTCACAAGTATTCCACTATTATCTATTCTTTAGCCTAAGGCACAATCTTTAGTATGGAATTTAAAGCCATTCACTATAAATGCCAAGTAACAATGAACCACTTTAAGTGGGCCAGCTGCTAAACTCATAAGGTCATCGCTAGCTTCACCCTATGCTCTTAACTTTGCAATATATCACTATTGATAAATTATGTTATGATCAAAATTTATCACATAATTCTTACATCCTACTGCATTATCTAAAAACTAACTTGTTCACAAAACCATTTTGGGAACTTTTTAACTATTGATCCATGCATTTCCATCTGCTTCTTGTGCTCCCTGAAATGAGTGACATAGTTAAGGCAACAAATTCTTGAAGAATTTATTATTTGGAAGGAGTTACCAAGCTTCATGAATGTACTCTATGAATAGCCAAACCTCCTCACAATTATGGAGTGCATACATACAAGCTTGATTGAACTCCACACTAGAGAGAAATCTTAATTTGTAGCCTCCCCGAGCTTAGTAACTTTTATTAAAGATAGATGTCTCATCCTTTCCCATAGGTCCATCATTATTTCTAGTAGGCCTATTAAACTTGGTGGAAATGTCTTTCAAGTAACGAGAGTAAAAAGTAAGACATTCATCTACCAAATACCCTTCTGCTATTCAACCTTCTGGTCAAGCCTTGTTGCAAACATATATTTTTAGTGTCCATAAATACCTAAATACATAAGAGGATTTGAATAAAGAATTTAGCATAGAGTATTAATGAAATTTATAAAAAGTGTATCTAGTGTAGTAAGTTACCTCTCGATAGGATACATCCACCTATATTGTATGGGCCCATTGAGCTTCGCGTCTCTTGCCAAATGGATAGGCAAATGGATCATGATATCAAAGAAGGCTAGTGGGAATACCATTTCTAATTTGCACAATATGCTTGTAATTTAGGATTCAAGCCAATCAAGAGTTTCAGTTGTTAGGCACTTAGAACACAAATTCTTGAAGAATTTACCTAACTCTAATATAGCAAATATCTCATTGGGCAACAAGCCACATAATGCTATAGGAAATATATCTTGTAACAAAACATGGTAGTCATGGCACTTCAATCCATAGATTTTTTGCTCACAAACATTGATATATCATGAAATGTTTGAAGAGAAGGGATTAAACACTTTCAAAGTAGCTAGGAAGTTATAACCTTTTAAATTCTCTTATAAGGACAATGCATAACAAGCAATTGGAATTATAACTTTATTCCCTTCTTCTATTGGGTGTAATTCTGATCTAATTCCCATGTCAACTAAGTCATACCAACTCTTCACTATATCCTTTGTCTTTCCAGCCAATCCCATAATAGTTGACATAATGTTATCTAAAACATTTCACTCGATATGCATAACATCAAGGTTATATTGGATCAATAGTGTTTTCCAATAAGGTAAGTAGAAAAAAATACTTTTCTTCCTCCAATTAAATGCATTGGTGACATAACCACACTTTTGCTTCCAACCTTTCCCTGAAGTTACATGACCCAATGCCTATAATTGACAAAGTGCCTCATCAATATTACTTCTATATTACTTCTAACCATGGCTAAAGAATTCTCAAAAAGGCAAACATGAAGACCAAAGAGCATCAATGGCATTACTTTGACAATAGTATAAGCTTTGATGTAATATGTTACTCATGAAAGGTTGTCCATGATATATTTATAATGTAAACATTCCCACAAGTGTAAAAGTATGAGATTATGATGTAAATACCATTTTTGAATGTAAATGTGTAAGAATGTGTAATTTGACTATGTGTGTGCCTTGGAAAGTATATGTATAATGGCAAGTGGATGAGTGATTTTAATTTGCATGATGTTTAGGACTTGATGAAATAGTCATATATGCTGTATTTCATGTTTCGAACATGATCAAATGGTCACATGACATAAGAAAGCTCTTCTTGAATCATTTGGAACCATATATGTCCCATTTTGAGCCAAATTTTACTTCTGAACCAAAATCAGACGAAATGAATGATTTTTTAGATCAAATTTGGCAATCATTTAGATCTCACTTATAGATTCTCATAAAGCCAAAGACCATAATTGTTAGAGTCTGTAGAATTTATTATGATTTTCTAAAGTTGGCTGAAAATTATAGAATTTAATAGGCATTATTAATATGGCAAATTTGGTTTTTTGTACATTTAAGGGACCAAATAGATTCCAATACTTATAAAATTTTATAGGCATATAGTTGGCATTATAAGATTTCCATAGCCACTGAGTTTTCATAAAATAGAGCTGTGTAACGAAAGATATGCATATTTAAAGTTCTGATTCTGATATATATCCAAGAACAATAACGACTATTCTATTAGATTTTTGTGGCCTAAATGAGCTTGTTATGGCTTGAAATTTTAATAGTATATAGTTCATGTCTTGAGCTTTCCATAAAGTCCTATTTTATATGAATCGAAGTTATTTAGCCTAAATTATAAATTTTTGAAATTTGAGCCATATTATGTCGAAAGAGGCTAAAAGTGGCTATAAGATTCTATCATGCCATTAGAGCCTATTTTATGTTCAATTGAGTTCAATTAAATATGTTTATTGTGTTTAAGAATTGAATTAAATATCATAATTTGAGTTTTTGGCCCCTATAGTTCCACTTCACTTATGGAAAGATTGTGAGACCAAGGCAAAACATTGAATATGGTTGTATTTTGATGATTTTGAAGGTGACCGATGTAGGAATGAATATGTAAAATAAGTCATCATTTTTCCAAAGCTAGTAATAAGATGTTGTTAACAAGGCAAACCATATTATTGATAAGGTGTAAGATATTGTTGACAGGGTTAAAGATCTTGTTGACAAGATCTCAAATTTAGCAAAGGAAAATTTAAGACATTGTCGACAAGATCTTCTATGACAAGATAATCTTTAGATGAGAAGCTACTTTGGAAAAACTCAAAGTTGGGCAATTCCTCCAGAATCTACCTTATGACACACACAAGTACAAGAATTTGCCCACATCTAAGTTAGGCACCAAGTTTATAGCATTTAAAAAACTTAGGCACACAGGTACCAGAATTGGACCAAATCTAATTTAGGCACGTGTCAAAACTTAAAACCATTTCATCCTCATCCTCAAAAGAAGGAACTAACACCAGACTTTAGCAATATCACTATAAACTATCAAGGCAACAAAATTGGACCAAAGCTAAGAATTAGACCAAAATCTGATTTAAGCACATATTAAAACTTAAAACCATTTCATCTTATCCTTAAAAAAGGAACAACACCAGAATTCATAATCAATCACAACAAACTATCAAGGCAATAGAATTAGACCAAAATATAATTTAGGCACATATCAAAACTTAAAACCATTTTATCTCATCCTCAAAAAAGGAATAACACCAAAATTCATCATTAATCATAGCAAACTATCAAGGCAACAGAATTGGACCAAATATAAGAATTAGACCAAAATTTGATTTAGGCACATATCAGAACTTAAAACTATTTCATCTCATCCTCGTCCTCAAAAAAGGAGCTAACACTAGACTTCAGTAGTAAAGCAAACTATCAAGGCAACAGAATTGGATCAAATCTAAGACTTAAACCAAAATCTAATTTAGGTACATATTAGAACTTAAAACTATTTCATCTCATCCTCATCTTTAAAAAAAGAACTAACACCAGACTTCAGCAGTATCAAAGCAAACTATCAAGGCAATAGAATTAGATCAAATCTAAGAATTAGATAAAAATCTGATTTAGGTATATATCAAAACTTAAAACCATTTCATCTTCATCCTTAAAAAAGGAACTAACACCAAAGTTTAGCTTTATCATAGCGAACTATCAAGGCAACAGAAGAGTTAATGCTAAATGTCACAACAAAATATCATAACAGCAAGCTGAATATCCTACGAGGGAAGGACGCTTTTAATGATTGTAATTCTTTTCAAATGATTGCAGAAAGAAAAATAATACCTTTATAATCTGGCCTTTACCAAATGTAATATTATTGTTGAAGCCCCTATAAATTGAGCTAGCAGCTACAGTGAAAGATCTAAGGAGAAACATTTGATATTATTTGAGGAGCTAGCACTCGAGAATTTTGAATTTATTTTCACTTCTATTAGATTACCTAGTTATTACAGATAAAATAGACAAAGATTACCATATGGCTATTGTCCAGAAACCATTTTAAATGAGGATAGTACACAGCATAATTACCTATCTATGTGACTAGTATGAATTCAGATGTTTAGCAATTATTATAAATTTACATATCAGAACAAGCATAACAAATTCATAGAGGCTAGAAGATGGGCATGAAGTAGCCATCAAAAGAGGAGAAACCAGTACAAAAAAGGAGAAATTCTAAGAAAAAGAAAGTAAATTCGATTCAAAAGTAGCATTACTATCTAGGCTTTATCACAAAAATCTATTGGGCATTATTCAATTTTGCTAAGAGCAAACGATGGATAACCATAGCCACATTCACAACACTCACAACACAAAATTAATTGTATAAAGAAAGAGCAAATAGTAGACTAAATTACCACTTACATAGCCTCATTTCTCTTTAGTTTTTGTGTTCTCCTCTTTTACAGTGAAATCAGGTCGTAGGACACTCTATTTTTTTGTGCGTGAAACATTTTTGTTGGAATGGCTTCATTCACAACGAAGTCAACCAAAGGGATGCACTAGAACGAAGATTGAGAAGGTTCTATGGAAGGTTTTGTCAGTGGATACGAAGAAGGTTTGAAATTATGAAAGGGGGAAAGACTTTAGCGAGTGAAAATGAGTATAGGTTTTCCAAGTGACTCTGTGGCTTCCTTTTTGTTATTTCAGTAAAGCTTGTTTTACTATTTCTTATTTCAGTAAATGAACGAAAATGATATAATATTATATATCATATATATGTATGTATGTAATATCATTTTAAATATTATGTTATTGATAATTAAATAACAAAAAAAACATAGGTTTAAGTTATAAAAAAAATAAAAAAACATAGGTTTAAAAGAGAAATTATGAAGAAAATATGATATTGGAAGGTAAAACTTCAAAAGGCCATAACTTTGAGCACTATAGTCTATTTGAGGTGATTTTTTTTTAATTTGGTTAATTTTCCAAGATCTACGCATGGCAAAAGGCTAAAGGCGGTTAGGTCACTTATTTTTCCCAAAAACAACATGTTTAGGCCTTCAATTTTAAGATTTGTGTTTTTCACTACCTTTCACCATTAAAACTAGTGTACAAAAGAAGCTTTCTATAATTACATAGTGTTTTTCATAATTTACTTAAGTTCTATTCTACTTAAGTTTCAAATTTAAGTACTTGATCAAGAATAAAGAGGATAATAAAAATTAAGAAGTACATAACTCAAACATTAATTAAGAATTTAGAATATTTATTCTTAAATATCCTAATGTATCTTTTTCTATAATCTACTCATTATATTTTTGTCCCAATTAAACATTTAAAGCTCTTAATCCTAAAATAAGCCATCCTCCAGCTCATCCCTTTAGAATTCGCATATGTGGCTACCTTAACAGGAAATGCATGCTAAATCATTACATTAGTGCTCATCTTCATAAAACCTAGAGTTTATAAAGGCATCATCCAACCATCAAAGCATTAAAATTAAACTCACCAAGAAATTCATAGAAATCATTATATTTTTGCTCATTACCCAGACCAAAAGGAACTATTATAAGCAATACAACTTGAATCTTAAACCAAAAGTCCCAATTTACAAAACCTAGAATTCATACTTCCTCCATCAATAGAACCTCAGGCATTAATGGATGAAGAAGAAGGCAAAATAGGAATTTAAGAGGCTTACCCAACTAAAATCAATGTTACAATGACAAGAGACTAGGGTGGAATTCAATTTTTTATCCATTCCTTCTTCTTCTCCTTCTCCTTCATTTTTTCTTCCTCTCTACCTCTTTTCTGTTTGCTTTGCTTTATAAGTTGAAACTAAGAGTTGGAGGGAGTTGCGTTGTACGTTGTAGATGTCTAGGGGGAAGGACACAATAGTATATTCATAAAAAATTGATGAGTTGTATTAATAAAATGAATCCTAAAAATTGAAATTGAAAATTTAGATATATAGATTCTTCGATATATGAAATATTAGACATATCAATTTCATGAATTCTAAAAATTAAAATTTTAACTTATTAATAAAATTATAAATAATAATCCATTAGGCTTTTTAAACTTAAATAAAAAAATTTAAAATTATATATTTAATAAAAATTATAGCTCTATTTTTTCAATTAATGATTAAAATTAACTATAATGTTTTGTTTAGTATTATGTAAGAAGATTGCCTCAAGTTATTTGTATATTTGCATATATTAATTATTAACTTTAAAATTTTAATTTTCTTTGATAAGTATAATTTATTTTTTTTAACTTATTTGTTTATAAAAAATATTCTAAGTTCAAATACTTTTTTAAAAAAATAAGTTACAAAAATATTTTATACAAAGAAATATAATTTTATCAAAAAGTCATCTTTAGTGGCAATTTCAACTTATGGTCACTAAAAATTGTGGAACAAAAATTTTTAATTAGTAAAAAATTTTGCGCTAAAACTTTTAGTGGCAATTAAAATAGTCATCGTTAAAAGGTTTCTTTTAGTGATGACTAAAACCAGTTACCATTAAAAGTTTTGGCGCAAATATTTTTAATTGATTAAAAATTTAACCTTAAAAATTTTAGTGGCGGCTAAAATAGTCGCCACAAAAAGGTACTTTTTAGTGACGACAACTAAAACCAATTGTCGCTAAAAGTTTTGGTATATGTATTTTTAATTGACAAAAAATTTGACACCTTAACTTTTAGTGGTGACTAAAATAGTCATCCCTAAAAGGCATCTTTTAGTGACAATAACTAAAACTAGTTATCACTAAAAGTTTTGGTGCATATATTTTTAATTGACCAAAAATTTGGTGTTAGGACTTTTAGTGACAACTAAAATAGTCACCGGTAAAAAGTATCTTTTAATGACGATGACTAAAACCAGTCATCACTAAAAGTTTTGACACATATTTTTAATTAACCAAAAAATTGGTGCCAGGACTTTTAGTGGCAACTAAAATAGTCACTATTAAAAGGTATATTTTAGTGGCGATTAGAATTAGTTGCCCCTAAAAGTTTTGCACAAATATTTTTTATTAATAACAAATTTTGATTCAGAACTTTTAGTGATGATTAAAATAGTCATCACTAAAAAGTCTTTTAACAAAACTTTTAGTGGCGAGACTAATCGCCAATAAAAGACCATTTTAGTAATAACTTTTTAATAGCAACTAAAATGTCATCATTAAATGTAATTTTTTTTTAGCAACAATGTTGATGTCACCACTAAAAATATTTAGCAACAACTTTTTTGTTGCTAATAAATAGTTTTAGTGGCAATTTTTTTTTGTCATCACTAAAAATATTTTCAGAATCAAGAATAGTATTTTAGCGACAACTTTTAGTGACAACTTAATAAAGATACTACTAAAAATGTTTTTTTAGTGACAAATTTTTTCAATTGCCACTTAAAGTCATCGCTAAAAGTCTATTTTTTTGTAATGTGTGCCCTAATCTAGCATGCCACATATCAATAAAATCAACCAAGTAAACAAAAGCAGGTGCATTTCCATTAATTGGTTTAAAGACATTAAGTACAAAGAGTCTCTAATTATAATAGCTTTTCACAACAAAAGTATTATTTTTTGTCATTACAATCTTGTCTAATTCAAATGATACTTTAACCCTGCTTTTCCTAGCAGTGCAGCTAAAATCAAATTTGCTCTAATATCATACACAGAAAGCACTTTATTTAGAACCAAAGTCTTGCCAGATGTGAGTTTCAAAAGAATCTTTCCTTTTCCATGGACCTTAGCAGTCCTAGAATCTCCAAGATATGCATGTTCTTCTTTATCCCCTACTGGTGTGTAGGAGGTAAAATCATCTCTATTTACACATATGTGCCGAGTAGCCATGGAATCTATCACTCATTCTTTCACATTGGCCACAAGGAGAGCTTGAGAAATGTCTGCAGTAATAATATCATCCCCTTAGACCAAATTTGCATTTGGCTTAACAGGATTGTCATTTCTTAATCTCTTTCTACACTTAACAGCATGATGACTTGGCTTGTCATAAACAAAACAATTTCCCTTCTTTTTGAAGGTGGGGTTAGTAGCCTTAGGCTTGTAAATAGACTTCTTGTAATCATACCTCATTTTATGAGATTTATCTTGTACTAAGTTCACCTTCTATTGGTGTCCTTAATGATTATATAGGTAATTAGTTCTAACAGACCTAGGCACTTGTGTTTATGTTTGAGTTGTTGCTTATAGTCCTTCCATGAGTCAGGCAGTTTTTCAATGAAAATACTTACGACAAATTCCTCAGGCAGGACGATGTGCTTAGCTCATAAGTCCTCCAATAGTTTGTGGTACTCATTGATCTACACTTTTATGTCCTTGTCATTAGTCATATCCTATCGATAATAATTTCTAATGACAAATTTATGCTTTCTAACATCCTCAACAGTGTATTTGGTAACTAATAAATCCCAAATCTTACTAGCTTCTTTGTACGTGCAATAGACACTAAAAGATCATTAGACAAAGTGTTAATAATCGTATGTTTACATACTTTATTTGCATATATCCAAGTCTCCAATTGTTCTAGATCTGCTATTGGTGAAAGTCTTCAATCATAGAAAGCAACACCAATGTTGTGCATGTCAAGAATAGAGAAGATGTGTTCCTGCCATCTTTGAAAATTTTCTCCTTTAAATATCTCAATTTTTAAGATATCTAAAAATGGTTTGGCACAAGGGATAGTGGAAATGACCAAAATAGTAAGTTTGGTTAGATAAGGGATAGCGACATTGATAGCGGTTGCAACAATGGTAGTGTCAATAGAGTTATTAGAATTGTTAGGGGCAGTGACTGTGACAGTAGCAGTAGTAGTGTTGGCAAGATGCTTCATAAATAGTTCTTAAGATTGTAAAAAAAAATGAAGAATAAGAGAATGAACTTATAACATAGCAGCTTAAGTCATATGGATACATGCTATCTTTAAGAACTATTTCGCTACATAGTAAATTAACCACAAAAGCTCTCTAGAATTAAACAAGCTTTTCTAAAAAATCAAGAGACAGAACAATGGTTATTTTTTTCTGCAACCTAGTAATAACGTTAGGAGAAAGAGAGAACAAGCAGAGAGAGATATATATATATATTATTTAACATTAAAATAATAACGTTGAAATATTAACGTTAAGGAGAAGATAATGGATGGTTAATCTGAGAATGTGAAAAAAATTAGAAGTCAAAAATTTAAAATGCTCAGATAATGGAGGAATCATTTATTTAAAAAATAGGAACTAAATTTAACTAGTTCAAATATAGCAATAATTAACTAAATTAATTAATTATTTTTAGATAGGCATAAATATATTATGCAACAAGCTAGCTCACATGTTTATATGGAGTGCATGGGGAAAAATTCACAATTTATATTGTACTTGGATATTTTGGTCCAAGTTTGTGCGTGTGAGTTCACTTCTCTTCTAAGTTCTTAACAAGCTCAATATAACATCTTAGGTACTCAATACTCTTCATTCTAAGCAATGTGGGACTTTCTTTTGAAATATGTGCACACTCACAACAATATGTACATCAATTTCCACCTTTCCTACTTGGGAAGTCATCTTTCTCTCTAGATCTCACTCTACAAATGAACACAATACTAATACTTAATTACAATCTCCAATACAATGTTTGATCCAATTATATAGAAAATTTGTCACCATGAACAAGGAGATAGAGGGTATTTCGTCTTTTGCACATATGATATTGCCATTGTCTAATCATGTTTTTAATAATTGTATTGTTAATTTTTGCAAACTATCATAGTCCATTCAACTTAAAACTTAAGTGACTAAGGAAAATTTATAATTAATTTTATTATAATTTTTAATACATTTTTATATATATAAGTTTTTTAAATTTGAAGTATGAGCAAAATTTAAGCTCTTTATTTTATTGAAATTTAGCTCTAATTAAGAAAACAAAACGATAAGGATAAAATATATTATTAGTTAATTATAAAGGGTTTAATTTAAGTTATGAGATGAAAATTTATTATAATGCCTAAAACAGACACAAATCAATGTAGATTTTTTTAATTAGATTATTGATTTTATTTGATATCATGGAGTCCCATGATTGAGGATGTGTGTGTTTTCCTTTTTTTGGGGGAGGGGGGTGGTTGGGGGTAAGTGGGAAGGGGTAGTTATGTCAGCCCAATCAGTGAAAACAACTAGACAAAATGAAAAGAAATGGAAACAAAGCATTTAAAGATGGAGAAAAAAGTCGCAGCCATAATATGTAAGGCCTATCAATTGGTTTCGTTTTTCCCCAAGAATGAATTATTTGGGAACTCTACTAGCCGTTGGTAATTGTGACAGCAGCCCTTTTAGCTGTAGGATAGATATTTATTTGATATACGTCACTGTCTTGTAATTTATTAGAAACGAAATGTAGGATGCTCTCTTATTGCTGGTATAATATGTAAAAATACAGCATCTTATTAACTTTTATTTTTTGGTTGAATTTACTGTTGCATTTAAATTTTTTTTTGGGGAAGTTGATTAATGCATTTATATAGTTCAGTGCTTTGTTTGGCTTAATTATCATTACAAATAAGTTGACAGTAAAAATCTGACGTCTGGTGACAATTTTTAGTAGTTGCCCCCACAAAAAGAATTATTTTTCTTTTAAATCTATCAAACTCTCTTTTAACATACTTTTAGTGGAAACTTTTAATAATTGCTATTAAAAGACCTTTTCATAAAACACTATAAAATTATGGCACGTATTTTTTGGGGGCAACTTTCAATAGTTGCCCGTAATGGTCATGTTCCTAAGCTTTCATACAACTATTTGCATATAAAACTTTTGGCGGTGATTCTGAGAAATCGCCATCAAGGATCCTCTTCTTCATATTTCGTATAATTATTGTGCATATAATTTTTGGTAATGATTTCAATAGTCGCTATCAAATGTCCTCCTCATAAATTTTTGTAAAATTATAACACAAAACTTTGGGGAACTTTCAAAAATTACCATCAAAAGTTCTCTTACTGAAACTTTATAAAACTACGACAAATTGAATTATCACTTTGAATATGATCTTGTTCTTCTCACTTTCTATGGCTTCAACCACCTCCTTAGCCACACAAGCTTTTCCATCTCCAGTAATTTTCCCAGAATTAACAAAGATCAGAAATATATTGTCATAATTAACTTATTTTTCAACTTTGATTGAATTTACCCTACAATTACGCCTTCAACTTTTTAAACCAATAAAGGTGTGTGTGTGCGTGTAGTTAAAAATCTTTTTAAATTAGTCACATAAGATTAAATTTTAATTTTAATTATTTTCTGCAATTCAATGTTTGCTTCAGTTATTGAGAAAAATTGTCACCATTACCAAGGACATGAAGGGGCATTTCATCTTTTGCAAATATAATATTGCCATTGTCTAATCATGTTTTGATTTAATAATTATATTGTTTATTTTTGTAATCTATCAACAGTCCGTTCAACTTAAACGTTTAAGGAAAAGTTTATAAATAATTTTAGTATAATATTTTATCCACCTTTTTACATAAAGGCATTTGACTTAGTCATGGTTGGAAAGATAGCTCTAATCTAAAAAAAGAGACATGAACTCAAAAAAGATCTGATAAAAAATGAATTCATTTTTAAAAAGTTTAAATATAAAACTAGACTTGATTTTTTTTTCTTTTTAAGTTTGACCCGCTATGGAAGTAATTATTTTTTTAATATTATTAATTAGTAGTAATATCTAACGATAATTAGAAAAAAGGGTAAAAAACGTGGAGAGTGGTGTGATTACCTTGCATAACACTTGACTCGGAGCACGAGCCTTGTAAATTTAGTAATTATCGAACCCCATCTCAGCCTTCGGAACCCACACGCACGGAAAGCAATATTCATTTGTCCAAATTCTAAAGATAATAAATTAAAAAAAATAAAAGAGGAAATGCAACGTAATTATGCCACAAACAATCCAAACACGCCGTTCCCCTGTTTCCAAAACTGCAATTCCCCTTCTTCGCTTGCTACTTCACTCTGGGTTTCTCTCGTTCAGATTGGGAAGGCAAGCCAGGTGGTCAAAGTGAATTGAATTCATTTAAAGACAAATTATTTTTATTGATTTATAAATGAACTTTAATTTTCGAAGTATATTTTAATTATTAACACTAACTTATTTTGTAAATAAATCTTACTATTTAAAAATTACAAAATATATAAAAAATCAAAATTGGCTAAGCTCTAACCTATTTTAAGCCAACAATACCGAACCCAAGCCCACTTTTTGTAACTATTATTTTCACTAACCAATCCTGTGATCAGGTTTAAAAGTCATGTAAGTATGGATAAAGAATAAACTTAATATATCTTATATTAAAATTTACTTTTAATTAAAAATAAAATAGCAAGAATCAATTTTTTTACTATTTAATTACAAAGACTTGATTTAAGGTTTTAAGTGAAAAGTTATGATAATTTTATTATGAAATTTAAATCACACATATATTTGGATTTTTTTAAAGTAAATTACGAAGGGTTCTTGCTATTTTTAAAATATAAATAAACCTCCCTTAAAATGAAAAGTTATCTAATATTTTAGTTCAATTTTTATTTTTTTTAATCAACATACCTTCTAGTTATTTTTCTTTAAAAAATGTATTAAGGTGATATTTTAGTCAAAAAAATTTAAATTAAACTAAAATATAGTATAATATTTTATTTTAGAGAAGATACATGTAATTTGTTCTTTTTTATTAAATTATTGATTTTATTCAATCACATTAAGTGAGCTCTATATATATATATATATATATGTATATATATTTCTTTACATGTTTTGTCCCACCGTTTCTTTTTGTTTATTTTTTCATTGGCATTCTGTAACACCTGGTTCCTTAAATTGAACAAGAATTCAGTAAGATAATAAAAAATGACCCTAAAGTAAAATGAATTAAAGCCAGGCAAAGATAAAATGTTAATTTGAGCATTCAAAAATGGGGTTATGAAACCATGAATAGCTTAAAACTGGAGTCAAATTAGCTAAATAGACTACATTGAAAGAGTAGTGGCAAAATCATAATTTTTGGAAAAATTTTAAAAACTCAAAAAAAAAAGAATTTAAATGGTAGAGTTAAGTTCACTAGGGTTCTCAGAGACTTTGAACACTACAGGAATTGTCAGAATGTCTAAAATCCTCTCAATATACAATTTAGACCGTTAGTTGATCAAAACTTAAACTAAGCTATTCTAGGTTGTTTTGAATTCTAAAAATTTTTAACTAAATGGTTTTAATAAACTAGAGAACTTAAATTTTTATGTGAAATAATGGTTCTTAAAAAGGATATAAAATGAGCCCAAACAGAATAATCAAAATTTCAAGACGTAATGAGAATTATGGAAATTATTTTAAATCATTCTTTCTTCCTTATTTAGTGTCATGCCACCTGACTAGCTCCTCAAAACTAACATACACACTCTAGAAAACAAAACCAAGGAGGCATCCAAGAGAAGGGAGAAAGAAGAGGAAAAAAGCCAAGAAAGGGTAAAGTTTTGTGCATTTTTTCATAGCATGTTAGTTACCAAATCTCTCCTTCTCTCTAAGCTCTCTTCATTGATGGTTTAAATTTCTAAAAAGGACAATTTTGGCGGTTGGTCACATAGGAAAAGAAGAAGTTTGAAGCAATCAATTCTACCATAAGAATATCTATTTGATAAGGATTCAAACAAGGTATAAGGTAAGCTAGAAAACTTATTCTTCCTTTGAGTTCTCTTCCTGTCTAGGTTTGGCCAAGGTACTAGAAGGAGATTGATTTTGTCTTAAACTTGGTAACATTTGGGATTTTGAAGCATGGAGAATTAGATAATGCAAAGGGAATCAAGTAAGAAGCTTTGAAATGCAAAGTAGGCCACCTAGAGTTTTGTTTGCACCTTGAAAGTTTTAGAACCCTAAGAAGACAATTCAAGCCATGTAAAATCATATCTAAACTAGAAAGGAGCCAAGGAACCTCTATATGTATCAATTTCCTAAGAGATATGACAAAACTCCATTAGGTTCTCCTTTTGACATAGGTTTGACGGCCATGCTATGGATATGGTACCTAGGAAGAATTTCATTTGATTCTAATGTTATAAAGTTAAAAATGGTCTAAATATAAATTATAAACATTTAGTAGAATCATTGAACTAAATTTAGAAGTCTTACTTTGAAAGGTGAATTTTTAGGGCATAAATAGAGATTAAAGAAGTAAGTTGGCCCTAAACTAGTGTAATCCTACAAATGATGATCTAAATGAGTTCCATTAGAGTTATGTGACTCATAGCAAATGAGAGTTGGGAGATTAGAAAGTCAAATCCAAGAGTTGCCTCTTAGTGAACCTAAAATGGTATATTGGGTCCTAATAGAATTAGGTGATGATAATAAAGTTAAAGTGGATACTAATATCTTATTTTGTCTTACAATTGTTACATATAGGCCAAGCTAGCCAAAGTTCACTTATTTGTGGGTGCCAAGCTAAGAAAAGTCAAGAAAAAGAGAACCAACAAGTGTATTAGTGGTAGTTCCAAGTCTCCAAAGTCATAAGGTAGAATGATCTCTCTATCTTGCACGTATTTGAATGTTGAAATAAGTTGAGATACTTGTATGCATACTTGCTTGATGTATTGATAAGCTATGCTTTGATATACTTTCCATATGAGTTTTATACATGAGTTTGATATGTTTTTGGCTCCTAATTCCCTATAGTGGGGAATTGAGCATAGTAGCATTTCCTTGGTCTAAAGATGAGTTTAGTTGAGCTGAGCCAGTATGTTTAGATACTATGGCTTGATGAAAAATGGGATTTTATGCTAAAAGTTTTATTTGAGCTTCATGATAGGTATGAATCACATGCTTACATCGCATACATTGGATTCCTTTATGGCATTCTTGGATGCATTGATTTGGTTGAGATTTGCTATTGAGATTCTCCCAGAATCTTACCCATGTATTTTAACTAACCATTTTGGGTTCTCCAAGCAAAAGAAAGGAAATAGAGAAGAGCTAAGCAATAGAAAATGTTGTAGTTAGTATTTTGTAATGCAAATATGCCTAATGTACATAATAGACTTGGATGGATAGAAAGCCTATGTAAATGATGAGATTTGTAATTGAAACATATGCATGAGTATGAGATTATAAATATAAGTTATTTTGATGTATGATATGGCTATAGGTGCATGACTTTATATATTGGATACTATATGGATCATATATAATTCTGGGTGTTGAATTGTCATATTTTGATACAAGCGTTATTTTATGTATTGGACCATATAAAATAGATACTTAGGATGATTAAAATTTTCTTAAGGTAGAAGGGTATAAATTAGAAGCCAATTGGACTACTTTTAGTTCAAATGAACTATAAATTGCACCTCTACCCTTAATAATACAAATGACCTAGTTTAATGCTAAAATTTGTCATACAATTAGAAAATTTATAGAGCTTTCTAACAAGTTAAGAATAAGAATTTTTAGATTTATTCAAAATATTTTATGAATTTTTAAAGTTGGCAAAATTATGTAGAAATAGCCTAATATTGTAGTAATTGATGCAAGTTCTATTTTCATGGTTTTTGAGGGCCAAACGAATTCAATTTTACTTGAAATTTTTATAACATAAAGTTCACATCATAAGCTTTCCATAGATATCTAATTTATATAAATTAGAATTACATAGCCCAAGTTATATATTCTAGAAATTAGGACCCTATTATGTCAAAAAGTCTAATATGGACTATATAACTCCTTTATGCAAATGAGGTTTGTATCTTGGTTTTATGGATCTAAACAAACTTGTCTATGGTAGCCAAGAGTGAAAAAGAAGAGGAATTAAAGATTTGACACCCATAGTTCAAGTTGAGGTATTAAATGGGTTAAAACTTCCGCCTTAAGTGTAGTAACGATTGCCTTTTGGTTGCTATTAAAGATAAATGATATAAGCATGCCTATATGAGATTAGTTATGACACATTTGAAAATACTTTTTTTAATATAATGTTTAGTATGTTTTTTTGTAACTATTATTTAACACTTTTTATCATATATTACTTTTTTAAATAGAGATATCAAAATTATTTTTTATCTATTATATTCAATTTTTTTATTTTTATATCTACACATTTTATATACTAAATAACCTAATCTTATCTTTTTAACGTTTTCACTGATTGGGCTGGTGTTTCCCCACACTTGCAAGTGATTGGTCCAATGGCAAGTTAATTAATACAAGGACAATGATACAAATGCCAGAGCCCACTGCAAGTGAGGTGTCCACTATAGAATTAATTATTAGAGTTTATTGTTGTGGGTTTACTCACATGCTAATTGAATTGAAGAAATGAAAATGATTGGCCAAAAGAATCCTCTTCATTTTTCCTTTTCCATTATGATATTTCCTTTTGTTATAATGCAAAACAAGATCAAGCACGCCTGTACTTACTTAATTATACTAATACAACGAAAATTTTATAATTAAGCACACTAATGAAAGACTAAACACCTTAATGCAAGTATTGAACTAAGGCATATATATCACATAGCTAGTAGATTGCATACTTGTGGAGGAATCCCTTTTCCTGCAAGACAAGGGGGAAAAGAAGCAAACATGCATGCATCCTTATTGCTTGTACCAACCAATTATAGGTTCACACGCACTTCATTTAGATAAAACCTTAATAACCCCAAGCCAAACCCATTTTTTTCTTTGTTGTTTTGAGCGCTATGCCTTTATAAGATGAGCATCAACATCTTTACAGCTCATTTGCTTGTAAGAATACAACAGAGAGGGAAAGTTGCTCTAAGCTATGTGTTGTTTGGTAGGTACACTGCAATGGAGTTATAGAAATATCAATTGAACTTTGTGCACTTCCTTGTAGAACAAGAATGAAAATGTGTTTTAAAGCCAAACCTGGAAATGTCGCTTTTGTCCTTACTTCCCTCAATTGGTCAAAAATCGATGCACATGTTATTTTAAGTCAAACATGAATTTTGTTTAGTCCTTTAATGTCCTGTGATAGAAGCAAAGGCTCCATTGTTCCTTGGAAGTCCACAACTTAAGCATAGTGTCTCAGCCCATCGCCACCAACATCCATCCAGCTCTTGGCCAAGTCACTTCTTGCCTATGCTTTTGATGTTATTTCTTCCCCTTCCCTTTTCCATATTTGAAGAACCTATAATCCCTAAGATGGTTTTTCTGCAATCCAAGGCCATATCTCATATCATCTTTGTTGCATTGAGCTTTTAACTGATAACCAAAATATAGCAACAAGCATTGGTTGATTTTAAGTCACATTTTATGTTTAGTACCTCTTTTTTTGCCACTAATTTATGTTTATGCCCTAAACCATCACATGTTGTTTCTACATCTACTTGGTCAAAATATTAAATTTTATGTTATTGTGAATCTTCTAAGCTCCAATTTAGACAAAATTCAGCATATTTTACTTACCCATATTTCTTTGACTAATTTTAAGCTTTAAAGGATGAGATTGATTGTTGACAACTTTGTTACCCTTATGTTTTACTATGCTACAAAAGGAATACCTTTTAACTATTATATGTTTAATGAAAATTATACTTGCTTTATATATATATATATATATATTGGCTATTAGTTGACAACTTTATTTAGTGTTTTTTATTAAGTTTAAGACCCAAGGCTACTTATATGTATGTGCATACATATACCTTGTTTAGTCCATTAATGGATTTGTACAGTTTGGCCTCAAATGTTGTCTACATATTGGAAGCATATATATGAGTTTATATGGTGATTTCCCCCATTTATCATGAATAATGCCTTTATCTATTTTGGTTAAACACAACAACTACTAATTTTGTTCCACCTGTTTGATCCTTTAATATTGCATAATAGTGTTAAGGAATTTCAAATTTTTCTTCCAATTGTACAGTTATCATTATACTTCTATTGATACTCCTTTAATCAATGTGGTGTAAATTTATGTCGCAACAACTATGGGCCCTTTGAGAAATGAAGTTTTTCCTCTTCTATTGATTTAGTTCCTGCATGTTGTGCATGCTAGACATGTTATATTGCTTAATATGTGGGTTAATATAGCTTTGCATAACCATTGATTTAACCATAGATCATACACTATGGTTTTTGAATCCAATAGGGTGCACCTCAGGAATTTGGTTTACAACAATGACATAACTTGTTTTGATCAATTGAGGATATATAGGGTGACCTTTGATAGGCTATGTCATATGCTACATACAATCGAGGGCTTACAACCCTTAAAAAAATCTGCTGGTCGATAAGCAAGTTGTAATGTTTTCAAACATTCTTATGCATCATCTTAAGAATATAGTCATCAAGTTTCACTTAGGGAGATTTAAGCAAATAGCAAGAAGATATTTCAATGTAATGTTAAATGCCATGATGCATCTGGATAACTATTTATTCAAAAAAACTAGATCTTGTGCCTTAGAATTCAACTGATGAAAAATGGAAATAGTTTAAGATAAACTTATTACCCTTTTTGTCATTGTATAATTTGTTGTGCATGTTTAACACGTCTTTTGGCTCTTTGTGATATAACTATATCGTGTACTTGATGGAACACACATACCAATCAATGTACCACTAGAGTCCAAACCTCAATATCATAACCACAAATGTTCGATCACCATGAATGCTTTAGGCATATACTCCCAGGATAAATAGTTTATTTTTGTTTTGTCTAGGTAGGAAGACTCAACAATTGATGGTAGAGTTTTACAAGATACACTAACTAGAAGGCATGGATTAAGAGTATCCTAGGGTGAGAACTAATAGCACACATGCCATTCAATACATTAGTGATCCTATGTAGTTATATATGTGTGTGGGTGTGAGTGGGTGTGTGTGTTTCTGTTATTGTATTATTGATGCACATTGACATGCTATAGGGCAATACTACTTGGTTAATGTTGCTAATTGTGAGGGTTTCCTTACACCTTATCAAGGACAATAATATTACCTAAGTGAATGGACACATAGTCGCCATCCTACCACCCTACATAAGTGCTTTAACCTAAGACACACGTTAGCTAGTAATGTGATTAAGAGGTGTTTTAAGATGTTGAAGGAACTTTAGGCCATCCTTTGATTGCCATTGTTCTTCCTAGTTTGGACACACAATCAAGTAATAATTGCTTGTTATCTACTACATAGTCTTATTAAGCGGGACAATGCTTGGGATCTAATTAACGATGTGATTGATATTGGTGACCTAGCTGTACCCATATATGAGGGCTTTCCCATCCAAACAATGGAAACCTCTAATGCTTAAACCAATTTTCAGGATGACTTGGTGAATAGGATGTTCTTTGATTATATGGCCAACTGAGCTCATCGCTAAATAATTTCTATTTTATGTTGCATTTTGTAACACCTTCATCTCTAGCTCTCATGCATCATGCCTTACATGCTCATATATATAGGGGAAGCAAAAAAGGGAGATCATTTGCTTGGGATTCATATTCTTTCTCTATGGCTTCATGCATGGGTAGATATTCACTTTAGTGTCACATGGACCGGGTGAGCTCTTTCTATGCATCCTCAGGTTTATTTGCACCATTACAACTTATTTCAATCCCTAAAACATGCTTGAGACTCATGGAAAGCAAAAAGGGATATGAGACATGCCATTTCGTTCTTGACAGATTTGGCCTCATTTCTGGGCAGAGTTTGGAAATTCATAGCTAATTACAGAAAAATTGAAAGCACATGATCTTGGTCATTCTAGAAAGCTCAGACGTCTACTTCATCCTAAAAATATGTAGAAGCTTAAAATCTCGTGCACAAAGCATGTGACATCCGAAAACATCTACTGGTCAGAGGGGGTCCTGTTACTGTCACAGTTTACTGATATGAACTTTAAAAATGTCTAACTAATTCCACAAAAATCAAATTCTTGTAAACGATACCACTATGGAAATATGTGGATGTTAGCTAGAGAGTAAAAATATTTCCAGATCAATTCATCAAGCCAAACTCCCGAAAACCGGTGAAACAGTACCTCGGGTCTGGTGGGATGACTGATTCTGGGCTGGAACTTCAAAATTTCATATCTCCCTCTCTAGACCTCTAAATGAGATGCTTCTAGTTCCTACAAGTCACTGTGACTATCTAGTTTCTGTGTATAAAATTTCGTAGCCATTGGACCACGTTTGCCCCTCGGATGACACGGTTTCTAAACTGACCAAATGAACAGTATTTTCTGAAATCTGAATTTCTGATGCCAACTTTGAAAAATCATAGAAAATGATATAGACCTACAAATGACTTGATATTTAACTTCCCAAAAACCTCTAAACAAGATCTAGTCACATGTCAAATTTCAAAACAAGAAGAGGTCATTAGGTCAACTCTTGACATCAAGTGCAAAAAGCCACTTTCTTGGCTAAAAATGGGGCTCATGGGGTCCAATCTTTGTTCTTCTACCTCTATGACTCTTTGAGCACATGAGAAAGCATCTATAGGGACCATCAATCATGGCTCAAGTGTCTAACAACCTAGATTGGAGAAACTCACTACCCCATGCCCACTTATACCTTCATATGACTAAGGCTAACATTATCCTTTTAATAATCAAGACTTGCTTCTTCATTCAAAACCATTCTAATTCTCATACATACATCATGAATACATTGATTTACAAACATTCTTAGAGGCTACATCATATACATTATTACTTTACATCTCTTGTCTCATATACAACATATTTACAAGAAGCTCTTTGCAAGTCTTCATTAGTCTCCCTAGCTTCAAGCTTGGTGGCTCCCATCTCTAGCCTTACTTGGTCCACCTAGCATGTTTGGATGGTGGAGAGGGAGGGTGAGATTCAAAGAATCTCAATAGCTCATCTCTTATTCAATCATATATATATAGCATGCAAACAAGTCTCACCATGTATGTATGGCATGTTAGCATATAAAATCATAATGAAAGCATTTGCAACATTTGAATTGGCCATGCATAAAAGAAAGACATTCTCAACATGTGAGTAGGCCATACATAACACTCAAAAGCTTGCCAAGTACATGGATTAGCCTCACCCACTCACTTGTGGATTTTGGACTTGCCTCACCCATACTTAAGAGGTTCTTAGACTCAACCCTTACTCTTTGGGAGTCAACCTCACTTTTGGGAGACTCTTTACTTTGTCTCAACCAACTTGAGGGTTTTGGCTCATCCTCACTATGGCTAAAGGGTTATTGGCTTTTCCATACTCAAGCAAACACAAGAAATCTCATAAAACATCATTAAAACACATAAGGCATCATCATGCTACCATAATTCTCATAGCTCAAATCATACATACACACAAGTAAAACAATGTAAGCACACAATTATGCATGAAAGAAGGTAGAGAGAGCTACCTTATTAGCTATTAACAACCTTCCTCTTCAATCTATCTCCTCCCTTGTTGGTTTCACCACCACTTCTAGATGGGAGAGCTTCTCTTGAGCCTAACCACACAAGAAGCATGGAATTATTTCCTTAATACTTGATTCATAAGCTAGGGATCTCTTTCTAGCAACCCTACTAAGCATGTAAAAGCTAGGGTTCTCTCTCTCACTAGAAATTCATCCACTCTCCTTCCTCTTTCAAGCTCTCACACTCTTAAGAATAGAAAGCAAGGAAGAGAGGGCTACATGACTTCTAACCTCCCTCAAGAGTGGTTTTCCACTCTCCCTCCTCTGAACCAAGCTCAAAACATGGCTACTTTAACTATTAAAACCGTGGGAAGAGAAGATAAGGGGAGAAGAGCAACATACTAAGAGAAAAGCAATGAAAATCCTTACCTTTCTTGTTCTTCCTTCCTCCTCTAGGCTTCTCTCTCTCTCTTCCGCCCTTTTCTCTCTCTTAAAGTGAGCTTAAGTCGGTTACAGAGTGAAAGAAGGAGTTGGGACGCTTTAAAAAGTCAAATTCTCTATTTTCACACTTTTCCGTACTAACCCTCGCTATAGCGAGCCATAACCCTCGCTACGGCGAGCTCGAATAAGTCCCAGACCTCTGCCTTCACTACAGTGTGCGCTACGGCGAGCAACTCCCTGGTTTTGTATGGGGTGCCCGAACTCGCTATAGCTAGAAGCATTCTCGCTATAGCTAGAAGGCAGTCTCGCTATAGCTAGACCATTTCTCACTATAGCGAACAGGTACATTCGCTATAGCTAGGCTGTGGCTAGCAGACTTAGAAAATTTTCAGCTTCCAAAAATTTTCAGCTTTTCTTTTCTTTCCCTTTTCTTTTCTCTTTTCTTTTCTTCTTCTTTCTTTTTCTTGGTTGTTACACATTTTGTGTCTTGTCTCCCACTTATGGAAAATTATTATACTATGAATCCTTTTTACAATGGGAGATGTTAGTTATTATAAAACTAATTATGTACTTCACTTGCAATTTTCATGACCATGTATTTACTTTTGTGGTTGTCATTAGTGTTGATGTCATTCATGTCTTTCATCTTTAGTTCATGTGTTCATGATGCTAATATGTGTTTCTTAATTATCGACTTCCATCTTGAAACTAATGACTTAACATTGCCACATTTTTTCCATTATGATGTTACCATCTTTTAGCATACCAACATGGTTGATTCTCCAAATACCCTGACCCAACCATGCAAGCATCAGCGGCCACTCAGGGAAGATGCTTTATAGATTGAATCCCTTGTAGAGCTATGTCTCCATGGTAGGCATATAGTGAATGGTAGCTTCAAGCCAGGACATTTAAGGAACTTGAAGGTGTAATGTCTAGTTTTCGTTAAATGATGGAAACGGGTGCATTTTCAAAGCAAGTCCCCAAAATGAATTAGTTAAGGTCCCAAAAAATTTAAATAGCATTATAGACTTTTAAAAATGAGAATCTCAGGCTTGAACAAAAAGAAAAACAAAGCTAGAATGAAGAAACAAATTTGAATGAAAGATTGACAAAAAGTAATGACATTTTTATAATTTTGAGCAAATTTTGAAATTCTCACAAGAGGAATTTTTAAATAGAACTTTGAATTCTCCGGAGTTTTCAGAGCCCTAAAAACCATAGGAAACTCCGGGACAGTTAAAACCCCTCCAGTGAATGTTTTCTAATGTTGGTTGACCCAAATTTTGACGAATTTGTTTGGGAAGGTTTTAGCTCCAATTTGAGTGATTGCAAAGACATTTTACTAAATTGGGAACCTAAATTTTATAATAAAAAAGATGATTCTAAAAAAGGAGCTAAAACAAACCGAAAACAAAAATGTCAAGATGAAGGGGCAAAATTAAATTTTTTTAGAAGTCTTTCTTAGACCTACCTATATATATGAGGCGCCCCACTTCCTTAATCATTTAGCCACATTTGTTTCTACTCTAAACCAGAGGAGAGAGCTCAGGTTTAAGGCACAACAAGAGGAGGAGAAAGGAAGGAGAAAAGAAAGGTAAAAAGTATGGATTTTCTTTGTTTTTTCATGTTTTCTCTTTAGCAAAACTCTTCTTCTCCATTTCCCCCTTCTTTCCTATGTTTTCATTGAAGTTTTTGGATCTATTTTGAGAGAAGAACACAAGGGAAAATTCGGATTTGAAGAGAGAAGGCCAAGGAAATGAAGAATCGAGCAAGAAAATAAGAAAAAACAAGGTAAATCTTCCTTCCATGGTAGCCACCCCTTGCTCCCTTCTTTTCCTTGGTTCGTCCCACACATGGAACTTTAAGAAGGCTTGGATTTTGGGCAGAACCAAAGGTGAATCTTAAGAATTTAAAGGAGGAGAATAAGAATATGCAAAGAGAATTAACAAACAATCATGAAAAATCAAGATAGCAAACTTAGGGCTTCTAGTGTTTCTTATAAAATTTGATTTGATACAATGATTCATAGGCCTAAATGAATGTTTAAATGAGCTCCTGAGATCCCTAGAAGACTCCCCATGTGCATCTTCCACTAAGAAAATAAAACAAAGTCCATAAATGCCAAGAGCAAGCATAGTTTCGACCTAGAAGGGTTAAGGTACCTAGGGATAGTTTTAATTTATTCTAAGCCCATTTTTGAGTTATATATGATGAGTGAAGATGAAGGGAAGCCTTGGAAAAAATTTGGAAACCATAGAAAGTGAGATGGCCTTATATGTTCTATAATATGACATAAAGAAGCAACACTTAGTTTGGCTTTTTGTTTTAATTGTATGATGACTCCAAGATGCTTAAAAGGAGTCAAGAATTATAAATGAAAGGAAAGAATGGAGCCTAGAACTCAATTGATGGATGTTGCTTCATTAGGTGCATTTTGGAACTATAAAAGGGCTATTAGACCAAGCTTGTGTTTAAGAAAGATGTATAACTTTAGAAATAATTCCATGAACTTAATTGGCTTCCATATATTATGTTTAGGCTAAGAGAAAAAATTCCACACCTTTGTGTGTATGAGGCCAAGGAAGGGAGAGCATTTCCAAGAGAAAAAGTGTTTGGTTGCAACAAAGGTAGCTCACTTATCTTTCTCTTATACATGAATGTGTGCTTGACTTATTTTTGAATTGTGTATGTGTGTTTTAAGCCATGAAAAGTATTCTAGCATATGCATATGTACTATGGAACTATGATGTTGCATTATGTTTCCAAATGATGTCTAGTATGCGTGCTTGGGTTTGCTTAAGTGTAATGAAGCCAAGAACCCTTAGCCATGGTGATGATGAACCAAGAACCCTTAAAATTAGTTGAGACAAAGTAAAAAGTCATCCAAGAGTGAGGTTGAGTCAAAACCTTTTAGAGAAAATGGGTGAGACAAGTCCAAAATCTATAAGAGAATGGGTGAAGCTAATCCACTTACTTGGCAAGCCTATATATACTTTATATGACTTGTTCAGGTGCCAAGAATGCTTTTTGAATGATCCTGCACTTCATGATGCTTATGCATACAGTTTTAAAACTTGTTTTGCATCCTTTATATGTGATTGAAAGGGAGATGAACTATTAAGATTCTGTGAATCTTATTCCTTCCTCTCCAATGTCTTAATATGTTAGGTGGACTAAGTGAGCAAGGTGATGGAAGCCATCAACTTGGAAGATGAGAGCTTGATACCAAAATACCTAGTTTTGTCTCTTTTGTAGCCATACACATGGCATATGATGTAATCCTATGATGGAATTGTTATGTAATCATTTTAACATATGCAATTAACCAAATTTTTGATGTATGTATGAGTTTTATGGCCAAATGAATGGTAATATGCATTGTGGGTAGTGAATGGCAATGTAAAACATGTGTGATCTTGTGTATGGCATGGGGTGAGAGAGTGAGTTTTCAATTTCTAGGTTTATACACCTTTGAGACAAGTTTAAAATGTCATTTTGGTGCATTCCCACATGCTCAAATGGTCATGGTCGCCTTAGAACTCAAAATGGACCATTTGGACACTTTTAGTGATACAAAATGGGTCATTTTGCAACTTAATGTCAAGATCTGACCAAATGAACAAATTTGCCTATGAAATTTGGTACACATAGATCTTATCTAGAGCTTTTTGGAAAGCCAAAGACCAGATTATTTAAAGCTCTGTGTAATTAATTATGAATTTCCAAAATTGACATTTTTCTGCTAAACTGATGCAGACACTGTTCATATGGTCAGAAATTTGATGTGTTATTCGATAGTCAAATGATGTCCATTGCTTATGAAATTTTATAAGCATAAATTAGACATGATAAAATTTCCATAACCACTAAGATCGCCCCAATTGGACTTCTGAGCAGAGAGATATGAATTTTGAAGTTGGAGGTCAGTATCAGGGATGACAGTCAACCTCTAGTATTATTCTATTAATTTTTGGTAGCTAGCAGCCCCTGTTGAGGTCTGGACATATTTTTAAATAAAGTAAACATCTATAGCTTTTCAAAATTATAAAGAATGCATGATTTCAATTTTTCTATAATTATTCATGATTTTTCAAAATTTATGATAGTAAATTGAAATTTCTGGTTGAGGCTGCACCTATGATTTTTCTGTATCTACTTCCCATGCACGAGTTCTAGGCCACTTCCTTAGATGGTTTTAAGTTGTATTAAATATGAGAATGAGTTGAAGGAGTCCATATCTTCCACAAGACACCGAATGAAGAATTCATCCACTATGCAACGCAAAGAAATTGATTATTTTATTGAGTTTTTCTTCCTCTTCTTGTGTGGTAATGGAAGGAAGCTTAACATACATGTGGAATGAATTCTAGAATTATGGTGTTATAGAAGGCATGTTGGAGCATAAAAGTCCAAGATGTAGGCCAAAAGGTATGCCCCACATTTAGTCAAAGTTAAAGACACTAAAAAGTAGCTGACAAACCATGTTTGACATGGTGTATGAGACCAACATGTTAGGGTTTTGTTGGGACCTTAACACATGCTACACCACTAAGGATAATGCTGTGTAAGATGAGTATATTAAGGTGAAATTAAGTTTTTATTGACATGATAAGCCAATAGTTTTCTATACTTCATGTACAATTATTTTTATGTTTACCATGATGCTCGTGCTAGTTCTCACTTGTTATTGTGACTTCTAGTAAATGACTAGATACTCCTTATAGTTTTAAGGTGGTTGTAATATTGATTTTCATTGTTCCCTTAGGATTACTGTGATACTTGTTGATTTTCACATTTTATGTTAACTAATAGCCATCAACAATAAAGGATCTAAGACAAATTTATTTCATTTATAATTATTCAAGCATTTAAGTAATACATGGTTTTAAGAGTGCTCAATTCCAAGCTAAAAAGAAAAATGATTATCCTTCTTATATGTAAAGAGACATAAAAATAAGTAAGTATACATAGTTGCTAACTTTCCTGTAAAGTGTGCAAGTGTGCAACCAAAAAAAAAAGACCCTTATTTACTTTTGTATGTTTTCTATAATACAAGGTTGATAATAGTTCATATGCATGTAGACCCTTGATCCAGGTTATATATATATGGTTTTAATACTACTCATATGGACTTCTCTTATTAAGTTGTTCAACTTGTGCTATTCATAGTGACCTTGTAATTAGAAGGCAATGTATTGTGAAAAGTGTAGAATAAAAATTAATCATGTTGTTTAAATTGTGTTATCATATATTAAGTGATATGAACAACTTTTTTTTCATTCTTTCCAGGTCCACAAGATGTAGCTATAATTAAGAGTAAGCCTTTTCCACACTTTGAACAATTAAACTTTGTTTGGGGTAAGGACCATGCCAGAGGGCAAGACTCATAAACATGTGGTGACATAAGGGAGAAGACATCTCTTAGAGGCCTTAATGATCTTGAACCTAGACCAATTAAGGAAGAAGGTGACCTAAACATAGAGCATTCTAAACTTCGAATGAATAATGTAAGTGAGGCCACATCTCAGTCTCATAAGACAAACAGGAAAAGCACTGATTGTGAGGACAATTTGATTAAAGCCTTAAAGAAAGTGGGTAACAAGTTGGAGACCAACCCCATGGAAGTGGTTGCAAACATAAATAGGCCATAGGTTAAGCATTTTGCATGCAATAAAGGCATGGAACATAAAGCTCTTTCACTATACAATGACTTGAAGCAAGTTGATGGCCTAAATAGGGACAAGATTCACACTTCCCATATCCATATTTCTGCCAACAAATGGTTGCTCCTCACTTTGTCGACCATACCAGCAGAGGAGAAAGTAGCTTGGTTGTGATGTGTCATTAGTTAAGGGCCTTAGCTTGGTTGTCCAGGTTGCTTTTGTGAATGGGCATGTATATGTGGCACTCTTTGGTTGTATATGATTTCCTAGGTGTTTTTAGGATGACCACCTATGTTTTGGTTGATATATGTGTGTGTATGTGACTTGGATGACTTTTATTATCATTTGCTTTTATGATGCTTATACATAAACTAATGTATAGGGCTTGACCATATGTTAGTGGACATATGCCTGTAGTAAAGCCTTTTGATTGGTCAAATAAAAGATGTATAGAGTTGTATTATAAACTATACATGGTCTTATGTTAATGTGAACATTTGCTAACAAGTGTAGATGGCAAGGTTAAAATGAAACTCTATCGTGGTTCTTCAATCTAGCTTATCTTCAAGTGAAGTTTCATTACTGTTATCTTTTGTCTCCTTTTAATATGCAACACTACCTAAAGCAACAAATGTACTAAAATTCCATTGTCTTTATTTCCAAGTACTGCATGGTTAAAATAAATGTCATTTTGTTTTGATTTTGGTTAGTAAATTTGTTTGGGTATAATTAACATATACACTGTAACATTATTTCATTTATGAAAAACCTCTACCAAGGCATTCAAATTAGTGAGTGCCTATGCTTTATTTGGCTTACCTATATTGATGCTAGTCAATGGTTAGGGAAAGCATATATTAAATGACTAAAATATAATACATAACATTTACTTGGAACACTAAATATCACAAATTGTCATTGCCAATACTTAACTACATAATGGGAGAATGTTTAGGTCTGTATGAAATTGAAAACAAGGCCCTAAACAATAGCCAGTATCCATAATGACAAAACATGGCGCATACAACAACACATTATATTAAGTGGTGTCAATCACAAACGTGTCACCAACAACCTAAAACATTACAATCACAGCTTTGACCAAACTCTACATTTCTTGCTTATCCAACTTGGCTTTAGCCTTGGTTAGTGCTATCTTGGCCTTCAACTACACTTTCTTTCTTACTTGGATCAACTTCCTTGTAGTTTTTATTCTCTCACATGTAATCTTCCAATTGACTTCAGTCTGGTGTATCCTTGAGTGGAGCTCACCTTCGTGGGTCTCCATCATCCTCAATTCAACTTTTACTCCTGCAAGCATTATGTTAAGTATGGAGGATTCCATTCAAAGGGATTCTTTTTGCTACTGCTTAAGTTGGAGTAGGGCATTTATACTCACATAATTGGAATTTAGTTTAGCTATTCTAACCTAGAGCTCCTCTAAGTTCTCACTCTTGACTTCTTGAGAACTTTTATGTTGGGCCACCTTCTAATGATCAGGATTGTCCGTGGTCCTAGATGAAGAGGTAGTTAGTAATAAAGATTGTGGTTTAATGTGCAAAAGTAAAAAAGGAAACAAAAGACCAAATATATGTTATCAATTTTATACCAAGGAGTATCCTTTAATACTTTTAACCTACAAAGCAAAAAAATAAACACCTTCCAAGGAAAAAATAATTTAACAATAAGCTATCAAATGGAAAATTGCTTGATCTCTTCATGTTTGTAGTGATATTTATGTATGATCTACCTCTATGGAAGTAAAATAAGATATAACAAAGAAGGGAGTGACCAATTATTTCTCTACCACCTAAAGGAACTATATAAGACATTCATAAGAGCAAATAAGGGTTTTTTGCTCCTACCAAAAGCTATATTTAGGATTAATTTCTTTTGGTAATCAAAGCAATAGAATGGTGTATCCTTTTACGCGTTTAACTTGTGAAGAAACAATACACAAGCCTTTCATATAAAAGAGAAAAAGGAAAAATAATTCAACAGGAAGCCATGCAACAAGAACATGGAACAAAGCTCCTAAACATCAATTTGAAGCCTACCCCACAATGATAATATAAGTAATTACATTTTTTTCTCCTTATACTTAGTTTTATAATAATTCAATGGGACTAATTTGATGATCTTAGGTTAATTTTATATTATTTGGATTAAATTTGGATTAATGTGTTTTAATTATATAATTTGTAAATTTTGGCTTTAATTGTTATTAATTTACATTGATCAATAGAGGCCCAATTATCTATATTTTTGTTCTTACAGGTAAATTAAGCTACACAAATGGATTTGGACATCTAACAAAAGGCTTTAGCCACTAGACTTATTTCATTTAGGAATCAATAAGATATTTTTGTCTTGGGCCAGATGATGTAACCCTAGCCCATTTGGTACTTTATATTTTTCCTTAGGTCATCATTAGTCACACACATTCTCTTTTACCTCATCTCCAGAGTTGCCAAACTATTTTCTCTTGAGCGTTTTATTTCTTTCTTGGCATTCTGAACTTTTCATTGATCAATCTTAGATACCAAACCTAATGTAAATACTTGAGTCTTTTGTTTATATACATACTGATATGATTTTAATTATAGAATAAATTCCTTCTCCTTCTTCTTCTCTCTATTTTTGTGTTAATCTCAACTACACCAATTAAGTAATTTAGATTGCATAATTGCTTATTTGTTAGTTTGATATGAGAGTTTTGTTTGATTTAATCAGTTAACTGATCAATTAGATTAATTCTGTTTATCATGTTAAAGGTTTTCACATGCTAATCCTGGTATGTTTGAATAGGAATTGGATTGATTCTATATTGTTAATCTAGCTTGATTGCATTAGGATTAATAAATGGGATCAATTATAACTCTAAGTGGTAACTTAGAGACATTAGATGACAATAACCAAGAGATTAAAATTGAACCAGGGGCATTTCTAGAGGACAAGGAAAGTGAGATATAAAGGGCATTTTTATCAATAATTAATTTCCTTTTTTATTAATCTTTTAATTTCACATAAAACCTGTAACGCCCCAAAATTAATTAAGGTGTTAATAATTGATTTGGAATAATTAAGAATAATTAATATGAGATAATTGGGCAAGTTAAGTGAATGAGAATTTTAAAAAGATAAACTATTAATAGTTTGAGATTTAATTGAGTTATAAACTTCATCTAGGCTCAAATTAATGTAAGAGATCATGATAAGAGGCTAATAGAGGCCTAATAAGCTAGGGACAAACCCAATTTGATTCAATGTGATAGAGGCCTAAGATCCACCTTTTATAAGCTCTTATAAATGGCCCAATAAACCTTGTGCAAACCTAAAATAATAGAGTTCTTAAAACTAGGTTTAGCCCAATGAAATTCTATAGCCCAACACCTTAAAACTAGCCTAACAAGGCTAAAATCTGAAACCCATGTGGAGTTGGATCTTGGAGCAGCCCATAACCCATAGAAAACCCAACTTAAACCCTAAAAACTAACCTAGCCACCCCCCATTCTGCAAAACCACAAGAGACACACACAAAAATTTAGAGGTCCAAAGGAGAGGCTAGGCTTCTTGGCCTGTTTCCACCTTTTTCCACTTCTAGATCAAGATTCAGCCAAAGTAATAGTTATATAATTTAATCCTCTCATCTTTCTCTTTAATTTGACCCGATTAATGTTCCAATTAGAGCACTTTCACCTATACCCAAAATCTAAAACTTGCCATTTGATGTTTCCATGGTGAAAATTCGTAGGTTGAGACTAGAGCTGACATTAGGTAAGTATAAACTCTCATTTTTGAGGTATTTCTGTTGGTTTAAGACCCCAATGATTTGATTATAATATGGGTATTAATTTTTCATGAATTTGCTTAGGATTTAGAGTAATATATTGAGGTTTCTAGTAGATGACAACTCCATTCCAAATTTTGGAAATTAATAGTGGCTAAAGAGATTTTTGCACTACTGGTGGCTCTTGTAAATTTGTCTACAAGTGAGGTAATCGGGACTATATTAATTCCATACATATATCTATTTTAATTTTATATTTGCTGTACATGAATGATTTAAAATGCTAAATGAATTGGTTAGCTATTTATTGTATTGTGATTGGACCTTGTGAGTCTATGGTAGAGTTGTGGTGCGGCTGCCACCCGTGCATGTGCTTCGATCAGGTACCAGTTTATGATCAAACCCTAGATGCACTGAGTCCTGATTGTGCTCAATAGAGAGTAGGTTCCGTGGACGGGCCTCTCCCGGTGTTATTGGCCTTTAACATGTGAAAATATGATTGCTAGTATGGGATAGTAATCATGATAGTCTAATTGTTTCATTTACTAATATGGCTAGTATGTTTTCTGATGCTTATATGAAATCATGCATATATGTTAATTAAACTGGAATATATGAATGGGGTTTCCTTGGTTACTGAGATTCGCATCTCACCCTATTTCATAGGTTAAACATTTCAGGTGAAGGTTCTTCGAGTAAGGATAAGGGTAAGTAAGTGAATGAATATCCATGAGCTGAGACCTAGTGTGGGGAGCTACACTTGGTCTGAGTAGAATAGAGTAGATGCTAATTTTGTTAACTTTTTTATAGTATCATCATGTATCTATATTGCCAAGTGTAGAAGTTTGTATTTTGATAACATGGAATGTAACTAAAGAGAAATAGGCTTCATATACGTTGTTAATAGATGTATGAGTTTATGACACTTATTATGACTTGTAAACTTGCGTTTTAATTGACTATTTAAGTAATGAAATCATGTGATATATGGATTATGGATTTGAGCTAGCAATGCATGAATTTTTTGATGAAAACATGATTGAATGACCATTGTAAGAAATTTATAAATCTGTTGATATAAGACCAATGAATGAATAGGAGAATTGATCTTTAATTGTAGGATGGGTAATGATTTAATGGTTAGGGCAAATCAGATAGATAGATGCTATTAGAATCTCATAGCAAGTGGGAAGATAGCCCTAAAAAGCCCCTTAGATAGGGAGTGGAGAGTATGAGACAAGATTTTCGGAGTTGTAAGATCAGAAGGAATTTTGCCACGGCCAATAGAGGTGAAATTGCCTAAGGGGAGTCCAGAGAGCAATTCATCATGGAGAAATGTGGAATTAGCCGCGGCGAAATATGAGAGGTAAAATTGGGAGTCATCCAAAGGGTAATTCGCCATGGCTAAATGGGAATTGGTTGCGGCGAACTTTTGCAAGAATTTGTCAGGCGTTTCAGAGAGGAATTAGCCACGGCGAAAGGGGGAATTGGGCACTGCCAATAGTGAGAGGCAAATAAGGTAGGTTCCACAAGGCTTCCTCGTTGCGGCACCATATAGGTTGGCTGCGACGAAGGTCTAACTTGCAGCGACGATAGGAGTGAAACCGAAAGGAATTGGCCGTGGCTAAGGGAGATTTAGCCGCGATGAACGTCCTGAAACCCTTATAGTAACCTAGAAATCTGGGTTCTTCATATGGTGACCTTAAGAGATGATTTAGAAGCATTAGTAGAAGATACTTGTGAGTGGGAATTGATGGGCAATAGAGTCAAAGGCTTATGGATGAGTGTTTGATTCCCTTATGTACATGAGTATTTGTAATTATATGACTGATGACTCTAATAATATTAAAGTTTAAATTTTCTCGTATTTTCTCAACGTAATTAGTTGTATTGTTTTGTAACCCTGATTTATGATTATTAATCACGTATTTAACCTTAATTACAATGATATAGAAGTTAAAGTCGTTACAAAACCCCCATTCAAATTAATTTTGATTCTGTATAACTATATGATGTAAAACTTGTGTATGGCAGCCACGAATCTGAATGAAAAGAAATTCAAGTTTTGACCCTTATAGTTCTAATTGATGTATAAATAGGGCTAAAATCGTTGCCAAAAGTTTCATGATGGTTGTTTTCATGGTATTGTTAATTGGCATGGAAATGACTAAGTATAGCTAGATATGACACTTTTGTGAAATAATGTCTTTTATCCCATTAAGATACATGACATTATGCTTGTAAAAAATTATATCCACCTTAAATCATTCATCATTACCTAATGCTTGTAATTAAACTACAAAAAAAAGTATATATAATTATTGTACCATGTAATCTATATATTGCCCAAAAAATATCAAGTCAATTAATTTAAATTTACATATCTTTTAGACTTACAATGCAATATTTATCAAACATAGTTTGGTTTTCCAATCATGACTCCTTTTCTTTGTCTAACAAATGTTGCATTGTGTTTTTCTTCTTACCAAAGATAGAAATTTCATTCAAAGCCTTTAGAAAACAACATTTTAAAAAGAAGTCATTATTAAAATATAGAAAATCAACATCTGTGATTGATTGTTTAAACAAACTAATAGATTCAAACGTTAAAAGAGAATTATAACAACAAACTAAAGCCTAATTCTAATCTATTAGTAGTTCTTAAAGAACAACACAAAGACCTTTATGGAAAAATGGCAGTTTGAATCCCAGCCTAAACCTACTTAACAACATCTAACTACTATAGAATAATTTCAAGAATTTAGAAATTTCACTTTTCCATCCATATTCTTTTTCTTTTTTTTCACTAACCATCTTCATACTAAATTGATTAGATATTAGATAAAATGAATGAACCCTAAGTTCTACCAAATAAGGAAAATGGTAAAATTCTAAATTGTGCTTGAAAATCTCCCTAAATCAAATTCATTTTCCTCTCTTCCATTATAACCCATAAGATTGCGTAACTTAAGGAATGAAGCTTGCTAGCTTCAAATACTCCATAAAATCAAAGCCATCAGACTAGAATATGGCCATATTATAGTCAGATGAGTAACAATTTGAAAGCAAAGGATAGATGGACGGTAGATGAATTCACAAAAAGGTTTCAATGGATAAGAAATGAGAAAACTTGTAATTGGAACTCAAAAATGGTAAAGAAAATAGTGAACCATGATAGCTGTAGGTAGATTTGGAATAAAGGGGAATCGATCATGGCTACTTGGTGGTGAGAGGACAATGAAGAGGAAATGGCTCCATGGTGACAAGAATTAGAATTGGAACAATTGATGAGTGAAAATAGAGGAAAGGATTGTCACATATAGACTTAATTATGGGTTGGACTTGTTAAAAAATGGGCTGAGCCTATAAAAAAATATAGTGTTTAAGCTTGGGCTCAATCCAAAAAAAATCCAAACAAGCCCAACTCAGCTTACTTCTCCTTTTGATTTTTTTTTTAACCTAAATCCTTTGATAGTTAGCTACTTCTCTATGATCAAGTCAATTTGCAAAGTAACATTTGATATTAAACCCACTTTCACATTTATCGAACTCATTTATCAATGAATCATATAGTATATACTAGCTATATTATTCGAAAACATAATATATTTTTCTTTTACTATAAGAACATTAATAATTATCTACCATTTATGGATTTAGTTTATCTTTATTTGATTTTCCTTACTTTAATTATGAGGCTATTTTTTTCATATTTAACATGTATAACCTAGTATCTAAGTTTTAATTATAACAATATCAATAATGAAAATTATGTTTTTCCTTTAAATTATATTAATAATTGATTCCCAAATTCCATCCATAAAGACAAGGTAATGTTGAAGGAAGGAAAACTAAAAAGTATTTAGATAGAATTTAAAAATGATACAATAATATAATAATAAATAAAAGTTTCTCGAGATGGGTTCCAACTTAAGTTGGGCAAGAAAAAAAGCTTGAGCCCAATTCATCTTATATTCAAGCTTTTTTTTTTTTAAATGAGGCCCTTTTTTAAGCTATTTTGTTTTAGGACTAAGTAAGCTTTCTAGCTCATGACTAAGTGTAGTTGCGAGCAATGAACAACATCATGTGTGGTGGACAAAATCTAAAAATAGGGGGCCTAAAAAATCCCCACCCTTCTTAACTCTCTCTTTATCGCCCATATTTGGGGGGGGGGGGGGGGAGAACAACTATGTTTAAGGAATATAATAGGAATAAGATGAAAAAAAACATTTGCATTGTGGATCAAATAATATGTAAATTCAAATAAATTGTCTTAATATTATTAGACAATGTATAACTTAAGTGGTATAATGATTATGTATAAGAATTTCTTGATTAAACTATGTTTTTCTTCTCTTATTTTAAAAAAAAAAAGAAGAAGAATGTATCAACTAATGAATCTAATGGATCAGCTTAATTAATTATAACTACCTCATAAACAAGAAAGCAAGCTTATTATATAGGTGAACGAATCCTATGCTACTTCTAATTACTGTCCAAATCAAATCTAAATAGTCTATTTTTTGATTTCAATATTTTTTTATTTTGAAGGATGTAAAATGTAAAATAAAAATAGTCATTTTCCAACTATCAACTTAAAATAATAATAATTAATATTAAAAAAATTAAAAATTTAGATTGTCTAGATTTGGATAAAAGATCCATTCTTCGTTGATAGTCCCATAAGAAGAAAGACACTATCTACAAAAAAAAAAAAAAGAAATTTCATCAATCTTTTCTTAATATTTGTAATGTTTATGGTTAAGCTTTAATTTTTAAATTTTACACAGATGCGAATTGACACCTCTAATTATTCTCCTTAAAAACAAATAAGGATTTATCGACACTTTTTGTTTCTTTAAATAAAAGACATAAATTCATTTCACAAAATAAAAATTTTTTGTATTATGGAATTGGAAATATTATGATCTCTAGTTATGGTGCAATAATAACTAAAATTATATAATATTTTATTAAGAATTTTATATTTAATTACTTAAAATATTAATTTAACTATTTAATAATTAATAGATCTTAATAAGATTAATTTAATTTTTGTGTAATTAATAAGTATAATCATAGTAATAAATCTAATGAAATAGATAAAATATTATATTATATTTGGTAATATAGTAATTATTACATCATAATAAGATTTATGATGTTCCTTATTCCACATGTATCATCATTGCAAAATAAAACTCCTGAAACAGTTACAACAATTGTAAAATTCTCAAATCTAATATTAAAGTACAACATGTATAATTTTCTTGTTGAACTAAATGGTAGATATAAACTCTAATAATCTAGATTGAAATTCATCAATATAGTGAATACTGCAATAAAACAATTACTTCTCTTTAAATATTAGATCCATCAGATTCTCCAACAGCATAAGAGTCTTAAGCTTCAAAATAAAAACAAACAAACTCTACTTAAAAGGAAACGTAAATTTCAAGGAAAAGATATGAAATCTTTTAAATCTCCCACTGAGAAAAATTAAAGTTTCTAGATATTAAAAAAAAAGTATTCACAAAGAAAAAAAAATCATTAATAAATATTCATCATATCTACCATAGACAAATATATATATATATATATATATATATGAGAATATTTAGTTATAAAATATCAAGAAAAAGAAAATAAGAGAAAAAAATAAAAAGAGAAGTGGAGAGAAAGAAAAAAGAACATTAGGACAAAAACATAAAAAAGGGATCTAAACAACATAGTGTGCCGTTGCTGAGAGCAAATTCAAGTTCAAATTATCTCGTGTCTAGGAATTCTTTATGTGGAAGAGAGAGTAACACAGTGGGTATAAAGTCCATACAAGTGGGTCTTATTGGGCTTTTCCTACTATGTCATTTTTTTTTCACACATAAGGGTCTTTTAGATATAAGAGAATATATATTAAGTAAATTCAGCATAGGAGACTTATTTTTCTTGATAGTTTTAGAAGAAAGTAATCTAAGGTTCCTGGTTAAGGCTTTATTATTTGTTAACAAAATTACATTAACATTTTATATTATTCTATAACAAAAATGTATCTTTTTTTTCTTTGTAAATACATATATATATTTTTGTATATATATATATATATATATATATATGAGTTTAAAAAGATTTCAAGGACAATGAACTTTTTTGTTAAATAAGAAACTGCGTGTTTTTTTTTTTACATAAATTTAGAGTCAATGATAAAATTAACTTTCTTACATGTCTTTATTTAATTATTGCCTGTGAGTGATCTGGTGAATATACTTATTCATTAATCTAGAATTAAGGCAAAAAATAAATATAAAATTGAGTAAAATATACTAAAGCCGTCAAATCATTATCTCTTAGATAAGAATTAAGATGATATGAATCTCTTAAAAAAATCTTTAAGATAACTTCCACTATCAATTTATTTATTTATTTTTTGTTGAACAAATTAGAGAGGCTAAACTTCCACCATCAATTTGGACTTAATCGGATCGCGAGATGTACAGGAATTTTTAAGATAACCTTCACTATCAATGTATTTATTCTTTTTTTTAGTTGAACAAATCAAAGAGGCTAAATTTTCACTATCGATTAATCTGATCTAAATTTTCTTTACATCTCAAGGATGTTGAGGTTTTGCACAACTTTGAGATGTAATCTGGATCATCTAAATTTTATTTAAATGATCTAAATTTTATATTTTATATTTTTAACTTTTTGATTCAAATCATTATTTTTTAAAACCTATAATGAGGAGAATATTTTTATTTTATGTTTAACTTCTTTTAAAATAAAAAAAAAATCTTAAAAAAAATAAAAAAGATATAAACTATCTAGATTTAATCTAAATAATTCAAATCAAATGTGCAGGCCCTACGTATCTTTAATCCAATTCCAAACTTAATCATGGTGGTCCAAGTGACTTAATTATCCCACAAAATTGCAATTTAAAATTATGGTGATATGATATTTCGATATCTTGTAAGCTAAGTTAAAATGACTTTTAAATAAAAATAATTTTTAGTTGATGTTTATAATAAATAAATAAATAATGATTTCGCTTGTCATTTAAATCTATTTGGACACGTATGAGGATTGAATAAAAAATTAAACAAAAATAATCTCTATCCACCTTTACCAAAGGTCAAAATTGTTAATAATTGAAAAATACCAAAAGTCAAATTTGTTAATAATTGAGAAATCTCTGTTATTATTAGCGTTGTTTAGAACCGTTGCTATGGGTAAAATGAATCTCTCCCATCGTTTATTGTTCATCAATGGAACAAGACTTGTTTTTCTCTTAATAACGTACTTAGTTTAGCTTCTTTCAACGGTTAACAAAATCATTGTTAAACACGTTCTCGACTCTGTATTTATCGACAATTGATATAACTAGTGCTAAAGTACTAGAAGTTTGTTGAAATCGATAATAAATGTCCCTTATGAGTGACTTTAAATACTATTTTTTCAAGTGAACATATATAAAATATTTAAACATGAAATGCATGAAGAATTCAATATTATTGATTGATATATCATATTAAAATACAAATTAAATGTTTACATTTTATACCTTCTATATTTTGTTTGATAACAAGAGGGGCCCTCAGGCTCGGAAAAAGAAAAACAAAAACTATATAGTAACAAGCCGGGATAAAGAAATTCCTTCAAAACTATTGGAAATAAAATTACTTTAGACTTTTGGGAGGCATATCAAATTTATATAAACCTAAAGAATGAGATATGTTGTAGTTAGTAATCCAAAATAAATTTCTTAAAAGATACTGTAATCACCAATTTAGTCGTTAAAAATTATTTACATTAATTTAGTCTTAATATTTAAAAATATATTAGTTTAATATTGACTTAGAATTAAGTTAATGTTATTAAAATTTTTAAGACCTAAATTATTTATTAAATTGTTTGAAATATGATAATTTTTCTTCAAACAATCTCCACCCCCCCCCCCTCCCAAACAAAAAAAAAAGATTATAAAACATCTACACATGTTACGAAGTTCTAGCATTGACAATATACATAAAGATAACCGAAGGGTGAGCATTGGGTGGACCCTAATCCTCTTCTGTTTTTGGAGTCGCGGAGGCCCGGGGGGGGGGGGGGGGGAGGTGGATCACCTGGGTGGACCCCAATCTCGTACTGTTTTTGGGTGAGGGGGCTACAGTAGGGCGTTGTACTTCCAAATAGGGAATTCGGTCCTTTTTTTTAAGGGAGAAAAAAATATTTTGAACCAATTCTTGCTTGAATACTTAGTGATCAATGGTGGGATTTTGACCTTAAAATAATAACAAAAAATGTAAATATTCTATATGCATAACTAAATTTTTTTTTAGGATACATCAAGATTAATTTTTTTTTTTATAATAAGAGAATCAAGGTTATTTTTCAACCGTGACTTAAATTTTTTTTAAATTAATATAGGTAATGGTTGAACAATAACCGTGATTCATATAATAAAAAAAATTTCACAATATAATAAATAATTTATTAATTTAATTTAATTTAAAAAAATTCTTAAATGAATAATATAAGTATAAAAATTAATTAATTTGTGACATAGCAATTTTTAAATAATTTAATAAAAAAATGTATGATAATATGAAATAAAATTGCTAAATTTAACAATATTTTATTTATTGTTAAAATTTATAAGTTGAAATTATATAAACTTAACAACTTAAAAATCAAATTATAAGTTATTTCTAAAAAGAGTAACTCATGAAATATAAATTTAGAGATATTCAAAATTTAATATTTGTAAGAAATTTTAGTTGTATTAATTTAATGATATATAAATAAGTTAATTAAAGAAATAATTAAAATATCAACTATAATAATGTAAAAATAATAAAAAATTGAAAGTTATGTTAAAAGAATAATGGCTAAATAGTTTAAAAAATAATTGAATAAAAATACTTGTTAAATAATAATTCTTTGGTACTTGATAAAATAATTGAAGAAAAATAAAATATTATCAAAAGAAAAACAAATTGTAATTTTTTAAAACTTGATAATTAGTAATAAATTTAAAAAATATAATAAATGAGTAAAAAGTATGCTTGTTAAGTAATATTGAATATAATGTTAAAATAATAAAAATTGTAACTAAAATATGTACCCGAAAGTATGATTAAAAGTTGACAATTTTTCATTAAATTTTTTATTACTCATTAAATTTTTCATTAAATTTTTTGAGTTCAATATTACTTAAGAATTTGATTAAAGAAAAAGAAATGAAGAGTAAAAAGTTAATTTGTGAGAAATTTTTAGAGATATTAAAATTTTAATATTTGTAAAAAATATTTCATTAAAATTAATATATGAGAAGTAAAAAATTAATTTGATTAAAGAAAAAGAAATGAAAAGAAAAGTATATTATACTTTTGGAGAATCGTACATGTCATGTACGCACCAGCATTCACATACTTGATAAATTTATTAGCTACTTTATTTTTTGTCTTCCAAATTTAATTAAAGGAAACAAAGATAGCTGTTGAGTATCTAAGGGTATGTTTGGCATACCGTATAAGTCTTGTTAGTATAAGCTAATACAATACATTATGAACTTATCACTTGTTTGGTGCAAGTAATGTATTGTATAAGCTTATACATCATACCTCTCTTATACATCAAAATGATGTATAACCTAATCATACCTTGGGGGGTAGGATTAGGCCTGATTAGGTTTTAATGTATAAAGCCTTATTAATATTTTTCGATTTTAACCCTTCACCTATAGGAATATTCATTGGTTAGATTAGATCAGATTTAATTAATACTAGTTGGGATCAGGTTAATTGGGCACTTTTAAATTTTTGGTACAAATTATAAAATTATAAAATGATCCCCAAAAAAATAAAAATTTCATATAAGTCCTTATATAATAATTTTTGATGAAAATTATAAAATAACCCTAAAAAATAAAATTTTTATATAAGTTCTTATAAAATTATATTTTACCACTAAATTTTTTTTATATAAGTCCTTATAAAATAATTTTTCAAAAAAATTAATAGGATTAGAATAAGTTACGCAAAAATTAATTTAGTATCAGATTCAATCTAATTGGTTTAGCATGATGTTAAGTTAGAATGTTTCTTAAACTAATTAAACTACTTTTTTAATATTTAGTAAAAATTATAAATTGACTCTTAAAAAATAAAAATTTCATATAAGTTCTTAAAAATTATATATTTGACTGAAATTGGCTAATATAGCCAACCTGACCTAATATGACCAAATTATTCTTTAGTTATTTAGCCCGATATGACCAGACAGGATTAAATCACCTAGGTTACTAAATAACCATACACTATGTGAAGTTTTATTCATCCATATTTTTTTTTTATAAAAGTTAATATAACACAATAAATTTAAATAAATATAATATATTTTTTAAGTGAAAGGTATTTTTGTTAAAAAAGTTAATTTTTATCTTATCCAGCATTATATAGGGTATTACCAAATAAATGATAATATTATCTTATACGATACATTATCTTATACAATATGATACCAAACACTGTATAATTTTAAAATTTTATCAGGTTTTATCCTATCAGGCCTTATCCTATACATCATACCAAACAGGCCCTTAATAGAATATGGTTGTTTGACCACCATGCTAGCATCAATATAAATTTGAAATTTTTTTATCTCAATGTTCAAATAACAAACCAAGAAAAAGAAACAAATTTTTATATAATAAACAAATTTTGGATAAATATAATTGACTTAAAACAATGGATCTCATGGCTTAATACTAAAATCTGAGATGTCGTCGTATATGAACCTGGGGGGATTTTTTACATAAGATTGTACCATTTCACTTGCGACATACTAATTTATTGAGTTAATCAGGACATATCAGCTTCAATAGTTTGTAGAAGATGACTAGGAAGCAAGCACCCACTAAGCAATAAAAGGAAATAAAATAAGACACAAAATGGATTGACAAAAAAAAACACATAATATAATAAGGTTGTGAATTTTTTTTTTATTATATAGGTCACGGTTATTGCTCGACTGTGACCCATGTTAATTTTAAAAAAATTATTTTTTTAAGGTCATAATTGAGCAATAATTATAACTCTTTTATTAAAAAAATTTGACCTTGATACATTTAAAAAAAAAAGATTACTAGTGTGCATATGAAATATTTACATTTTTTGTTATTGTTTTAAAGTTAAAAGCCCGATCAATGGTTGTTCTTATCTTAGTTTGTTGGTAGGGGATTAGTGAGGACGCTGAAATTACTTTTCTAATACAAATAAACGCACACAGTAATAACATATATATTATGCATACAATAAAAATTTAGCATATAAAAAGATTTAAAATTTTATTTGACACAAATGATTTTAATATCAATTAATAAAATATTTGAATAAAATATTGCCAAATTTATAAAGAATATTAGACCAGAATAGTTAAGAAATATTCAAGTACTTAAATTAGATATTCGAATAACCATGTTGGAATTAAATGTTATCGGTTTCTTTCAAAACTCTATCCTCTCTCTTTATCTCTTAAAAGATTATTAGACAAAAGCGTATAGATACATCCCAATTTCACCGTGAAATTTTACTTCATAGAGCCAGGAGCAGATGCTCTCAATTCAAGTATGGCTTATAGCTGACGCCATTTTTTTAAAATGAAAAATAAGAAAATATATAGAGAATTAAGACGACAAAGTCAACTTCTTTTTTTTTTGAAAAAAACATACACACGTAATACTAGTAGGGAATATCCCACATGAAAACCATCTTCGTCTCTAGAGAAGGCTGGTAAGGTAAAGCGTCAATGTCATTGCTGGTTCAGCTTCTCATATTGTGAGGTCCAATGCACAACGCACACCCGTCCCCATGTGAAGTCACTTTAATAAAAATTTGAAGCTCGTGTTGCTCTAGCATATCTCTCACTAACAATTTGAGTGCTAGCAGCAATGATAATGGTTGTTGGACTGAACTATAAAACAAGGATTAAGACTCTCAAAAGATAAGGAGAATTGGGTTTAAACTTGAGTACAAATTATTTTCAGAATTTTTTTGAGCTAAGGTTTAGATTGAATAGAAAAGTTAAATTGAGTGCAAAATTTATTTTTAACCTACTTGATTTAATTTGAACTTGACTTGAGTACAAATGTTTAAATTTGATCACAGGCCGGAACTTGAATATTTCACGTTTTAAAATTTGAATTCGACCTTGCTTAATCCATGCTAAATTTTTTTTGGCTGAAATTAGGTCCATCTCATTTTGAAATATCTTGATTGAACTTCAAATTAAAAAAAAAAAAAAAGTTAATGTCCAACCTCAGTCCATCTTGCTTTCCTTGGGGGAATATGGGACTAGGAGATTTACATTGAGCCATTAATATTGTGTGGAATATGATCATTTTCAAAGAAATTTCTAAATTTATAGTTTGAGAAAAAAAGAAATTATATTCACTATTTAATATATGATGATATAAAAATTTAAATGTAATATTTTATTTGTATATTATTATATATTTTTTTACTAAATTTAATAGTAATTGTCAAAGTTTTTATATTTAATTTTTTTAGAATAATTAAATTATATTTGCTTCAAGAAACTTGCAACTCCGTGCATCCCACTATAAAAAATATGTTTTCAGCGATGATTTTTCAGCAGCAATTAAAAAAATTGTCATTGAAAGTATAACTTTCTGCGGCAGCCTTAATAATGTCACACCAGACATGTGAGTGATTTTCATTCTATCATTTATTTTTATGTTATTTGTTGTTATAAATTATATATTTTAAAATTTTAATATAACACATAAAAATTTAATATAACACATAAAATACATTTTATCAATATAATACATAACTGACAAAAATAATAAGCTTTAGTAGTATATTAATAAAAATTTAATAACAATAATCAAACTAAAAAAAGTATCAAACTTTAAGGGTTTAATTATAAATTTATAAATTATAACTAAATTAAAATTAAATAAGAATATTAAAAATATAAAAATAACGTTTTCCAATGCATACTTTGGAAGCTTATAAAATAATTGGGTAAAGTGAAAATATTATATTCAGTACTTAAAAACCTATATCCCTTTTTTTTTAATAAGTGGAAGGAATTAACACCAGTGTTAGCAATATTGCTACCACAGTTATTTAAGTGTACTTAGCTAGATTAATAACTTTTTTTTTTAAATGCAACGCAGCATTTATTATATTGCTTTAGATGCACAACAAAAGAAGCTGCCAACACACATGCCTCATATACACAAAATAAATAATAAAAAGAAAATAATCAATATTAGTTTAATGGTGTTTATTATGTGTTTTTTGCGTGGACGGTGGGGCTGCTTGTTGTCTGTAAAATTATACTGTAATATATATATATATATATATATATAATTAGCAAGCAAATTAAACATTGAGATAATATTACAGATTTTAAAAAGTTATAGTTTTAATTTATTGAATACCGTGTCATAAATCTGTATAAGAATAATGTTTTAGGCACATAATTTTCTACCGAATTATAATATATTTTCTTATTACTACCTCACATCTTCACATTTCTGCTTTCTTGCTTCAAATGTATATATGTGCTGTGTGCATATTGATCCCTTCGAGTTTGATTTATTAAATTTATTATATTTTTATCTAAATCCATAGATAGATCAATAACTGATCATCAGTACCTTGCAGGACTAAATGTGGACTTATTTGTTGAATTTTGTTCAATGATCGAGTTTTATCAACAGAAAAAAGAGAAAATAAAAAGAAAAGAAATCGTTCAACGAGTTAATCATATCCAGATATTGTAAAACATAAAAATAAAAAAAAATCCAAGGAAATTGTTGTCTGCAAATATGATATAACATATTCCAAACACAATAAAAGATATTTCATTATACATAATGTGATAATTAACAACATGAAATTCAATTCAATCGTAGGCCACCCTCAAACAAAACAATAGCAGCGCATAGGTACATATATACAGCATATAAGCTTTCATCACAAACCAATCCACATGGATAGCTAATGAGAAATTTTTGTTGGTAGATTCCAATTTATGAAAAATTTGTAAACCAAATTAACTATGAATAAATATAGAACCCTGACATACACGTTTGCAAATTTTTCATAAATTAAAAACTTCTCGTATTATTGAGGATATAAAACTAGCGTAGTGGCTGGCATATATATATATATATATATATATATATATATATATAGGACATGATGAGGTGAATCTAGTTGGTCTGGTAAAGGTGAGCGTCAATGTCCTTGCTCACATCAATTGCCAATTGCAGCAAGGTGTGAGGGTCAGGAATGTGATCTTTGAGTTTCTCATATTCCATGGTCCAATGCACAACGCTGCCGTTTTGGGCTGCTGCTGGACTCACTTCGATTATGAACCTGAAACTCTTGTAGTGCTCTAGCAGATCTCCCTCGATCACTTTGAATACGATCTTGTTCTTCTCATTATCTATGGCTTCAACCACCTCCTTAGCTACACAAGCTTTCCCATCTGTCCCCCAAAATCAACAAAGATCACAAATATATGATCATGATTAACTTATCTTTCATCTTTGAATTAATTCACCCTAAAACAATCACACCTTCTACTTTGATATATATTGTAATATAATTAAAATAAAAGTTAAAACCTTTTTAAATTAGTCACGAGAGGTTAGCTTAGGTGGTAGGGAGATTAAAATTTTGAATAAATTAAGGATTTCGATTATTCATAAAAAGACCTTTTAATTTATAACTGCAGCCGTTCGTTGCAAACTACAACAAAAGATCGATGTTGCAAACTTCATCAAGATGGATAATTGCAACTTAATATCTTGGTAAACCCATTTTGCTCATCCAAAAGGAAAAAAAAGTAGTTTGCCTTCAAAGTTTGTTAAATTTGAATAGTCACAAAATTGAGAAATTATCTATTACACTTGCTATCAAGGTAAACGGTACCCCCCCCCCCCTTTTTCTTTTTTCGAAAAAAGTTAGTTAGGTGCAAAAACCATCAAAATAAGATGTGCAAACACCTATTAAAAAAAAAGAGTTGTGTTTGCAGTATATGTGAAACTTCAAATTTTACGGTGTTGCATAGTTGATGTCAGTGCCCATGATAAAAAACAATTGAAGTTAAGTTGATTAGGTGAAACAAAATCATATAAAAAAAGAAAATAGCAATATGGTTTTGGAAACAAAAGTGAGTATATAAATATGTAAATCAAGAACGATGGACTAGAAATAGTGTATTATAATTACCATGAACATAGTTCCAGAAGACGATGGATCCCTCAGTGCCCCATTCGCCTTCATGAATATCAACGCTTTGTATCTTATCAGGGCTAACGTTGGCAATATGGTGTGTCCTGTTGCAAAAAACATCATGGAACTTCTCAGGAGAAGCCCTTATATGTACATCAGTCTCCACCTTTCCTAGTTGGGAAGCCATTTCTCTCTCTAGATCTCACTTTGCAGATGAACACGGTACTGAAAGTTGATTACAATCTCCGTTACAACGTTTGATCCACTTATATAGAAAACTAGTTTCTTTCCCTGCAAGATGCAAGATGGATTTAAAAAATACCTATGGGCCCTGCACAAAAGAAAATTCAAAAAAAAAAAAATTGTGTGAACAGTAATAGTATGGACATATTATTTATGTACAGATATCAACCGAATCTTGATATGCAGCTCAAGAAAACTGTACTATTTACAAGCTAGAATCGCACTTTTCCTAAGTCGCAGCTTACACGGATATTATATATATATATTGATGTGTTACCATTACCAAGGACACGAAGGGCATTTCATTTTTGCACATATAATATTGCTGGTCTAATCATGTTCTAATTTAATAATTGTATTTTTAATTTTTGTAAACCATCAAGGTCCATTCAACTTAAGTGATTAAGGAAAAATTCATAATTAATTTTATTATAATTTCTAATACGTTTTTATGTAGAAAATTTCTTTTTAAATTTGAAGTATGGACAAAATATAAGCTCTATATTTTACTGAAATTTAACTCTAATTAAGAAAATAAAAGGATAAGGATCAAATATATTATTACTTAATTATAGGGGTTTTAATTTAGAGCTTATATATTATATGTCAGCCCAGTCGATGAAAAAAACTAGATTAAGTGAAAAGAAATGGAGACAAAGCGTTTAAAGAAGAAAGTTGCAGCCATAATATGTAAGGCCTATGAATTGGTTTCATTTTCCCCCAAGAGTGAATACTTTGGGAAGTCTACTTGCTGTTGGTAATTATAACATTGGCCCTTTTTGCCGTAGGATAGAAATTTGTTTAATATACGTTATTGTCTTGTAATTTATTAGAAACAAAATGTAGGGTGCTCTCTTATTATTGGTATAATATGTGTAAAAATACAGCATCTTATTGAACTTTTTTTTGGTTGAACTTACTGTAGCATTTAAATTTTTTGTTGGAGAAGTTAATTAATGCATTTAAAAATACAGCATCGTACATTTCAATGCTTTGTTAGGCGTAATTATCATTACAAAAAAGTTGCCAGCAACGATCTGACTCTTGATGGCTATTTTTAATAGTTGCCCCCAAAAATAATTTATTTTTCTTTTAAATTTGTTGAACTCTCTTTTAATAGACTTTTGGTGAACACTTTCAATAATTGCCACTAAAAGAGCTTTTCATAAATTGTCGTAAAATTTTGACAGATAATTTTTGGTGGCAACTTTCATAATCATCGCGCTGTTGTTAAGCTTTTGTACAACTATTTGCACATGAAATTTTTGGTGATAACTTTCAATAATTGCCATCAAAGATTCTCTTAAGATTTTGTATAATTATCAGTGCATAAAACTTTTGGCGTTGAATACATTATAGGTACTGACTTTCAATAGTTGCTATCAAATATCTTTCCCTTAAATTTTTGTAAAATTATAATATAAAATTAATATTTTTAAAATTAGACTGGTTATTGAACCAACGAAGTCACGGGTTCACGATTCATTGATCGAATCGTGATCAAATTAATAATAATTAAATATATATTTTTAAATTTTATATATTAAACTTTTAATATAATAAATAAATATTAATAAATTTTAAATATTTAATTATTAACTCAATATTTTTTAAAATATTTTAGAGATTATTTTTTAATTAAAAGATAAAACTACCTATAATTAAAAGTTAATGGTATTTAATATTAAATTTTAGGAGTTCTAAATTGTATTAAAATTCTATTATCATTAAACAATAATAATTTTAGCCAAACATTTTTATATTTAAGAGAAATACTATTGGGAGATAAAACATAATAAAAAGAAAATATCAAAAATAATCAAGTATATGTTTTTTATTTATTTTATATTATCTTTTTTTTTAATTTTTCTATATTTTAATCTCCTATTCTTTTTAGTATTTTTTATTTTTAATTTACCAATTTTTTTTAACAAAAAACTATTCTATTATATAAGAAAAATTAAAAAAAAAAAAAGATTGACCGGTTCAAATCGATTTTCAACTTATTCGGTTTAACTAGTTCAACCGATTTTTGATTAGTTTGATCAATTTTTTATTAATTTTTTACTTGATTTATTTTCTTGGCTAATCAGATCGGATTAAAGACTGGTTCTCAGTCCAACCGATCGAATCGACCGGTCCAGTCTGATTTTTTAAACAACACATAAAACCTCTAGAGACTTTCAATAATTACCGTCAAAAGTTTTCTTACTAACCTTTTATAAAACTATGGCATATAAAATCATCACTTTGAATATGATCTCGTTCTTCTCGCTGTCTATGGCTTCAACCACCTCCTTATCCATACAAGCTTTTCCATATTAACAAAGATCAGAAATATATTGTCATAATTAACTTATTTTTCAACTTTGATTTAATTTACCCTAAAACAATTAGGCCTTCAACCTTTTAAACCAATAAGGGTGTGTGTATGTATAGTTAAAATAGAAGTTAAAATCTTTTTAAATCAGTCACATGAGATTAAAATTTAATTTAATTACTTTCTCTAATTCAACGTTTTGATCCAATTAAATGGAAAAATTGTCACCATTAACGAGGACATGAATGGGCATTTCATCTTCTGCGAATATAATATTGCCATTGACTAATCATGTTTTGATTTTATAATTATATTGTTTATTGTTATAATCTATCAACAATCCGTTCAACGTAAGCGGCTAAGTAAAATTTGATAAATAATTTTTAATATATTTTTTACATAAAATTATTAAATTTGACCATAATTTAAAAAACTCATTTGATCCAATAGGTCTAATTTAAAAAAATAGATATAAATTTAAAAAAATAAATAAATAATGGATTCATTTTTAAAAAATTCAAATATAAAACGAGTTTGATTCGAATTTCTTTTTTAAAGTTCGAGTTTAGCCCGTGTTGGAATGATTTTTTCTAATATTATTAATTAAGAATATGTAGTGCTAGTATTGAGAACGTAAAAAGAAAAAAGGTAAAAAACGTGGAGAGTGGTGGGACTGGGAATAGCTTCCATAGCACTTGACTTGGAGCGCGATCCTTGTAAATTAATTATCGAACCCCATCACAGAAAGCAACATTCATTTGTTCAACTTCTAAAGTTAATAAATTAAAAAAAAAAGGAAAAATGCAACGTGATTATGCCCCAAACGATCCAAACACACCATTCCCTTTTTCCAAAACCGCTATTCCCCTTCTTCGCTTGCTATTTCACTCTGTGGGCTTCTCTCGTTCAGATTGGAATGGCGAGCCAGGTGGTCAAAGTGAATTGAATTCATTTAAAGATAAATTATTTTCGTTGATTTATAAATGAACTTTGATTTTTAAAATATATTTTAATTATTAAGACTAACTTATTTTGCAAATAAATCTTACTATTTAAAAATTGTTAAATATATAATAAAATAAAATGGGCCAGGCCTACCGGGCTAAGCTCTGGCCCCTTTTAGGTCAATAGTACCAAGCCTGAGCCTACATTTTGTAACTAATTATTTATTTATTTAAGTGGGTCTTGTGATCAAATCTAAAAGTCATGTAAGCATGGGTAAAATATAAACTTACTATATCTTATATTAAAATTCAATTTTAATTAAAAATAAAATGACAAGAATCATTTTTTTTATCATTTAATTATAGAGACTTTGATTTAAGGTACTACGTGAAAGTTTATGATAATTTTATTATGAAATTTACATCACATATAAACTTGGGATTTCTTTTTAGAATAAATTACATAAACTTCTTATAAATTTTGTTAAAATTAAATAATTTTTTTCTACTTTCAAAATATATACAAACTTTTTATAAGATGAAAAACTATTTTGCACTTTAATTTGATTTTAAATTTTTTGATCAAAATATTTTTTATTTAAGTTTTTTAATTTAAAAAATATTTAGATTTATAGACAATATTTTAACTAAGAAATTTAAAATTGAACACAACAATATTTTATTTTGAAGAAAGTACATGTAATTTACTGTTTTTTATTAAATTATTGATTTTAATCGATAATATGAAGTTCATGATTGATAGTGAGTGTCATATATATATATATATATATATATATATATCTTTAAATGCTTTGTCCCACTATTTCTTTTTATTTATTGTTGTTTGGTATTTGAAAGGATATTTTTTTTAAATATTTATTATGCATTATAATAATTATTAGTAAATTATATATTTTTATTTTTTAAATAAAATATGAGAATGACTTTTTATCTATTTTATTTATTTTTATTTGCATCCCTAAACTTTTGAAGGTAGGACATAGCCTAGTCTTATCTGTTAACTTTTTCATTAATTGGGCAGGTATATAACCCGACACTTGCAGGTGATTGATCCAATGGCAAATTAATTAGTCAATACAAGGATAATGAAACATAGGTGCAGGTGAGATGCCTACTAAACTACTCTCTTCAATCTTTAACATAAATAATTTATTGAAAGATTATTTTGATTTAAAATATAAATTATTTTTTTAATTTATTTTAATTATTAAATATTTTTTTAAATATCTTTAATTAAATAAAAAATTATTAATACTAATACAATTTATTAAAGATGGAGGTAAACTATTTAATTAAAGAAAAATATAAAAAAAATTATGTTTTGATACAAATTCAATTAATTAAATGATTTTTAATTAATTTTTTTAACATGTATGAGGTAAGTATTAGTGATTTATATTAAAAATGGAAAGGAATATTAATTATCAGAGTTTATTGTCGTGGGTGCATTACTCACATGCTAAAAGAATCCTCTTCATTTTTTCTTTTCTGATATCCCATTTCCTTTTTGTTATAACGCAAAACAAGATCAAGCATGCCTGCACTTAATTAATTATACTAATACGGCGAACATTTCGTAATTAAGAACACTAATCAAAGATCAAACATTTTAATACAAGTATTAAACTACGGGATACATATGCCAGAGCTAGAGGACTGCATGCTTGTGTAGGCAACCCCTTTCTCTCAGGACAAGGGAGGAAAGGAAGCAAACATGCATCCTTATTCTTTATACCAACCAATTATAGGTTCACACACACACTTCATTTAGATAAAACCCTAATAACCACGAGCTAAATCCATTTTTTTCTTTGCTGTTTTGAGCTCTATGCCTTTATAAGATGAGCATCAACATCTTTAGTAACCTTAGTGGCAAAGTCCAGGTAGGCCTGTGGAGGAGGGATACCCTGACGGACCTTTTCATATTCGTAAGTCCATTTTGCAAGGGCACCATCACCCTTGTCAATGACTTGGAGCTTTGCCTTTAAGCTCTTGTACTGCTCACCAACATCTCCATCAAAGAGGTTGAATGTGAGTGACTTGTTCTCATGATCAATCTCTTCAAAGTTCTCCTTACAAGTTGTTACCTTCCCGTCTGTAGTTAAGATCATTAATAATAACAATTAAGTAGCACATATAAGTGAAGCATGAGAATTGGGGGAAAAATTAGGGTTAAATTACAATTCATCTTCCTGTCGTCTCGTTAAAAAGTTGTCATTCCTTTGATATGCTGACACCTAATTATTATATGAACTGAATAACATATTCTAAATGGGTAAATTAATATTTTCCTTTATATATACAAATTAAACTCTCAAAAAGACTAATTAAAGCAAATATATAATCTCGTGCAACGAAAAGATTAACATAAAGCGAGTTATCAGTCTTAAGGGACTAACTCGTATAAAAAATTAAATTTAATTAAGGATTAAAGTGTTAAAAGATATATTTTTCAGAGACAAAATTATGTATTTTTTCTATTTTAAATCGCAAGGGATTGGATACCATACTTTAAATTATAGAGACATAAGAATGATTTCAGGCCAAAACTCAACTGTATTAACTTAAAAAGTTAAATTTAAACTCTTGAAATCGCATGATCAGATAGGGTGATTTTCGTGTCCCTAACGAATATTTTGAAGGCTTACCAATGGTGAAAGTCCAGTGCTTAACAGAGCCAGAGCCAACGCTATGCCAATCTCCTAGATGCACCTGTGTTCCGTGCACTACATCAGTAATGTTCTGAACATCGTGAAGTTGAGTTACGAAGAGGTTGAAGAACTTAGCAGCAGGTGTATGGACCTCAACTTCAGTATCCACTTTACCAGCGAGAGCCATGTCTCTGTGATAGTGAGCTCAAGAAAGGACAGAGATCGATGTGGAAGGAAATGCTTGCTTATTGGGCCTTAAATAGAAGATAGTTTCTCTCTTGTATGCCCGACTACCTTTATTTATCTGATTGAAGGGGCCATAATATCACAACTATTATTCCTAATTATTATTTTTATTTTGCATAAAAAATTATTTTTATTTATATCTTTAACAATTATTCTCTTCCATATATGCATTACGTTATCCACAACCAGACAGCCCTTTTGCAGTTCAGAATTAAGGTATATTATTCAGTATGTGAAAAATTTTAACTCTTCGAACACTTATAAACTTGTTTATTGAAAATGAAAATGTTTTTGCTTTAAGTATTGTTAGAATGTTTTCTTTAATTTGGTATCAAACTTCAAAAACTATAAAAGGAAGTGAGGTGTTGCGGTTAGTCAAATTATGTTTAAAACAATGACAAAATTACTTTTCGGTATATAAATATGGCTCTTCTAAGCAAATGTTTACCCTTTTCTTTTTAAAAAAATTAATTAATTAAAATTTATTCTTGAAAGTAATCACCCAGCGAAGAAAAAAAAGAAATTTTTTTAAGATACGTAATACTAATAGTTATCAAGGAGAGAGATGGACCAAAAAAAAAATAATAGTTATTCTAATTTTTAAAATATTTTTTTGTAAAATTAGAGAGAAATTGACATAAAATATAGAACTCACACTTTATTATAGCTTTTAACATTAGAAATTTTCAATGTTTGTCGTCACACCCCATATTTATTTATGTATTGAGAAATTTTAAAAAAAAATTAAATAACCTATTCAACATGTTTTAGATGACCAAACAAAGATTAAAAAAAAATGCAAAAAGATTTTCTAGCTGTTGCACTAAGAAAGATGAAAAAGAAGACAACAAAGAAAAAAGAAAAAAAAAATCCTACTCAATAATGATCATCGAGAAATTAATAATTTTATAATAATATATTAAGATGATTTTCTAACTGTTGCACTAAAAAGGATGAAGAAGAAGACCCAAAAAAAAAATCCTACTAAGTAATCATCATCGAAAAAATTAATGATTTCACAATAATAGAGATTTGACTTAATTTATGGTATGATTGCCGTCTTAGGCATCTTGTGTCATTCCTTTTATATTCTTCTTACGTGTTTATTATACATGTGACCATATCAGATATGATATATCGACAAATTTTTCTTTCCCTTTCGTACCAAACATGCCGAAATGTATACAAAAATCAAAATGTTACCATACATGTTCCAATGGTGATCTCATGAGTAAACCTTTCAATTGAAAAGATAAATTCTAAAGAAAAGGGATGAAATTTTTGATATTTTTCACATGTACGAATTCAAACCGAACTCCACACAATACTTAAAACGAGGTTTCTGAGAATCATGTGATCAGATTGCTGATCATCAAGTCGCTAATCTTATTTTTGTCAAATTTTAAATAAGATTTGCAAATATATATAGATTAAACTAATAAAATCCAAAATTCAATATGTGATCCCATGACATAACCGTATTTGTTAAATTAAAAAATAAAAAATTTATAGCATTAAAATTCTATATATTATTCACAAATTGAAATGAAACTAAAGAAGAGCAGTGCAAATCTGCAGACATCAGAGCTACAGATTAACGGGTTGTTTGGTTGAATATTGAAAAAGAAAAAGGAGATAAGAAATTAAGGAATACATAAAAAAGAGGGTCTTTAATTTATATAATATTATTATGTTATTATTATTATTACTTAATAGTATTTGTTTTTTTATGTTTTGTAAATAAAATTATGAGAATTATTTTCATTCATATTCTCATTCATTTTCTATTTTCATACTCACAATTCTGTATATAAAATAATTTATAACTATTCTAAATCAAGGAATTATTTGTGTCGCTGCTAAAAAAAGGAAACTGATGTTTAGCAGCGGCTTCCCCTCCCCCCCCCCCCCCCTCCCCCTTTTCTCCTATTTTCCTTCTTCCTTACTATTTTAACTGGTACTAAATCTAATGCTGCATTTTCCAAACCCATGCTATACCATTGCCATAGGCCATATATAACTGCAGTTATCTATTAGGACGAAATAACGGCCGCTAATGAGTGTTTAGCAGCAGTTACCTAATTGTTGAGCTTTTTGAAGTTAGCGGCAGCTTTTAACCGCTGCTAAATGATTAATTTTTTTTTCCAAAAAGAAAAATTTAGAGGCCATATGTAATCCAAATCGATATATACGATCAAATATCATTCCAATGTGGCATTTGAGTATATTTGATTTAACGTATTAAGTGAAAATTTATGATAATTTTATTATGAAATTTAAATTACACATAAACTTGGGAATTTTTTAGAATATCCTATAAATTTTGTTAAAATTAAATAGATTTTCTTTCTATTTTTAAAAAATATATAAACCTCTCATAAAATGAAAAGTTATCTTATATTTTAATTTAATTTTAAATATTTTGATCAAAATGCTTTTAATTTAAATTTTTAAATTTTAAAAATATATTTATATTAATAGACAATATTTTAACTAAAAAATTTAAAATTCAATAGAATAATATTTCATTTTAAAGAAGGTATTTACTATTTTTTTTTTCAATTATTGATTTTATTCCATAATATGAAGTTGATGATTGAGACTGAGTTATATATATATATATATATATATCTTCTTTAGTTGTTTTGTCCCACCATTTCTTTTCATTTATTGCCTGTTTCGAATTTGGAAGGATTTTTTTGAAACATTTATTATGTACTTATAATAATTATTAATAAATTATATATATTTTTTAAATTAAAAATATGATAATTATTTTTTTTCTATTTTATTTATTTTTATTTGTATCACTAAACTTTTGAAGGTAGGAAATAGCCCGGTCTTATCTGTTAACGTTTTTCATTGACGGGGCTGGTACACTTGCAGGTGATTATTGGTCCAATGGCAAATTAATTAGTCAATACAAGGACTATGATACAAATGTGCAGGTGAGGTGTCTACCGCAGTACTAATTATTAGAGTTTATTGTTGTGGGTGCATTACTCACATGCTAATTGAATTGAAGAATTGAAAATGATTGGCTAAAAGAATCCTCTTCATTTTTTCTTTTCTGATATCGCATTTCCTTTTTGTTATAATGCAAAACAAGATCAAGCATGCCTGTACTTACTTAATTATACTAATACAGCGAACATTTTATAATTAAGCACACTAGTCAAAGATCGAACACTTTAATACAAGTATTAAACTATGGCATATATGTCCCAGAGCTAGCGAACCGAATGCTTGAGTAGGCATCCCTTTTCTCTCAAGACAAGGGAGGAAAGGAAGCAAACATGCATGCATCCTTATTCTTTGAACCAACCACTTACAGGTTCACACACATTTCATTTAGATATAACCCTCATAACCACAAGCCAAACCCATTTTTTTCTTTGTTGTTTTGAGCGCTATCCCTTTATAATATGAGCATCAACATCTTTAGTAACCTTAGCGGTAAACTCCAGGTAGGCTTGTGGAGGAGGGATACCCTGACGGACCTTCTCATACTAGTAAGTCCATTTTGCAAGGGCACCACCATCAGCCTTGTCAATGACTTGGAGCTTTGCCTTTAGGCTTTTGTACTGCTCACCAACATCTCCATCAAAGATGTTGAATGTGAGTGACTTGTTCTCATGATCAATCTCTTCAAAGTTCTCCTTACAAGTTGTTACCTTACCGTCTGTAGTTAAGACCAATAATAACAATTAAGTAGCATATATAAGTGAAGCATGAGAATTGGGGGAAAATTAGAGTTAAATTACAATTCATCTTCCTGTGGTCTCGTTAAAAAATTGTCATTCCTTTGATATGCTGGCACATGTAAATATTATATGAACTGAATAACATATTCTAAATGGGTAAATTAATATATTCCTTTATATATGCAGATTAATCTCTCAAAAAGATTAATTAGAGTAAATATATAATTTGGTGCAATGAAAAGATTAACATAAAGCAAGTTATAAGGCTTAAGGGACTAACTCGTGTAAAAAACTAAATCTAATTAAGAATTAAAGTGTTAAAAGATATATCTTTCGGAGACAAAATTGTGTATTTTTCTATTTTAAATCGCAAGGGATTGGATAGTATACTTTAAATTATAGAGAGATAAAATGATTTCGGGCCAAAACTCAACTGAATTAACTCAAAAAGTTAAATTTAAACTCTTCAAATTGCATGCTGAGATAGGGTGATTTTCGTGTCCCTAACTTTGAAGGCTTACTGATGTTACAAATTCAGTGCTTAACAGAGCCAAAGCCAACGCTATGCCAGTCTCCTTGATGCACCTTAGCTCCATGCACTACATCAGTAATGTTCTGAACATCGTGAAGTTGAATTACGAAGAGGTTGAAGAACTTAGCAGCAGGTGTATGGACCTCAACTTCAGTCTCCACTTTACAGTGAGAGCCATGTCTCTATGATAGTGAGCTCAAGAAACAAGGACAGAGATCGATTTGGAAGACAATGCTTGCTTATTGGACCTTAAATAGAAGATAGTTTCTCTATTGTATAACCGAGTTAGTCACCTTTATTTATTTGATTGAAGGGGCTGTAATATCACAACTATTATTCCTAATTATTATTTTTATTTTGCATAAAAAATTATTTTTATTTTGCATAAAAAATTATTTTTATTTATATCTTTAACAATTATTCTCTTCCATATATGCATTACGTTATCCACAACCAAACAGCCCTTTTGCAGTCCAGAATTAAGGTATAGTTTTTAGTGTGTGAAAAATTTTAACTCTTCGAACGCTTAAAAACTTGTTTATTTGAAAATGAGAATGTTTTTGCTTTAAGTATCGTTAGAATGTTTTCTTGAATTTGTTCTCACTTGCAAAATAAAGGAAGGGAGGTGTTGCGGCTAGTCAAATTATGTTAAAAAAAATGACAAAATTACTTTTCGGTATATAAATATGGCTGTTCTAAGCAAATTTTTACCCTTTTTTTGAAAAAAAAATTAATTAATTAAAATTTATTCTTGAAAGTAATCAACCAGCCAAGAAAAAAGGAATTTATTTTAGATACGTAGTAGTTATCAAGGAGAGAGATGGACCAAAACAAAAAATTAACTAGTAGTTATTCTAACTGTTTAAAATATTTTTTTGATAAAATTAGAGAGAAATCGATATAAAATATAGAACTCACACTTTATTATAGCTTTCCACATTAAAATTTTTTAATATTTGTCGTCACACCCTATATTTATTTTTGTATAGAGAAATTCAAAAAAAAAATTAAATAACATATTTGACATGTTTTAGATGACCAAACAAAGATTTTAGAAAAAAAATAAAGATGATTTTTTAGCTTTTACACTAAGAAAGATGAAAATGAAGACAAAAAAGAGAAAGGAAAAAAAATCCTACTCTGTAATGATTATCGAGAAAATTAATAATTTCACAATAATAGAGCAGAATGATTTTCTAACTGTTGCACTAAAAAAGATGAAGAAGAAGACCCAAAAAAAAAAAATCCTACTAAGTAATGATCATCGAAAAAATTAATAATTTCACAATAATAGATATTTGACTTAATAGTATGATTGCCGTCTTAGGCATCTTGTGTCATTCCTTATCAACTTCACTTAATTGTATCATTCTCTTGAACTCTTTTATTATTATATACGCCAATTTATTTTTGTATATATATATATATATATATGTCAACTTTGGCAAATTTCAATTGGCCAAAACAAAGTTTATTGTCCAATTTCATACTTAATTAAAATTTGACAAAACTATTATTTTTGTCACTTAAATTTAAAATATATTTTATTTTATTTTATTTTAAATACTTAATTTAATTTTGTTTTACATCTTTTTCAAAATTTTCTTATATTTTTAAATAATTAACAGCATTAAATTAGTTAATAAAAGATATTGATGTGATAAAAATAATTCTTGAAGACATCTATTTATGGAAAAATTTTAAAGTACATTAGGTACATGTACACCAACAATTATGATTTGCTTCATACATATATGAAACAGAAGTTGTATATATACAAAGCAAATCTTAACTATTGAGTATATATGCAAAATTTCTCAAAATGTTACCATAAATATTCCATCCAATTGTAATCTGATGATTAAACCTTTCCATTGAAAAAAAAATTTCTAAAGAAAAGAGATGAAATATTTTATATTTTTCACATGTATGAATTCAAACTGAACTCCACACAATACTGACAAAGAGGTTGGCGAAACATGTGATCAGATTGCTTATCATCAAGTCAATAATCTTATTTTTGTCAAATTTTAAATAAGATTTGCAAATATATATAAACTAAACTAATAAAATCCAAAACTCAATATGTGATCCCATGATATGATTGAATTTGTAAAATTAAAAAATAAAAAATTTATAACATTAAAATTCTATATATTATTCACAAATTGAAATGAAACTAAAGAATAGCAATGCAAATCTACATACATCAAAGTTACAGATTAAGGGGTTGCTTGGTTGAACAATGGAAAAGGAAAAGGAGATAATAAATTAAGAAATGCATAAAAAAGGGGGTCCTTAATTTATGTAATGTTATTATTATTATTATTATTTAACAATATCTACTCTTTTTTATTATTATTTTAAGTAGGGTTACGAGAATTATTTTTATTCAAATTCTCATTCATTTTTTATTTTCACATTAACAATTCTATATATCAAATGACCTATAAATAATCTAAATTAAAGAACTATTTATGTCACTACAAAAAAAAACTTATGTTTAATAGTGACTTTTTCTATTTCTTTTTCTCTTTAATGGCCATTTTAACGCATTTGGATCCTCTACCATTGGAGAACAATATTACATGCATTCTGTTGGTTTGATCCATGCCATTGGACGCATCAAACGATTCCAATCTCTCTATGCCAGATGAGGCACCTAAAACATACTGTTTTATTAGCCCAAAATGGTGCACTTTGATAGGAACAAAAGGTTGTGCATTTGAAGGTGAAAGACACTCTGTTCTCCTAATGGTTTACTTTTGTTAATTAGGCTGCACAAAAGGTAGGAAATATCGATGCCAAACTCGTGATGACTTCTATACAAAGAGGGGTTTTGCTATTTTTTATGCCATTGATGCTTAGCATTTGTCTTCGTTGAATGGCCTCTTCTTGAGCTAATATGGAGTGTATCAACATAGCATTTTAGTTAGTGACTTTCATTCATTAATCTATTGTAAGAATGTATAATACTCGTTTATTCTAAAACATCCTAAACAAAGGGAATTACTAAAGAAGGTCCCCTAAATAGAAAAATTTGAGGTCAAATAAAATTAGGACAATAATCTAGAGAATTGAATATAAGGATACAAGGCTTCAAATGCCCAAAAATTAGAGTCAGGATAGTTAAATAAAATCAGACAAAAACTAGTGGCATTTTTGTAATTTTTGGCACTTTTTAGAAAACATAAAGGAAGGATCTTTAAATGAAAAATTTGAGTTTCTCGTAATTCTTAGAGGCCATAAAAATCATAGGAATTCCTAGAATGGTTAAAATCCTTCCAGTATCTATTTTAAAATGTCAATTGACTAAAACTTTGATTAGGTCGTTCGGAAAGATTTTAAATCCAATTTGAATGAAACCAAAGGCATTTTATGAATTAAAGGACCTAAATTTCATGATGGAAAAGACGACTTTAAAAAAAGAATTGAAATGAGCCCAAATGGAAAGAAATAAGAAGAGGAAATAAATTGCAATTTTTAAAAGTTGTAAAAGTGGACCTTTTGGTTTCTTAAAACACGTCCTCTTCTTCTCTAGCCTCACAATCAACTTACTTTTGGTCCAAATAGATTCAAGCTCTATCTTAGAAGGTGCACAAGTGAGGGAGCCAAGGGAGGACGAAGAAGCTTGGAAAAGTGTAAGAATTCTTTAGTTTTTCATGCTCCTTCCTTCAATAAACCTCTTCTCCTCTTTCTCCTATGGTTTTGATGACTTATTTGGGGATGTTTCATGGCTATTTTGGTAGGAGGAAGAGAGAGTTTGAAGGAGAAGCTAGAAGCAAGTGAAAGCTCCGTGGAAAAGTTTAGAAACAAGGTAAACTTCATGGTCTTTCTTACCTTCTCTTGGTTGTTCTTCATGAGGGTGATTTTGGCTAGACCTAGGCCTAATCAATAGGGAAGGAATTCAAGCCATAACAAGGTAAAGACAAGAGTTTTAGATCATGAGGAATATGAATATGCAATTGAAACTAGAAAGGGAGCATTAGAATTCAAGTTGTATAACTTAGAGTTCTTAGTGTACCTAGCTAATTTTGAAACTTTCTAATGATAACCTGGTCTATGTAAGAGTATGTAAGAGATCATAATACATCTAGGAAGCTTCACAAGTGCCAATTCCCTAAAGAAAATCAAACAAACTCCATGGATGCTCACTTTAGGTAATGTCTTGGCCAAGGCAAGCTTTATGCACCTAGTGAGAGTTTTAATTAATTCTAAGAATAGAAATAGCCTAGATATGATTAGTAAACACTAAAGAAACCATTGGTTTAAATTTAGAAGACATAGTTTATGAGATGGTAGTTTAGGCTCCATTTCAAGGCATAAAGAAGCAACTTGTGTTTAAACTCCTTGAAATGAGTTAGAAATGACTCTAATGAGTTTAATTGGAGTCATATGACTTAGATTGAATGATAAATTGGAGCCAAGATCATTACTTCTAAAGGTTGCTTCATTATGCCCTTTTATGGAATCATATTCAAGTTATGCAATAAAGTAAGATTGTATAGAGTTTAAGTGAAGTTAGAATTAGTTTTAATGATTGAATTATGTCTTATTTGATGTGTCTAGGCCAAGCAAACCAAAATCCCCTTACATGTAAGTGTGTGGCCGACATGGGAAAGTAAGGAAGTAAAGGAGAAAGTTTATATTCTTGACTCAAAGTAGCTCTTTAACCTTTTTTACATGCATTTCTTGGATGTTTGATTGTTTTTGGATGCTTATGTGTATGTTTGAACTATGAGATATGTCTAAAGCTTTTGATTTAATATTTTCGTACCATTATGATTCTTGAATGGAATTTGAATGCAAAATGGCTTGAATAGGTATGGTTATGCTAAAAGTCTCTTGGAATAGATGAGGATAAGCCAAAAGTCTCTAAGAATGGGTAAGATAGAGCCAAAAGTCTTTAAGAATGGGTGAGACAAAGCTAAAAGTCTCAAGAAAGAGTGAGACTAAGTCAAAAGTCTTTTAAAGTGAGTGAGATAAATCTAAAAGTCCCAAAGAAATTGGGTGAGGCTAGACCAATATCCTTTAGAGCCTATGTTTGGTTTGTATGAACCTAAGTGACATGGAAATATGCTTATGTATGTTTTTAGAAGTTTTTATGACATGTTTGTATTCTTTCACTTGAAAACATGCCATGTATGTATGCTTGAAAGAATAAATGAGCTATTGGAATTCTTTAAATCTTACTTTTTGCCCCACATATGTTTAACTATGTCTAGGTGAGCCAAGTGGAGTAAAAAAAATGAGAGCCAAGCTTCATGAAGAAGGATACTTTGACAATAGAATAGAAAATTAGGCATTTTGATGTCAAAGTTTGTAACTATGTGATGTATATGTGATGTAAACACTTGAACATGATTAAATGTATGTAACTATAGTGTATGTATCAATTTTGAAGTCAAAAGAATGAATATGTGAATTTTTGACATCATAAAGACATGATGCAAGTGTGTATAAAGCTATGTAGGAAAGTGGTTTTGAGATATATGATGATTTAGACCATTTGAGATGCTTTCCTATGCTATATTTATGTTGTTGGATGTATTCAATTAGCTATGATTTGGTTGGAAGGTCATACGACACCCTTTTGCACCATTTTGGTCCTAAAAATGACCATATTCTTGACTTAAATCACAAATTAACCAAATGGACGAATTTTTGTATGAAATTTGGAATGCATATAGGTTTCATCTAGAGCTTTTCACAAAGCTCAAGAGCACCTAATTAGGAACTCTAGAGAATTTATTATGAATTTTCAAAGTTAGCCAAATTATACATAGTTGTCCAAGTTACTATTCATATGGTTAGTTTGTATTTTTATGTCATTCATGCCAAATGAAGTCCAATGCTTATAAAATTTTATAGAAATAAATTAGACATCATAAGGTTTCTATAGCCACTGAGAACATCTCATTTGGATCTGTGTAGGGGGAGATATGAATTTCTGAAATTGTAGTTCTACTGTAGGACTCATCAGTGACCTAATGTATTATTCCATCAATTTTCATAGAACAAATCTGGTTTTTTTATCTAAAATTTTTATAGTATTTAGAGGATATCTGTAACTTTCCATAATGGTATAATTTTCATAATTTTTATTTTTTTAGAATTAATTATAATTTTTCAAAATTTATATCAGATTATGGAAGTTAAGGAAATTGCAAAATGTAGGTGATTTTGATATGTATGCTTGGAATCCAAACTTTGGGCTATAAATTGAGTTAGTTCTGGTTTAGCAAATGTGTTAAGGATGAAAAATAAATATGGTAAGCTTCCATGGTCCATTTGGTAAATAATGAGTTATTTTAGTTTATAACGTCAGTTATTTCCGCTGCTAAAGGTGTGAATTCAATGAAAATAGATATAAATTGATACTTTTAGCTAGTGTTGATATAGAATCAATGCTAGATAATTATGTTGTGACATAATGCTTTGTTGTGTGTATGTTAAGATAACAATTTAATTATAGTTGTATTTTTCATTCCTTAAGCTAGTGCTTTTCTTTCATTTAATCTTGGTTGTGTTTTTTTATTCCTTAAGCTAGTGTTTTTCTTTCATTTAATCTTTGAGAGAGATTAAAATTTTACAAGTAGAATTGTATGTGTTATTTATTATTTTTGCTGAAGATAAAAATTTTAGAATCTTGTAGAAATTTTAAAAGTTATTTTTAGTCTCTTAAAGAAATGAACTTTTATTTAATCCTTGATAAAGATAAAAATGTTACAAATTTTAGGAGTTTAAAATTTTATATGTCATTTATAATCTTTATTGAACATAGAAATTTTAAAATCTTGTAGAAATTTTTTAATGTATTGTTAGTTTCTTGAAGAAATGAATTTTCATTTAATTCTTGATAGAGATAAAAATTTTACAAATTTTAGGGTTTAGAATTTTATATGTCATTTATCATTTTTGTTGGAGATAAAAATTTTGGAAATTAAGCATGCCAACACAAAGGAATTCCCTTAATAAGGATATATATGCTTGTTTTCAATTAATATTGCCTCTAACATTGTTTAGTATTTAACTTGGTATTTGACTTGGGTATAGGTTGTGAGATACTTGATAGGCAAGAAGTATTTAAAGCTGTGCACTTACAATATGCAAAATTGAAGGAAAAGAAGAAGTACAAAGTAGTGATAAATCATTCAAAGTAAGTATCTCTCACTATTTATGAGATTAAAGGAAGGAAGGCAAAGAGTTTATATAGTTCTAAAGCAAGTTCTGTTAATGAATTTTAGGGAATTAGGTGCTGCTATTATTCCATTAATCAAAGATGGCAACTTGTGGGTTGAATGGAAGCCTAGAGTAGGCATGGAATTTGATATTGTAGAGTTAACTTGGAGGTTTTGGTGTGAATATGGTGAGAAGGTCAGATTTAGAGTTAGAAAACAATGGTAGAACAAAAACAAGAAAGATGCCTCCATATCTTCATGTAGATTTGTTTGTTGTAAAAAGAGTTATCGTGGGAAAGATAAAAAAGACAAGAAGACGATTAATCCTTAACTTAAGACCAAAACTGGCTATATGGTAAGAATTGCACTAATAAATAAGAATGGCAAATTCCATTTGCATGAATTTATGGAGGAGCATAATCACATTCTTCATCTCTCAATAACAACATATATGTTGTGATGTCAACATAACATATAGGATGTCCAGGCATATGAAATTGATATGATCCACGATTTTGGACTTCAACAAAGATCATTATTTCAATTAATGACTATAAATGTAAGAGGTAGAGCCAATCTTGGGTATATAAAATTAGATGTAAGGAATTATATTCGGTCTAAGAGGAAATAAAGCATGAGATATGGGTAAGTAGGTTGTCTTTTGCAGTATTTCCAATGATAGTTGGTAGAAAATCCATCATTTTATCATGCCTATCAGATGGATATAGATGAACAAATAACCAATGTTTTTTGGGCTAATGGAAGAATGCTCCTCTATTATAGCTACTTTGGTGATGTAGTTTCTCTTGACACCACTTACTATACAAATAAAGAACATTGGCCTCTTGCTATATTTTCAAGATTTAATCATCATAGGGGTGCAGTGATATTTAAGGGCTGCACTGTTGTATGATGAAACACTAAAGTCCTCCAAGTGGCTATTTAAAACATTTTTAAAAATCCATCAACAAAAAAGACCTCAGACTAGTTTCACTGATCAAGAAAAAGCAATGGTAAGAGCACTATAAGAGGTGATGACTGGAATGAAGCATGGATTCTGCACATGACACTTGATGTTGAGTGGTGTCAAGCATTTAGATAATTTGATGAAAGATAGATCTTGTTTCTTGATGAATTTTAACAAATGCATGTATAAGTATAAGGAGGAATCATAGTTTAAGATGACTTGGAACTAGTTGTTATTCCAATATGATGTTGTAGAAAATGCTTGGCTTATATCAATGTACGCGTTAAATAAAAATGGGCTACATGTATATGAAGTAAGCTTTCACCCTTGGCATAAGGAGCACATAGCCCAGTCAAAGTGTGAATGTAGATTTGAAGGCATGCATGAATCTAGATGTTGACATTATATAATTCTTTAAGCTTTTTAAAGGGGTCACTGAGGAAAAATGGTACAATAAGCTTAAATGTGAGTTTGAGTCAAGAGAAAAAGTACCAAGGCTAAGGTCAATCCACTTGCAAATTTTTGGAAAATGTTCACAAGTTTTAACCCCCACACTTTGTGATTTATTCTAAGAAGAGTTTGACCTATTCTTGGTTGCTTTCATAAAACAAAGAAATGGAGCTCATCTACTATTTCAATATGTTGTCAACTTGGTGGGTGAAGAAGGTAAATGGAAAGTTTCATTCAATCCTAGTGACAATTCCATATGTTGTAGTTGTAGAAAGTTTGAGACTTTTGGGATACCATGTAGTCATGTCTTGAAGGTATATGAGGCAAATGATGTTAAGCTAGTTCTTGATAAGTGTATCCTAAAAAGGTGGATGCGAAAGGCTTGGAGCAGTATTGTTTATGATGTAAAGGGCAAAGAAGTGGAGAAAGATTCTAGATTAGCTTGCACCTGATGGTACAGATGACTTTGCCCCAATTAATTTGAATAGCAATTGAGATTTCTAGCAGTGAAGAATCATGCTTGCTTGTAGAAAAGGTCGTAGAGGATTTGGGCAAGCGAATAAAAGAAATTCAGTTAAGGCAAAGTAGTTTGGACACAAATAAAGGAGATCCATCTGCAGATGCACAAGTAAGTGAGACAATTGCAAGTATTAAAGGATTCAAGAAAAGGTTTGGCCTTAAGAGAAAGAAATACTTTAAGAGTTGCATTGAGCTTAAAGTAAAGCAAAACAGAAAAGCTTAAACAATTGAAGACTCACAAACTCAACAATTTAAAGTATTAAAATCTATGTTTTAGTTTTTTTAATCTTTTTATTTAAAACAACTTATTATATTTTAGAAAATAATTGATATTTTTTCATCTTCTATATAGAGTAATGAATCTTTAAGCAAATGCAACATAAAATATCATGTTTAGCACCATTGAGAGCTTATGAGTACCTCTAACTTAGTTTTACTCAATTATTGATGGTGAGTTCATTTTGAATAAACATCACATAAAAATATGTTACCATTGTGTAATTGTAATACCATACATTCTAACTCATTTTATGTCATTCAAAAGCTTCACATCATCATTTCCATGAGAGCACATGAAAAAGGGAATGAAAATAATGGGTTTATTTGTGTTGCGTCGTACTTAAAAATTTCAATCGGTGTCATGTGAACCGTGTGAGCTCATACTATATATTCTTATATTTAATTATATCAATACAACTCATTTGCATCATAAAATCATGCCCACAACTTATGGAAACCGAAATAAAGCATGGAATGGGCTTGTTTAGTTTCAGCCAGATTTGCTCCCTATTCCGCCCAAATTTTGAAAAATCATAACTAATTATAGAAAAATAGAAATCATGTAATCTTGGTCATTATGGAAATATATAGATGTTTACTTCACACTAAAAATATGTCTAGACCATAACTTTCATCACAGAGGATGTTTGACATCCAAAATGGTCCAAAGGTCGGACTACATCCTAGAACTAATATAGAAATCTGCAGAAAACTTTGAAAATGTCCAATTAATTCTAAAAAAATCCAATTTATTCAAATGATACCAATATGGAAATATGTAGATGTCAAATAGAGAGAAAAAATATTTCCAAACCAGTTCATCAAGCCTAGATCTCAGAATTTAATGGAACAGTACTTCTAGTCGGGCAAAATTTCTGATACTAGATAGAAATTTCAAAAATTAGTATCTCCCTCTCTAGACCTCCAAATGAGGTGTTTCTAGTTGGCATGAGGCGCTATGATTGTCTGGTTTCTCTGTATAAAATTTCATGGCAATTGGACATCATTTGAGGCTTGTATGATAGAATTCATTTTTGGACCAAATGAATAGTGCAGCAGACCAAAACCATAAAAATTGCCAACTTTGAAAAATCATCAAATATTATGTAGACCTCCAAAAATTATGATCTTTAGCTTCTCAAAAATCTCTCAATGATACCTAATTGTATACCAAGTTTCAGATCAAGATTAACTCATTTGGCTAAAAAGTGATATAGGGTTCCATTATGGTCAATTTTGGCTCTATATAGGGTACCAAAGTTGCCAAATGGATTTTCCTTGGTTTTGGCATTGGCAACTTTTTAACAAGTATAAAAGTACATTTAAGACTTGTGTGAGCTGTCCAAATGGTCCCAAACCTCATGCATCTCATTTTGGCCTCTTAACCTACATTTATACACATTTACATCAAACTTTCAAATTTCATACTTTGGCATTACATACTCAAATTATATGCTAGAACTCATACATCATATCCATACATTAAAACATCATATAATGTCATATTTATAAGTGTCTCAAGGGTCATAGACCATTTACAATATTATATACATCATGAAACATCATTATGGTTCCAAAAAGATAAAAGTTAGGCATATAGTTGTTAATCTTCCTCCTTCATTGTTGTTGACTCCGATCATTATAGCCACTTGATCCACCTAACATGTTAGATCATTGGAAAGGAGGGGATGAGATTCAAAGAATCCCAATAGTTTATCTCCCATTCAATCATACATAATATGTGCAAAGTAAGCCTTACAAATGCATGCATGGAGAAAATGGAAGTCATGGGCATTTAAAAAGTAAGCTTGGCATATGAATAACTCATATAAGACATTTAAGAGTTCACCAAGTTCTTGGATTGGCCTCACACTTCTCCTTATGGATTTTGGACTTGCCTCACCCATTCTTTGAGAGCTTTGGACTCAACCATGCTCTTGGGAGTCCACTTTGCTTTTGAGAGACTCTTTGCTATGTCTTAACCAAACTTAAGGGTTCTTAGCTCATCCTCACCATGGTGAAGAGTTCTTGGCCTCTCCACACTCAAGCAAACTCAAACAAACATCATGTATTCATTTGGAAGCATAACAAGGCATCAATCATGGCATATAAAGGTATGCTAGCATACTTTTCATAGCTTGAAAATATAATACACACATTCTAAAACAAGCTAAACACACATCCATATATGAGAGAAGGTGGAGAGAGCTACCTTTCACACAATCACACATTTTTTCCTTAGATTTCAAGCCTCCTCTTTTGGTCACACACCCACAAGCTTATGGAAGTGGTTTCTCTTGGCCTAGATATAATTTATGGGAGCCAATTAGGTTCATGAAACAATCTTTAAGGCCATACAATTTGCTTAGATGCTAGATTGCTCTATAAGCTCCATTATAGTCCACAAATGTACCTAATGAAGCAACACTCCTCAAATACATTCTAGGCTCCATTTTTTCCTTTCAAATATGATTCTTGACTCCTTTTAAGCCTCTTGGAGTCATCACACAATTAAAATAAAGAGTCTAACATCATGTTGCTTCTTTAGGTCATAATATGGAACCTAAGGCATCAAATCAATTTCTATGCATTTTAAATTTTTTTCAAGGCCTCCCCTCACTTTTATTCATCAAATATGACTCAAGAATGGTATTAAAAAAATTTAAAACTCTCCCTAGCTACACAAACATGCCTAGGCTGAGATATAGGGGGGTTTTTGGGCTCCTTAGAGATGTCTTTGTTTTCTTGAAGGAAGAAGCTTGTGGGGAGCATCTTAGGTGTCTTAAGAACTCATTTAAACTCTTAATTAACCTTAGGAACTATCATACACCTTCAGATTTTGAAGGGTGCACATAAAACCCTAGGTTTTGCATCTTGAATTCTAATGGCTATTTCATGGTTTTCTTTGCATATTCTTATTCTCCTCCATTAAATACCTAAGATTCACCCTTGGTTTGGTTGAAAATTTAACTCCCTAGGGCAGACCATATGTAGGTCGAAGTGGAGAAGAAAGGGAGTTCAATATGGCTACCATAGGATGCAGTTTTACTTTGTTTCCTTGCTTAGTTTGACTTGAATCTTGCTTTCCCTAAGCTCCTCTCTTCAAATCCGAAATTTCCCCTCTGTTCTTCCTTCAAAACAGCCCTCAAAACTTCAGAAAAATCATGGAGAAGAAGAAGGAAAAAGAGGAGAAGAGATTGGCTAAGAGAAAGCATGAAAAACAAGCAAATTTTCATACCTAAAAGCTTGAATTTCTTCTCCTTTTTCTCTTCCCTTGGTGTGCCACTCTCTAGGGCTTTGCTTCTAGTTTGGAGCTGAAAAATCTGATGCTAAATGAGGGAGAGTGTGAGGCGCCACCTATATATAGCTAGGGCAAAAGGACTTTTTCAAAAATTCTAATTTTGCCCTTCATACTTTACATTTTCGTTTCTCTTTTGTTTTAGCTCCTTTTTTAGAACCATCTTTTCCATTATAAAATTTAGGTTTACAATTTAACAAAATACTTAGAATTACTCAATTTGAAGCTAAAATCTTACTGACCAAACCGGTCAAAGTTTGGGTCAACTGACGTTGGAAAACGTTCATCGGAGGGATTTTAATTGTCCCGGGGCTTTCCATGGTTTTTAGGGCCTCTGAGAACCCTGAAAAACTCAAAACTTTCATTTAAAAAGCCCTCTTGTGTGAATTCTAAAATTTTCTCAAAATTATGAAAATGCCATTACGTTTCGTAGGCTTTTCGTAAGAAATTGTTTCTTTATTCTAACTCCATTTTTCTTTCCGTCTGAGCATGAGATTCTCATTTTTAGGAGTCTAGAATATTTTTAAAATTTTTTGGGACCTTAACTACATCATTTCAGGGGACTTCCTTTTGTATCCAATAAGTTTCGTTCGTTGATGGAGAAACTATATATTACGTTTCTCATGTTTTCTCTGGTTTTCAGAGAATCAGATATTACGGTAATTATTAAAAATAATGACAATATCATGTTATACATCTAAAATAACGATATTTTCACTTTGTAATATAAGGGCCCTTTGAACACTCTCTAAAGTCACTTAGAGGCCTAAACATCAAAAGTGCAACCAAAATTTCAATGACCAGGATGCTTGAATCTCTTTTGATTATGCATACTATTGTTACACTCTTGTCCACTTATTTTGTGTAACACCCTGAAATTAATTAAGGACAATGATGATTAATTAGGAATTGATATGGGTTTAATTAGAAAATTTAATTAAGAGATGTGAACATTAATTTAGGCTTTATGATTAATTTAAGTAAGCTTGGGGTCTAATATAGAAGTCTAATTATGTCATGAGCTTAGTAAGAAACCCAATGTTTGTTTTCTTGTAGGCCTAACTTAAATTTTTTAGAAACCCAAAAACTTAGGAGTAAATTTAAGTAAGACAATAGCCTATTTAGCCTTAGCCTAAACTTGGGGAAGTGAGTCCAAATAGGTCTTGGGCTATTAGATTAACTCATTCCATCCCTAACATTAAAAAAAATAATTCTGCAACCCAACCCAATGAACCTTAGCCCAATTTTAAAAATAAATTAGACCATGGATAATATTAGGCTCAGTGGACCAGCCCACTTACTCTAAAACCCTAGGAGACTTATCACTTCATTATTTAGGTGCTGAAGTTTAAGGGTTCTATAGAACAAAAGGGGAAAGTTCACACATGTGAGAAGGTGGCTAGGGTTCCTCATCTTTTAAGCTCTGATTTGCAAGTTTAGAAGGAGATTTAGCTAAAGTAAGTTATACATAAGTTGATCTTCTCTTCCTCCTCTACATTTTGGTCTTATTGGTTTGTCATTTAGGGAATTTTCATCTCTTCTTAACTTGAAATCCAGTCTTTGGATGATTATTGCAAGATTTTCAAAGTTAGAAGTTTTAGGGATGATTGGATAAGCATTTCCCTTCCTTTTTATGCATTATTTTGCTGGAAAATATCCCCAAGGACTAATTTGCATCATGGGTTCTGCTATAGTGTGAAAATATAAGGAGATGAAAGTGAAACACTATAGTTTCTAGGTTGATGACCTAAATCCAAATTTTGGGAGTCACTAAAGGATTTGGTAAGTGTCTCATACCATTTTGTGATGTGTAAATGCTAGAATTTTTCCATTTGAACTGATTTTTGGTACATGGCTTTTGCATGTACGAAAATGAGGAGTGGAAAGTGAACCATTATGAGTTCTTGGTGTTTTGACCTTGAATTAATACAATAGACTCTTTGGGCACTGGGTAAGCAATTCTTGATAGATTCTTAATGAAATTGATCAATGGATAGGAAATTCTTTACTAATGATAGTTAAATAATAATAATTATACTTGTCATAGGCTTAATGTGCATTTGGATTTTAATGGTAGCTAGAGGAAGAGTAAATGACTTCATTGAAGTAACTGGGATTAATTTTCTAATTCCATGTATATATGCATTTTAATCTGATATTACTATACATGTATGATTTTGAAATGCTAAATGATTAGTTGACTACTTGATTGTTGTTATGATTAGACCTAGATAATGAGGATTTATGAATCATGATATAATGGGAGATGGGAGGTAAGGCCATGTATATTAGCCATTAAGATCCTAGAATCCATCTAAGACTAGGGGGAGTTAATTAGAGAGCATAAAAATAGAGTCTAGGTGTAAGACAGGGTCATGCCATGGCCAAAATAGGTTAAGCCACGACCAAGTATTAGGCAAAGGTGAGGAGCCTCATGATGCGAGGGGTCTTGTTACAGTGCAAAACGAAAGAGTTGCCCAAGGAAGGTAACAGAGAGCAGATTCACCATGGCGCGAAAGGTCAAGTTGTAGCGAGGATTGAGGGAGCAGAAATTATAAGTTCTAGTAGCTTAGCTCGCCACGATACGAGTCAGATAAATTAAGTGGTGAGTCCTAAGAGGCTATTTTGCTGCAATGCCACATAGGCTCACTACGACGAGGGTCCAACTTGCCATGGCAACATATTCATAAAAATATGAATAGTAGGTCCTCGAGAGCACTCTGTTGCAGCGCGAAAAACCCAAGTCGCAGTGCAAGGTGTGAAATTTTAGTTTTGAGTTATAGTAGCCTCTTACACAGCGACATGGGTGTACCAAGTCATGGTGGGAGTTTCCAAACTTAGTCTTTAAGTTCCAATATCGAACTTAGCCGTAATAGGGAAGGTCCAAGTCATGGTGAAGGTTCCCAAATTCTTATTTTCAACTTAAAAACCTTGGTTTTTCTTATGGCAATGCTAAGAGATGACTTGGAAAAACTTATAGGAGATTTTTGTGAGTTGGAATTAATGGATAGATGAATTAAAGCTTAGAATTGATGATTAGATTCACTCATGTGCATAAATAGCTATGATTATTTCATTAATAACCCTAATAACATCAAGGTTCAAATTTTTCCATCTTTTTTCCTATTATCATTAATTGTAATGGCTTTAGGCATTGATTTCTGATTATTAATTATGTGATTAAGCTTAATTACTATGAGTAGAAGTTAGGATCATTACATTTTATACATCTAGTAAACCTATTTTGTACATCTTTATGGTATTGCAATAAGAGAGGATTGACGAAATCATGTTACATTAGATTGAAATTTTCAGGTACATCATATGTTCAAGTACAAGATTACATTGGCATCTCTAAATGCACATATTTCTACTCCAAAATATATAGATTACATTAGCACCATCCTGTGTCTTTCCTTTTTCTTCTTCAATTTTAAGTTATCCTCTTCTAACACAATACCAGTTGCATTCACCCTTACTTGCAGCACTAGTGGTTTTTTTTAAATTTATGATCTCTGTAAAAATAATGTTTCTTCCTTTTTGATTTTGAATCTCTAATTTGCCTTGGGTTGTCTTTATCAGCTTTGATGTCTGCTTGTCACATAAAACACAAGCAGTTAAAGCCCTTTGTTGGTACTAGAACATTACTACTTCAACTTTAGATCTTAATTCTACTGATGTATCACTACTTCTTATTTGGTAGAAACCCAAAAGCCAGAAGAAGTGTGAATAAATAATATGATTAAATCTCAAATTATATCTAAAAGTTTTAATCCAATGTAATGTTTAAGATGGTAATGAAAATCATACCATTGGATAACATCTCTTATCACATTCAATCACTTTCCCCTTATCATTAGAAATTATAACTATCTGGTTAGAATATTGTACTTCACCATTAAGAACCATCTACTTTCAAACAACTATTCTAGTTGAGTCAAAGTTTAGTTAAAATCAATCTAATAATTACAAGATAAGCAACAAACCTTTAAAATGTTGGGATCTTGCAAACCTCATACAACCACCCTAATATGCACATGTACAATTACCACTTAGAAATTTTGGCAACTCACTAAAAAGTTCCAAACACAATCAGAATTTTTAAATGACAAAATTGACTTGGAAAAAACTACATTAACATAGTTAAATGTAGTTACCTTGCATCAAGAATTTCAAAGTAATTTACTCTAGAACTTGTTGCCAAGAACCTAATGGAATATTCAAGTACCAATTAATCCAATACCTATAGACTATTTTAGTAAATTGTAGAAAATGAGAACTTTAATTCAACTATAAAAAAAATCTACTACATGAGGAATTACTTAAACAATTATCACATACATGAATCTTTAAAGTAGTTTTAGGATCAAGAAATGATTTAACTATGTTCTAAAGTAGCTTAAACTAGGACCACCATTAATGATAAACATACGGCATAGTGTCTACATAATATTTTTTACATGTTAGAGGAGTTACATGAATTAAAAGTAACTTTAGAAGCCATGAAAAGTAACTTTGCCTAGTCTCTCAATATAAAGAATTCTTCCTTCCTTATCCACACCAATGTAACCTTTTGGATAATATTGCAGAACTTCATTTAACTTGTGGAACTCAAAATCCTACAAGGGAGAACAAAATGAAAAGGTGAAGATAAGAAAAGTGGAAATAAAGGATATCACACTATAAATGCTGAATAGTTATGTAACTAGCAGATTTGAAAAACTTATATGATAAACATATCAAAATGTACAAGGTTAACTAAAGAAGAAACCACATTCAAAGTTTGGGTATCTTTTTCAAATTTGATGACTCACGTCCATAATTGTGTCAGTACCATATTCTTTCCTCTATTGAGTCATGTTGGCCCACATTTGCTTTACTTTGCTTTGCTTTCTCAATATTAAACTTCCTTGCTTTCAAGAATATGTAATAACATGAGTTAACTCTTGTTTTTACCTATATGATTGATTAAGTGAATTAGCTACTTGTTAATGTCCAATTCAATGAGCATGCCAATAACAAATATGCAAAGAGGCCATGTAAGCAAAACATAAGTATTAGGAATAAAATTCAATGATTTCATTTGCTGTTTGAAACACTATTAAAACTTATATATAATAATTGAATTACAGTAGGGCTATAACTAAGTTTACATCATAGAACTAATTTGATCACCATAGGCACTAAAAAAATAGATAATCTATCCTTATTCTATTAGTAGCTAAAAGAGAAAAGATGTAACATAGTTTTTTTTTAAGTGACGTTTTTTTTAAGTGTCCATCTTCTATGTGTACATAATGAAAAAGAATGGTAACCTCAATGACATATGATGGTCATCATGTTTAGGAGGTAACAAGTTTTTTGACAAAAGTGCTTGTCGAAATGCATCCACTGCTTAAAACTCCTTAACATCTCAGCATCCTCAGTGTGTTAATAAAATATAAGCCATCTTATCCCAAGATCATATAGAGCACGCATATCAAGATTTTGATGATAAATTAAACAAAAACTATGATTCAAGCCTTAATCGCATTGCATTCCAGTTGTCGTCATTCTCGTCGCTTCTACTTGAAGAATACAGGAATTTAATGATCAAGATTTACTATATAAAAGCATGCACTAAAAGGGAATTCTTGTTGATACATACCATTTACTAATAAATGAAGTTAAGTTAAAGAAAATATTCAATTCAAATACCCTACACTCCCCAAAATGACCAACTGTGCCATACTAATTCAACCATGTTTTGACAAGTAGATCCTTGAATTAAAGAAGCTACGACATCTGTTGCATTAGTGTTTTCATAGGTTTCTTCTACTAAACAATCAAAAAAAGGGAGCACTTTTCATCTCCATGTGCACAACCTTTTATTCTTGTCAAAACACACTATTTCAGGTTAGTAAATTGGTGCGTTTAGGGTGCTTCATCTGGTGTGGAGAGACTGGAACCGTCTGATGTGTCCAATGATATGGATCGAATCAATAGAACATGCATACCGTTAACCTCCAATATCAGAGGATCCGAATGCTTATTTTAATTGGTACTAATTATAATGCTGCAATTTCCAAACTAATGCTATACCATTTGCCACAAGCCATATATCACTGTAGTTATCTATTAGCACAAAAATAACAATCGCTAATGAATGTTTAGTAACCGTTACTTAATTGTCGAGCTTTTTGAAGTTAGTGATAGCTTTTAACTACTGTTAAGTGATTAAATAAATTTTTTTCCAAAAAGAAAATTTAGAGGCCATATGTAATCCAAATTGATATATATTGATAAAATAGTACAATCAAATATCATTTCAATGTGGCATTTTGAGTATATTTAAATTGAATCCAATTACTTTTGCAATGATTTAGGAAATCACAAAAATTAGGTGTATTACTTAATAAAAGAAAATTTTGGTGAATTTTTCCATGTGTATAGATTAATGTATCTGAAATTGGTTATAAAGACATATTTTGATATAAAGTGTTACACCTACTATATTAAAATTGTATATTGTCTCTATCAAGATATTTATATTTTTTGTTTATTGTTGTTCAATCAATATGATATCTATTAATGTAATAGGCACTGTGTATATAAGAAGAATCCTAGTTGATAACATTGTTGAAAAGATAAGCTATGGCTGTCAACTAAAACATTTGAAAATTCATCGAAAAAATTACAACGCAACATGTAATCTACACTAGTAGTTTTCTTTCAAAAAGTATAAATGTTTTGTAAGAGTGCATATATTCAAATTAAAAAAATTTAAAATAGTATAACTTATACAATTTATACATTTGTTCTTTTCACAAATTTATGAGAAAGTTTGTATTATGAGATTGCTCTTTTTCACCCCATGAAAATTCCTTATTTCCATTATTTTGTCTCTTTGCTAAGTCATTGGAAGTGTAAATGGACAACGACAAAAATTGTCCATTCATGAAGATATAAATCTTGCCAGCAACCTACATTATGTTTGTTGTAGTACAATTTTTAAAGAAATAAAAAGGAAAATGAAAATAAAAATAATATGAAATTTTGTTATTTAAAATTATGTTTGGTAGAATATAGAAAAGAATATGAATATCTTTTCATTTTGATATTTCATAAAATGAAAATAGTATAAAAATAGAAATGAAAAGTGAATAAATAACTAAAATACTTTGGAGCAAAAAAAAATTAAAAAACTATTATTTGTTGTAAAACATAAAATAAAAAGAAAAAAAATTATAGTTGTGTATCTCAAATTAAAAATATTTATAATTTTATATAAAAGAACTTTAAATTTTAAAATTATTGTGTGTAATACCTTAATCTTCTAGCTTTTCCTTTACATTACAAGACTTAGTTACATACATTTGGAAAATAATCCATTTAATAGCATTAAATTGAGTTACGTACGACTTTATTAATTCATTTTATGCTTAATGAACAATACAAGCTCACAAATATCCTTTTATATCTATAACATATCCATACAAGTCAGAACCATCACAAAAAATCTCAAAAGTCTCAGGTTTTAAGCCACATTCCACAAAATTAATGTTTTGTTCTTAGGTTGTTGTCATAAGTTTGTGATGTGAATTTTAAAAACTCATAACTAATTCTAAAAAAATTATAATCAAGCAAACAATACCATTCTAGAAAAGCTCTAGATGTCTACTAATAATAAAAATAAATCTAGATCAATAAAATGGTGTTTAGCTCATGAAAATTGATAGAATAATACCAAAGGCCGAGTTACACTATTGTTACTATCATGTAACATTAAAAATTCAGTTCTCCCTTTATAGACCTCCAATTGGAGTGATCTCAAGTGCTATAGAAAGCTTATCATGTATAGTTTATATTTGTAAAATTTCATAAGCATTGGATATTATTTGCCACTTAGGTGATATAAAGAAAGAAACTGACTATATGAACAGTGCTGTTACCATTTCTACAAAATTTTTTTAACTTTGAAAAATCATAATAAATTCTCTAGAACTCCAAATTGGGAACTCTTTGACTCTATGAAAAGATCTAGATGAGACCTACTTGTTGGTCAAATTTCATACAAAAACACATCCATTTGGTTAAACTTTGGTCTAGCTCACAAGCTGGTCATTTTTGAAGTCCAAAATGGGTTCAACATGCACCAAATCACCTTCTTACCATTCCATAGCCACTTGGGCATGCCCAAAAGCACATTTATAGCCTATGGAAGCATGCCAATGGGTTCAAATCATCATAGAGCTAATATTCACCATATCACTTGTAATTATACACATGCACACAAAAGGTTTCTTGGTGGCAAAAACTTACATATTCATTCATATGGTTCCAAAATCAATACATACATCAATACATATTTGGACATGTTCAATGATCTACATCATATATACATAATGTATTTACATATCTTGACATCAATATGTCATCAAAATGGCTAAATAACTACTTCTTTGTCGAAGTCTTGGTCTTTAAGATTGTTGGTCTCCATTTTTTGGATCACTTAGCTCACCTAAACATGGTTAGACATTTATAGGAGAAGAGTGAGATTCCAAGAATCTCAATAGCTCTTTATCCTTTCAAATGTACATAGTGGGTGCATTAACATATCAAAGAATGCATGTATGGCATTTAGGCTACTAGTAAACATACATAAAGCATTTTCCATGTCAAAGAGACTCATACATATCATACATAGGCTCTCAAGGGCATTAGTCTAGCCTTACCTATTTTTCTTGGGACTTTTGGATTTGTCTCACCTATATTCAAGGGACTTTTAACTTAGTTTCACTCTTCTTGAGACTTTTGGCTTTGTCTCACCTGATCCTAGGGACTTTTAGTTCATCCTCACCTATCCTAAGGGACTTTTGGCATCACCATACCCATTCCAGCCAAAATACATTTATAAACTCATTTCAAGATGCATAATGGTACCATAGCAAGTAAGCAATAGCTAGAGACATATTTTATAATTCAAACATGTCATACCTTATATTTCCTCTCATTATATCCTTTCCATTCACAATAATTAAGTGCATGTTCATAGGGAACTATTAAGAAAAGTCACATTTTCATGCACTTTATCGCGTTATGTTAGGGTAAACTTTTTCAATTTGCATTACATCGGCCCCATGGATAATCCAACAACATTCTCTAGTCATTTATCATTGGAGCAAATCACAATCAACTCAGAATATCAAGCAATCCACGGTTTTCAAGTCAAAAACCCCGAAATTCCCTTCATTCTTCATGTTTGTATAGTGACAGATTTCAAGGGAAACTTTGAAAAATCATAACTAAATGTAGAAAAATCAAAATCATACCAGCTATAGCTTTATGGAAAGCTCTAGATGTTAAATTTACACTAAAAATAGTTCCTGGCCATGAAAGTCACATATGGACCATGTTTGACAATAGAAAAGGTAGGGAGGTCGAGCTATCCAAAAATCTGATACAACTTATTGATATAAAATTTAGAAATTCATAATTAATTTTAAAAAAATCCAATCCATGCATTCTATACCAATTTGGAAAGCTACAGATGTTAACTAGAGGAAAAAATAGTTTTAGACCAATCCAAGAGCATTCAGACCTCGAAAATCAATCAAATAGTAAGACGGGTTTGGAGGTATGCTTGGAACAAAATAGAAACTTCAAAAATTTATATCTCTCTCTTTAGACATCCAAATGAGGTGCTTCTAATTGGCACAAGTCTCTGAGAAGGTATAGTTTCACCTTGTTAAAGTTCATGGCAATTGGACATCATTTGCCCTATGAATGACAGAGATCAAAATTTAGACTATATGAACAGTACACTTACCAAAAACTAGAAAATTTGCCAACTACAAAAATTTGACAAAAATTTCACAGACTTCCAAATAATACCCACTTTAGCTTTCCAAAAAGCTCTCAATAAGCTCTATATGCATGCCAAATTTTAGACCAAGACAAGTTCATTTAGACAGAAAGTGACATAGCCTCATAATATGGTCAATTTTGCCTCCTTCAAGATGTCAACTTTGTCCAAATGGCTTCCTTAATGGTTTCGCACCTCTTGGGTAAGTTTAAAAGCATGAATATGACTTGTATGAACTGCCCAAGTGGTCTCAAACGTCATGCATCTTAATTTGGCTATCCCACACTCAAGAATGCGTGTATCCAAGTATGCACATAAGGGTTCAAATTTCACATTTCCATTGTCTTGACACCATACAATGTTCATACATCATTCATACATAATATTACATTTATTCAATGGTTTACAACTCAAAAATTAGATGTACAAGCTCTTTTTGACATCCAATTGTAGTAAGGTTACATAATAGGTGTCACACCCGAAAATGCGACCACGCGGCGCCAAATCGAAATCAAATTTAAAATAAAGTAGAAAAAGTAGAGTCGCCACCAAATTTTTATTTTTAAAAAGAAAAAATTTTGGAAAAAACCTTTTTAATTTGGAATGTCACAAAAAAATGTGGTCTGCGAACCAGATTTGGACTCGGGAGCCGATTGTGAGTAGGGAATGTGTTAGGCACCCCATAACACCCGTTGCTACGAACAGTTACCCTAAGTTAGTTGTGTAACATCATCATGGCCTTTAATTTATTTTAATTCTCCCTAATGAATTATATGCAAAGCAAGAAATAGTAATAAGAGAAACGAAATTAAAAGAAAAAGGAAATTAAAGGAACGAAATTAGAAAAATAAAATAAAAGGAATTAAGAAAATGAAAATTTAACAGAAAATTTTATTTACAAGGGCGGACTTGACCTAAGATGAAAGCCTAGGGCCTACGTATCCTCTGAAGGGGATCAAAGTTCACGTAGTTCGTTGAAAGTGGATTTGTTTGGTGTTTTGCTTTTTTTTTGTTTTTTATTTTTAGCTTTCGTTTGATTTTTAATTTTTAATTGATTTTATTTTTTTTATTTTTTTTATTTTTTTTAGTTTTTACCTTTGGTTCTTATTTATTTATTCATTATTTATTTATTTATATTTTTTTTTGAAAAGACAAAGAAGATGAAATTATTTTTACGTTTAACAAACAAAGCAATTTTCGAAATTGGTGGATGTGCTTTAATTTGTTAAAATTAAATTTAACTTTAATCTTCTTGCATTTTCACTTTTTCTTTCCTTTTTTCCTTCCTCACTTTTCCTTCTCCCTTTTTCCCTTGTTTTTGTTTTTATCTCTTTATTTTTTTTTTGTCTTTTTCTTTTGTTTTTTATTATTATTTTTTAATTTTAATTAATTTTTTTTGTTTTTTTTTCATTTTAATTAATCTTTTTGTTTTTTGTTGTTGTTGTTGTTGTTGTTGTTGTTTTGATTCTTAATTTTCTTTGGTTTTACTTCCCTTGTTGTTTTCAATTACTTTTTATTTATTTATTCTCCCCCTTTTTTACTTTCCACTCCACCCTCTCTTTTTTTTTAATAGACAAATTTAAGAAAAGAACTCGATTTCAATTTTTATTTTTATTTTTGAAATATCACTTTTGATTTTTAGATAGGAACCTAAAAAAGGGAGAAATCTTAGAAATTCAAATTGATTTTTTAATAAGTCTCTTTTTAATAAAAAGGAAAAGAAAGTTTTTAATCCTTTGGTTCCCCTTTTTTTTCTTGATCTTTTCTTTTTTGACTTTTTGGGGATTTACTTTCTTTTTGTTTTGCTTTTTCTTTTCCCTTTTTTGATTGGATTTGTAAAAATAATTTGATTTTCCCAAAGATTATATACTTTTTATTAATTCTTGAACTCTCTCTTTATTTTTTTTTAAAAAAGAAGAAGTACAATTTACTAAACAAACAATTCATTTTGTTTTGTATGGAACTTCTTTTTTTTTTCTTGAAGATTTACTCTTATTATTATTATTATTATTATTATTATTATTATTATTTTTATTTTTATTTTTATGTATTAATCATTGAAACACAAAATTAATATGAAACATTTGGTGATCCAACCAAGCAACTGAGGAGACTTATTGTCACACACAGCCTTTGATGACCTCTAAACGCCTGAGGAGATACTAAATCTCACACGACAATAAAAAAATCCAAATAAAATGAGATAAACATAATATATCTTACAACACAGAGTAATTGATGATTGTGTGTGTGTGTCATTTTACATTACAAATCATTTCTGAAATACACTTTAAGCGAATAAAGAGAAAAGGAAGAAAGAAAAAGGAATAAAAGAAAATTTCTTCCCTGCTCACTTGTTGAGGTCCTTAATGCATCTCCCCTGATACATCTCGTTTTCAGATGTGGTGAGCCACACACCATAATCCTCGCACGAAGAGGGTAAAATTCGAGTTAACGTCCGTAACAAAACAAACAAATCCATAACCACATAAGAGTTTAAGCGAAACTACTATCCTAAAGAAAATAAGCCCATTAGTATACCAACTATACACCAATTGCATTACCCTATACGTATTTATTGGCGATCAACATGTAAATGAGTAAATTTTGGAAGCCAGTGAACATATACGCAATTCGTCCACCTGACAAGGGATTCGAGAGACATATACTTAACCAAGATATCATACTCAGGCGCTGATCGCAGGTAAACATGATTTTGATATCACTCTGGCCAATTCTTAAACCAACTATGAAATCAAATTTATAGACAGCAAAATGAGAATTTAAAGCAGCATCAACATACAGTAAACATAGGAACATGCAAACATTTAGAGTCAGGCTGCTTAAGGGGAGATGCAGTGATTCCTTTTCATCAGAGAGATATCTAACATAGGGTCTCGAGCGAAAATCTATCTGGACCAACTATGTTCAAACTAGGTTCCAAATCCAAGTAATCAGCATTCTCAGGCAAAATTTTACTAGATGACCTAAGGGACACAAATCGGGATATTCAAAACGAAAAAGCGCATACTCAGATTACACTTGAAACCCAAAAAGCAAGCCTTAAATGCCTCAAAATATGACATGCACTCAATCAGGCACCCAGATCAGGAACATCCCATAACACAATGAAAACCATACACCACTGAATTTTGATACATAACTGAATACGTATATGACTTACAGTCTCAATTTTGGAAATGAAAGAACAAGCCTACACACAAGAAATTCACAATTGTATGATTTCAGGAACAGAAGTGGGAAGCCACAAAATTATACCTCTCAGACTTCGATTTCAGCGTGCCTCCCCTCTTGATCTCTGCTGGCCGAGTCCTCCCCGCGTCTCAAATACCTTCCTCTCTCAATTCGTTCCTTAAAAGCTCCCTTCCTCGCTTGATTCCCAAAGTCCAAAATCGAATTGCGAAAGCCTCATGCCTGCGATTTCTTCTTCCTCCCTGGAAGGCTGTGCCTCTCGCTTCTCTCCTCTTGGTTCTTGATTCCCGAATTGCTCCCTCTACCGGGTGTTGATTCCTCTTTCTCACCTTCAGTCCCTTGAATTGAATCCGGCCTCTCCCCTCGAACCCCAAATTTCGACCTCTGTTTCTAATTTTTTGATTCCTAGTCTCTCCCTCGCGCCCTCTGCCTCGATCCGAAAATCGCCCCCTCGAGTTCTCTCCTTCCTCTCTAGTCGTTCCGCCCTCGCGCCCTCTGTTCCTCTCCACTGCTCTCTCGAACCCTCAATCGACGCTTTCATTTTTTTCCTTTCCAGTCTCCCCTAGATTTTTTTCGATCCCTCCTTTCTTCGTTCTCTCCGTCCTCCCCTCGAATCCCCGGTTGCTTCTCTTTTTCTTCTTACTCCTCTCTCATCTGTCGCTCTCTTCCTCGAGCCCCTCCTCTCTGTCTGCTGCTCTCTTACTCCTCTCTCATCTGTGTCTCCCTGCCTCCCTCCTTCCTCTGGCACGAGGCAGACACCCAAAAGTGGTCAAAATGGGATCTGGGTCAAAATGCAGGGTTACTTGCGTTTTGGCCCTTGTACACACAAATTTTTTTTTTAAAATTTTTTTGTTTAGAGTTAATGGACCAGATTTGGGAGAATTGGGCTGCAATTTTTTTGGATTTGGGCCAGGGTTTAATTAAATGAGCTTGGGGAGACATCTGACAAGTTGAGAAGGGTTGGGCCTGGGGATCCAACGGGTTCAAGGAGTTGACTCGGTCGTTTTTTTTTTAATTTGAGCTTGATACAAACTTTTTTTGGTTAATGAGTCAGAATTAAAAGAAGTGGGCTGCAAATTTCTGAACTTGGGCTAGAGAATTCTAAAAATGAGCCTGTGTTGGAGAAAGGCTTGGACTTTTTTTTTTTCTAAATCCTTTTTTTTTGTCAACCCTTTAAATTTTCATTTTTTCTCTTTCTACTTCTTTTCTTTTTTTTTTTTGATTTTTCCTTTTTGATTTTTGATTTTTTTTACGGCTTTGTTTTTTTTTCTAAATTTTTTTGTAACTTTTTCTTTGTTTTCTAAAGCTTCTAATTTTTTTTTAATTTTTTCATTTTCTCCAATTTTTCTATTTTCTTTCTTTTGTTTTTTTTTGTTTGTATTTTTGTTAATTCGATTTTGTTCTAATTAGTAGTTTCTAGAAATTTTTTTTGTAACCTTTTCTTTATTTCCTAAAGCTTTTAATTTGATAAATTTTTTTTTAATTTTTTTAATTTTTTCCAATTTTTCTATTTCCTTTCTTTTTTTTTTGTTTGTATTTTCGTTAATTCGATTTTGTTCTAAATTAGTAGCTTGTCCGGACAAAATATGGTGTTCACAATAGGCAAAATACAACTTCTCAAAATTCTTGGCTTGCATTTCTTGGTCCTTGGGTACCATCTAGACATTTCAAGAGGAAAAAAGAAAGGGGGTAAGATTTCTAGAATCTCAATAGCTCACATACCCATTCACACACCTATTCAAGGCATACATATATCAAGTGTACAAATAAACAAGCTACTTGGATCATAAATGCACAATTTCAAGATTTTCATGCCACACTTTCACAATTATGTCATCAAGTACCTCTAGGGACTTTTGGTTTTGCCTCACTCCATTTCTAGGACTTTTGGATATGTCTCACTCTTGGCCTAGGGACTTTTGACTTGGCTTCACCAATCCAAGAGACTTTTAGCCTAGTCTTGCCCATGCATTGAGACTTTTGGCACCTCTTCACCCACATTAAGGGACTTTTAGCATCACCTCACCTTTATGAGCCAATTTCACAACTAAAGCTATTCAAGAACACACATTGGTACTAATGCAAACTCAAAACATCAAGTGGCATGTTCTCAAATTACATAAACACATCCATGCACACAAAGACATACACATGCACAAGAATGCAAGGAGAATGAGGTGGAGAGCTACCTTTAACTTGATGCAAGCTTTACTTTGTCTTATCATTCCTTCTTTTCAACCTCACAAGTGCACTTAGGTGGTTGGATATTCTCTTGGCCTAAACACCATAAATAACACACAATTACACACTTGGAGCAAGCCAATATACTAAAGTCACTTTTAAACACACACTTGGTTTTATAAGTGGTATAATGGTTCCATAAATGCCCTAGCAGCCTTCATAATTCAAGTTCTAGGTGTAACATCCAATTTTCTAAAAATGAGAGAAAACGTGAGAAACGTAACGTATAGTTTCTCTGTAAACAAATGAAATTCACCGGATACAAAAGGAAGTCTCCTAAAATGACTTAGTTAAGGTCCCCAAAAAATTTAGAAAGCATTCTAGACTCCTAAAAATGAGAATCTCAGGCTCAGATAGAAAAAAAATAGAGCTAGAATGAAAAAATAATTTCTTACGAAAAACCTACGAAACGTAATGATATTTTCGTAATTTTGAGCAATTTTTGGAATTCACACAGGATGACTTTTTAAATGAAAGTTTTGAGTTCTCCAAGGCTCTCAGAGGCCTTAAAAACCATGGAAAGCCCTGGGACAGCTAAAGCCCCTTCCGATGGATGTTTTCTAATGTCGGTTGACACGAACTTTGACTAATTTGTTCAGGAAGGTTTTAGCTCCAATTTGAGTGATTCCAAAGACATTTTAATAAATTAGGAACCTAAATTTTATAATAGAAAAGACAGTTCTCAAAAAGGAGCTAAAACGAAGGAGAAACAAAAATGCCAAAAATGAAGGGTAAAACAGGAATCTTTGAAAAGTTCTTTTTCCTCCTTTATATATATAAGTGGTGCCCTTCTTTCCCCTTCATTTTGGTTGACCAAGCTCTGCCCAAAAACCAAAGAAAGCCCTAGGGGATGAGACGCACAAGAGGAGAAAGATAAGGAAGAGAAATCCAAGCTAAAAAGGTAAGGAAATTTAGTAGTTCTTCATACTTTCTTCCTTCCAAACCTCCTCTCCTCCATTCTCATTTATTTCCTTTAATTAAAATGAAGTTTACAAATATGTTTTAAGGGAGAAACTTAGGGAAAAATTAGGATTTGAAGAGAGGAGCTTGGAAAAAGCAAGATTCAAGTGAGAAAAAGCAAGAAAATAAGGTAATTTCTTTTTCTATAGTTGATATCCTTTCTTCCCCTTCTCCACCATTTCACCCTACTTGAGAAGACCTAAGAAGATTTGTTTTTTAGGCAGAACCAAGGATGATTCTAAGGAAAAAGGGTGTGGAGATTAAGAATATGCAAAGAGAATTAACAAAAAGCCATTAGATTTCAAGATGTAATTTCTTGGGTTTTAATTGCACCTTGTAAAATCTGACTTTGTACAATGATTCCTAGGTCTAAATAAGAGTTTAATTGAGTTCCTAAGATCTCTAAGAGGCTCCCCACATGCATCTTCCCTTGAGAAAACAAAGCAAACTCCAAGAAGCTTCATTTTCTCCATAGTCTCGGCCTAGATAGGTTTGGGTGCCTAGGGAGAGTTTTGAATTTTTCTAAACCCATTCTTGAGTCATAAATGATGAATGAATATGAGGGGAAGCCTTGGAAAAACTTTAGGAAGCTTAGAGAATGAGTTGATGCTTTATGTTCCATATTATGACCTAAAGAAGCAACATATGGTTAGGCTCTTGGTTTTGATTGTGTGATGACTCCAAGAGGCTTAAAAGGAGTCAAGAATTATATTTGAAAGGAAAGAATAAAGTCTAGAATTTATTTGAGGGGTATTACTTTATTAAGTGCATTTATGGAACCATAATGAGGTTTATAGATCAAGCTAGTGTCTAAGTAAGTTGTATGGCCTTAGAATTAATTCCATGAACCTAATTGTCTTTCATAAATTGTGTTTAGGCCAAGAGAAATCATCCCCACACTTTTGTGTATGTGTGTGGCCGAAAGAGGGAGCTTGGATTCAAGAGAAAAAGTGTGTAATTGTATCCAAGGTAGCTCACTCCTCCTTCTCTCATGCATGATTGTTTGCTTTACTTGTCTTTGAATGTGTGTATGTGTATTTTTAAGTCATGAAAAGTGTTCTTGCATGACTTTAATTCCATGGTGCCATAATGTTACGATATACTTTCATATAATATTTATGATGTATGCTTGAGTTTGCTTGAGTGTGGTGAGGCCAAGAACCTTTAGCCATGGCGAGGATGAGCTAAGAACTTTTAAGAATGGTTGAGACAAAGTAAAGAGTCTCCCAAAAGTGAGATGGACTCCCAAGAGCATGGTTGAGTCTAAGAATCTCTTAAAGAATAAGTGAGGCAAGTCCAACTTCCATAAGAAATTGGGTGAGGCTAATCCACTTGCTTGGCAAGCCATTGTATGCTATGTATGACTTTTTCAAATGATGAAAATGCTTCTTAAATGTTTGCACATGTCAACATGACCATACATGCATTTATGAGATTTGTTTGCATCCATTATATATGATTGAATGAGAGATGAGCTATTGGGATTCTTTGAATCTCATCCTCCCCTTTCCAATGTTCTAACATGCTAGGTGGACCAAGAAAGCAAGGGAATGAAAGCCAACCATATGAGAAAATGAAAGCTTCATATCAAAATGCATAGTTTTTTTTCTTTAAGTCCATATTGATGTCAAATGATATAGCCCATTTGTTGTAAATGATCTATGACCTCTTGAGCATGTACAATTATATTAATATGTGATGTATAAATAAGAGGATATGTTATGTGAATGCTAGAATGCAAAATGAGTATGTTGTGGGAAATTAACTTCTTGAATGGTTTTATATAATGGTGTACAAATGGAAGTGGAATAGCCAAAATGAGATGCATAAGGTTTAGGATCATATAGACAGTTCACACAAGTCCTAATTATACTTTTAGACTTACCTAAGAGGTATCAAACCCCAAGAAAAGCCATTCAGACATTTTAGTATCCTATATGGAGCCAAAATTGACTATAATGAAATCCTATATCACTTTTTGCCAAAATAAGCTCTTCTTCATCTCAGATCTGCCATGAAATTAGAGCTTGTTGAGAGCCTTTTAGAAAGATAAAGAATAGAATTTTTGGAGGTCTAGAGAATATTTGATGAATTTTTAAAGTTGGCAAAATTCTGATTTTGGTCATGTCACTGTTCATATTGGTCCAAAAATGAAATCTATCACACAGGGCTCAAATGATGTCTAATTGCCACAAAATTTTATATAGAGAAACTAGACATTTCCAGTGACTTGTGTCAACTAAAAGCGCCTCATTTGGATGTTTAGAGAGGGATATATGAATTTTCAAAGAATCTGTCCAGTATCAGTAACTCCAGTCGACCTCAGTCACTATTTGATTGAGTTTCGAGGTCTGGGCGTACTTGAACCGATCTGGAGTTATTTTTTTCCTCTATTTAACATCCACAGATTTCCATATTGGTATCATTAGCATAGATTGGATTTTTTTGAAATTAATTGGACATTTTTAAAATTTACTGCAGAATTCTGTGACAGTACCAGTAGACAACCAAACCTCTGGATCATTTCAAATGTCAAACGCCTTCTATGTGGTGTTTCATGGTTTGGATGTATTTTTAGCATAAAGTAGACATGTGTAGATTTCCAGAATAGTCAAGAATGTATGATTTTGATTTTTCTAGTATTAGTTATAATTTTTCAAAATTTATGATAGAAAAGCTAAAATTTTTCTAAAATTACTCCATGAGATTTCATGCTTCCCTTTGCTTTGCACGACCTCTAGGAGAATTTTGATGATAGAAATGGCTTGTGTCTATGTATTTAAATATAAGAATATGGTACATGAGTCCATATGGCCCATGGAATTCTGGAAGAAAAATTTTACCCGTAGAGAAACATAACTTATTCATGAAAATGAATGATATTATGTTACCTTCTATAGAACAAGCATGAAATGAGGCATGAGAATTGTATGAATTGAGTCTTAAAAATATGGTGTTACACTAGGCTCCCATCTCTTTCCATTTCTAGGCCTTTTGGTCTCATTCAAAGTCCTTGGAGCCTTCACACAATCATTTACCCAAGCTTAGAATCAAGTTGCTTCACAAAGCACCATTATGGACATTGATAATTGCTAATTTTCATATACTTTATTCCCTTTAATTTTGGAACTTTAATAATTGAATATGGCTTATTGCATTTTATTAGATGATAATTGAATTTAATGGATATTTTCTGCACTTTAGGAATTAAATTGCAAAATGATTGATTTTAATGCATAAATTTATCTTAAATAATTTTCTAAATATTCCTATTTGATTTTTTCCACTCTGTTGTGCAAAATTTTAATAGGTAATTCGAGGTTGAATGAAAATTTGATCTAAAGAAGAGAAGGAGAAGAGTTGGGCTTAAATTGTACTTTTTGTTGGGCAATAAAATTGGAATGGAAGAATAAAATAACATTTGAATAAGAGCAATGGGTTATGAGAAGAAGCAAGCTCTAGCTCCCTTGTTCTCATGTGGATGACACACACATTAAGACACTCATGTAGCAATTTGTGTGTGAAAAGAAGAGGCATTTGTGAAGAGAAGCAAGAAGCAGAATAACTACGGGTTATTGGTGAGGAAAGCTGAAGCTAAGACATACACAAAAGCATGATCACGAGGGAAGAAGTAAACTTGAACTTAGGTTTTACGTGGAATGTGAGGAAGAACACACGAGGAAGTATAGAGCAAGAACTATGGGTTGTCTCATGCAGAACTGCATGTGGAAGAACATTCAAATCCAGCTCTCTTATTCGCATGCATGAAGCCACTACACTTCCACCCACTGGTACAAAGCAAGAACAAAGAAGAAGCTTCAAGCACTTATGGGTTGGAGGGTCCTAAACAATACTTAAATACATGAAAGATAATCATGAAGGGTTGGAGAAGAAGACAAGCATAATCATGTCCATTTCTTTACATAAACAGTAGCTCCTCATAGACAACAACAAGGCATGAGTTTTCTCGAGTTTCATGCATACATTCAGCTCACCTCTGATCCACGTAGCTTTCATCAACACAAACAAACACGTGAGAGGCAGCATATGATTCATTAAGGGGTAGAACATATGAGAGGCGTGGGGAGAAAGTGATGAAGAAGCTATAAGTTTGATGCAAAAGGAATGAAGCAAAACGAGCAAAACAAAAGAGAAGCAACAGGTTAGTAAGACTTTAACATGGGAATGAAGAGAAATGAAAGCAATAAACATCATGCAGAGAAGAGAGGCTATGTGTTGAGATAAGAAGAAGCATGTAGAGGTAGAACTTGGGGCTGACGTGAAGAATATGAAGACATGAAAAAACGCAAAGAAGGGCAACTAAAAAACAACGCAAAAAATGATGTGGGAAGAGAGCTGAAGGTGAAGCCATGCTGGAGAATGTAATTACAAGCTGAATGAGCGAAGAAGCATGCAAAGCTGACGTGGGAATAATTAAACAACTTGTGTGAAGCAAGAGTTGGGAGCTGGCTGAAGAAGACGCAAAAGATAGAGCTCACATGGAATATTATAAAAGAAATAAAATGGGACTCACACTTATTCATATCAAGAAGAAAAAGCTACGGGCAATTGGCAAAAGAAGAAGCACATGAAAAATAAACAAGCATGTGAGTGTCAGTAAAAGAAATACATTTTGACAGCACGTCAGGAGAAAAATCCACATTCCAGTGAATAATTCATTCATTTGACCATATTCCATTCGTCATATCCACACCATTCCATTCATTCATATCTATTCATTCAAAGGCTGAGGAGTTAAGAGTGCAAAGCACGTGAAATGATCAATGAAGCACGTGAAAAGGTCTGGAGGTAGAGGATTCATTCACATTAAACACATTCCATCGTAGCAATCCATCGTCATCCACATTTGCATATCTAGAGACCATTCCATTTGCATACCCTTTGCCCACTCCATCTATGTAGTAGCACATTCTCTACTTTTCTCACTTCCATCTCCATTCCATGAGAGCTTGATTCACCTTTGTGGCTAGCTAGGAGGACAACCTTGGAGAAGCTTGAATCCATGGAGATAAATGAATTTTGGCTAAGATTTTCTTATTTTTCTAGCACTTTTTTTCTCTTATATTATCTTAGTTAAGATTGTATTTGATTGGGAATATGTGTTGTCTATAGTTAGTGGCTAGTTAGATACTAATTAAAAAAACCTTTTTGTTAATTAATTGATTAGATTAAACACTGAATTTTGCATTTTCCTTTAATTTCCCATGTATGCCATGAAGGTGTTTGATGAAATGCATGAGTAAAATTACTTGCTTAATTGTTTGATTTGAGGATTCCTTAGAGTTTTATTAGTTAATTAAACATTATAGGGTGTTAATTTAGAGGCTAATTGATCAATTAATCATTCAATTCAAGTGTTCATTGATCCCAATGACAAAAGTTAGTGATTTGATACAGGATTGAGGTTTCAATTCAACATTAAATTATTAGTCCCTTGATTCTTGTGTGGTAATTCAAGATAATTTGTATTAGATATGATTAGAACTTTTAGGCTAGAATTAGTCAAAATTGAATTAGGATAAGGATAGTGGATACCAAGGGATAAATCCAAAGCTAGTTACAAGTCTATCATTTACCCATTAGCTTATGCAATTAGGTAGAATTTAGCAACCTTATTTCAATTTCATTTTAGATAGTTTAACTAGATTAAAAACCCCCATAAATTAGGTAGTTCTAGGATCTTTTAACACTTAGAAAGCCCAATTAAACATTGAATTTCATTTTCAAGAGAGATGACCTAGGTTGTGCCACTAACTATAAATTTAATCCAACCTAGTTTTATTTTAAGGGTTGTGCGACACGACCTGTCAAAATTTGGCACCATTGCCGGAGAATTGGATTCTCAATTATTTGAAAAGAATTTCTATGTTTTTATTTTGTTTTAGCTCTATTTTGGTTTGATTTTTGTTCTGTTTTAAGCTTGGATTTTGGACATTTCGGTTGCTTGAATTAATTGGTCTGCTTGTTGGAATTTTTGTTTAAAGTGCCTAGAAAATTCTCAAACTTTGTTTTCTAAGGTTTTTGGGTGTTTTGAGCAAAAGTAATACCTATGCTATTAGGTGCACCATTTTTTGGCCAAATTCTATTGTTTAAGGTACTTTTTCTAATTTTTTAGTATTTTCTAGAATTTTTTTAGGAATTTTTTAATTTTTCTGGATTTAATTTCTTTATTTTTTGTGAGTTTATTTTGTGTGATTAATCTTTGTTTTAGAGTTTTTTTTTTATAGTTAGGTAAGTCTTATCTTTATTTGATTTTTATTTTCTTGATTTTCAGTTAATTTTAGTTATAATTTGCTAATGATTTTTCTTGTATTGAAATTAATTGTGCTTCTCATATTCTTTGTCTGAAATGGATCCTTATTATTCGAATCAAGGTGTCTATGATTCTTGTGCAAATGATAGGATTGCTCGGAAGTTGGATGAATCCATTTCAATGCTTCAAGGCATTCTTCAACGCTAAAGACAAGCACAACAAAGCCAACAATACCAATAATTTCAACGACCATGCTACCAACCATACTACCATCTATATGAGATTCACCCTAATTACCACCATCATTATGAGCCATACCACAACTTCCATATGCAAGAGCCAGAGTATCACCATTACAATTATCATGAGGGATACATGCAATAGGAGCCCCAAAGGGAACTAAGTTGGGAAGAAATGAGGATGCAACAAACGGATGCTTATAATCTTCAACTCCAACAAGAAAATGAATGGTTGCATCTTCAAAATCAACAAAGGATTGACAACCTCATGAAGGATTTGAGAGTTCAAATAAATCAATTGACTTCAAGTGCTACTGAATTAAGAGAAGAGCAATTCAAAAGAGAATGTATAGAGGAGGAAGAATCTTATTCACTGGGTAATATACTTCCATCTTCTAATATTTTTCAATTTGTTGGAATTGACTTTAATTTGCATGATAGCACTGTGACTCCTGATACACATGATAATGTTGATTTTGAATTATATAATGATGAAGTAGATGAGGAAATTATTGTTGAATCTCTTAATTTGGTTGATTGTGGTAATGCATTGAGCAAAAATGACACGTGTTAGTGCTAATGAATTCTTGCGTATTGATACACTTGATTTTTCTACTCCTAAGTATGATCATAGTGATGAATTCATTTTTAAGCCAATTGATGATGATTCTATTAAGTCTAGGGTAGTAGATAAATGTGGGGGTGACCTAAAATGTGATGATTATTCTGTTTCTAGTGTGGAATTAGTTGATAAGTCTGTTGCTGATGCATCTTCTGAGTTTAGGGATAGTATACCATTCGGACCATGTGACATAGCTAATTTAAATGATTCTGTTGATTGTGTGTGTGTTGGATCCATTATATGTGATAAATGCTCCCAGATTAATTCTGTCATTAAGACTAGTGAGCTCCTCACATATTCAGATCAACATGATTCCTCATTAGCATGTAATGATGTGACTAATGAAACAATGAATGTAGCATGTGATGAGAATATAGACAGTGAAATTGTTGAACAGTTTGTTGTTGTTGATGAATCAGACTCTACTTTGAAATGTTTATGTGATAACATGCATACATGTCTTGCATGTGCTAAGATAGATGAATTTTTGAGGTCTGATAAGTTTGTTGAGTCCATGGAGTCCTTTGTTTGCACTGAAACTGCTAATAAGATTGATCTTACTGATCATGCTAGTGTTGATGAGAGTATGCATAGTGATAGTGCTGATATTAAAAATCTTGTTGATCCTTATGCTGTTATTGACACTAGTGAGAGACTTAATCTTGTTGTTAATCATGAAAGATAATTGTTTCTCTTGCTGAGAGTCCTGAATAGATTCATGAAGTTGGTGAAGTAATTCCCAACAAGCCACATACTCCCTCAGTTGAGATTAAGCAACTGTCAGATACCTTAGAGGATTTGCACTTGAAAGACTATGAGAAGTTGCAATTAAAATTTTCTATTGATGTAGTGACTCTTACTGATGAGAGTCCAACTGATTTTATTGGTTTAGATAGGCATTTAGAGAGTCTTTATTTTAAATTTTCTTTCTTTAGCTTTAAATGTCCAAAATTTAATTTTTCTTCCTTTACTGCTTTTGAGCATGCTGAATATGATTTTCTGAGACTATTGATGGTTGAGGAAGTCCATGAATCATCCTTGCATGATCAATCAAAATGCTTTAAAGTAGTGAGACTTAAACTTCTTGATCTAAGAAGGAATAAAGCAGTCTTGATTTTGGTTTTTAATACTTATGATTAGTTAGTCTTTTATAGAGTTCTTTTTAGTTTAGGATTTAGTTATCTTTTCTTTTCTGCATTACTATTTCTTTTGTTCTATTTTGTAGGAAATAAATTGCTAACCAGCTACATGGGAATCTGAACCACCCTTGAGATCTTTGATTCAAGTTCATCCGATTGTATACTTTCCTTCCACTCTCTTTATATTGTGTTGTTTATCTGTTAATTGGACTGTGTGCTGGCATTGAGGACAATGCAATATTTAAGTGTGTGTGTGGGGGGGGGGGGGAGAGTCATTTCATTCCATTTTATTTTCTCTTTGCTTTCTTTGTTAAAAAAAAAACTAAAAATTTTTGAAATTTTTGAGAAATAGCGTGATTTTTTTTTTCAATTTTTCTGTGAAACTTGCAAGTTGAAATGATTTTAGCTTAGATTCTCTTTGACATGATGAGTAATAGATCTTGTGTCTTGATTCAAGTGAAGTGACAATGAATTTGATTTTAATGAATTATTTGATAGCCATTAGCTGGTGAGGAATTGAGCCTTAATTGTTGATTTCTAGTGTGTATTCACCTATCACTGCTTTTACTCTAGAACTTGTCTTGATTCTTTGTTGAGACCATATTTGCATTTGCATGCATGAAAATGATAAGGCATTCATTTCTTTTCTAGTTAGTGACCAAAAAGCCAACCTTAACGTGCACTTTATCCATTGTTTAGCCACTTTGGACTTGATTTCATTTTCTTGTTTAACCATAGCCATTAAAAATGTTTTCCACCTTGTTTTAAGATGCCTTAGGGACTTTAAAAAACATTACATCTAATTAAGATAAGAGAATGTATGTCTTACATTAAGTTAGGCCATTGTTATTCAAAGTTAAAGAAAAGAAGAGATAAAAAAGAAAAAAGAAAACAATGAATGAGAAGTTTGAAAAAGAAGAAGAAGGAAAAGTCATTGAAAATCAAAAGAAAGAAGTGTTTTGAGTTAGTATTTACTATTACTAGTTGAAAATAAGACCTTGAATGAACATTCTTCCCTTCATAAGTTCCATTGATTGCTTTTGAAGTCTTAAGGTGTTCCATTTGTTATTTGTTTACCCGTTGTTTTTGTATCCATTCATTTCATCTCCTTAGCCTTACTACAACCCTGAATAAAGTCCTTTGATTTGTGCCTTGCATTTGGCATGGTGGTGGAGATTTAGATGCTTGACAAGCCTATGGTAGCGAACTTTCATAAGTGGAAGTTTGAGTGAAACACATTCCCTTAAACACTAGAAAGTTGAGAGTAAACACTAACCTATGTGAGGGGCTATGCATTTCAATTTATTCTTTTCAAAAGAAATTGCCATGGAGCTTATTTTTTGATGCAAGTGAAGTTAGCTTTGATTGTTGAAGTGTTGATAAGTTGTGATTATTCTCTATCTTGTAACTTTTTACACTTTCCTTTCCATCTTTATTCTCCATTGGTCATTCCACTAGCTTTTCTTTAAGATCTTGAGTTTTGCCTAGGAGTGCAAAGGTTTAGGTGCGGGGAATTTGATAATTGCTAATTTTCATATACTTTAATCCCTTTAATTTTGGTACTTTAATAATTGAATATGGCTTATTGCATTTTATTAGATAATAATTGAATTTAATGGCCATTTTCTACACTTTATGAATTAAATTGCAAAATGATTGATTTTAATGTATAAATTTATCTTAAATATTTTTTTGAATATTCCTATTTGATTTTTCCCACTCTATTGTGCAAAATTTTAATAGGTAATTGGAGCTTGAATGAAAATTTGATTTAAAGAAGAGAAGGAGAAGAGTTGGGCTCAAATTATACTTTTTGTTGGACAATAAAATTGGAATAGAAGAATAAAATAACATTTGACCAAGAGCAATGGGTTCTGAGAAGAAGCAAGCTCCAGCTCCCTTGTTCTCACGTGGATGACATACACATTTAGACACTCATGCAGTAACTTGTGTGTGAAAAGAATAAGCTTCTGTGAAGAGAAGCAGAATAGCTACGGGTAATTGGTGCGGAAAGATGAAGCTAGGACATACACAAAAGCATGAGCACAAGGGAAGAAGTAAACTTGAGCTTAGGTTTTACGTGGAATGTGAGGAAGAACACACGAGGAAGCATGGAGCAAGAACTATGGGTTGTCTCATGCAGAACTGCACATGGAAGAACATTCAAATCCAGCTCTCTTATTCACATGCACGAAGCCACTACACTTCCACCCACTGGTACAGAGCAAGAAAAAAGAAGAAGCTTCAAGCACTTATGGGTTGGAGGGTCCTAAATAGTACTTAAATACATGGAAGATAATTATGAAAGGTTGGAGAAGAAGACATGTAGAATCATGTCCATTTCTTTACATAAACAGTAGCTCCTCATAGACAACAAGGCATAAGTTTTCTCGAGTTTTATGCATACATTCAGCTCACCTTTGATCCACATAGCTTTCATCTACACAAATAAACACATACGAGGCAGCATATGATTCATTAAGGGGTAGAACATATTAGAGGCGTGGGGAGAATGTGATAAAGAAGCTACGAGTCTGATGCAAAAGGAATGAAGCAAAATGAGTAGAATGAAAAAGAAGTAACAGGTTAGCAAGACTTTAACATGGGAATGAAGAGACATGAAAGCAATAAACATCATACAGAGAAGAGAACCTATGTGTTGAGATAAGAAGAAGCATGTAGAGGTAGAACTTGGGGCTGACGTGAAGAATATGAAAATGTGAAAAAACGCGAAGAAGGGCAGCTAAAAAATAACACAAAAAATGATGTGGGAAGAGAGCTAAAGGTGAAGCCATGCTAAAGAATGTAATTACAAGCTGAATGAGTGAAGAAGCATGCAAAGCTGTCGTGGGAATAATTAAACAACTCGTGTGAAGCAAGAGTTGGGAGCTGGCTGAAGAAGATGCAAAAAATAGAGCTCATATGGAATATTATAAAGGAAATAAAATGGGACCCACACTTATTCATATCGAGAAGAAAAAGCTATGGGCAATTGGCAAAAGAAGAAGCACGTGAAAAATAAACAAGCACGTGAGTGTCAGTAAAAGAAATACATTCCGACAACACGTCAAGAGAAAAATCCACATTTCAGCGTATAATTCATTCATTTGTCCATATTCCATTCGTCACATCCACACCATTCCATTCATTCATATCTATTCATCCAAAGGCTGAGGAGTTAAGAGTGCAAAGCACGTGAAATGATCAATGAAGCACGTGAAAAGGTTTGGAGGCAGAGGATTCATTCACATTAAACACATTCCATCGTAGCAATCCATCGTCATCCACATTCACATATCTAGAGACCATTCCATTCGTATACCCTTTGCCCACTCCATCCATGTAGTAGCACATTTTCCACTTTTCTCACTTCCATCTCCATTCCATAAGAGGTTTATTCACCTTTATTGCTAGCTAGGAGGACAACCTTGGAGAAGCTTGAATCCATGGAGATAAATGAATTTTGGCTAAAATTTTTTTATTTTTCCAGCACTTTTCTTCTCTTATATTATCTTGGTGAAGATTGTATTTGATTGGGAATATGTGTTGTCTATAGTTAGTGGCTAGTTAGACACTAATTAAGAAACCTCTTTATTGATTAATTGATTGGATTAAATACTAAATTTTGTATTTTTCTTTAATTTTCCATGTATGCCATGAAGGTGTTCGATGAAATGCATGAGTAAAATTTCGTGCTTAATTGTTTAATATGAAGATTTCTTAGAGTTTGATTGGTTAATTAGACATCCTAGGGTGTTAATTTAGAGGCTAATTGATCAATTAATCATTCAATTCAAGTGTTCATTGATCCTAATGGCAAGAGTTAGCGATTTGATGTGAGATTGAGATTTCAATTCAACATTAAATTATTAGTCACTTGATTTTTGCGTGGTAACTCAAGATAATTTGTATTGGATATGATTAGGAACTCTTAAGCTAGGATTAATCAAAATTGAATTAGAATAAGGATAATGGATACTAAGGGACGAATCCAAAACTAGTCAAAAGTCTATTATTTACCCATTAGCTTATACAATTAGGTAGAATTTAGGAACCTTATTTCAATTTCATTTTAGATAGTTTAACTAGATCAAAAACCCCCCTAAATTAGGTAGTTCTAGGATCTTTTAATACGTAAAAAGCCCAATTAAACATTGAATTCCAGTTCCAAGGGAGATGACCTAGGTTGTGCCACTAACTATAAATTTAATCTAACCTAGTTTTATTTTGAGGGTTGCGTGACACAATCTGTCAGACACCATTATCCCATTTCCCAATCCATAGCTCCTAATTTTTTTTCAATGGTTTCTCCCATCTTCTAACATTATATAAAGTCCTAAACCAAGACTAGAACAAATTAAAACATCCCCTAACCCAATGAACCTAGCTTGGCCGAACTTATGGACAAGAATAGGGTTCTTGATTTTTTCTTGATGGGAGAGCCACTTGGGAGGATTTCTAGAGGTCTTAAGAGATCAAGGAAATACTCAAATGTCCAAGGAAACACTCATACAAAATTAGATTTCAAAAAACCCTAAAGAACACCATACTTTCCTATCTTGATTTCTATTAGTTTTCCTTGGAATTTCTTGCCATATTCCTCTTCCTCATGGTCTAAAACCCTAGTTTCTCTCTTGTTTTTGGATAGAAAATCCTGCCCTCCCTTGGTTATGTTCTTGGCTGAAATACACACAGAGGGAGAGCATAGAGAAAAAGAAATAACAACAAGCAATTACCTTGGTTTAAAGTGTGCTTTCAAAGCTTCTTTTTCTCAGTTTGCCTCTCCTCAAAATTTTTTAACTGCACTTCTAAGTTCTTGACCAAAAATAGAACCAATTCACTCAGATAAACCATGGAAAGAGAGATAAGAAGGAGAGGAACAAGATTGGAAGAAGGAGAAGTATGAAATTCCTTACCTTTTTCTTAGTTTCTTCTTTCCTTTCTCTCCTCTTCTTGTGTGCCTAGGAGAGCTGGTCCTTTTTTATATTTTAGGTAGAAGAAAGTCGTGCTATATGAGAGGAGGAAGAGTCAAGAAGCTTATGGAACATTCAAGATACTCATTTTTTCAAAAATTTCAATTCCATTCGTCCGTAATGCAATTTCATTTTGGCTTCGTTTTAGCTCCTTTTTTAGAACCGTCTTTTCCATTATAAAATTTAGGTTTCCAATTTAATAAAATGCCTTTGGAGTCACTCAAATTGGATCAAAAACCTTCCCAAACAAATTCATCAAAGTTCAAGCTCATCGTTGTTAAAAAAAGTACACTAGAGGGGCTTTACCAGTTCTGGGACTTTCCATGGTTTTTGGAGCCTCTGAGAATCTTGGGTAACTCAAAATTTTCATTTAAAAAGCCCTCCTATGTGTTTTTCTAAAATTTGCACTTATTTATGAAAATGTCATTACATTTAGTCAATTTTCGTCATAATTTGTTTTACTATCCTAGCTTCTTTTTTCTTTCCATTTGAGCCTGGAATTATCATTTTCAAGAGTCTAGGACTCTACCCAAAATTTTTAGGACATTATCTAGTTCATTTCAATAGACTTACTTTTATACGATTTATTTTGTCATTTTACGAAAATTACGTTCATTACAAAACATATACAAAGCACTCAAAGACAAACAAACATCCAAGCCATACATATGAGAAAGGTTAGAGAGCTACCTTGAAGCAAAATCACAAGCTTTTCCTTTGCTTAATTCTTCATCTCTCTCGACCACACACTTGCAACTAGGTGGCACTTGGTTCTTTTAGCCTAAACACATCAAATGAAACATGATTCAATCATTGAAACAAGCTTTGGCTTCACACACACACACTACGGAAGCTTACTTTATTCTGAGACTCAATTATGGATTCATACAAGACCTAATGAAGCAACTATAAGAATTTATAATCTTAGTTCTATTTTCTCCCTTAATCTAAGTCTCTTGTGTAACATCCAGTTCCTCTATAAATATGAGAAACGTAATATCTGGTTTTTTCATAAACCTATAAAACATACCAAATATAAAAGAAAGTCCATTAAATAGAATAATTTAAGGTCTAATGAAATTAGAGTAATAATCTAGACTTCAAATAATGAGGATCCAAGGCTAGAGGTGCTCTGAAAATAGAGTCAAAATAACTAGATGAAATTTAACGAAGATGCAGTGGATTTTTCTAATTTTGGGCACTTTCTTAAAAACTCAAAGGAGGGATTTTTAAATGAAAAAATGAGTTTCTCTGGGTTCTCAAAGGCTTTAAAAATTATAGGAACTCTTAAAATGGCTTAACCCCTCCGGTTTAAGTTTTAGAGCGTCAATTGACTTGAATTTTGACTAGTTCATTTGGGAAGGTTTTTAATCTAATTTAGATGAAACCAAAGGCATTCCATGAATTAGAGAACCTAAATTTTATGATGAAAAAGATGATTCTTAAAAATGAATTGAAATGAGCATAAACAGAGGAAACAGGTGCGTAGGGGTAAAATGGTCATTTTAAAAAATTATAAAAAAGGATTCTTAAGTAAGATTACATCTCATCATCTTCTACAAGATTCCATTTTTAGATTTTTAGAGAGCTATGGCATGACATTAAGAAGGGAGAGAGAGAGAAGAAGATTAAGCTTCCATTTAGGGAAGTAAACGACCCCGTTTCATTCCACGCCAGTTAGAAAAGTTGTTTCTCTCTTTAAAAGTTCTCTAATAGTGGTTTTCTTTTTTTGAAAACTTGAAGATTCAGGTCTGACCCAAGCCAAAAAGAAACTCTTTTCAAGAAACCAATCGGTGAAAAATAATTTATGTGAATAGAGCTCCGTTTTAAGGTAAGACTTTACTTAAAACACTTACAAAATTTTATGTTTTCAAGCCATTTAAACTTTGGTCTAGAGAGAGAAAGTGAGGAGAAGAGTTTTTCTTCATGTATTCTTGATAGAACCAAGGGTTATGGAGTATGAGGATTAAGAATACAACTAGAATTGAAAAGGAAGCTTTAGAATGCAAGTTATAAAATCTAGGGATTTGGTTGCACCTTGGTAGATATGAAGCTTCCTAATGATAATTTAAATTGTCTAAGAGTATGAATAAGATCCTAAGACATCTAGGAAGCTTCACAAGTGTTAATTCCCTAAGAGAAAGCAAGCAAAATCTATGGGTGCATAATGCTCTTCATGTCTCAACCTAACCCACTTCTTGCACCTAGGGAGTGTTTTAATTTGTTATAGGCCTAGAAGGAGACTAAATATGATAGAAGAACATTAGTGGAAGCCTTGGAAAAAATTTAGAAGTCATGGAATGTGAGATGGAGGTGTAGGTTCCATAATGTGACATTATGAAGTAACTTATAGTTAGGCTCCTTAAAATAAATGTGTGATGACTTCAAAGAGTCTAAAGGGAGTTAAGAGACCTAGATGAATAAGAAATTAAAGCCAAGACCATGAATTCTCCTAGTTGCTTCATAAGGTCTTGTATGGAAGCATAATGGAGCCATAGAACTAAATAGCTTCATATAGAATGTGTATGATGCCAAGGCTTGTTTCCATGAGTGATTTATGTCTCTTTTAATGTGTCTAGGTCAAGAGAATCGAGGGCCACCTAATTGCAAGGCTTGGCCAAAAAAAGGGAAGAATAATTTCAAGAGAAAGTGTTGTGTTCTTGCTTCAAGGTAACTCTTTAACTTTTCTCTCATGCATGGCTTAGATGTTTGCTTGTCCTTGAGTGCTTCTATGTGTGTTTGAGCCATGAGAAGTGTTTCTAGTCTATGCTTACATGTTATGGTACCATTATGTTTCTTGAAACATGATTATGATTGCATAATGGTGCATGGGTTTGGTTGTGTCAAAAGTCCCTTAGCAAGGGTGAGGATGAGCCAAAAGTCCCTAGAAATAGATGAGACAAAGCCAAAAGTCATAAGAAAAGTGAGGATTAGTCAAAAGTCCCTTGAAAGTGGATGAGGCAATTCCAAAAGTCCCAAAAAAGATGGGTGAGGCTAGATCAATACCCTTGAGAACTTATGCTTGTTATGTATGAGTTTGTGTGACAAGGAATATGCCTTATACATGTTTATTAGTTGCTTGAATATCATGCATGCATTCTTTGACATGTTTTAGCATCCATTATGTATGTTTGAAAGGATTAAGAGCTATTGGAATTTTTTGAATCTCACTCTTTCCCCTTGCACATGTCTAACCATGTCTAGGTGAGCCAAGTAGATAAGGAAATGGAAGCCAACAAGCATGAGAAGCAAGATCTTGGCAAATGGATAGAGAAATGTTTTATTTGTATTTTGATGTCAAACTATGTAACCATGAGATGTATCTATGATGTAAACTCTTGGGCATGTTCTAATATATATACAAATAGTGTATGTATCCATGTAGGAGCTAGATAAATGAGAATGTGAGATTTTGTCACTCCTTTGCTATTATGTGACTTGATGTTCTTGTATATATATGGATGTGGCAAGGTGAGATTGAGCTCCATAATGATTTGGAACATTTGGCATACTTTTATACAAGGCATTTATGCTTTTAGACTTGCTCATGTGGTGGTAGAAAGTGTAAAAGAGCATTTAGTACTTGAAATGCCTATTTTGATCTTCAATTTTGACCAAATGGTGTGCTAAACAAAAGTATGAACAAATGAATTATTTTTTTCATGAAATTTTGTCAAGAATTTCTCATCTAGAGCTTTTCACAGACTCAAATATCACTCAATTTTGAGCTCTAGAGAATTTATTATGATTTTTCAAAATTTGCCAAATTATGTAGAAATGGTATGGTTACTGTCATTTGGTCAGTTTTCTTCTCTATGTCACATATGGGACAAATGAACTCTAATGCTTATAAAATTTTATAGACATAAACTAAAAATTATAAACTTTCCATAGCCATTGAGATCAACATAATTAGAGTTCTATAGAGGGAGATATGAATTTTTGAAATTGCATAATAGTACCAATAATGTAGCTTGACCTACGTTATTGTTTTATCAATTTCTGGTGGCTTAAAGCTACTACATTGGTCTGGATTTATTTTTATAAAAAATAAACATCCATAGCTTTCTAGAATGGTATGGTTTGCTTAATTTTGATATTTATAGAATTACTTGTGAATTTTTAAAGTTTGTTTCAAAAAACTGAATCTTGAACCCGAGAGCAAACCATAGGCTTTGTGTGATGTAACTTCAAACCCAAAATGAATGAGATCAAATATAGTGTGTATGACTTGTAGGGATGTGTTATGATTATAAAATGATGTTGATGAGTTTATATAGTTTATAGAGCATAAAATAAGAAAATGGGATCTTACGCAACACAATTAATTTCATAAATTTAATGCCTTTTTCATGGGAAATGTTTGCTTCTCTATATGATTATGCTCCAATCCATATGAATTGCATTAAGATGGATAATGAGACCATGGTAATATAGCTAAGAGTTCAAGGTATTACATCTCAACTCTATTTAGACTCTTTGGAATTATCATATATTCATTTTAAGGAGCCTAGTAATATGTTACTTCTTTATGTCCTATTATGGAGCCTATACCTCTATCTCACAAACCAAGGCTTCTAAATTTTTTTTAAGGCTTCCTTTGATGTTCATCTATCATATCTATTCCCATTCTAGCCTTAGAAAAATTTAAAACACTCCCTAGGTATTTGGGATATGCTTAGTCAAGACTATGCGTTGGTATGGAGCCCATAGAGTTTTACAATTTTTCTTGAAGGGAATGGCTCATATGAAACTTTCTAGAGATCTAAGGGACTCATACCATGTCTTACATAAGCCTAATTACCCCTGGGAAATATCAGATTTCACATTTCTCTTAAAACCCTAAATTGTACTAACGGGTTTTCTTAGTTCTCTTTTTTTATTCCAATGGACCAATCTTACTTCTCACACTTCCAAACACTTGTTTCTTTTTTCCTAAGGTCAAAATTCATCTCCCTGTATGGAAGATAGGTCTGACCGAAAATATCTTAAGGAAGAACATCAAAGAAGAAACAAAAGGAAAGAATGAGCCATACCTTTTTTGCTTGCTTTCTTAAGGAGCTTTCACTTGCTTATAATCTCTCCTTCAAAAGCTCTCTTGTTCTAATTGTGCTATCCTCAAAATAGAACCAAATTAGCCTTAGATTCCATAGAAAAGGGGAAGAGAAAGAGGAAAAGAAGCTAGGCATATAAAAAGACAAGAAGAAAACATGAATTTCTCATCTTACTTACAAGTTTTCTTCCTTCTTCTTCCTTTCCTCTTTTGCATTGCTTGAGGCTGATTTGAGTTCTATTTCAGACCAGCCAGAACGTCAGTTATGAGAAGGAGAGAGAGAGGACGTGTTTTTAAGAGTTAAAAAGTGAATTATAACACTTTTTTACCTTTTCATTTTAGTCCTCAACCTATAGATTCTCCATTTGACCTCATTTCAAAAATTTTTTGAGATTTGTCTTTTCTAACATAAAATTTAGGTCTACTAATTTATAAAATGTCTTTGATTTCACCCAAATTAGATTTGAAACCAATCTGAACTATTCAATCAAAGTTTTAGTCAACCAATGGCCTAAATTGCTTACTGGAGAGGTTTTCACTATTTTAGGGGTTTCCATGATTTTTAAAGTCTGAACTCTGAAAAGCTCAAATTTTATATTTAAAAAGCCATACTATAAATTTTCCAAAATTTTTAAAAATTACCAAAATGCCCTAAGTTATTTTCGCAAATTTTTTTAACTCTTCTGGCTCAAGTTTCTAGGCAACTCAAGCCTCACATCCTCATTTTTCATTATTTAAAATTTTATCCTAATTTTATTTGCCCTTAACTCATTCATTTTAGGGAACTTGCTTTTATAACTGGTTTATTTCTGTCGTTTTTATGAAAATCGAGTGTTACATTATAAATGACCCCAAAAGGGATTAAAAATTTTAATAGCACGAGAAAATTACATTTTAAGATCTCAAATTAAACTTTTTAATTTTTAAGTTTTTCAAAATAATTTCAAAATCTAAGGCCCTTCAATATAAAATACTATGGTCATTTAGGGCAAAATATTTTCTTCTCTTTCTCTTTTCATTTCAAACAATGTGGGCAAAATATTTTTTTTCGCTTTCTTTTTTCATTATTTCAAACAGTGTACCACACAATTCAGAATTGAATCACCATATGAAAATTTATCCTTTTTGCCATAATAGATGCACCATAATCATGGAGATTTCTTTTTTTTTTTTTGGCATTTGGGAGTTTTCTCAAAAAGAAAGAAGAAACCAGCACTCACACCTTTTCTTTGAAAATATGACCATGTATTTTCCACACTCTATTCCCTTCTTCCTTTGACCAATTATAAAACATTAACTCCCTTTCATTTGAATTTTGAATTCAAAATTCAAAATTCAAAATAAGAATTTAATAATTAATAATTAATAACTTGATTCATTAATTAATTAATCAATCAACTAATTTTCCTTTTTTGAATTAAGTCATATGTTAGCTCATCAGGAGTGCCCCATTTTTCAACATCTCCTACTCACACACGATAGGATGAACAACATATAACTCTTCATTTCTCTTAGACTTTTATACTGAGTACTTTACCATAAGTGCTTGGACACAATTTTTTGGGAGCTTTTACATTATAAATCCCATTGTAAGACCAATATAAGAAACAAATCTCTTATATATAAGTGACATGTTTATTAGTGTGCCTTAGATGCCCTAGATTAACCCATATGCATCATATTATATATTCATTGGCAAATATAATGCCTTTTGAGCTTATTGTTATTATTTTACACAAATGGCCTTCTTATATGCATATTATCCAACTTATGATGTTAACATAATAACTTTATAACCAGTATACCTAAGATATTAGCGTAATTGTGTATATCTTAGGTAATCTTTCTTTCACCCACATATTATTTAGATCAAAATTAGTTGCTTTCTTAATAATATCAAATTATTATAACCATAGAATGTATGTTGAAGTAGTAGACAATGGCTTATATCCTCATAATATTGTCAAAGTTATAAGGGCACCATGAAAAGATTTGTTTATTTTTTGGACTCATACAATAATGAACTAAGGATTTATTCATTTGCATCCCAATTATGGTTATTAAAGATATGTAGTATGAATTGCATATTATAGTGTTTATCTTATTTCAAAAGACCGTATATTGATTTGATTTATTTATTAACACCATATAGATCTTGGTCTAAATACACACAATATTTAACTTGAATTCTACCATTCTACTCGCCTCTCATAGTGCTGTAGAAGAGAGTTCACATTTGGCTAGGATAGTGTGAATCCTTAATGTGATCCATATATATGTGTGTGTGTGTGTGGGGGGGGGGGGGGGAGGGGTATGTCATCTCAACCTTCATTTTCTCCTTTTATAAAGGCAACATATTTATATTTTGTGTTCCTTTCTACTCCATATTGGTGCTTCTACTACTTCACATTGGCAAACATAGATGCATCATCTTTGTTCACTCTTCATGAGCGTCAAAGGCAATTGCTCATGTAAGAGAGCTAATCTTATCAACCTATATGACATACTATCATTATATATATGCTATCTATGGCTATGGCATAACAAATCTAATTAGCCATCAATTAAGTTGTACATAAGGTGTATTACTTTATGTTCTATACTTATCAAAAGACTTAAACATTTTCCTCATGCATATCCTTAGGTATGGATTTCATCAGGGGATCAACTAAATTTTTATACATAGACATATTTTGGAGTACCACTCTTTTGTGTATTGATATATCTTATTCTTGCATTTTATTATTGTTATGATACTTAAGGATTTTAGTGTAGGTTTTGCTTCTCTTCTATCATCACTTATCAACATTAGATTTAAAGTCTCACCAATAATTCTTAGCATTTCATAATTTTTTTAGCCATATAGTCTCTTATGCTATTACAAAACATGCAATGAACTCTGCTTCTTTAGTAAACAACACTATATATGTTTGCTTCTTGCTATTCTAAGATATAACATCACTATGTAGCAAGAAAGTATATCTAGAAGTTAATTTTGCATGTTTGGATCTGTTTTCCAATTCACATTGAACATATTTCAAATGCGATCATTTACTTAACAATACAGTGCATAGATTGTCATGACTTATAAATATCTTAAAATTCTCATAATAGCATCCAATTCTATTAACCAAGATTTGACTATTACTAGCTTTCAAGGTTAATTACTTATAAATGTTCTGACCTTGTACATATCATTATATATAGTATCCAACAATGTTGTAGTAAGGGACTTTCAATATGATTTTTAATGTAGATTTAGTTTAATGATATATCTTACGACTTAGACTATCACTTTTTACTATATAGATATTGATGAGTTTATATCCTTTCATGCTAAATCACTTAAGGACTTTTTAATTATGATTTTCTTATTAAAGAATAATTAATTTCTCCGAGTGATTCCTTTAGATTTTAATTCTAAAGATATACTTTGTTATACCCATATCCTTCATATCAAAATTTAAGATTAACAATTCTTTAACAACCATTAAAGAATCTAGACTATTCCCAACTAATGGCATATTATCCACATAAAGGATAATATTACAACATTTCATTCAAGCATCTTAACATAAATGCAATGGTTTTTGTTAATCATTTGAGATTTATATGAGGTTACTACTCGATTAAATCCCAAATGCCACTATTTAAATTGTATAAGTCCGTAAATGGGCTGTTAGAACTTACAAATTTTTTGCTCTACTTCTTTCTCTATAGAACCTAATTGTTGCTCTATATACTATCTTTATCTAGTTCTCCATTTGAGAATATCTACTTCTTTCTCCATAGAACCTAATTGTTGCTCCATATACTATCTTTATCTAGTTCTCCATTTGAGAATATAGTTTTCACATCTATTTTGTTACAGTTCCAAGTCCAAAATTAGCAACTATAGCTAAGATTAGTCTAATTGAATTAAATCATAAGGTGGTAAGGTATTTTCATAGTTAATACCTTTCTATTGCATATACTCTTTAGTAACTAAGTGTGTCTATTATATCTCAATTAATCCATCTATCTTCCTTTATTTTAAGAACCATTTATTTTTAATTACTTTTTAGTTAGATAGATGGTCAACCAAGTCCTAGACATGGTTTGTCCTCATCAGATCTATCTATCATTTCATTACTCAATCTTCTTTAGTAGAGTGTGATTGAGCCTCTGAAACTATGTTTACTTCATTACTAACTAGTTAAGTACCTCTCAATGTTGTCTCTTCAATCTCAAATTGAAGTCTTCACCTTTATAGTTATTCTAAAATTTAGAGTTATTTGTATAATATTCTTATCTTACACCAAGCTCCCACTTGGTTTAATAGGTTGAGGTACAACTACTTGTCCTTATTAACTTAATCTTGTATTTCATACAAAGATGTATGCCCATCAATCTCTTCTTTATTAGAAAACTCATTATCTAAATATGATATTCCTTGACTAAATTTTAGTTATATCTCCATTTTTATTTTTACCAATCAAGATATACCCCTATGATTTTTTTAAGCATCTTGTAAAGATATATTCTTTACTCTTTAAACTTAATTCTCATGCTCAAAAGAATTATCATGTAAATAAATAGTCAACCATATGGTCTTGGGATATTCATATCCAACTTACTACTTGTGTACAATTTATAGGGTATGGAACTAATTGACTTAAAGGGTATTAAGTAAAGTTTGAAGGTATCAATTTATAACTAATTACCGAAAATAAAAAAATGGTTAAGTTTGCTTGATCCATCATTAATTCAACCATTTCAAGTAAGGTTTTTATTATCTTTCTCAATGTATTCATTTGTTGTATACTGTTAAGGAATTGTTGATTGTTTCATGATTCCTTTTTCTTCATAGAGTTTATTAAACCAATCTAACAAATATTGACATCTTTTGTCACAACTCAAAATTTAATTTTCTTGCTCATTTAATTCTTAATCACATTCATATAATGTCTAAAGCACTCAAGTATTTTTAACTTATAAGAGATTAAATGGACGTAACCATATTATGAATAATTATCTTGCTCTGACTGTTTTTGGACCATATCTATATCAAAATAAATTAATTGCAATAGATTTTAAGCTCTAGTTTCTTTCTAGATAGTTTCCTAAATTGCTTTATCCATTATTAAACATTCTTATAGTGGCATGTCTAAAATAGAAATGGATCCTATTATCTCTTATTTTACTAGTCTAATTATTTTCTCTTTACCTATAAGGCTTAGTCAAGCATATCAATCATTGATGTCCAAATGTGTATTGGAAAGCAAAGTATTAAGTAAAGTAATTATGTTTATGCTTGCGTCTAGCACAATAACATCATCTTAAAGGAAACTAGGGTCATATTCCTTGTCCCTTTTCTAGTGTCAATGGAGTTATCAAGGAAAATTAGCACTAAGATCTCATATTAAGAAGACAAATAATAATAAATGTTATAGTTTCATTGGATCAGTGTGTAAAATACTATGGAGGATGAGAGTTTGTTCTATACACAAAACTAATTTTTTCATGTTTTGGATTTCATTTGCTTCAATTCTTATGTTCCTGCCAACATAAAGTTATCTACTCTTAAAAGTAGCGAATGGTGTTTTACAAGGGATTTTCGATCCTAAGCTAGGTTGTTAGTGACCTTTGATTTATTTTACTCAACTTAACCATGAACAAAGTGACTAATTCTTTGACAAGTATGATACTTGACCTTTACTATATCAAGCTTCTTTTTACCGCATTTGCTTCTATTAATTTATTTATTTGCCTCATTGAAATATTGTCTAAATCTTTTCTTAATATAGAAGTGTTATCCCTCTTGTGCTTAGACTTTGAAGTCATAGTAGTTTCAGTCATATAACTATTTCCCAGGGCTTTGAAGTACTCATCCCTAAGCTCTATATGACAAGCAACATTATAAAAAAATGATGCTCTTTTTATGGGTCAAATTCACTTTCATACATTCCTAATTAATAGAAAAAGATCTTATAATAGCCTAAATGTAACATCTAGTTTGCCGAAAAAAGGGCCAAAATTGTATAATTTTCAAAGGAAGTCCCCTAAATAGAAAGATCTATGGCCAAATAAAATTTTAAATAATGAAAAATGAAGATTTGAGGTTTAAAATGTCCAAAAATCAGAGCCAAAGGAGTTCAAAAAATTTATCGAAGAAAGTAGGGGCATTTTTGTAATTTTTTAAAAAATTTGAAAACTCACAGTAGGGCTTTTTAAACAAAAAATTTAAGCTTTTTAGGGTTCTTAGAAGCCCTAAAAATTATGAGAATCTCTAGAATAGTTGAAACCCTTTTGGTGAGCAAGTTCGACAAAAGGTTGACTAAAACTTTGACCAAATAGTTCAGAATGGTTTCAAATCCTTTTTGAGTGATTCCAAAGGCAATTCTTATGATTAAGAGCCTAAGGAACATGATGGAAAAGATGGATTTCAAAAAGGAGTTGATTTGAGCTAAAATGATAAGAACAAAGAATAAGGACTAAAATGCAAAATAGAAAAGCATATAAAGTGGACTCCTTACCTTCTTAAAGCACATTTTCTTTTAGCCTCTAATTAATAGACCTTCTTGCTGCCCAAAACAGAGCATGAGACTGAGGGAGTGAGACACACCAAGAGAAGCTCCAAGGAGGAAGAAAAAAGGCTAATAAAAGGTAGAAAAATTTAAGGATTTCCATAGTCTTTCTTTCTTGAAACCTTGCTCTCCTTTCTTTGCTTCATCTTTGAGTGAAATGGTTTTGTTTTGGCCTTGAACTAGAGGGGAAAAGTAAGAAACCAAAGAGAAATCCAAAGAGGAAGCTAAGGCAAGAAGAAACACTCTTGAAAGAAGGTTGAATCCAAGGTAATTTCTTGATTTTTTGTTGCTTCTTCCTTCTTGCTCTTCCTTGTGTGTGTAATGCCTAAAAATAGACCCATGAGAGGGGGAGAGTTTCTATTCTAAAACCAATGAGAATTCCTTAAATTAGGCTATGGGAACTTGGATTATGTAAAGAAATTGCCAGGAAACCTAATGAATTTTTAAGTTTGGAAAGTGTAGAACTCATGAATACAATGTAAAAACTGATTTGATTCTTGAATTTCCTTGCATGTGTGAGTGTTTAATTGAGCTCCTAAGACCTCTAGGAAGCCTCCCAAGTGGCTTCCCATCAAGGAAAAATCAAAAGCTCCATGGGCTCATTCCTTCCTTTATGGTTCGGCCAAGACTAAATGGGTAGGTTAGGAAGTATTTTAATTTGTTTTAGCCTTGGTTTGGGACTTCATATGATGGAAGAAGGTAGGAGAAACTCTTGGAAAAAATTTAGGAGCTATGGATTGGGAGATGAGGCAATAGCTTCTATAATGTGACCTTATGAAGCAACTTATGACTAGACTTTTAGAAGTGAGTGTGTGAGGGCTCCAAGGACCTTAAATGAGGTCAAGAGGCCTAGATATGAGAAGAAAATGGAGCCAAGAACTTGAATTATAGTGGTTGCTTCATTAGGCCATTAATGAAGGCATTATGTGACCATTAAGCAAAGGGTGTGTTCTTAAGTGTAAGTTTAATGTCCTAGCTTGTTTCAAGAGTATAATTGAGTGTTATTCATGATGTTTAGGCCAAGGAAACCAAACCTTACCTAAATGTTCTTGTGAAATTGAAAAAGGGAAGGAGTAAGGCAAAGTAAAGCTTGCATAGATAACAAGGTAGCTCTCTCTCTTTTCTCTCATGCGTGTGTGGTTGTTTCCTTGTTCTTGAATGTGTGTGCATATGTTTAAACCATAAAAATATTTTTAGCAAGTTTTTAAATGCCATGGTACCATGTTGCTATGTCTATGTGTTTATAAAATGCTTTTATGTATGTTTTTGGCTTGCTTAAGTGTAGTGAGGCCAAAAGTCCCTAAAGGTTGGGTGAGACAAGCCAAAAGTCTCTAGAAAGGGTGAGACTTAGTCAAAAGTCTCTTGAAAGTGGGTAAGGCAAGTCCAAATGTTCCAAAGAGAATGGATGAGGCTAAACCATTGTCTTAACAAGCCTATGGATGTTGTTTGTCATTTATTGAATGGGAGAAATGCTTTTTGTATGTTTGAGAAATTATGAATGCCATACATGCATCTTAAACATAGGAATTGCATACATATTGTGTGTTTAAAAGGGAGAAGAGCTATTGAGATTCCATAAATCTCACCCCTTTCCTTCTCTTATCTCATATGGCTTAGGTGGAACTCAAGAGCCAAGGAATGGAAGTAATGAAGTATGAATAGCATAGTTTTGACAATGGTGTAATTTATGTAATCTTAAAGTGTGTAGGAATGTCAAAATACTCATGTACATATTATTTTTGAGTTGTAGACTAATGAGCAAATGTAATATTATATGTAAATGGTGTATGAACATTGTATGGTACCAAGACAATGAGAATATGAATTTTGAACACTTGGATGCCTACTTGGGTGTATGTATTGTTGAGTGTGGGATAGCCAATTTGAGATGCATGGGGCTTGAGACCACTTGGGCAGTTCACACAAGTCATATTTATCCTTTAAAACTTGCCCAAGAGGTACCAAACACTAAAAAGAGTCATTTGGACCATAGAGTTGCATTATAAGAAGAAAAATTGACCATATTGGTGGGTTGTGTCACTTTTTATCCAAATGAGCTTTTCTTGATTTGAAATTTGGCATGCATTTATAACTTGTTAAAAGTTTTTTGACAAGCTAAAGTGCATAATATTTGGAGGTCTATGGAATTCTTGGCTAATTTTTGAAGTTGAAAAATTTTCTAGTTTTGATCAGAGGTACTATTCATATAGCTCGAAATGAATTTGTCACTCATGGGGCAAATAAAGTCCAATTACTATGAAATTTTATAAGGAGAAACTAGACCTTCCTAATAACTTGTGCCAATGAGAAACACCTTAATTGGATATCTAGGGAGGGAGATATGAATTTTTGAAGTTGTTGTTTTGTTCTAGGCACACCTCCAAACCTGTGTTACTATTTGATTACTTTTTTGGGTCTAAATGCTCTTAGATTGGTTTAGAATTATTTTTTTCCTCTAGTTAACATCTTTGGATTTCTAAATTCATATAGATTACATGTATTGGATTTTTTTGGAATTAACTATGAATTTCCAAATGTTATATAAGTAAGTTGTATCAGATTTCTGGATAGCTCGACTTTCCTGCCTTTTCTGATGTCAAGCGTGGTCCAGATGAGATTTTTGTGACTTGAAATTATTTTTAGTCTAAAGTTAGCATTCATAGCTTTTCAGAAACCTTTGGGTTGCTTGATTTTAATTTTTCTACATTTAGTTATGATTTTCCAAAATTCAGGCACAAAATTTGGATTGGGTACCCGAGACAATAACTGAAATTCATGTGTGTAGACTAGAAGCTGGGGTTCCTAGCCACATTTTGAGATGAATTTGAATTTTATGTGTGGAAATAAATTAAAGAAGGGTGTGGATGAATTCATATGATCCACATGACACAAAAGGAATTTTTAATGCATGACGCAACACAAGTAACTTAATATTTTAATGCTTTTTCTTTTGGAATTTATGAGACCAAAGGGGAATGAACTTGGCAATGAATGAAATGAGCTAGGTAGATAAGGTATTACACTAAACTTACCACCTATTAGTAAAGACATGATTAACTGACTTCAATCCTTTAATTTTTAGCTTTCTTCACTTTGGTTGAAGAAATACAACTAAAATTATCCTTAAGGGCTATCTACATTACATAAATATTTAGATATGAATCATACTCCTACATGAGGTTATCAGACATGTTACTCAACATCGCTATGTGAGTAACATAGGTTTCTCTTTTTTCACATAAAGATTTCTAGATCTCTTATTTGCTAGGTTGTATTTCCATATTTATACTCCTATATGACATTGTTCAATAGTTTCTTAGCATCTTACTCTTTTCTATAATATAAGAACGTTACGATGTCAAATTTCCTAATTGATATCATCTAGCTTGTCACTCTTATCAAGTTAGGTAATGATGTTTTTAATAGCATAATCATAATATAATATCTACATAGATATATCACAGAATCACTACATATACATAATGCTATGTGTATGTTTGCAATAAACTTTAGCTAGATCAATAATGTGTATGCTTCATATGTTTGATTAATCTCTTTATAGTGACTATTTTATTCATGTGCAATATACTTCCTTGTATTTCTTATAAAACAAATGAGAAAGTAGAGTGGCTCGTCAACACTTGTGATAGCATAATGTTTCATACAAAGTCCAAGCTTTGATGCACACCGATTAGAAGACAAATTCTTATCTTAATTTGGTTTTCTAAATTTCTTCCTAAGATCCTCATTGATTGATATTTATGAAATGTCATTTGGAAGTGTATTAATCAAACTTAAGACCCACAAGAAATGATTTTCATCTTTAGATTAATTTAAGAAGTCTTCTAAATGTCCATCACATGGTTGAATAGTACTAAAACTTGTCTAAACATACCTGAATCATATACCACCATGTAGAGCATGATTTTAGAGATTTTTAGAAATAAAAATCACTTGAAACAGATATTGTGCATGTCCTCAAATGCCCTCTTAAGCTTTTGATTTGAAAAATTACTTAAAAATGAAAAATAAAGGAAGCCCACCTACCTAAGGTGGCACATGAGTTTTGTGAATTTTGTGATCTAATTTGGTCTTTATAAAATCTAGTTATTAATGGGTGTTTAAAGTTCAATTATGAAATTTTCATGCAATTTTCATTAATAGATCTTAATAGATTAAACTTATTAAGATTATGTATTTTATGATGCAACTATTATTAAATATAAATAATATTATATTAAATAATTATTTAAAATATTAATTTATTGTATCATTAACAGATCTTAATAGATTAAATTTATTAAAATAAGTAAAATATATTGTTATGTATTCAATAATATTTAACAATTATTATATCATAATTAAAGAATATGTCTATTAAAAATATTTTTAGTAAATATATTATAAAAATACTCTTTAAAAAGAAAAATTGATTAATACATATTTGATAATAATTTTAAAAATTACTATAAATGTGTAAAAATGAAATAATGGGTATATGTTACTTTGTTTTTCACAATACTAAAGATGCCAAATTACTTTATATCCAATTATTAAAATAATTTAAACTAGTTAGAGGTTTAAATTAAAATGAATAAAATGTGGATGAAAGTTAAATATTCATCAAAAATAGCACCTTATGAACAAAAATTAAATTGAAAGAATTATTTTTTTATGATGCAAATCGGAAAAAAAAAATATGAGGCTTTTTCTTTTGTATTGTGAAAAAACAACAACAATTTGTGTTTTGATTAAAAAAGAAAGAAAGCATAAGAAGATGGTAATAATATAAACCTAATAGTGGTATGTCTACATTGAGGATATATTTAGAATTTATTTCAAATATAAAGATTGTTTTAGAGATTTTAAATTTATAATAGTCATGATTGCTTTTGAAAGCATTCCTTAAGTGCTTTTTAAAAAACTATTTTGGTTTCTAAAAACCACTAAGATGAGGGGGGGAAAAAAGCTCAAACATAAATGTGTAACTTTTATTATAAAAAATCACTTATAACAAAAGTTATAGCACTTTAAAATAAACTTTGAAATCTAACCATCTAAATTTTAAGGTAATTACAACCAAAAGTTACAAAATTTTCAAAAAATATAAAGGTTAGAAACTTAGTTGTAACTTTGAAAAGACTTAATTATAATGAAATATTTTTCTATAATTTTTAAAAACTTATGATTCTTAAATATAATTTTTCTCAAATTGAAATTAAATTAAACAATTAATAAATTATTATCCATTGACTTTTGGAATTGTTAGGGTATAGATCCAATTGATATTATAAAAGCCAAACCAACAAGTCAATTCACCTAAAAACTTGATGAATCCAACATTGTTTTGATCCATCCATTTAACCCTTAGACTCAAACATTAAAAAAAAATTAATCAAATACTATAATAACCCAAAAAAACTAGAAAGGTTGTATACCTTAGTTCTTACACCCCATACATACATTCCAAGCATTTCATACTCATTTAAGTAGAATTTGCATACCTTGGCAATGGAACTAAGGTGTATGGACACCGAATTTGTTTCAATCTTGCCCACGTAAGTCATTTAAATTTGTCTCAACTCATTTTCATCTATAACATACTCATACATATCATAAATAACATATTGGAGGCTACGACCTGGATTGAGAACCATGGAACATAAAATTTTCAAGTTACTCTCAAGTTTGCCATGATAGCTTTCTGGTAGGAACATTGGAAAATCATAATATTTAGAAAAATTGAAATCAAGCAATGATAGCTTCCTAGAAAGCCCTAAATATCAAATAAAGGGTAAAAAATTATTTTAGACCACGAAAACATCAATTGGACCACAAAAAATAATAGAATAGTGCCAAAGGTCTAGTTACTAGGTTTGTTGTCACAAGTTTCTAATATAAACTTTGAAAATTCATAAGTAATTCTAGAAAATTAAAAATTAATCAAACCATACCATTCTAGAAAGATCTAGATGTCTAATAATGATTAAAAATGTTTAGTTCAAGAAAATGAGATTTAGCTCATTAAACTTCATAGAATGGTACCAAAGATTTGTCTGTGTTACTGGTACTGACCATCAATTTTAGAAATTTATTTCTCCCTCTACAGAGCTCCAAATAAGGTGATATTAATGGTTATGGAAAGCTTATGCTATCTAGTTTATGCTTATAAAATATCATGAGCATTGGATATCATCTAACTTTCAAATGACACAAAGGAAGAAACTGACCATATAAACAGTGCTGTTACTATTTTTGCAAAATTTTTTCCAACTTTGAAAATTCATAATTAGTTCTCTAGAGGTACAAATAATGTGATTCTTATCTCATCAAAAATCTCCAGATGAGATCTATATTCATGCCAAATTTCATGCTTGAATTCATTCACTTGGTCAGCTTAGGGTATAGCTCGTAAAAATGGTACTTTTAGGTACCACATAAGGTCAAAATACTACCAAATGCTCTCCTACACATTCCTTAACCAATTATCAAATCTATAAGCATAAAAATAACATATAAAGGCTACCCAAATGGTTCAATTCATCATGGATCTCAATCTCCCTATGCCACTCACATTTATGCACATACACATACTAGTATATGGGTGGCAAAAACTCACATTTACATACATTTAGCTTTAAGATTGGTGCATACATCATAATTGCAACATCTAGTTTCTCCATAAATGCAAGAAACATTGTAACAACCAAAAAAAAAAAAAAGCTGAAAATTTTTTGAAGGATGAAAAATTTCTAAGTCTGCTAGCTATAGCGAGAAATGGCCCTAGCTATAGCAAATGTACCCATTTGCTATAGTGAGAAATGGTCTAGTTATAGCGAGAGTGCCTTCTAACTATAGCAAAAATGCTTCTAGCTATAGCGAGTGCGGGCATCCCATACAAAAATCAGGGAGTTACTCGTCGTAGCTCGTGCCATAGCGAAAACAGAGGTCTGGAACTGATATGTGCTCGCCGTAGCGAGGGTTATTCTTCGCTATAGTGAGGGTTAGTCCGGAAAAACGTAAAAAAAGAGAATTTGACTTCTTAAAGCACCCCAATTCATTCCTTCTCCTTTTAATCGACTTAGGCTTTATCCAAGACAGAGAAAAGGGCAGAGGAGAGAGAGAGACACCTAGAGAAGGAAGGAGAACAAGAAAAAGGTAAGCATAATTTGAGATTTCCCTAGCTTTTCTTATTAGAATCTTATTCTTCTCTCCTTGCCCTCTTTTTCTATAGTTTTGGTTGTTGAATTAGCTATGTTTTGGGCTTGGTTCAGAAGAGGGAAAGTGAAAAACCACTCTTGAAGGAGGTTAGAACTCATGTAGCTTTACTTCCTTGCTTTCCTTTCTTGAGAGTTTGAGAGAGGAAGGATAGTTGGTGAACTTCTAGAGAGAGAAAGAACTCATAGTTTCTTATATGCTTGGTAGGGTTTGCTATAAAGAAACCCTTAGCTTTGTGAATAAGTATTGAGTTATGAGAGAGTAATTCCATATTCTTTGTGTGTCTAGGCTCAAGAGAAACACTTCCATCTAGTTGTGATTGTGGAATCAAGAAGGGAGAAGACAAATTGAAAGGAAAGGCTTGTGTTAGCCTATAAGATAGCTCTCCCCCCTTTCTCTCATGCATGAATGTGTGTTTAACTTATTCTAGAATGTGTATATGTGTATTTTTAAGCTATGAAAAATATGCTAGCATGTCTTTACATGTCATGATCCTTGATGCTATGTTATGTGTTAAATGAATCCATGATGTTTGTATGAGTTTGCTTGAGTGTGGAAAGGCCAAGAACTCTTCCCTTGGGTAAGGATGAGCCAAGAACCTTCGAGCTTGGTTGAGACAAAACAAAGGGTCTCCTAAAAGCAATGTGGACTCCCAACAGTATGGTTGAGTCTAAAGTGCTCAAGAGTGGGTGAAGCAAGTCTAAAATCTATGAGGAGATGTGTGAGGCCAATACAAACACTTGGTGAACCCTTGAATTTCTTGTATGATTGATTCATATGCCAAGGTTATTTTTAAAAGTGTCTATGACTTCTACTTTTCCATACATACATTTAAAAATCTTGCTTGACACATATTATGTATGATTGAATGAGAGATGAGCTATTGGGATTCTTTGAATCTCATCCCCTTCTCTCCACTATCCTAACATGCTAGGTGAACCAAGTGAACAAAAACATGGGAGCCACCAAGCTTGAAGCTAGGAAAATCGGCAAGGGATTTGTGAAATAGCCATCCTATCACCATTTTGTTGGTATGTATGAGAATTAGAACTATATTGAATGATATAACAAGTTTTTGGTATAAATAGCAAGATTTTGGCATTATGTACATGGTGTATGTTTTGGTGTGGGAGAGTGAGCTTTGAAAATATGGGTTGTTAGACATTTAAACCATGTTTGATAGCCTATGTCGCACATGCTCATAGAGCCTTAGGAGTAGGATAAGCAAATTTGAACCCTTTGAGCCCTCTTTTAACAAAGGAAATTGACACTTTGCCCCTCTTATGTCAAAGTCTGACCAAATGACTTCTTCTTGCCTTGAAATTTGGCCTGTGACTAGATCTTCCCTAGATCTTTTTGTAAAGACAAAGATCAGGTCATTTGGAGGTCTATGTAATTTTCTATGATTTTACAAAGTTGGTATCAGAATTTCAGATTTGCATCAGCACTGTTCATTTGGTCAGTTGTGTAATTGTGTCATCGAGGGGCAAACATGGTCCAATGGCTATGAAATTTTATATGAAAAAACTAGACATTCATAGTGACTTGTAACAACTAGAATCACCTCATTTGAAGGTCTAGAGAGGAAGATATGAATTTTCAAAGTTTCTGCCTAGTATCAGTCATCTTGCCTGATCAGAAGTATTGTTCCACCGATTTCTGAGAGTTTGGCTTGATGAACTTATCTGGAAATATTTTTCCTCTCTAGCTAACATCCACATATTTCCATATTGGTATCATTTTCACATATTAGATTTTTTTAGAATTAGTTGGACATTTTTGAAATTCATATCAGTAAATTGTGACAGCACCAGGACCCAGTCCGACCTCCAGACCAATTCGTGTGTCAAACGTCCTGTGTGTAGGATGTTATGACTTGTATATATTTTTATCATGAATTAGACATCCCAAGATTTCCAAAATGACTAAGATTACATATTTTTAATTTTTCTAGATTTAGTTATGATTTTTCAAACCTTGCCTAGAAATGGGGCCAAGTCTGGCCGAGGATGGATATGCATGTCCCATGTCTCCTTTCGGTTTCCATGAGTTGTGAGCAAGTTTTTATGGTACAAAAGAGTTGTAACAATGAAATTAAATATTAAGAGGCATAGTATGAGCTCACATGGGCCACATGACACATTAGTGAATTGCTAGATCCGAAGCAATGCAAAAATATTCATTATCCTCCCTTGCTTTTTTATGATATGGAGCTAGAATTTATGGTGTTACAAACATACTGTCTGATTTCTTTGTAAATGTACAAAACTCATTAGATATAAAAGAAATTCCCCTATATACAATGATTTGAGGTCTAATAAAATTTGAGCAATAATCTAGACCTCAAATAATGATGATCTAAGGCCAGAGGTGCCTTAAAAATGGAGCCAGAATAATCAGACAAAATTTCACGAAGATGTAGTGATATTTTCATAATTTTAGGTATTTTTTAGAAAACTCAAAGGAGAAATTTTTAAATGGGAAAATGAGTTTTCCAAAGTTCTCAGAGGCTCTAAAAATCATAGGAACTCTTAGAATAATTTAAACCCTTCCGATTTACATTTTAGAGCATCAATTGATGCAAACTTTGACAAATTTGTTCAAGAAGGTTTTAAATTCAATTTGGATGAAACTAAAGACATTTTATGAATTATAGGACCTAAATTTTATGTTGGAAAAGACAGTTCTAAAAAAAGAGTAGAGATGAGTCTAAACAAAGCAAACAAGCACGTAGAAGCAAAATGGTCATTTTAAAAAATTGTAAAAGAAGCTTCTTTGGTAAGATTACACCTCATCACTTTCTTCAAGCTTTCATTTTCAGAATTTTAAGCAGTCATGGCATGACATTAAGGGAAGGGAGAGAGAAGAAGTTTAAACTCTTGTTTAGGTAAGTAAACGACCATATTTCATCCCGCACCAGTTAGAAAAGTTATTTCTCTCTCTAAGAGCTCTCTAATAGTAATTTTCTTTTCTTGAAAACTTAAACATTTAGGTCTAATCCAAGCTAAAAAGGAACTCTTTTCAAGAAACTAATCAGTGGAAAATAATCTGTGCAAAGAAACTTCATTTTAAGGCAAGACTTTAGTTGAAACACTTGCAAAATCTTATGTTTCCAAGCTATTTAAGCTTCTGCCTAGAAAGAAAAAGTGAAGAGGAAAGTTTTTCTTCATGTGTTCTCGGAGGAACCAAGGGTTATAGAGTATGAGGATTAAGAAGATGCCATTGAAATTAAATAAGAAGCATTAGATTGTAAGTTAGCAAACCTAGGAATTTAATTGCACTTAGGCCAAGATAAAGCTTCTTAGTAGTAATTTAAGTTACCTAAGGGTATATATGAGTTTTCAAGACATCTAGGAAGCCTTCATAAGTGTCAATTCCCTAAGAGAAATCAAGCAAACTCTATGGGTGCTATATGCTTGCATAGTCTCAAAGAGCTCTTCATGCATTTAAGGAGAGTTTTAAATTTTTTTAAGGCTAGAAAGGGTAAATATGATGGAAGAATATCAAAGGAAGCCATAGAAAAAATTTAGAAGTCTTGGTTTGTGAGATAGAGGTGTAGGCTCCACAATGAGACTTAAAGAAGCAGCTTATAGTTAGGCTCCTTAAAATGAATGTGTGATGATTCCAAGGAGTCTAAAAGGAGTCAAGAGACCTAGAATGAATGAGAAATGGGAGCCAAGATCATGAATTCTCATATAAGGTTTCATATGGAAGCATAATTGAGCCATAGAATAAAGTACCTTCATATAGAGTATGTATGATGCTAAAGCTTGTTTCCATAAGTGATTTATGTCTCTTTTGACTTGTTTAGGCCAAGAAAACCAAGGCCCACCTAATTTCAAAGCTTGGCCTAGAAAAAGGAAGAAGAATTCCAAAAGGAAAGTGTTGTATAATTGCTTCAAGGTAGCTCTCTAACCTTTCTCTCATGCATAGCTTGGATGTTTGCTTGTCTTTGAGTGCTTGTATGTATGTTTATGCCATGAGAAATATTTCTACCTATTGTCCACATGCCATGGTACCATGTTGATCTTGAAATATGTTTTATGAATGTGTTTTAGCTTGAATGGGTTTGGTTATACTAAAAGTCTCTTAACAAGGGTGAGGATAAGCCAAAGGTCCCTAGAAATGGGTGAGACAAAGCTAAAAGTCTCAAGAAGAGTGAGGCTAAATCAAATGTCCCTTGAAAGTGGGTGAGGCAAATCTAAAAGTCCCAAAAAAGGTGGGTGAGGCTAAACCAATGCTTTTGCAAGCTTATGTTTGCTATGTAGGAGTTTATATGACAAGAAAAATGTTTTATGTACACTTGTTAATAGCTTGAATGTCATGCATGTATTCTTTGACATGTATATGCATCCATTATGTATGTTTGAAAGGGTTAAAGAGTTATTGGGATTCTTTGAATCTCACTTTTTCCCATTATCCATCTAACCATGTCTAGGTGAAGTTCGAGAAAGTAAGAATAGAGTCTAAGAAGCATGAGTTGCCACACTTTGACAACAGAATAGCTTTTAATGTAATGTAATGTCAAAGTATGTATGTATGAGTAGTTTATGGCTTGTAAACTATGGAGCATGTATAAAAGTATGTGGATATCATGTATGAATGGAATTTAGAACCAAATGTATGTTTATGTGAAATTTTGCCATCCATGTGCTAGTGTATACATATGTATGATTGCAAGTGGTAAGGTGAAATTAAGCTCCATGTTGATTTAAACCATTTAAGAGGCTTCCCTAGGTTGTATTTGTGCTATGAGACATGCTCAAGTAGCTATGCAACAAGAGGAAGGTCAAATGGTGCCTTACAAACCCACTTTGATCATCAAAAGTGACCAAATCATGAACTAAACCAAAGTCTGACCAAATGGATGAGTTTTTGTATAAAATTTAGCTAGCTACTAGAACTCATCGAAATTTTTTTATATAGCTAAAGAGCACCCAATTTGGAGCTCTATAGAATTTATTATAATTTTTCAAAGTTAGCCAAATTATGCAAAATGATAATGTGTATTATTCATATGGTTAGATTTTGTCTCTATGTCACACATAAGCCAAATGAAATCCAATGCTTATGAAATTTTATAGGCATAAACTAGACACCATAAGATTTCCATAGCCACTAAGGTTGACTCATCAGAGCTCTATAGAGAGAGAAATGAATTTTTGTAGTTGCATGATAGTACTAGTAATGTAGCCTGACCTAAGTTACTATTCTATCGATTTCCATGGGTTAAAGGCTATGACATTAGTTTGGAATTATTTTTATTCTTTAGTAGACACTCATAACTTTCTAGAATGGTATGGTTTGTTGGATTTTGATCCTCTATACAAAGCCTCCAGTAATATTGTCCCCAGTCTAGCCATGTCCGAAACTGGGTTCCGTAACTGGGGTTTTGCTCCTCCCTTTTGCTGGAAAACACGTCGATGGTGGGGAAAGTGCTACTCCCACTTATATGGCCTTAGCCCAGGACCTTCCTTTCTGATGTGAGACTTTACATTCCACCTTTTTTTTAAGGCTAACCCATCCTCGAGTTACACAAGCGGCTAGGCGAGCTATGATACCACCTCTATATAGAGCCTCCAGTGATATTGTCCCTGGTTCAACCATATTCAAAACTAGGTTCTATGATTGGGGTTTTGTTCTTCCTTTCTGTGGGAAAATGCATTGCTGGTGGGGAGAGTGCTACTTCTACTTATATGGCCTTAGTCTAGGACCTTCCTCCTCGATGTGGGACTTTACAATAATTCTATACATTTGAACTTGTTTAAATGGTTACATTTCATATATATCATATGAATATAAATCTTGACATCAATATGCTATAAAATTGTCTAATTCTCTACTCCTTTGTCAAAGTGCTATGTTCCAAGACCTTTGGCATCCATTCTTAGTCCTTTTGGCTCACTTAGGCATAATTAGGCATATAGATGGGAAGAGTACGATTCAAAGAATCTCAATAGCCCTTTATCCTTTCAAACATACATAATGAATGCAAATTCAAGTCAAAGAATGTATGCATGTCCCTTAGGCTAGTCATAAACATACATAAATTATTTTGTTCATCACATACACTCATACATGTCAAACATAGGCTCTCAAGGGCATTGGTATAGCCTTACCTAACTTTCTAAGGATTTTTGGATTTGCCTTACCCACTTTTAAGGGACTTTTGACTAAGCCTTACTATTCTTGAGACTTTTAGCTTTGTCTCATCCAATCTTAGGGACTTTTTGATCATCCTCACTCATGCTAAGGAACTTTTAGCACAACTATACCCATTCAAGCCATAAAACATTCATAAACTCATTTCAAATTGCATAATGGTACCATAGAAAGTAAGCAATAGCTAGAAGTGCATTTCATAGTTCAAACATACACACGAACACTTAAAGACAAACAAACATCTAAGGCATACATGTGAAAAAGGTTAGAGAGCTACCTTGAACCAAGAACATTATACTTTTCCTTTGAACTTATCTTCTCCTTTTTGGCCAAGCTCATGGAATAAGGTGGTACTTGATTTTCTTGGCCTGAACACATCAAATGAGATGTATTTCAATCATTGGAACAAGCTCTAACTTCTCACAAACTCTATGCTATGCTACTTTCTCATATAACTTCATTATGGTTCCATACAAGATATAATGAAACAACTATTAGAATTCATGATCTTAGCTTCCATTTCTCATCTAATTTAAGTCTTTTGACTCCATTCAAACTCCTTCAAATCATCACAAATTCATTTTAAGGAGCCTAACTATAAGTTACTTCTTTATGTCTCACTATGGAGCCTACACTTTCATCTCTAAAAACAAAGCTTTGAAATTTTTTTCCAAGACTTTCTTTGACATTCTTCTATCACTTCTAGTCTCATTCTAGCCTTAGAATAATTTAAAACACTCCCTAGGTGCTTCCTCTTGCTTAGGTCAAGACACCTCCTTAATTTTGAGCCTATGGAGTTTGCTTTATTTTCTTAAAGGGAAAGGCTCATATCCAACTTCCTAGAGGTCTAAGGGACTCATACCAAGTCTTACATAAGTCTAATTACCCCCTAGGAAAAATCAAATTTCAAGATTTCTCTAAAAATCCCTAAGTTATGCAGCTTGAATTTTAAGGCTCCCTTTTTGTTTTCAATTGCATAGTCTTAATTCTCACACTCTATAACCCTTCTTCCTACCTCAATTAGGACAAAAATCATCTTCCCTTGGTTGGGCTCAAGTTAGCCAAACAAGCACCCATGGAAGACAACAAGAAGAAAGTGAGAAAGTCCATAGAATTTACCTTATTTCTAAAGCTTTTCAAGAGCTCTTCCCTTTGCAATAGGATTCTCCTTCAATTCTAATCTCCTCCCTCTAAATTAGACTCAAAATATTCCTAAATCAAACATGAAAACCATAGAAAGAAAGAGGAGAATAAGTTTGGTAAAGGAAGGAGCATGAAAAACTAGAAATTTTCTTACCTTTTTGCAAGTTTATCCCTCCCCCTTTGCTCCCTTCTTGGATGCCTCTTGAACCTGGTCTCTCCTCTAGTTTTATCCAAAATTAAAGTTGGTTAAAATGGGAAGAAGGAGGGGAACGTGTATTAAGGAGCCAAAGAGTCACTTTTTGTAACTTTTTCAATTTTCATTGTAGTCCCTAAACCATGGTTTCTCCATTTGACCTCATTTCAACTCCTTTTTTAGAACAGTTCTTTTCATCATAAAATTTGGGTCCTCTAATTTATAAAATATCTTTGGTTTCACCTGATTGGATTTGAAACCATTCCGAACCGTTCGGTTAAAGTTTTGGTTAACCCTTTACCAAAATCGCTCACCGGAGAAGTTTTAATTGTTCTAGGGGTTTTCATGATTTTCAAGGCTTTTGCGGAAAGCTCAAATTTTTCATTTAAAAAGCTCTCTTGTGAGTTTTTCAAAATTGTCAGAAATTACAAAAATGCCTTAACTTATTTTGGCAAAATTTCCTAGCTCTTTTAGTATTGGTTTTCGGGCATCTTAAACCTTGTATTCTTATTTTTCATTATTTAGAATTTTATCCTAATTTTATTTGGCCTTGAATCTTTCTATTTAGGGGACTTCCTTTTATATTTAGCTCATTTCTGACATTTGTGGAGAAATCGAATGTTACAAAGGCCACTAAGTTATCTAGTTTTTAAAATTGATCTAATAGCCATTAGCCTATTATAGAAAAAAATGCTAAAGTGTATCCCCCCCCCTTTTATTTCCCTCCATATGGGACTTTATTTCACTCTTACCATCTTTACTTATCTTCTACATTTTAACATCTTAACGTGCCATCATCTCCTTTACATTTGCATCGTGCCACTGCCATATCCTTTGTTCTTCTATTCTTCTTCATCTGTGTGAGCTTCTGCAATGTTCTTCAAACCATTGTATATAATCTCCCACACAAGTTTTCGCTTGCTATAGTAACACTTGGCCCATAATCATCTGTCTATTTTTGACCCATTATAGCTTAGTTTTATATTATTTCATTTGCTTCTTCTACACATGGAATAAGCATTAAGTGTGTTCTTTTCTTACATTCAAATTAGTTATTTAAAATCGTGGCTAGAAAAGGGTGGAAAAAAGATCTGACGCTCACTTGCCTTTATGTGTCTTAACATTGCCTTGCACCATGTCAAACTCTAACTCTTTCTAATACAAAATAAAGCAGATTAATGGAAAAACCAGCATTTATTTTTCAACAATTTCAAAATGAAAGTTTTGCACATTACACTCTTTATTTTAACAGTTGGTAAAAGAAGAAACTTAAATAAATTAATATCACTATTTGTAAAATACAAAACACACAATGTCACTAAAAAGATCTCAAGTAGAGCTAATGCATGTTATAGGGGCCTTCCTCTTAATTAAACTCATTTATTGTTTGCATTAGATTGCTTCTATTATAGGAGTTTTGCTTCACCCATATCTAATATTTCCTCCTCTATTTTGGGTGCATCTTTGTTTTCATGGTATATGAAATACAATATTAGCTATATTGCCTCGAGACTAATGCCTACACCATTTGGTACTTGTAAAACTATTCATTCATACCAATAGTCTCTGTCATCTTATGTGAAACATTCTATGGTATTTTGTAATTTGTAATTAATAAACACACATAGAGGGCATGAATTGGTGTGATATAAAAAAAATTTAGTAGTATACAATTTTGCTAATATAAAGATGGAGTGTAACAACCCTAATTATTAATTATCATGATTAGGCTTAATTATGTGGTTAATGATTGTAAATCAAGATTTAAAGTCATTAAAATTAATCAAATTAGAAAAAAGTGAAGGAATTTGAACTTTGGTATTATTAAGGTTATTAGTCAAACAACCAACACCATTTGAGTTCATAAGTAATTCTAATTATCATTCAAGACTTTTGATTCATGTTTCATTGATTTTAAACTCACAAATCCTCATATAATATCCTCAAGTCATTACATAATATTATCATAACAAATTTGAAGGTTTTTAAGTAAAAAATAAGATTTTATGGACCTTCGTCTCAACTTGGACCTTTCTTACCGTGGCTAAGTTGGTTATTGGAATTTAAAAACCAAGTTTAGAGACTCATGTCGCAACTTGGTACACTTGCACCGCTGCGTAAGAGGCTACTGGAGCTTAAAAAAAATACGAACCTTGTGCAATGAAGGTGCTCTCAAGAACCTATTATTCACACTTCAGCAATTCTTGCTCACTACAATGAGCCTATGTGCCAACGTAGCGAGAGAGAGCTTCGTGGAACTTTCTAAGCTTGCCTCCTGATGTTCACCACAATGAGCTTCCCTTGCACTGTGATGAGTTTGCTCTCTGTTACTCTCCCTGGGGGAATTTCTTACATTGCATCACGATGAGACATCTCATGCTACAATGCACCTGCTTCTAGAATTCCTTTGGTCATGACTTAAGTAGTTTTGGCCAGGGCTCAACCCTCTTCTATACTTAAACTTTATAAATTTTGTCTTACATATACTAGACCTCCCTCTTACAACATCCTAGGATCATTCTACCTTAATTTGTAAGGTTCTAATAGCATCTAACTATCCATATTACTCAGCATACCAATTTTAATCAATTCAAAACTTAGGTTTTGATCTCTACCCATCCATCTACCATATATCAGCAAATCATGAACTTTGACATAAGGAATACTAAAAGCCATAACTATTATCATTCAAATGTAAATTTCAACAGAGGTTCCATATCATACTAATCTAAGTCAACATTTAAGGCAACACATGATTATATTCTTAAATGATAAATCATATTTCAAAGTCAGCAAGGTTCCATATTAGATGTAAATGGGTGCATACATTAGATTCCAAAATTTGTAAAAAACCTAACTCCCTATTAGATACATCATAGATAACCAAAACACAAAACTCCTACACTTAGTAATATGATTACATGATGATGCTATACAAAAGAATAATAAAAATTAGCATATATCTTAATTCAGATTAACCCAAGTGCAACATTTCCCATACAGGGTTTCAGCTCATGGATGTTCATCCACTTGCTTCCTTTTATCCTTACCCGAAAAGCCTTTACTTGAAATAGTTAGTCCATAAAATAAGGTGATATGAAAATCTCAGTAACCAAAGGTAAATTCCATTCATATGCTTCAAATTAATCAATATATATGCATTAAACCAGATAGGCATTAGAAACATCAATCATATCAGCAAATGAAATAGTTAAACTACCAGTGACTGCCGTCCCATACCAGCAATCACATACAACATGTTAAAGGCCAATAACATTAGGAAAGGCCTGTTTATGGCACCAACTCCCCAATGAGCACAACCTGGGTTCAATGCATAAAAGAGTCTAATCACAACTCAGTGCCTAATCAAAATATGACGCAGGGGTGGTAGCCACACCACAACTCTACCATGGACTCATAAAGTGCAGGGGTGGCAGCCACACCATAGCTCCACCATGGACTTACAAGGTTCAATCATAATATGTTAGATGGCCAACCATTCATTTAACATTTAAAATCATATATGTGCGGCAGATATAAGATTAAATTGAACATATGCAAGGAATAAAAATTAACCCTAGTTACCTCACTTTGTGGACAATCCTTGAAGGCTAACAAGAATGCTAAAATCACCTATAATCATAAAATTAGACAATCACTACTCTTAATCATACATTTAGAGTAACAAACCAAATGCCCGTAGAATTAAACTACCAAGGACTATCTAGAGGACACTCACCTAGCCACCATGGAGTCCCAATCCACCATGAAAATACCAAACAACAAGTTTCAAATTTGGGTGTGGGTGAAAATGCTCAAAATAAAAAATCAATTAGGTCAAATTGAAGAGAAAGAAGAGAGGATTATGTTATACATTAGTTACCTTAGTTGATTTTTGATCTAAAAGTGGGAAATGATGGAATTATGTTGCTAACCCTAGCCCCTTCCTTCAAGATGCGAAAATAGACTTTTATTTCTGCAACACAAGTGTTTGGCTTCCAATTCTTAGTGTGACTACAGAATAAAGAATGGGGGCTGACTAAATTAGGGTTTTATATGGGTTTGGGCTTACTTAAAGGCCTAAAATCCAAGTGGGTTCAGACATATACTTGTTGGGCCATAAATTCTAGGGTTACAAGAGTTAGATAAGAGTTGGGCCAAGTTGAAAGTGTCCATTAACATTGGGTCTACACAAAATAAATGTTAAGCCTCTAAGAAATGGAATTAGATCTCCCCATAACTAAGATTAGGTTTTTACATTTAGCCCAAAGTGTAATTAAATTGATCTTAAGGCCTAATTTAAATGTTTAAATTAATTATAGGCCCAAATGAAATCTCTATCGCAATTAAATCTTAAGTCCACATGAATAATTTATTCCTTTATAAATTCCTATTTCTATAGTTTTCCTAAATTATTCTCATGATAAATCTTCTTAATTAACCTAACTCCATGATTAATACATTTAATTAATTTTGGGTGTTACATGGAGAAAGCACAAAGTTGAGCGAATAGTTACCTAATGGAGCACTTAAACAATAAATAAATGAAGTAAGCAAATATTAACAGATAAAATAACTTGTAATAAGCAAGTAGAGTGAACCTATATAATAGTGAAGTGAGTAATCAAAAATTAAATATGAAGCATATTGAACGTGAGTGGAGGTGGCAAACAATAAGTTGGTGGAGCAAGCTAAGTATGAACAAGTGGAAAGAACTTAACACTTACAAACAAACTGGGTGTTATACTATTGCTTTCAAAAGTGGAGGAAGCAGAAAGTGTAGTAATCAAAAGAGTTGAGGAAAGAGAAAGACACTAAACAAACTTTATCCTAGTTCAGCTTCTTAGGCCTACATCTAATCCCCTTGAATTTTAAAGGATTTTTCTTCTATCTTCTTAAGAAATATTATAGAAAGGGTGCTTTTTACGTGCTCACTACCAACACAGGTTTTATAAGCTCACTTTAAACTTATTTAGCATTTTCTATAGCTCACCCTTAACTAATTCTCTCAAATAGAAGTTTACAATAGTAATATGAATGAACAAATTTTCCTTTTTAGACAAGGCTTTCTCCAAGCTTAAAATTGCTTCTTACTAGCTTATTAACCAAAGACTAAAAATATGGGTTTTCTTTTTCAAACATAGTTCTCATAATGATTTTCAACAATTATTCTTCTTTTGTACTTAGGTCTCTCTCTCTCTCGTGTGTGTGTGTGTGTGTGTGTGTACATCTTTAATGAGTCCTAGCCATTAAAGATGATTTGATTATGGTATGGGCTTTTTTCTAGCACAAAGAAGGCATGTCTCTAATATTCATAAGCTTTTATCTTTGCATCAGTTAGCAACATAAGAAATTCTTCCCAAGCAACTCATTTTGTCTAATCATCATAAATGCTATTAAATGCTCATTTCATAGGTTAGAGAAAGATTATCATCTTTTTATAACAGAGATAGTTGTAATAGAGAGAGAGAGAGAGAGGCAAAAAGAGTAAGGTTTACATATTATCTTTATGTTTTGTCTAAACAAAAGTAATCCATCTTTTGTCATATATCCATTAATAATAATAATGTTATAAAGATGGGCTAGTAACAAATGGTTTTACATGAATGGATTTTAGGTTTTGTTATCATCAAAGTCATAGGCCTGGTCAAAGTAGGTCAATAATCTCCCTCTTTTGATAATGACAAAACCATAACAATGCAAAATTAATTTTCATGTAAAAGGCTAAGTATGCTCCCCTTGAATCTTTGCATCTCATATGAAATTGAATACAATAAGGTAATCAGTGGAGTTTCATCCAAGCACATAGAGTAAATCATTTGCTAATGAAACTAAACAAGTCATTTTCAATTTTGCATTAATTCTCCCCCTTTTTGTTAGCAACAAAAGGGTAAGCGAATAAATAAGCACAAAATAGATAAATGAATGCAACAAAGTAAATAATGCAGAGCATAAATTTAGGTTAACTTAGATATATTACTAAAATTAAAAAAAAATTAGCCATCATTGTCTTGTCCAAATATTTAAAAAGTTCACAAAACAAAATCTAAAGTTACTAATCTATACAACGAAAAGCTTGACCTAATCAGCTAGTGAAATAAATGAGGATAGAGTCAATGTCTTGAAGATGCTGCAACAACTTTTGTTTGTTCATTAAAAAGGCTTGCTTGATATCATGTAACTTAGTAATGATAAAGTCTAGTTGCTACCGGATAGCTCTTTAACTTCTGAACATATTTCAGATAGTACCAACATCTATTATCATCTAATCAAAACTATTTTTAAGTTGTTACACATTTGTATTGAGAGTACCAAGAAGTTAAAGAATTTCATCATTGGCAGGTGGTTGAGCAGGTGTCAGAGGATGAGGTGAAGGTGAAAGAGGAGGAGTCTATTGAACTACAAGGGAAGGTGCAAGTGGAGGAGAGTCTGGAGGTGAAGGAGGTGTAAGGGGAAGAATGTCAGTGGGAGTTGAAGGAAAGAATGCAGGTTCTAGTAAAGTTATGGACAAATAGTGTAACATCTAAGGTTTTAGAGTTTTTCCAAGTCTTCCCGCTATAGTTAGGATCCCTGTTAGCTATAGCGAGGGTGTAAGTTCGGTACAATGAGGATGCAGTTGGTTATAGTGAGTTTGTGTCCCATACAACATCCAGGGAATTTCTCGCAATAGCGCTAGCTATGGTGAGAACAGTGGAACCTAAAACAGATAAGTTCTCACCATAGTGAGAGGTGCTTTCCACTATGGAGAGACTTGTTCTGGAAAAAATGTGAAAAAGTGAAATTTTACTTCTTAAAGAGTCCAGATTCCTCTCTCTTTCTCTATCTACTTTAGGCTGGTTAAAACTAGAAAGAGCTCTGCCTGAGAGAGAGAGAGATAAGGGAAAATTCAAGGAGAGCTAAGAAAGAACAAGGAGAAAGGTAAGTGAATTCTTAAGATTTAAGCTCTTTCCTTTAGCAAATTCATTCTCCTCCTTTTCTTCCTCTCCCTTTTCATAGTTTTGGTTATTGAATTGGTTCTATTTTAAGCCATGTACAAAGAAGAGAAGTTAAGAAATTCTAAGAGAAGACTAAGGCAAAGAGGAAGACTTTGAAGAAGCAAAGAAAACAAGGTATGATTCATAGTTTCTTTTGATCTTCCTCCCTTTCTCTTTATGTGTGCTGTTTTGGCCAAGGAGAGAGCTTAAGAGAGGGAGGAAGTTCTGACCTAGAACAAGCAAGAAACCATTAAATTAAAGCGTGGGAGACTAGGAATTACAAAGTAAGTGGAAGAAAAACCATTAAACTTCAAGATAGGAAAGATAAAGGTTCTTGAACATCTTGTAAAATCTAATTTTGTCTAAGAATTTCCTAGCCTATGTGAGTGTTTTTTGGAATTCCAAGACCCCTAGGAAGCTTCCTAAGTGCCCCTTCCATCAAGGAAAAATTGGAAACTCTATGGATTCCAAATGCTCTTCATGGTTCGACCTAGAGCACTTGAGAGGGGTAGAGAGTGTTTTAATTGGTTCTAAGCTTGGTTTAGGTTCATATGTGATGGAAGAATATGAGAGGAATCCTTGGAAAAAACTTAGAAGCCATAGATTGAAAGTTAGGTCAATAAGTTCCGTAATATAGTTTTAAGAAGTAACTTGTATCTAGACTCTTGGAAATGGGTTTGTGATGACTTCAAGGAGTTTAAATGGAACCAAGAGGCCTATATATGGAAGGAAATGGAGCTAAGAGATTGAATTATGGTAGTTGCTTCATTAGGCCATTAATAGAGCTATTATGGAACCAATAGACCAAGTATGCTTTTTAAGTGTGTGTTTAATATTCTAGCTTGCTCCAATAGTATAATTGAATCCTATTTGTTGTGTCTAGGCCAAAGAGATCAAGCTCCATGTATTTGTGGGTGTGTAGTCGAAAAAGGAAGGGAATAACCAAGGAAAACTTATGTTTGATTGCAAAGGTAGCTCTTCACTCCTTTTTGTTGCACTCTTGGATGTATGATGGTCATTATATACTGTATGTGCAATTGTATTGTGAGACATGCCATTTGATATTGCCTTATTGCATTGGTACCAATATGTTTATGTTTCGGTTGTGGAAATTGCTCTTAAGGGTGAGGTGGTGCCAAAAGTCTCTTGTGATGGGTGATGTGGAGCCAAAAGTCCCTAGTAATAGGTGAGACAAGGCCAAAAGTCTCATTGATGAGTGAGGCAAAGTCAAAAGTCTTTAGACCAAGGGTGAGGCTAATCCAAAAGTCTCAAAAATAAGGTGAGACTAGACCAAAAGTCCCTAAAGCTTATTCTTGGCTTTAATATGATTTTTATGGCATGTAAACTATGTGTTGAATGAGTCTTAATGGTGTTAGATGTTTACTTGTATGCTTTGGCATATCTATAAGCCTCGATTGCTTACTTACATGAGTGTATGAGCTATTGAGATTCTTTAAATCTCACCCCCTTCCATTTCCCATCTTACCATGTCTAAGTGATGTTTATAAGGCTAAAGATGGAAGCCAAAGAGCTTGAAGGACTATCTATTGACAGTTGTATAGTTTTATATGATTTTTGATGTAAAGAGATGTCAAAGTTTATATGTACATTGTAATATTTGGTTTTCTAAAAATGAGAAAAAACATGAAAAACATAACGTACAGTTTCTTTGTCAACGTATGAAATTCACCGAATACAAAAGCAAGTCCCTCAAAATGACTTAGTTAAGGTCTTAAAAAATTTGGGAAGTATTCTAAACTCCTAAAAATGAGAATTTCATGCTCAAACAAAAAGAAAAATGGAGCTAGAATGAAGAAACGAAATGTAACGAAAGAGTAATGAAACATAAGGGCATTTTCGTCATTTTGAGTAAATTTTTGAATTCTCATAGGAGGGCTTTTTAAATAAAAGTTTTGAATTTTTCAGGATTCTCAGAGGCCCTGAAAACCATGGGAAGCCCCAAGACAATTAAAACCCCTCAAGTGGATGTTTTTTAATATTGGTTGACTCGAACTTTGACTGATTTGTTGATGAAGGTTTTAGCTTTGATTTGAATGATTCCAAAGGAATTTTATTTAATTAGGAACCTAAATTTTATGATGGAAAAGACGATTCTCAAAAAGGAGTTAAAATAAGCCTAAACAGAGCAAACAAGTGCATAGGGGCAAAATGATCATTTTGAAAAATTGTAAAAGGGGTTTCTTAAATAAGATTACACCTCATCACCTTCTCCAAGCTTCCATTTGTAGAAAAATGGGCAGCAATGGAATGACATTAAGAGGAGAAGGACAGAAGAAGTTTAAGCTTCTGTTTAGATAAGTAAACAGCTCATTTCATCCCACGCCAGTTAGGAAAGTTGCTTCTCTCACTAAGAGCTCTCTAATAGTGGTTTTCTTTTCTTGAAAATTTAAAGATTTAGGTTTAACCCAAGCCAAAAAGGAACTCTTTTCAAGAAATCAATCAGTGGAAAATAATCTACGTGAAGAGAGTTCTATTTTAAGGTAAAACTTCACTTGAAACACTTACAAAATCTTGTATTTCCAAGCCATTTAAGCTTATGTCTAGAGAGAGAAAGTGAGGAGGAGAGTTTTTCTTTATGTACTCTTGATGGAACCAAAGGTTATGGAGTGTGAAGATTAAAAATATACAACTAAAATTAAAAAGAAAGCTTTAGAATGCAAGTTATGGAATTTAGGGATTTGGTTGCACCTAGACTAAGATAAAGCTTTTTAGTAGTCATTTAAGTTGTCTAAGAGTATATATGAGTTCCTAAGATACCAAGAGAGTCTCCATATGCTTCTTCCATTAAAGAAATTAAAACAACTCCATTGGTGCCACAAGGAAGCATAGCCTTGGCCAAGGGGGGTTCATACACCTAAAGAGGGTTTTAATTCCTTCCAAGCTTAGTTTTGCATCATGTGTGATGGGAGAGTATGAGAGGAAGCCTTAGAAAATTTTTAGAAATCATAGATAATGAGATGGTATCATAGGTTCCATATTATGGCTTAAAGAAGCAACACCTAACTAGGCTCCTTGATTTGATTGTGTGATGACTCCAAGAGGCTTAAAAGGAGTCAAGAATCATAAATAAATGGAGAGAATAGAACCAAGATGATGTTTTCTTAAGGTTACTTCATTAAGTGCATTATAAAATCATAAAAGAGCCTTATAAGTTACTTAGCTGTTCTAATGAATGTGTGGCCTTAAAATGTGATTCAAAAGTATAATTAGCTTCCATATGATGTGTCTAGGCCAAGAGAAATGATCTCTACCTCCTTGGGTGTGTGAGGTCAAGGGAGAGGACTCAAGGCTCAAGGAAAAAGTGTGTAAATGCAAACAAGGTAGCTCATTCCTTCTTCTCTCATGCATGAATGTATGCTTGGGTTGTCTTTGAATGTGTGTATGTGTATTTTAAGCCATGAAAAATGTTCTAGCATGAGCTCTTATTTCATGGTACCATGATGATGTATTATGTTTTTAAATAATGTTTATGATATTTTCTTGGGTTTGCTTGAGTGTGGTGAAACCAAGAACCCTTAGCCATGATGAGGATGAGCCAAGAACCCTTAAAGTTAGTTGAGACAAAATAAAGAGTCTCCCAAAAGTAAGGTTGACTTCCAAGAACAAGGTTAAGTAAAAAACCTCTTAAAGAAATGGATGAGGTAAGTCCAAAATCTACAAGTGAATAGGTGAGGCTGATCCACTTACTTGGCAAGCCTATGTATGCCATGTATAACTTTCTCAAATATTAAGAATGCTTCTTGAATGCTTGCACATGTCAATAAGCACATGCATGCATTTGTAAGACTTGTTTTGCATCTTTTATGTGTGATTGAAAGGGATATGAGATATTGAGATTCTTTGAATCTCACTCCCTCATCTCCAATATTCTAATATGTTAGGTGGACTAAGAGAATAAGAAAATGGGAGCCAACTACTTGAGAGATGAGAACATGACATTAAAGTGTATAGATTTTGTTACTTTAAGGCATATATGAGTGGCAAATGATGTGATTTATTGTTGTATATGTCCTATGATGTTATGAACATGTATAATTATATTAATGTATCATGTATAAATGAGAGCTAAGGTTATATGTATGGAAATGTGCATTTTGGACATGTAATGGCAAATTAGCATTATGGAAATGTATGTATAAATAGAAATGGAATGGCCAAATTGAGATGCATGAGGTTTAAGACCACTTGGGCAGTTCATACAAGTCATATTCATGCTTTTAAACTTGCCTAAGAGGTGTCAAGCATTAAGGGAAGTCATTTAGACACATTTGGTATCTAATATGGAGAAAAATTGACCATATTGGAAACCTATACTACTTTTTGTCCAAATGAGCTCTTTTTGATCTAAGATTTGGCTTGAAATTAGAGTTGTTGAAAGATTTTTAGGAAGCTAAAGTGCAGAATTTTTGGAGGTCTATGGAATATTTGATGAATTTTTAAAATTGAGAAATTTTCTAAAATTGGTTTAGGGCACTGTTCACTCAGGTCCGAAAATGAATTATGTCACTCATGGGGCAAATGATGTCCAATTGTCACAAAACTTTATAGAGAGAAACTAGACATCCCTAGTGACTTGTAACAACTAGAAACACCTCATTTTTTATGTTTAAAGAAGGAGATACAAATTTTTGAAGTTTCTATCTAGTATTAGGCATCTAAACTGACCTAGGTTACTGTTTGATTAGTTTTCAAGTCCTAGACGTGCCTAAACTGGTCTAAAGTTATTTTTCCCCTCTCATTAACATCTGTACCTTTCCATATTGGTATCATTTACATGGATTGAATTTTTTTGAAATTAATTGGACATTTTTTAATTTCATAGTAGAAACTTGTATAAGTACCAGTAGCCAGTCAGACCTCTGCATCTTTTTGAATATCAAACATCCTATGTGTGATTTTTCATGGCTAGACATATTTTTACCATAAAGTATACATTTGTAGCTTTCCATAATGGTAAAGAATGCATGATTAGGATTTTTCTAGAATTAGTTATGATTTTCCAAAGTTTGTGATAGAAAGTATGAAATTCTGGCTGAGGCTACCTCATGAAAATTTATATGTCTCTTGACTTGCATGAGTCCTAGGCCACTTTTGGTGATGCATTTAAGTTGTATCTGTGTAATTAAATATGAGAATATGATGCATGAGCTCATATGGCCCACAAGATACTAAACAAAAATTTCATCTCCTATGTAACACAAAAATATTTACTTTTTATATGCCATTTTCTTGTGATTCTTGAGAAATGCATGGCATGAGGCATAGAATTTGCATGAGAAAGGCTAGAAAGTTATGGTGTTACATACATGTCATTTTTTAGATGTAAACATATGAGAAAATGTAAAAGTATGTAAATATGGTGTATGAACCAAAGTGGTGATGAAATGAATGAGAAAAGGAGTTTTGGGTATTTTGTGGCTTGTATGTAGTCATGTATTATGGCATGTGGCATGGTGAATTTGAAATGTATGATTCTTTGGACCACTTGGTAGTTCTTATATGTTGTGTTTATGCTTTAAAACTTACACAAGAGGTGGTAGAGCATTTAAAAAGCCATTTGAACCACTTTTAACCCACATAGGGTGTTAAATTTGCCATATTTGTGAGTTATATCAATGTCTAACCAAATGAGCTCCTCTTGACCTAAACTTTGGCATGCATATAATTCTTATCTAGAGCTTTTTGGAAAGCTAAAGTACATATTATTTGGAGCTCTAAAGAATTTTTGGTGAATTTTCAAAGTTGACAAATTTTGACAGAATTGGCATTGTTACTGTGCAAATGGTAAGATCTTTTGCTTTTATTATTTGTAGGCCAAATGATGTCCAATGGCTATGAAATTTTATAGGCATATACTAGACATAATAATCCTTCTATAACACTTAAGAGCACCTTATTGGGATTTATAAAGAGGGAGAAACAAATTTTTAAACTTCCATATCAGTATCAGGGCATAGCCTGACCTCTATTACTCTTTCATAGGTTTTCATGGCCTAATTGCCTTTTTTTTTTGTCTAGACTTATTGTTTCCCTCTAGTTAACATCTGTATCTTTCGAAAATGATATAGTTTACCAAAATTTTATTTTTGTGGAATTTTTCATGAATTTTTGAATTTCATATCAATAAATCATATCAGAAACACTAAACTTTCTGACCTTTCGAGTTTTTCTATTGTCTAACATATTCCAAATGATGTTATTATGGCTTCAAATTATTTTTAGTATAAATTTAACATACATATATTTCCAAAAAGCTATTGCCTACTTGATTCTCATTTTCTTAAAATTAGTTATGATTTTCCAAATTTGGTGTCAAAAATTTGAATTCTGGACCCAAGAGTAAATTGTAATTTTTCTAGTTTTTGGCTTCAAATCCATGGTTTATAGATTGTTTTATGATATGTATGAGTTGTATGGATGGAGTATAAGTATAGAATGCTATTGATGGGTCCACAGGGGTCCATGGGCATAAAGTATAAACGTTTAAACCCCGACGTAATGAAATAAAATGTCACAATTTTAATCATTTTCTTTGGAATTACATGGAATTAAGCCTAAGTGTAGGTTAAATAAGGCTAATACATTATAGTGTTACATTTTTTATATCAGAGTAAAGGTTTAGGCACTTTTGCTCAGTGTTTGGCTCTTGAATGGTGTGATTGGCCTATGTTTGGTGTGAATTGCCATGGAAATAATGAAATGCATATGCATATGTGCTTGGAATATCATTGTATACTGATGGTGGTGGTTTTTTTTTAGATAATATGGATGAAACTAGATAGGTTAGGGGCAAGGGCAGAGGCAGGCCATCCAAGGCTCAGAGGGTTAAGTCAGAGTTTTAGTTGAGCCTGAGGACCCTCTATGCACCATCATGTAGAGATTAGACCAACAACAAGCCATGTTAGAGCAACAACAAAAGATGCTAAAGCAACAGAGACAAGTTGCCTAGTATCAACATGACATGATCATGCAACTACAAGATGCCCTAGCTAGGCAAGAAGGGATGAGGAGAGAGACCCCTGTACCCTAGCCTTCTACCTCCAGCATTCCACCTCTACCTCCTTAGGAGCCTACTCAGACCTAGACACCTATTCAGAAACTATTGAATCAACTCAAGAAGAATAGTCCACCCTTATTTAACGGGGAGGTGGATGCAGATAAGATGGAGGCATGGGTCATGGAGTTGGAGAAAATATTTTTAGTAATGGATTATACCACAAAGTAGAAAGCTCAGCTCGCCATATTTATGTTACAAAAAGAAGCTAATAGGTGGTGGCATAGCACGAAACCCCTGATGCAAACCAAGAATATACAGATTAACTGGGAAAGCTTCTTGGTAGAGTTTTATGAAAAGTATTTCCCTAGTTCGGTGAGGAAATAGAAGGAAATGAAAATTATGGGCTTGAGGCAGATTGATGAGATAATTGTTGATTAGTATATGGCCAAATTTATTAAGTTGTCTCGATATTCCTCTTACCTCCAAAGGTGTGATGATGAACCCTGAAGATGTGAGTAGTCTGAGACTAGGTTAAAGCCCCTGATTAGAGACAGAGTGACTTCATAATGGGTCAGGAAGTTCAATAGCCTTGTAGAGATTAACCAAGTGATTAAGAATAACCTGCGAGATATCATGCCTACTGTGACCACAGTTAATTAGAAAGGGGCTCCATAATTAAAAAGACCAATACCTGAAGAGGGCTCTAGCATGGCACCTATTAGTAAAAAGAGAGGCAAGGTGCCATAGAACAGAAGGCCACAGAAGGGAAAGAAGACGCAGCCTCCTCAGAGCCAGTCATTTACCTAACAGTCTCTAGTGACGTGCTTCAAGTATGGGAAGCCAAGGCATATTGCCAGGAACCACCTCAGATGGCTACAGTGCCTCTAACTAGGCCGTAGACCTAGGACAAAGTGTTTGCCCTCACTTAGCAGGAAGCCAGTGTGTCCCTCAGTTTGATTAGAGGTACGCTGGTAGTGAATGGCTTTCTTGTAGTAGCCATGTTTGATTCAGATACTATTCACTCGTTTATATCTTATGATTATGTGAGGCAATCGGGTCTAGCCATTAGTACTTTGCCATTTGACTTATTTGTCACTATACCTACTAAAGGTCATGTTATTACTTTCCATGCTTGCTTAAATGTCACTGTTCAGTTTAATCATTGTTATACCACCATTGATTTGATATATATGCATTTCCATGACATTGATTTAATTATTGGCATGAACCGGATGGCTGCGAATAATGTGGTACTTGATTGTGAACACCGAACTATTTCCTTACCTGCTTATGGGACCATACCTAGGGTAGGAGCTGAGTTATCTTTTATGACTACTACCTATGCTGAGAGACATTTAGAGCATGGATTTCAAGGGCTTCTAGTCTTTGTCTCTATTCAGGCTGAGGTAGAGGAAGGAATAGAGAAGATCCCAATAGTTAGGGAATTCCAAGAGATTTTTCTTAAAGATTTTGATTTTAGTTGTCTACCCTCTGAGACAGAGCTAGAGTTCCCTATAAACATAGTGTCAGAGGCTAGACTGGTGTCTAAGGCTCCTTATATGATGGCTCCTACTAAGCTTGCTGAGTCAAAAAAACAAATAGAGGAATTGTTAGAGAAAGGGTTTATATACCTTAGTGTTTCACCTTGTAGAGCTCTGGTATTATTTATGAGAAAGAAAGATAGTAGCTTATGATTGTGTATAGACTACAAGGAATTGAATAAAGTTATTATCAAGAATAAATATCCTCTCCCAAGAATAGATGACTTGTTAGATTAGTTAGTTGGGGCATTAGTATTTTCTAAAATAGATCTTAGATATGGGTACCACCAGCTGAGAGTGAGAACTGAAAATGTCTTAAAGATGGCCTTTAAAATGCGATATAGGCATTATGAGTTCCTAGTGATGCCATTCAGGCTGACAAATGTGTTCATTGTATTCATGGATTACATGAATAAGGTACTCAGATTGTATTTAGATAAGTTTGTAATGGTCTTTATTAATGATATTTTAGTGTATTCCAGATCCTTTGAGGAGCATGAGAGGCATCTAGGACTAGTCCTGAAGATCCTGAGAGATAAGATGTTATATGCCAAACTTAGTAAATGTGAGTTTTAGCTATCTGAGATGAAATTCTTAGGTCATGTGATATCACGAAAGGGTTTTGCGATTGATCCCCATAAAGTAGAAGCTATGTTACAGTGAAATAGACCTAGAACTATCATTGAGGTTAGGAGTTTCCTAAGTTCGGTAGGGTATTATAGATGGTTTATTTAGGACTTTTCTCATATGGCCTTACCTTTGAAGAAACTGACTAGGAAAGAGATACCTTTCATGTGGGATGATAGATATGAGAGGAGTTTCTAGGAGTTGAAACTCTATTTGACCACTACCCGTGTACTGATTATCCTTGACCATAGTGAACCCATTTATGGTTTATTGGGATACCTTAGGCAAAGGGTTAGGATGTGTTTTGATGCATCAGGGTAAAGTAGTGGCATATGCCTCTAGGCAGTTGAGGCCTTATAAGGAGAATTATCCCACACATGATCTAGAGTTAGTTACTATAGTGTTTGCTCTTAAAATCTGGATGTACTACCTATATGGTGCAACCATAGAAATTTATAATAACCATAAGAGTTTGAAATACCTATTTGATCAGAAGGAACTAAATATGAGACAAAGGAGATGGATGGAGTTCCTGAAGGATTATGATTACACCTTGAAATATTATCCGGGTAAAGCTAATATGGCAGCTGATGCCTTGAGTAGAAAATCCATCCTGCAGCCCATATGATGATTAGGGAGCAAGAACTCCTAAAGAAATTTAGAAACATAAACCTCTCCTATTAGGTGGTATCGCGTAAATTGTATCTGAGTGAAACCTAAATTGAGAATAAATTGAGAACCCATATCATAGATGCTCAGAGAGAGGATGAGTTCCTAACACGGATTAAGAATGAGATTTCCGAAGGAAGACCTTAGATTTTAAGGTGTCTGAGGATGGTATGGTAGTATACTGGGATAAAATCTGTATACTTAGTCAAAATGAATTGAGAGAAATCATTTTAGAAGACGTACATAAGAGTAAGTATACTATTCATCCAGGTGCCACCAAGATGTATCAAGATCTGAAAAGAATTTTTTGGTGGCCAAGAATGAAAAATGATGTAACTGACTATGTGGCTAGATGTCTAGTGTGTCAAAGGATAAAGATAGAATATTAAAGGCCTGCTGGGTTATTGCAGCCCCTAGATATCTTTGAGTGGAAGTGGGATAGTATAGTTATGGACTTTATCATGGGGTTACTCAGGATATCCTCTGGACACGATACTATTTGGATAATTGTGGATTAACTAACAAAGTCTGCACACTTTTTAGCTATTAAGGCTACTCATACATTAGACAAACTAACCCAATTGTATATCAAAAAGATAGTGCGACTTCATGGAGTACCCAGTAACATAGTTTTAGATAGAGATCTCAGATTCACATCAAATTTTTGGAGGTTATTGCAGCATGCCTTAGGGACTAGGTTGCGATTAGTACTGCATATCACCCTTAAACAGATGGTCAAACTAAGAGGACCATCTAGATCTTGGAAGACATGTTGAGGGCATGTGTGTTAGAGATGAGAGGTAACTGGGATGTGCATTTGCCATTAGAAGAGTTTGCGTATAATAATAATTACCAGTCTAATATTCAGATGGCCTCTTATGAGGCTTTGTATAGGAGAAAGTACAGATCCCCTCTGTGTTGGGTTAAGCAAATTGAGAGGAACTTGGTAGGACCAGAGATTGTGGACTAAACTACCCGACAGATAGAATTGATTAAAAAGAAACTTCTCACTGCCCAAAGTAGGCAAAAAAACTATATTGATAAGAGAAGGAGGCCATTGAAGTTCAAGATTGGAGACCATGTATTCATCTGAGTGTCTCCAATAACAAGAGTAGGTCAATCTATGAGGGTAAGAAAGCTCAGTTCTAGGTATATTGGTCTATTTGAAATCCTTGAGAAAATTAGACCCGTGGCTTACCAGATAGCTTTACCACCTAACCTAACCTAAATCCATAATATTTTTCATGTCTCCCAATTAAAAAAGTACTTATCAAACCCCTTACATGTCATAGACACATGAACATATTCAATTGCAGGAAAATCTTTTCTATGTGGTGAAACCAGAGAGAATTGTGGATGCTAAGTTAAAATAACTGAGGAATAAGAGCATTCCCTTGGTGAAAGTGGTCTAGAAGAGCCTGACATCTGAAGAGCCAACAGGGGAGCTGGAAGAAGAAATGAGAACCAAGTATCCAACACTTTTCCTTTAAGGTATGTATTTAAATTTTGAGGATGAAATTTCTTTAAGGGGTAAAAATGTAACATCCAAGGTTTCAGAGTTTTTCTAAGTCTTCCCACTATAGCTAGCATCCCTGTTAGCTACAGTGAGTGTGCTAGTTCGCTATAGCAAGGATGTAGTTTACTATAGTGAGTTCGTATCCTATACAAAATCCAAGGAGTTTTTCACAATAGTGCTAGCTATGGTGAGAACAATGGGACTTGAAATTGATAAGTTCTCACTATAGTGAGAGGTGCTTCCCGCTATAGTGAGACTTGTTCTAGAAAAAAATGTGAAAAAGTGAAATTTTTCTTCTTAAAGAGTCTAAATTCCTTTCTCTTCCTCTAATTAACTTTAGGCTGGTTAAAACTAGAATGAGCTCTGCTTAAGAGAGAGAGAGAGATAAGGGGAAATTCAAGGAGAGCCAAGAAAGAATAAGGAGAAAGGTAAGAGAATTCTTGAGATTTAAGCTCTTTTCTTTGGCAAATTCATTCTCCTCCTCTTCCTCTTCCTTTTCATAGTTTTGGTAGTTGAATTGGTTTTGTTTTGAGCCATGTACAGAGGGGAAAAGTTGAGAAATTCCAAGAGAAGACTAAGGCAAAGAGGAAGACTTTGAAGAAGCAAAGAAAACAAGGTATGATTGATTCATAGCTTCTTTTACTCTTCTTCCCTTGCTCTTTATGTGTGATGTTTTGGCCAAGGAGAGAGCTTAAGAAAGGGAGAAAGTTCTAACCTAGAACAAGCAAGAAACCATTAATTAGAATGTGGGAAACTGAGAATTACAAAGTAAGTGGAAGAAAAACCATTGAAGTTCAAGATAGGAAAGATAAGGTTTCTTAAACATCTTGTAAAATCTGATTTTGTCTAAGAACTCCCTAGCCTATGTGAGTGTTTGTTTGAGTTTCTAAGACCCCTAGGAAGCTTCCCAATTGCCTTTTCCATCAAGGAAAAATTCAAAATTCCATGGACTCCAAATGCTCTTCATGGTTCGACCTAGAGCACTTGAGAGGGGTAGGGAGTGTTTTAATTAGTTCTAAGCTTGGTTTGGGGTCATATGTGATGGAAGAAGATGAGATGAACCCTTAGAAAAAACTTAGAAGCTATAGATTGAGAGTTAGGTCAATAGGTTCCATAAAGTAACCTTAAGAAGTAACTTGTATCTAGAATCTTAGGAATGGGTTTGTGATGACTTCAAGAAGTCTAAATGGAACTAAGAGGCCTAGATATGAGAAGGAAATGGAGCTAAGAGATTGAATTATGATAGTTGCTTCATTAGGCCATTAATGGAGCTATTATGAAACCAATATACCAAGTATACTTCTTAAGTATGTGTTTAATATTATAGTTTTCTCCAAGAGTATAATTGAATCCTATTTGTTTTGTTTAGGCCAAAGAGATCAAGCTCCATCTATTTGTGGGTGTGTAGCCGAAAAAGGAAGGGAAAAACTAAGGAAAACTTGTGTTTGATTGCAAAGATAGCTCTTCACTCCTTCTTGTTGCACTTTTGGATGTATGATGGTTATTGTATACTTGTACGTACATTTGTATTATGAGACATTCCATTTGATGTTGTGTTGTTGCGTTGATACTAATATATTCATGTTTTGGTTGTGAAAATTGCTTTTAAGGGTAAGGTGGTCCCAAAAGTCCCTTGTGATGAGTGAGGTGGAGCCAAAAGTTCCTAGTAATAGGTGAGACAAGGTTAAAACTCTCATTGATGAGTGAGGCCAAGTCAAAAGTCTCTAGAACAAAGGTAAGGCTAATCTAAGAGTTACAAAAATAGGATGAGGTTAGACCAAAAGTCCCTAGAGCTTATTCTTGGCTTTGATATTATTTTCATAGCATGCAAACTATGTGTTGAATGAGTCTTAATGGTGTTGTATGCCTACTTGTATACTTTGATATGTTTATATGCCTTGATTGCTTACTTGAATGAGTATATGAGCTATTGAGATTCTTTGAATCTCACCCCCTTCCTTCTCCTATCTCACTATGTCTAGGGGTGATGTTTAAGAGGCTAAAGATGGAAGCCAAGGGGCTTGAAGGATTATCTCTTAACAATTGTATAGTTTTGTATGATTTCTTTTTGTAAAAAGATGTCAAAGTTTATATGTATATGTCATTTTTTAGATGTAAATATGTAAGTAAATGTAACAGTATGTAAATATGGCGTATGAACCAAAGTGGTGATGAAATGAATGAGAAAAGAAGTTTTGGATATTTGGTGGCTTGTATGTAGTAGTGTATTATGGCATGTGGCATGGTGAGTTTGACATATATGATGATTTGGACCACTTGGACTATTCTTATATGTTGTGTTTATGCTTTAAAACTTGCCCAAGAGACGGTAAAACATTTAAGAAACCATTTGAACCACTTTTGACCCACATAGGGTGTTAAATTTGCTATATTTGTGAGCTATGTCAAGATTTGACCAAATGAGCTCCTCTTGACCTGAAATTGGGCATGCATATAGGTCTTATCTAGAGCTTTTTATGAAGCTAAATTACATATTATTTGGAGCTCTAGAAAAATTTTGGTGAATTTTCAAAGTTGGCAAATTTTGACAAAATTGGCATTATTACTGTGCAAATGGTCAGATCTTTTACCTCTATCATTTATGGGACAAATGATATTCAATAGCTATGAAATTTTATAAGTATAAACTAGACATAATAAGCTTTCTATAGTACTTAAGAGCATCTCATTTGGATTTATAGAGAGGGAGAAACAAATTTTTGAACTTCCAGATCAGTATCAAGGGCATAACTTGACCTCTGTTACTATTCCATAGGTTTTTGTGCCAATTATTTTTATTTTAGTCTAGATTTATTTTTACCCTCTAATCTATAACTTTTCAAATTGGTATAGTTTGGGTGAATTGGATTTTTGTGGAATTTGTTATAAATTTTTGAATTTCATATTAGTAAACTGTATTAAAAACGCTGGGTAGTCTAACCTTTCGAGGCTCTCTATTGTCTAACATGTTCAGAATGATGTTATTATGGCTTGGAATTAATTTTAGTATAAATTTAACTTACAAAAATTTCTAAAAAGTTATTACTTCCTTGATTCCTATTCCTAGAATTAGTTATGATTTTCCAAAATTGGTGCTAAAAATCTGAATTATGGACCCGCAAGTAAATTGCAATCTTTCTGGTTTTTTACTTCAAATCCATTGTTCATGGATTGTTTTATGATATGTATGAGTTGTATGGATAGGGTATGAGTAGAAAATGTTATTGATGGATCCACAGGGATCCACAGGGTGAAGTATGAACATTTAAACCCTGACGTAACGTAATAAAATACCATGGTTTTACTCCTTTTTTTTTTTTGGAATTACATGGAATCAAGTCTAAGTGTATGTTAAATAAGGCTAATACATTATAGTGTTACAAATGAGGAGAGATATAAGGAGTGGAGGAGACAAGTGAGGATGAAAGAGATGTAAGAAGGAAGTTAGGAATTGGTGACATTACCTTAGGCCACTAAGCTAGCTTTGCTTTTGATGACATTACCTCGCTCATCTAACTTTTTCTAAAATACCTATTTTGTTCTAATGATAGAAGCACCCTCTAGATACTCTATTAAGCTTTATACTTTGTTCCTCTCAAATTGATGTAGCTCTTCTTATGGCTATTATCTAGTTTTCATCTTCAAATACTTCTTCAACTAACTTGGGCTCAATTTGGGACAATAATGCAAGGCTATTTCTATTGTGGCAACAAATTTTAGTGGCAACTAAAAAAAGTCATCACTAAAAGTATATTTTTAGTAATGACTTTATTGGATTGTCATTAAAAGTTGTCACTAAAATAATATTCCTCGTTTTGGTAAAACCTTCAATGGCAACACAAAAATGTTGCCACTAAAAGTCTATTGTGGTGACCAAAATGTAGCCATAAAATATCTTTTAATGGCTACATGAAATGATCGCCATTAAAAACATGTTGTTAGTAAAAGTTTTAACACACAAAGTTTTGAATTTAAAAAAAAAAATTGCTAAACATTTAGTGGGAACCAAGTGTTGCCACTAAAAGTTTTGAACATTTTTAGCGACAACCTATAAGAATAACAACTAAAAGTTTGGCAAATTTTTTTATTTAAAGAATTCAAAAAATTTTGTGCTAAAGCTTTTAGTGGCAACCTATAAAAGTCGCCACTAAAAGTAATGTCACCCCTAAAAGTTTAACAACTTTTGTTTTAATGTAAGAGTAGTATCATTAAGACTCAACTAAAGACCCTAAAACAAATTGCTAACACTTTAGTAGATTTGTACCATAAGCTTCTTGTAGTCATATTATGCATTGTTTAATATATATATATATATATATAAACTTTTAAATTAAATAATATAACAAAAAATTATATGATACATATATATGCATATATATATATATATATAAACAACAAAACTAATATATATACTATTTATAATTATAACTATATTTTTAATTTGTTTAAATTTTTTTCATTTCATAAATTATTTTTTGTAATTTATTATTTCTAAGTCCTCTGCTTTTTTTTTTTAATGACAATGGAATCTTGATTTTAAAAGTTTAATATTAAATACTCTTAAATTTTAGTCATGGACAACTTTTTGTTTTTCAATTTAAAAATGGATTTTTAAACATTTTAAAAAAGCATGCAATTAGTAATTTAAAATTTATTAATATTTTTTGTTATATTATATTTTTAATATATAAAATTTTAAAAAATATTTAATTATTATTAGTTTAACCATAGTAAGACCAATGAGTCTTAAACTAATACCTTTACCAATTCAATGAACAGTTTTATTTTAAAAATATTACATATTTAAATTTTATTTATTTTATAATTTAATATTATATGATAAAATCTCGTTAGAATTATATATGTATCATAATTTTTGTTTAAAAAATTATAAAATGTATTAAAAAAATATAATTTTATCTTAAATTTCATCTTTTCCCTCATCTCTCCAATTTCTAATCTTCTATGTAATAAAGGAAATCATTCCTCTCTTATTATGAGATAATTAAAATAGATAATTATTAATATCTTAACAAATATTGTTTAAATTTATTAAAATATTAATAATTATCTCGTAACAATTTATATTGATTTAATTCAAATAATGTCAAAGAATGTATTTATTATATAACTTTTTCATTTATGTAACATTTATTAATAGTTTCTTTTTAATTATTCTTTTATATAGTTTTTGAAGTTATCTAATCATTAATCAAATATAAAAAAATAAACACATTTTATGAGATAATCAAAATAGATCATTTTATTTAAGATAAATACTAATCCAAAATGAAGACTAAAACGAGTAAACATACATATTTTTGCAAAAATATTTATAATAATGCTTGTTTATAAAATAAAAAATTTTATCTTCCCTGAATTAGCTAAATGGAATAATTCAAAATTTTATTTATCAAAATTTGCTACAAATTTAACAAAGAAAGTATTTATACATAATTTTTCAAAATTAAAAAAAATCAAGGAATACATAAAATTAATTTTGCAAAATTAAAATAAACTTAAAACAAAAAACACATGAAAACAAAAACTCAATAAGAGAAAAAGATTTGGTGTCTTCCTTAGGAAGCTAAAGGAAGAACTTTTGTTTTGTCTCATAAATGCAATAAAGTAGGTGAAAAGTATTATGCTTATATACATTTATTTAACTCTGCTTACAAAACAAAATATATCTAGATAATCATTAATAAAATATAAAATATAAAACCAAATAGATAATTTTATTGTAATTATTTGATTGCCAATTAACAAGATAATTTTGATCAATATTTATTAAAATTTTAATAACTATCTCCAAAAATAATACTAAATTAATTTAAATGATATCAAAGAATGTAATAATTATATAAATTTTTATTTATGTAGCATTAATTGGCAATTTTTTGTAATTATTTTTTTACCCATTTTTAGGAGTTATCTTATCATTAATCAATAAGAAAAAATAAATAATAAAAATTTTTATAATCATCAGATAAAAATTAAGATTAATGTAGTTTTAATTATCTCAAAGAATATATTAATGAGTTAAAGTATTTTCATTTTTATATCAATTGTTAATAGTTTCATTTTATTTATTTTTTATTTAATTTTGAGTTATCTAATTATTAATCAAAATAAAAAATAAAAAAGTAGGTTCCCAATATCATTCACACACCCTTACATCTCAGTATCAAATAGAGTCATGCCTCAAGTTATTAATTAGCCGCTTCCTTAGTCTTCATTATACACATGTCCTTCACATGATTAGGAAGCAAAGTCTGAAAGGTAAAGAATAAGGAGAGGATTTGGCCGAAAAGAGAAAAAGGAGGAGGCAATGCTATTGAAAGATCAAAGGGAAAAATTTTAGAGTCAAATTGAGAGCAAAAAATAAAAAAGAGGTATAAAGAAATTAGGCATTCACATATCCAATCATCATCAATCTCATTGTTGCAAAGATATAACTATATAAATATAATAATTACATTTTAAAATAGGTAAGAACCTAATAGAATCTAATTTTTTTAGAAATTAAAGTCAACTATATATCTTAATTTTTTTAAATTTTAAAATTTAAAATTTAAATATAGAAAAACATAAAAATAATAAATCAAAATTAAGATATATAGTTGAGACACTAGTCACTCTTTTCCTTATTCTAATTAATCTAGACAGCATAATCCTAATTAATTTAGATAACTATATAATAAAGATAACAACTCTTAAAATAAAAGGATAGAAACAAAAATTATAAAATTGAAAAATTAAATAAATTAATAAAAATGACTAAAATATAAAAAAAATATGTAAATAACAATATAATATTTATACCAAAACCTAATTTCCCTCACTTACTCCAACATCTTGCGCCCTAAATAGATAATTATCTAGATTGATGAATTATATAATCATTTGTCATTTAAAAAAATAACCAATTATTATTTTTAATTTATTATTATTAAATTAAAATTTTAAATCTTAGAATTCATCATCTAAAAACTAAAATGTAGGATTCAAAAAACTAATAGGATAATTTTTTAGTTTATTATCAAATGTTTGAACTATATAATATATAATATATTAATTCATTATGTTATCGTTCATTAGGTTATATTATTTATTAGTTTAGTCCTTTTATTATATTTAGACATTAAATTATATATACATTTTCTTAAAAATTAATATTAAATTTTGTTTTAATAACAAATTAATTTTATAAACATTAAATTAATTTTCTAAAAAAATAATTATGAAAATAGGACTAATTTTGTTTTATTTTTTAATCTTAAAAAAAGAAAAAAAAACTACATTATCTCCCATCATCTTCCATTTTCATTTAATTATACAAAATTCCCCGCTCTAGATCCCACAACTTTGTTCTCGATCTTTTATCATCTCACCTAACAACTTTTTCCTCCATTATCTACCATCAAAGTATGGTCCTCATCCAGTCACCATCATAGTTGCTGATCCTCCATCATCCCCTATCACAGGTTAGGGTCAAGAAACTTGAAATCATCACCATTAACATGGGTGGTGAGTTCTCTTCTCTTATTTGATTTTCCTTCCTCATTCTCTCATCTTCTTCCTTTAAATGGTGTTTAAGATTTTATAGATCTATTTCTATTTGCTTCCTCTAAATAGTTTCTTCCTTTAACAACCCAACTTGATTAAAAATTAAAAAATAAATAAATAGATAACTCTCTTATAATTGCTTTATTCCTAATTAAAAATTATTACAAATTTATTTCATAAATTTGCACAACATTTATTAAAAATTTAATAACTAACTTATAAGAATCAATATTGATTTAATTTAAATAATCTTAAAGAATATATTTATCATATAAACTATTATTTATTTATTTATTTTAATAATTTTTGGTAGTTTCTTTTTATTATTCTTAGTCTAGTTTTGTGAGTTATCTCATTATTAATAAAAAATAAAAAGATAAATCAAATAGATGATTCTATTACAATTATTTAATTTTTAATTAAAAGGATAATTATAAAGTAAATTTATACTATATTTATTAAAATTTTAATAATCATCTCATAGAAATTAATATTAATTTAATTCAAATAATCTTAAAGAATATATTTATCACTTAAACTATTTTTTATTTAGATATAAATTATTGATACTTTCAATTGATATATTCTTTATTTAATTTTATAAATTTTCTAATCATTAAAAAGATAAAAAATAAACTAAATAAATAATTTAATCTTAATGATTCAAATTTTTAAAAGAAATAAAAATCTAAATATAATGTTAAAACCTATTTTATTGGACTTCAAAACACCTAAAACCTAATTATCCATGACCCAAACCCATTTACCCATGAGTGTCACTTAATTTTTCCTCTTTTATTTTTTCTTCCCAAACACTCCAATGAGCCCATCTCTATACGACATTGTTCTTCCTCTCTCATTGCAGTGTCTTTTCTTCACCCAATGAGCCCCTCTTTGTACAGCACTTCTCTTCCTCTCCATTGTTGCTACTTCTTCACCTAATGAGCCCATCATGCTCCACTAGCTACTACCATTACTAGCTCATTGTCTTTGGTGTGCCGTATTGCCAAAGGTTGCCTTCACACTATCATTATTCATCCGCCATGGTTGTTCATTACTTCTTTCCCTTTTCTTGCTTGTTGGCTAAAATTCATGGAGTTTTGGGTGAGCATTAAATTTCCTTCTTCCCTTTTCCTTTTCCCTTCTTTTTCCTTTTTTTCATCCATTTTGGTCTTGGGTGAGATCTAAAATTGGGGTTTGTTGCAGTGAGCTATTAAAGAGTGAATTTGTCCTCCCAAGCTTCTCCACTAAGCTTTATAAGGTGAATTCTAAGCTTCATACTTTCTTGACCTATGCTAATACCAAAATTGTGCTTACAGACTTACACTAGGAATATATTGATTGTTGTTAACCCTTTTACAAAGCTTCCTCCTTTATGTCATGTTGATTACAATATAATCTTGTTTTAGAAGCCTCTGGTAATACAAAGATTGTTAGGAATAATAATTCAAGGTGGGAAGATATACTAAAGCATTTTGCTTTTGTACATTTATAGCAAATTTTATGGCATACTATCATTTTTATTTGTATTATATTTTAACCTTTTACTTTCATAATTGCATAAGTAAACTTGTGGAGATTCAATTTGACTATATAAGGAGAATTTTAGGAGTTGCAATAAGAACTTATCTTCTGGAAAGATCATGTGTTTGCTAGGTGTCAGATCTAGATAGGAATTATCACTATTTCTACATGCTCTATGTTGCACCTCCTAAGGTAATTATGATTATATTAATAGAAAAATTTGAAAGAATTAATTACAAATGTAGAGTGTTCTTTTTTCAGATGCTTTATTTTTTTTTATTGGTTCGTAAATTTGAGGAACTCTCCTATAGGTAAAGTTTATTGGTTGTATGTGTCAACCAAAATGCATGTATTGTAGTTACATGTGTAGGGGATTTATTGGTTAGATAATATGGTATTAAGGTTGTAAAAGGTTTATAGTTACATATATAGTTGAATTTTGATTGTTGCTCCAAATTTCTAGGTGTGGAAAATAAAATTTGGTTTCAATTAGATTACAATTTCTTGTTCATAATATGGCTTGCTCCCTGCAACTACACAGAAATGTTTAAGTTGGATGTGTTTTCTATATGTCTATTTCACATTCAACTACACTAATATGGGCTTTCTATAGTTTTACTGGTTAAAGCCTTGCCTAATGTTATTTCATGATTAGCTAATGCGTGTTATTGGTGTAGCTTGATTAGGATATATTTTTTATTACTGAAATTTTACTGCATATGTTACCTAATATAGGAAATAAGGATGGATAAAAGTTGGATAATGATAAGGAACAAAGCTAATCCATGATATATATGAGGAGTGGATAGTTTTCTCCAATGGGTATTTAGTCAATCAGGGGTTAGTGATATGATTCGTTGTCCATGCAAGGTATGGAAGAACACATAGTTCAAGTTGAGACAGAGTAAGGGAGGATCTATTCAAGAAGGGTTTTTGTGAGAGTTACCAAGTGTGGGATTCACATGGAGAACTTTGTCATGGTGCCCAAAGTTACCCACAAGAGACAGACAATAGTGTGCAAGAAGATAATGACAAGGAGGATGATATTATTGAGATGATAAATAATACATATGGCATATAAAAAGAGAGGCAGGAAACTATGGCTTTAAATATAATGAGCCACCAAATATGCAAGCTAGACATTTCTTTGAGCTATTAGAAGATGCTAAGACTGATCTTTATCTAGGCCGTAAAAAAGCTTCTAAGTTGTCTTTTATTGCAAGGCTACTCCACTTGAAGTGCCTCAACCATTAGAGCAATAAGTCTATGGATGTCTTGCTTGGCTTATTCAAGGATGTACTTCTAAAGGGGGCACTAGTACCAAACTTCTATTACAAAGCGAAGAAGGTTTTTCAAGAGCTCAGATTAGATTACACCAAGATAAATGCATATGAGAATGATTGAATCTTATATTGAAGGGAGCATATTGATGCCTAAAGATGCCCTAGGAGCAACCTATCCAGATGGAAGTCAAATAGGCAAGAAAGTCTCACACGAAGTGTTGCACCATTTCCAATAATGACTAGGCTACAAAGGCTATATATGGCTCACAACATAGCTAAAGAGAGGAGGTTGCATAGGGACACATAGAAGGATGACTATATGTTAAAACACCCATCTAATTCCATTGCATGGAAGACCTTTGAAGAGGAACATCCTAATTTATCTAAAGATCCTAGAAATGTTTGCTTAGGCTTAGCAAGTGACAAGTTCTAACCTTATGGCAATCTAGGTGCTTCACAAAGTATTTGGCCATCAGTTCTAGTTCCCTATAATTTACCACCATGGCATTACATGAAACAACCATATTTTATGATGACACTTCTAATTCTAGGCCCTAGGTGTCTAAGTGATGAAATAGATGTGTACCTATAACTAATGATTGAAAAGCCACAGCATTTGTGGGAGAAAGTGATGGAGACATATGATGCCCCCTTACAGTCCAATTTTAGGATGCGAGTAGTGGTATTATGGATCATAAATGACTTCTTGGCCTATAAAAACCTTTCTTGGTAGTTAACTAAAGGGAAGTTGGCATGCCCTATTGTCACAAGGAGACACATTCAATTTCTTTACATAACAAGGTATGCTTCATGGGCTATGGTTGCTTCTTACCTATTACTCATCCCTGGCGGTGAAATAATAGGGTAATTAATGGGAAGATTGAAACAACAAAAGCACCTATTCCTTTATCTAGAGATGAAGCACTAAGGCAATTAAAAGAATTAGGCAATGTAACATTTGAGAAAAGACAAAAGAGAAAGCGTGACCACCCAACCAATTCCTACAATTAGAGAAAGAAAAGTATTTTTTCCAATTACCATATTGGAAAACCCTCTTATTCTGACACAACCTTGATGCCATGCATATAAAATGAAATATGTCCGAAAACCTCATTTCAACAGTGATGGTGTGGCTGGAAAGAACAAGGACACATTAAAGAGTTAGTATGACTTGGTGGATTTGGAAATAAGACAATAGTGACATCCAATTGAGGATCAAAATAGAGTACTAATGCTTGCCGCATGCTATGCCTTGTCCCCACATGAGAAATTAAAGGTGTGCAACTTTTTGGCAAATTTAAATGTTCTAGATGCCTTTTCGTCAAACATTTCAAGGTGTGTGCATGTCTGTGATAAAAAAATCTTTAGATTGAAGTGTCATGACTACCACATATTATTGTAAGACATATTCCCAATTACAATAAGCGATGTGTTACCTAAGGAAATGTCAAAGTTGATAATAGAGTTGGGTAAATTTTTCAAGAATTTAGGCACAAAGTGCTTGAAAATTGAGGATTTGGAACAACTTGAAACATAAATTGCACTCATATTATGAAAATTGGAAATAATATTTCCATTGATTTTCTTTGATGTTATGGTGCACTTGCCCATTCACTTGCCAAGAAAGGCGATGCTTGGTGGACTTGTGCAATACCAATGAATGTATCCTATTGAAAGGTATTGTGTTTCAATATACATTTTATTTCATTTCCCAAATCTTGCAAACTATTTCTCTTTTCACCCATATGCTTTTTATGTAGGTATTTATGCATGCTTAAATCATAGTTTGTAATAAGGCTCTTCCAAAAGATTTAATTGCATAAGGTTATTGAGCAAACGAATGTCTTATCTTTTGCTCTGGTTATTTAAAGAATATCCCAACCAAATTTAATCAGCCTCTTAGAAATGATGATGGACCCATGGACAATGATGACAAGTCCATCTTTGACCAAATTAGGAAGGTAAGAGAGCATTATGAATCTATTACTTTGCCTGAGGTAGAGTTCCATCAAGCTTGTATATAGATGCTACAAAATTATGCAAATTTTTCCCATTATAGAGTAAGTTATCATGCTTAGCAAATATTTTCTAACTACCCATTACAATATAGGGAGCATCAATCGGAGATTAAAACTTAAGCTTCAATTGTTGAGTGTAATATCCAGTTCTCTGAAAATGAAACTCACCAGATACAAAAAGAAGTCCCTCGAAATGATGTAGTTAAGGTCCCAAAAAATTTAGAAAGCATTATAGACTTCTAAAAATGAGAATTGAGTGGATCGTTGCATAACCCTCAAAATAATACTAGGTTGATAAAATATGTAGCTAGTAGCACAACCTAGGTCATCTCCGTTGGAATTGGAGTTCAATGTTTAATTGAGTTTTCCAAATGTTAAAAGACTCTAAAATTTCTAAACTAAAGGGGGTTTTGATTGAATTAAACTATCCTAAAACTAAATTGAATTAAAATTCCTAAATTCTACCTAATTGGGTGAATTATGGGTGAAAGATGGGCTTGTGACTAGCTTTGGATTCATCCCTTAGTATCCACTATCCTTATCCTAATCTAATTGTGATTAATTTTGGCTTAAGAGTTCCTAAATGTGTTCATAACAAATTATCTTAGGTAACCACTCAAGATTCAAGAGATTAACGATCTAATGTTGAATTGAAACCTTAACTCCGCATTAAATTATTAATTCTTGTCCTTAAGATCTTGAACACTCAATTTGATTGATTAACTAATTGATTAGCCTCTGAATCATCCTAAATATTTAATTAACCAACTAAACATTAAGGAATCCTTAAATTAAACATTCAAGCACATAATCTCACTCATGTATTTTATCGAACACCTTCGAAGCACACATGGGAAATTAGATAATATTGAAATTAACCAATGTTTAATCAGATCAATTAATCAACAAAAAGGTTCCCTAATTAGTGTCTAACCAGCCACTAATTATAATTACACAAATTCCCTATCAAATACAACTTAACCAAGATAATATATGAAAGAGAAAAAGTGTAGGAAAATAAAGAAATTCTTAGCCAAAAATTTTGAATATTTCTCCATGGATTCAAGCTTGCACCAAGGTCTTCTTCCTTGCTAGCCTCAAGATGGATTAGAACTTCATGGGATGTTGGATGATAGAATGGAGTGGATGAGAAGGCATGGTGGTCAAAGGATGGATGAATGGTGGAGTGGATGGATGGAATGAATGGTTGGATGGAATGGATTGAATGAATGGTTGAAGGGATGGATGAATGGTGCTTGGAGTCTTGCGTATGAATGAATAAATAGGCGAATGAATGGAGTTGCGTGAATGGACTAGGATATCTGAATGGAGGCGTGAGTGAAGTGTAGAAACGTGAATGAATTATACTCCCTTCCTCATTAAAAATCACGTGCCTACTTCTTCTTTTCGTGTGTATTATGCTTGGCTTCTTGTCACGCTCAGCTTCTTCATGTGATTGTAATGTGGGCTTCACTTCATTTTATTTAATTATATTCCACATAATTTCCTTTTCTCTTGCTGCTTCTGCGCATTCTGCTTCCAGCTCGCCTCCTTCACGTTAACTGCTCGTTACTTTTCTCGTTATCAGCTCAGCTCGTTGCTTCATCTTACGTGGTTTCTTTTCAGCTCTTCATCGCGTTTTCTTCAGCTTCTGCATGCATTCTACGCTCAGCTGTTATTTCCTCACTCATTTTACTCTAGCATTTCTTCCTTGTTCAGCTACTTGTTCTCCTCGTTCTGCCAGTTGCTCTTCATTTGTTTCCACGTGAAACTTTGTTCTTCATGCTCCATCCAGTCCATGTAGCTTTCTTACTCAAGCTTCTTCTTTCTCAGCTCCCATTCCACAAAAATCTCAAGCTGCATGCTTCATGTTTCTTCTTCATCATTCAGCTCATGACAATCCAGCTCAACAAGCATCTCTTTCCTTCTCTGGTTCTAGCCATAACCAACTCGTGCAACCCATAGTTTTTCCAGCTGAGCTTCTTTCCCATGAGTTCTTTAGCTCCTTATTTTAGCTTTCTTTACTTCCACGTTGTAGCTCATTAATCTCCAGCTCTTTTTCTGGTTCTTACGTAAGCTTTTCACGTTGAAACTGCATCTCTTCGTGGCTTCTTTATTTGCTGCTTCTTCATTGCTCCAGAACCCCTAGCTAAATCCTCCCAGCTCATGCAAACTTCGTGAACTTATTAATGACGTGGCTTCTTCATTTAGCTCTCCTAGCCTCAGCTTATAATGATTCCCACGTCAGCCTGTAGCTTCCTTCTTCTCACTGACGTTCTTCTTTTCAGTTCTCTCCGTCAGCTAAGCTTCTCTTGTAGCTCAAGCCCTTCATGCTTCGTCTCTTTATCTCACTATACTCCAGTACCTTCTTCACTTCCTCGAGCCTGTGTTTACATGTGAGCTTCTTCATTCATTTAGCTCGTTTAGCTCGTGGCTTGCTTGCTTTGAGTTGCTTCTTATTTGCTCATTAATTCTACTCAACCCATAGCTCATTCATTCGATTTTTCCCCCAGCCCTTCACGTGACTTCTTTCCTGCCTTACTGCTACGTTTTTCTGTCCAAGAAAACCAAGCCAATATAAAAATCTAATATATTATTAATAAAAACAGAATTATCATCCAATCTTTTTCCTTAATTCATTTTAATTTTTCAATTCATTTGCCTAAAAGAAAATTCTGCCCAAAATTAAAAAGTGTTTTAAGGATTGAAAATATTTAATCATCAAAGAATTTTGGAGAATAAAATCTTAGCAATTTAAATCTAAAAATTCTCCTAATTAATTCAAAATTGTATTATTTTCCAAAATTTACCTCAAATTCAAATATTGCATAATAAATCCATTTAATGCTCAAATTAATCATTAAAAATAATAATAAATGTGGATAAAATATATGAAAATTAGCATTTATCAAGAATCTCAGGCTCAGACAGAAAGAAAAATAGAGCTAGAATGAATAAATAATTTCTTACGAAAAACTTACGAAACGTAATGACATTTTCGTAATTTTGAGCAATTTTTGGAATTCACACAAGAAGGCTTTTTAAATGAAAGTTTTGAGTTCTCCAAGGTTCTTAGAGGCCCTGAAAACCATGAGAAGACCTAAGATAGCTAAAGTCCCTCCAATGGATGTTTTCTAATGTTGGTGCACTCGAACTTTGACGAATTCGTTTAGGAAGGTTTTAGCTTTGATTTGAGTGATTCCAAAGGCATTTTACTAAATTAGGAACCTAAATTTTATAATGGAAAAGATAGTTCTGAAAAAGGAGCTAAAACAAATAGAAACGAAAATGCCAAAAATGAATGGCAAAATGAGAATTTTTGAAAAGTGTTTCTTCCTCCCACCAATATAGATGATGCACCCTTTCTCCCCCTTCATTTTGGTCGACCAAGCTCTACCCAAAAACTAGAGAAAACCCTAGGGGATGAGGCGCACAAGAGGAGGAAGAAAAGGAGGAGAAATTTAAGCTAAAAAGAAAGGAAATTTAGTAGTTTTTCATGCTCTCTTTCTTCCAAACCTCTTTTCCTCCATTCTCCTTTGTTTCCTTTGATTAAAATGAAGTTTACTCTATTTTAAGGGAGAAATTAAGAAAAAAATTCGGATTTGAAGAGGGGAGCTCAAAGAAGACAAGATTCAAGTGAGAAAAAGCAAGAAAATAAGGTAATTTCTTCTTCCATGATTGCTACCCTTGCTCCTCTTCCTCCACCATTTCACCCCACTTAAGAAACCCTAGGAAGGTTTGACTTTTAGACAGAACCAAGGGTGATTCTTAGGAAAAAGGGTGTAGAGATTAAGAATATACAAAGAGAATTAACAAAAGACTATGGAATTTCAAGATGCAAAGTTTAAGGTTTCAAGTGTTCCTTCTAAAATATGATTTGATCTTTTAATTTCTATGCCTACATAAGAGTTTAAATGAGTTCCTAAGATTCCTAAAAGTCTCCCCATGTGCTTCCTCCATCAAGAAAATAAAGCAAACTTCATGGAAGCTAAAGTCTTCCATAGCCTCGGCCTAAAGGGGCTTATATAGCTAAGGATAGTTTTAAATTTTTCTAAGCTCATTTTTGAGTCATATATAATGAATAAAAATGAGGGGAGGCCTTGGAAAAAATCTAGAAATCATAGAAAGTGAGGTGGTGCCTTATGTTCCATAATATGACTTAAAGAAGTAAAATGTAGTTAGGCTCTTTATTTTAATTGTGTGATGACTTCAAGAGGCTTAAAAGGAGTCAAGAATCATATTTGAAAGGGAAAGAATGGAGCTTAAAATTTATTTGATGGGTGTTATTTCATTAGGTACATTCTTGGAAACATTAAAGGGCTAATGAGCCAAACTAGTATCTAAGCAAGTTGTGTGGCCTTAGACTTTACTTCAAGAGTATAATTAGCTTCTATATGATTTGTTTAGGCCAAAAGGAATGATCTCCACCTTTTTAGGTGTGTGAGGTCAAGGGAGAAGATTTAAGACTTAAGGAAAAAAGTGTACAAATGCTAGCAAGGTAGCTCTCTCCACCTTTTCTCATACATGATTCTTGCTTTACTTGTCTTTAAATGTGTATATATGTATTTCAAGCCATAAAAAATGTTCTAACATGAGCTCTTACTCCATGGTACCATGATGATGCATTATATTTTCCAAATGATGTTGATGATGTTTGCCTTGGTTTGCTGAGTGTGGTGAGACCAAGAACCTTTAGCCATGGTGAGGATAAGTCAAGAACCCTTAAGATTAGTTAAGACAAAATAAAGAGTCTCCCAAAAGTGAGGTTGACTCCCAAGAGCATGGTTGAGTCTAAGAACTTCTTAAAAAATGGGCGAGGCAGGTCCAAAATCTACAAGTAAATGGGCAAGGCCAATCCACTTACTTGGCAAGCCTATGTATGCTATGTATGACTTTTTCAAATGCTAAGAATGCTTCTTGAATGATTGCACATGTCCATATGCCACGCATACATTTGTGAGACTTGTTATGCATGCTTTATGTATGATTGAATGGAAGATGAGCTATTGGGATTCTTTGAATCTCATCTCCTCCTCTCCAATGCTCTAGCATGCTAAGTGGACTAAGAGACCAAGGGAATGGAAGCAAACTACATGAGAAATGAAAGCATGACACTAAAGTGTTAGAATTTTGATCTTGAAGGCCATATTGAGGTCAAATGATATAATCCATTGTTGTATAAGGTCTATGACCTCTTGAACATATATAATTATATTAATATGTGATGTATAAATGAGAGGATATGTTATATGAATACTAGAATGTGATTTGAGTACGTAATGGCAAATTGTGTATCTTGAAAGTTCGATGCAAGCATGTATTAATGCAAGTGAGATGGCCAAATTGAGAGGCATGAGGTTTGGGATCATTTAGGTAGCTCACATAAGTCCTAATTATGCTTTTAGACTTTCCCAAGAGGTGCCAAACCCCGAGGAAAGCCATTTAGGACATTTTGGTATCTTATATGGAGCCAAAATTGACCATATTGGAACTCTATATCACTTTTTGTCCAAATGAGCTCTTCTTGATATGAGATTTGGCATGAAAATAGAGCTTTTTGAGAGATTTTTACGAAGATAAAGAATAGAATTTTTGGAGGTCTAAAGAATATTTGATGAATTTTCAAAGTTGAAATTTTTTTTAGTTTTGGTCATGTCACTGTTCACTCAGGTCCAAAAATTAAATCTATCACACAGGGCTCAAATGATGTCCAATTGCCATGAAATTTTATATGGAGAAATTAAACATTCCCAGTGACTTGTACCAACTAGAACCACCTCATTTGGATATCTAGAGAGGGAGATATAAATTTTCAAAGATTTTGTCCAGTACCAAGTGCTTCAACTAACCTCAGGTATTGTTTGATTGGATTTAGAGGTCTAGGTGTGCCTGAACTGGTTTGGAGTTATTTTTTCCCTCTAGCGAACATCCACAGATTTCCATATTGGTATCATTTGCATGGATTGGATTTTTTGGAATTAATTGGACATTTTTGAAGTTGCTGTAAAATTCTATGATAGCACCAGTAGATAGCCAAACCTTTGGACTATTTCGAATGTTAAACATTTTCTGTGACGTGTTTTGTAACACCATCATTTCTAGCTCATACCCATCATGCCTTACATGCTCATATGAGATATGGGAAGAATAAGGTGAGATCTTCCTCCTTGGACTCATACACTTTTTTAACGTTGCGACATAGTTAAAAATTCATTTCGGTGTCACATAGACCGTGTGAGCTCATTCTATGCATCCTCATATTTAATTGCACCATTACAACTCATTTCAATCCCAAAAACATGCTTTAAATCCATGGAAAACAAAAAGGGATATGAGACATGCATGTTCATTTTCGGCCAGGCTTGACCTCATTTCTAAGCAAAGTTTAGAAAATCACAACTAAATCTAAAAAAATAGAAAACATGTAATCTCAGTCATTCTGGAAATATTAGGATGTCTAATTCATATTAAAAATATGTACAAGTCATAAAATCCCACACACAGGACGTTTGACACGCAAAATCATCTAGAGGTCGAACTGGTCCTGATACTGTCACAGTTTACTGATATGAAATTTAAAAATGTCCAACTAATTCCACAAAAATCCAATGCATAAAAATGATACCAATATGGAAATATGTGGATGTTAACTAGATAGGAAAAATATCTCTAGATTAGTTCATCAATCCCAACTCTCAGAAATCGATGGAACAATACCTTGGTTCAGGCAAGATGACTGATACTGGGCAGAAATTTCAAAAATGCATATCTTCCTCTCTAGACCTCTAAATGAGGTGATTCTAGTTTCTACAAGTCAGTGTGAATGTCTAGTTTCTTATTATAAAATTTTGTAGCCATTGGACCACGTTTGCCCCTTGGATGACACAATTTTACACATGACCAAATGAACAGTGCCTATGCACATCTGAATTTCTGATACCAACTTTGAAAAATCATAGAAAATTCCATAGACCTCCAAATGACCTGATCTTTAGCTTTCCAAAAAGCTCTAACCAAGATCTAGCTTTCCAAAAAGCTCTAACCAAGATCTAGTCACATACCAAATTTCAAGGCAAGAAGAGGTCATTTGGTCAGACTTGGACATCATGGGGTAAAGTGCCAATTTCTCTTACTAAAGAGGGCTTCAAGGGTTTATATTGGCTTCTCCTACTTCTAAGGCTCTATGAGCACATGGGAAAGCATCAACATAAGATATTAAACATGGCTCAAATGTATAACAACCCAGATTTGCAAAACTCAACCCTCCCACACCAACACCTACACCATGCACATAATGCCAATATCTTACTATTTATACCGAAACTTGCTACATCATGCACTATAAGTTCAATTCTCATACATATACATTAAGTACATCCATTTACAAGTATTCCTAAGTACCTACAACATGTATATAATTAGATTACATCCCTTGACTTAACTACAAAATAGTAACAAAATGGCTCTTTTACAATTTCTTCACTGAATCCCCTAGCTTCAAGCTTGGTGGCTCCCATCTCTTGCCTCACTTGGTCCACCTAGCATGTTAGGATGGTGGAGAGGGGGAGTGAGATTCAAAGAATCTCAATAGCTCATCTCTCATTCAATCATACATAAAGCATGCAAACAAGTCTCACAAATGTATGCATGGGCATATTAGCATGTGAAATCATAAGAAAAGCATTTTCAACATTTGAGTAGGCCATACAAAGCATACAAAAGCTTGCCAAGCAAATGGATTAGCCTCACCCATTCACTTGTGGATTTTGGACTTGCCTCACCCATTCTTTAAGAGGTTCTTAGACTCAACCCTTACTCTTGGGAGTCAACCTCACTTTTGGGAGACTCTTTACTTTGTCTCAACTAACTTTAGGGTTTTTGGCTCATCCTCACCATAGCTAAAGGGTTGTTGGCTTTTCCATACTCAAGCAAACCCAAGCAATCACATAAAACATCATTGAAATACATAAGACATCATCATGCTAGCATACTTTTCATGGTTTAAAAACATACATACACACATGCAAGACAATGTAAGCACACATCTATGCATGAGAGAAGGTGGAGAGAGCTACCTTATTGGCCAATCACAAGCTTTCCCTTTCAATTTGTTTCCTCCCTTGTTGATTTCACAATCACCACTAGATGGAAGTGCTTCTCTTGAGCCTAGACACACAAGAGCATGGAATTACTTTTTCATAGCTCAACACTTATTCACAAAGCTAGGGGTTCCTCTATAACAAACCCTACCAAGCATATAAGAAACTAGGGATTCTTTCTCTCTCTAAAAGTTCACCAACTATTCTTCCTCTCTCAAGCTCTCAAGAAAAGAAATCAAGGAAGTGAAGCTACATGAATTCTAACCTCCTTCAAGAGTGGTTTTCGACTTTCCTTCTTCTGAACCAAGCCCAAAAAATAGCTACTTCAACCACCAAAACCATAGGAAGAGAGGGCAAGGAGAGAAGAATAATATTCTAAGAGAAAAGCCATGCAAATCTTACCTTTTTCTTGTTCTTCCTTCCTCCTCTAGGTTTCTCTCTCTCTCCTCCGCCCTTTTCTCTGCCTTAGAGGGAGCTTAAGTTGGTTACAAAAAGAGAGAAGGAGTTTGGAGGCTTTAAAAAGTTAAATTCTCTTTTTTCACGTTTTTCTAGACTAACCCTTGCTATAGCGAGGCATAACCCTCACTACAGTGAGCTCATATCAATCCCAGACCCCTGCCTTCGCTACAGCGCACGCTACGGTGAGCAACGCCCTGGTTTTTGTATGGGGTGCCTGCACTCGCTATAACTAGAAGCATTTTTGCTATAGCTAGAAGGCACTCTCGCTATAGCTAGACCATTTCTCGCTATAGCGAATAGGTACATTCACTATAGCTAGGTTATAGCTAGCAGAATTAGAAAATTTTCAGCCCTTCAAAAATTTTTCAACTTTCTTTTTCTTTTTTTTCTTTTTCTTTTTTTTTTCTGGTTGTTACATTCCACCCTCCTTATAAAAATTTCGTCCTCGAAATTTAAATAGTATACCTCATGGGAAGAGTTCTGGATATTTCTTCCTCATATCATCTTTTAATTCCCAAGTGGCTTCCTCGGGAGACAATCCCTTCCAAACCACTTTCACTAGCGGTATCGTCTTATTCCGTAACTGCTTGAGTTTAACATTCACGATCCGATCTGGTGATACTATATATGATAGATCATCCTGTAACTGCACATTCTCATATTCTATGACATATGAAGGGTCGGGCTAGTACTTTTTCAATTGGGAAACATGGAAGACATTATGGACTTGACTTATGTTTGGAGGAAGAGCTAGTCTATATGCCACAAGTCCTACTTTATTAAGAATCTGAAAAGGACCTATGTACTTTGGACTGAGCTTTTTACTCTTAATGGACCAACCTATGCCTGTGAATGGAGATACCCTAATGAAGACATGGTCTCCAATGTCAAACTCTAACGGCCGCCTACGTTTATCTGTATAACTTTTCTGTCTACTCTGGGCCATCAAAAGTTTCTTCCTAATGGTTTCTATCTGTCTGGAGTCTGGTCCACTAATTCTAGGCCTATAAGGTTCCGCTCTCCTAGCTCAACCCAACATATTGGGGACCTACACTTCCTCCCATATAATGTCTCATACGGTGCCATCTGTATACTAACATGATAACTATTATTGTAGACAAACTCCGCTAGAGGCAAGTATGTATCCTAGTTCCCTTTCATTTCTAGCACACATGCCCTCAACATGTCCTCTAGGGTTTGGATGGTTCTCTTTGTCTGTCCATCCGTCTAAGGGTGGTAGGCCGTGCTGAATCTAAGTCGGGTGCCTAGAGCATCCTATAATGATCTCCAGAAATTTGATGTGAATCTGGGATCTTTATCTGATACTATGCTCCTAGGCATACCATACAGTCTAACTATCTCCCTGATGTACAGCTGGGCTAATTTATCTAGGGTATAAATGGCTTTCATAGGTAGAAAATGTGCTAACTTTGTTAAACTATCCATTATTACCCATATTGCATCATAGCTCAATGATATCCTAGGTAAACCCATGACAAAATCCATAGCTATACTATCCCATTTCCACTCCGAGATATCTAAGGGCTGAAGTAACCCAGCTGGTTTCTGATGTTCTAGTTTTACTCTCTAGCATACTAGACATCGGGAGACATACTCTGCTATGTCTGTTTTCATCTCGGACCACCAGAACATTCTCTTTAAATCCTGGTACATTTTATTACTGCCTGAATGGATGGTGTATCTACTCTTATGTGCCTCATCTAAAATTTTTTCTTAGATCTCAGTGTTCCTAGGCACATACAGCCTATCCCTGTACCTTACTATGTCATCCTCAGACAGATTGAACTCTTGGGCACTGCCCTAGGTTATCTGGGCTCTAATCTTCTTTACATGGTCGTCTGCTTGCTGGGCTTCTCTTATCTGATCCCTCAAGTCATTTTCTATTTGGGTTTCACTCATTAATAATTTTTTGAACACACCTCACAGGAGAGACTCATGTCTCTGAATCTCTCAATCAATTCCTGCTCCCAGATCATCATACAGGGCATGTGTATGGATTTTCTACTTAGGGCATCAGCTACCACATTAGCTTTTCTAGGATGGTATTTCAATGTGAACTCATAATCTTTCAGAAATTCTAACCATCTTCGTTGCCTTATATTTAGCTCTTTCTGTTCAAATAAATATTTAAGACTCTTGTGGTTGTTGTAAATTTCTACAGCTGCCCCATATAAGTTGTGTCTCTATATTTTCAGAGCAAATACCACTGCGGCTAACTCTAAGTCGTGTGTGGGGTAGTTTTCCTCATGAGATTTCAACTGTCTAGAAGCATAAGCTACCACTCAGACTTTCTACATAAGCACACATCCTAACCATTTCTTAGAGGCATCACTATACACTATAAAAGTTTCCTTAGGGTCAGGGAGTACTAGAACTGGAGCCGTGGTCAACTTGTGCTTCAACTCTTGGAAACTACTTTCACATTTGTCGTTCCACACAAATGGCACATTCTTCCTAGTAAGCCGGGTCAGTGGCATTGCTATTTGAGAAAAGCCCTTAATGAACCTCCTATAATATCCTGCTAAACCTAGAAAGCTCCTAATCTCTGTCACTGTTCTAGGTCTCTCCCACTGTAATACTGCCTCTACCTTATGGGGATCTACTGTGACCCCTGCCTGGGAGATCACATGACCGAGAAACAAAACCTCAGTGAGCCAGAAATCACATTTACTAAGTTTAGCATACAACTGGTTCTCTCTCAAGGTCTCTAGGGCTAATCTCAGGTGTTGCTCATGTTCCTTTCTACTTTTCAAGTAGATAAGGATGTCATCTATGAAGACTACTATGAACTTGTCTAAATATGGTCGAAAAACTCTATTCATGTAATCCATAAAAATTGCGGGTGCATTCGTCAACCCGAAAGGCATAACTAAGAATTCATAGTGTCCGTATCTGGTTCTAAAGGTTGTTTTTGGGAATATCTTCAGCCTTTATCCTGAGTTGGTAATATCCCGACCTGAGGTCTATCTTGGAAAACACTGACGCTCCTACTAACTGATCTAGAAGGTCATCTATGCGAGGGAGAGGGTACTTATTCTTAATGGTGACTTTATTGAGTTCCCGGTAGTCTATACATAGCCTAAGGCTCCCGTCCTTCTTCTTTACAAATAGGACTGGAGCTCCCCACGGTGAGACACTAGGTCTGATGAAACCCTTCACTAACAGCTCCTCTATCTGTTTTTTAAGCTCTACTAGCTCGGTAGAAGCCATTCTATACGGGGCCTTAGACACTGGACTTGTCCTAGGTACGATGGCTATAGAAAACTCAACCTCTCTCTCTGGGGGTAGTCCACTAATTTCTTTAGGGAATACTTCTAGGAACTCTCTGACTACAAGAATCTCATCTATACCCTCTTCTACCTCAGCCTGGATTGAAAAGAAAACCAAATACCCCTGACAACCACACCCTAGAGATCTCTCAGTTTGGGAGGTGGTCATAACAGATAACTCAACCCTAGTACTAGGCACAGTCCCACACTCAGGTAAAGTAATACACCTGTGGCTACAATCTAGTGTGGCATTATTTGTAGAAATTCAGTTCATACCAATGATCACGTCAATATCAATGAGGGGCATACAAATCAAATCAAGGGTGGTCAGGCAATGATTAAATTGGATCACACAATTCAAGCAAGCATGGGAAGTGATGGCTCAGTTTCCAGTGGGGGTGGATACGTGTAACTTACATGACAATGTATGCATACTCAGACCCAACCTCCTAACACAGTCATATGATATGAAAGAGTGGCTAGCACCCGAATCAAATAATGCAGTTACCGAAAAATCATTTATCTTAAGAATACCTTGGATCAGACTCAGGGACTGGCTAGCCTCCTGCTGTGATAGAGCAAAGACTCTACCCTGCGTCTGTGGTCTGGGAGGAGGAGCCATCTCCCTTGGCTGTGTGATCTGTAGAGGGGCCTGTGGAGAAGCCTGGGTGCAATTTCTGGCTATATGCCCCAGCCTGCCACATCTAAAGCACACATTCTGCCCCGTATAGCATGGTTTGGTACCGTGATTCCTGTCACACTGGGGACATATGATAGGTGGAGCATTGCCTTTACTGGACTAAGTCCTCCTTCTCTTGCCCCTTTGGTTCCACTAACTCTTTCCGCCTCTACGGCTTGTCACTGTAGGCTGGGAACCATCCCTAGATCTCTTGGGCTCAAGGAGGGGAAGAGGTGGTCTGGCGCTGGAGGTAGGCTACATCATCCTGAGATTCTTTTTTGTCACTCTGCACACTTCTACAAGGGTATTGAAGTTCCTGATTCTCTGTGGCACTACCCTGTCTCAGATCTCAGGGAGCAAGCCCTTCTCTAACCTATTTGTCCTCTATCTCTCATTGTCATGTCTTTGTAGGTATGAGGAATATTTAGAGAGCTCAATAAACTTCGCTACATATTGGTCCACGAACATCTCCAGAATTTATCTGAACAGAATAAATTCTAACTCCTTCTCATCTCTGATGGAATCAGGGAAATACTTCTCATGGAATGCCTCTTAGGTGATCGGGGCGTTCCTCACTCTCAGAATAGGCTCAGTGCCTTTCCACCAGTAAATTGCTTCTTTCTGTAACTGGAATGCAGCCATCTTGGCTTTTTGCTTAGACGTGCACTCCATCACCTCGAAGATCTGCTCTAGCTCCATAATCTAAGCCTCAGCTTTATCTGCGTTCATTTCACCATCAAAGGTGGGAGGCCCGAATTTTCTAAACTGTGTGATCACTTTTCGGATCGAGGTTTGCTGCTCAGCAGGAGGAGTCTGAGCTGGTGGAATTGGAGCAACAGCCTGCATGTGTGGCTGCACGTCTGTAGGAGTCGACCCTGAGTGCTCGGGATGATCTGAGTGTGGAGGTGGCTGAGGAGGAGGAGGTGTAGGGCCCTGGCTATCTCTCTCAGCAAGCCGTTCCTGTAACTGCATGATAACGGCTTGCTGCTGATCCAGGCGAGCCATAATAGACTGTAAGGCTCCAGCAACTGGATCACTAGGCCCAACTTCATCAATCTGAGCCACTCGGGAGGCCTACCTCTTCCTCTACCTCTACCTTGGCGCATGTCTACCATCTTTTTGAAATATATAAGCATGCTTTAGTACATAATAAGGAGACATGCCACTGCCACACACTCAATCATCCATAAACAAGCTCATATAGATCTTGGCAACTCACAAACACAAGTCACAACCCACAATAAGAGCCTGAACCTTTGCTCTGATACCAAAAAATGTAACACCATCATTTCTAGCTCATACCCATCATGCCTTACATGCTCATATGAGATATGGGAAGAATAAGGTGAGATCTTCCTCCTTGGACTCATACACTTTCTTAACGTTGCGACATAGTTAAAAATTCATTTTGGTGTCACATGGACCGTATGAGCTCATTCTATACATCCTCATATTTAATTGCACCATTAAAACTCCTTTCAATCCTAAAAACATGCTTTAAATCCATGGAAACCAAAAAGGGATATGAGACATGCATGTTCATTTTCGGCCAGGCTTAGCCTCATTTCTGGACAAAGTTTAGAAAATCACAACTAAATCCAAAAAATTCAAAAACATGTAATCTCAGTCATTATGAAAGCTTAGGATGTCTACTTTGTATTAAAAATACGTACAAGTCATAACATCCCACACACAGGACGTTTGACATGCAAAATCATTTGGAGGTCAGACTGGTCCTGATACTATCACAGTTTACTGATATGAACTTTAAAAATGTCCAACTAATTCCATAAAAATCCAATGTGTGCAAATGATACCAATATGGAAATATGTGGATGTTAACTAGAGAGAAAAAATATCTCCAGATCAGTTCATCAATCCCAACTCTCAGAAATCGATGGAACAGTACCTCGGGTCAGGCAAGATGACTGATACTAGGCAGAAATTTCAAAAATACATATCTTCCTCTCTAGACCTCCAAATGAGGTGTTTCTAGTTGCTATGAGTCACTGTGACTGTCTAGTTTCTTCTAAATTTTGAAGCCATTGGACCACGTTTGCCCCTCGGATGACACAATTTCACATCTGACTAAATGAACAGTGCCTATGCACATCCAAATTTCTGATACCAACTTTGAAAAATCATAGAAAATTACACAGACCTCCAAATGACCTGATCTTTAGCTTTCCAAAAAGCTCTAACCAAGATCTAGTCACATGCCAAATTTCAAGGCAAGAAGAGGTCTTTTGATCAGACTTGGACATCATGGGGCAAAGTGCCAATTTCTCTTACTAAAGAGGGCTTCAAGGTTTTATATTGGCTTCTCCTACTTCTAAGGCTCTATGAGCACATGGGAAAGCATCGACATAAGCTATTAAACATAGCTCAAATGTCTAACAACCCAGATTTGCAAAACTCACCCTCCCACACTAACACCTACACCATGCACATAATGCCAAGATCTTACTATTCATACTGAAACTTGCTACATCATGCACTATAAGTTCAATTCTCATACATATACATTAAGTATATCCATTTACAAGTATTCCTAAGTGCCTACAACATGTACATCATTAGATTACATCCCCTAACTTAACTACAAAATAGTAACAAAATAGCTCTTTTATAATTTCTTCACCGAATCCCCTAGCTTCAAGCTTGGTGGCTCCCATCTCTTGCCTCACTTGGTCCACCTAGCATGTTAGGATGGTGGAGAGGGGGAGTGAGATTCAAAGAATCTCAATAGCTCATCTCTCATTCAATCATACATAAAGCATGCAAACAAGTCTCATAAATGTATGCATGGGCATATTAGCATGTGAAATCATAAGAAAAGCATTTTCAACATTTGAGTAGGCCATACATAGCATACAAAAGCTTGCCAAGCAAATGGATTAGCCTCACCCATTCTTTAAGAGGTTCTTAGACTCAACCTTTACTCTTGGGAGTCAACCTCACTTTTGGGAGACTCTTTACTTTGTCTCAACCAACTTTAGGGTTCTTGGCTCATCCTCACCATAGCTAAAGGGTTGTTGGCTTTTCCATACTCAAGCAAACCCAAGTAATCACATAAAACATCATTGAAATACATAAGACATCATCATGCTAGCATACTTTTCATGGTTTAAAAACATACATACACACATGCAAGACAATGTAAGCACACATCTATGCATGAGAGAAGGTGGAGAGAGCTACCTTATTAGCTAATCACAAGCTTTCCCTTTCAATTTGTTTCCTCCCTTGTTGATTTCACAATCACCACTAGATGGAAGTGCTTCTCTTGAGCCTAGACACACAAGAGCATGGAATTACTTTCTCATAGCTCAACATTTATTCACAAAGCTGGGGGTTCCTCTATAGCAAACCCTACCAAGCATATAAGAAACTAGGGATTCTTTCTCTCTCTAAAAGTTCACCAACTATTCTTCCTCTCTCAAGCTCTCAAGAAAGAAAATCAAGGAAGTGCAGCTACATGAATTCTAACCTCCTTCAAGAGTGGTTTTCCACTTTCCCTCTTCTGAACCAAGCCCAAAACGTACCTACTTCAACCACCAAAACCATAAGAAGAGAGGACAAGGAGAGAAGAATAATATTCTAAGAGAAAAGCCATGCAAATCTTACCTTTTTCTTGTTCTTCCTTCCTCCTTTAGGTTTCTCTCTCTCTCCTTCACCCTTTTCTCTGCCTTAAAGGGAGCTTAAGTTGGTTACAAAAAGAAAGGAGGAGTTTGGAGGCTTTAACAAGTCAAACTCTCTTTTTTCACGCTTTTACAGACTAACCCTCGCTACGGCGAGCTCGTATCAGTCCCAGACCCCTGCCTTCGCTACGGCATGCGCTACGGTGAGCAACACCCTGGTTTTTTTATGGGGTGCCCGCACTTATTATAGCTAGAAGCATTTTTGCTATAGCTAGAAGGCACTCTCGCTATAGCTAGACTATTTCTCGTTATAGCTAGGCTATAGCTAACAGACTTAGAAAATTTTCAGCTCTTCGAAAAATTTTTAGCTTTCTTTTTCTTTTTTTTTTCTTCTTTTTTTTTTTTCTGGTTGTTACATGTTTAATGGTCTGGACATATTTTTATCATAAATTATACATGTGTAGCTTTCCATAATGGCCAAGAATGAATGATTCCAATTTGTTTAGAATTAGTTATGATTTTTCAAAGTTTATGATAGAAAAGCCAAAATTATGTCTAAAATTTCTCCATGAGATTTCATGCTTCCCCTTGCTTTGCACGACCTCTAAGCGAATTTCGATTATGGAAATGGCTTGTATCTATGTATTTAAATATGAGAATATGGTACATAAGTCCATATGGCCCACAGGACTTTGAAAGAAAAATTTTACCCATAGAGAAACATAACTTATCCATGAAAATGAATGATATTATGTTGTCTCCTATAGAACAAGCATGAAATGAGGTATGAAAATTGTATGAATTGAGTCTTAAAAGTATAGTGTTACATTGAGAACTTTCCCAAATGGGTAGGTTCCTTAGTTAATATATTATATTTTGTTAAGTAACATATTGAGTCCTAATCTTTTGCCTAAACAAACAATAACTAAGTATGGTAAATCTCTGTAAGTTTTATAATGGTGCGCGCAAGGCCAAGCTAATGATAACCTCATCAGTCTAGCACTTGGCCCAATGAAAATAGGGCACCATTTTTCTACTTATTTGATCAATAGTTTTAGATTTCATACAAGAGATTGTGCCTTAGGGAGGAAAACTAACAATATTGGAGTTCTTGTGAAGGGTGATGACTTAGGTGAAGGGAAAGAATATTATAGCGTCTTAAATGACATATATGAGCTTTCATATATTGGGAATAAGAAAATATATCTCATTAAGTATCATTGGTGGGATGTGGGTCACTTAGGAAGAAGATACAAAGTTGAAAAGTTCAAGATCATAAGCGTGAATGCTTAATATTCATTAGATATGAATGATCTATTTGTCTTGGCTTGCCAAACAAAGCAAGTGTTCTACTTGAAAGACATCTTTGATATGGAGTGGCTAATTATTGTGAAGACAAATCCTCGTGACCTCTTCAACCTTTTAGAGGTGAATGAAGGTGAAGAAAGTGGTGAGAATGATGGTCTCCTTCTTGATGAGGCATATCAATAAGATGTAATCCAATTAAATTTGATCTAGAATGATAACATGGGCATTACCCTTGTGGTCCTTTTGCATCGGGATGATGTTAAACTAGAAACACTAAGCCACTCAAGTATGCATGCTCAAACAAGTGAGTATAATCCAAGGGGTGTGGTAGATGATCTCACTTATGACAATGATGACATTAGGTCCACCGATGAAGAAGAAGGAGAAGACTTACTTGATGATGATGATGATGATGTAAACAACATTATAGACATTGAGTGTGATCAAGATTAGTGTAAATCTTGTTGAAAATTTGAAAAATTTACAATTATTATATAATTATCCCCATTGTATGATCAAGTGGTTAGATAGTACATGTCCCCCTCCTATCAAAATATTTGAAGTTTAATGTATACTTATGTCATATATGCTTTTTATTGTCTACTTTTATGTTGTCTTTTGTTGTACCTTAATCATCAATTTTTTTAGTGCTTGCTATGTATACGCTTTATCATATACTTTTGTTTGCCATTAATGTCTATTTCATCACATGTTGTTACTTATACTATATTTGGACAAAAGGTAGCAAATGTTAGGTTCTAGACGAGATAGGCTAGAAAGTTGAAGTGGATGAGGCATTGAGCGGGGGTAATGGCTAAGGGTGACATAACTTCATCTAAGCATACATAGAAGGATTAGAAGTCAGAAGGTGCACTTTCACCCAAGCATACACAGGGAGATTTAGAGCTAAAAGGTGCACTCTCACCACTCCCACCACAAAGGGATGGACAAACTATCCATAGTGATTCACCTCCCACATAACAATCATAGGTGCCAAGTAGTTTAGGTATCACTCCATGTAGATAATGCTTTTTTTATTACACTTTTGTTATATATACATCAATAACTAATTTGTTTAGTTTTTTTCACATGCAGTAGGTTCTTATAGCATAACTAATAAGGGTCAGAGAAAATATAAGAGTATATTAGTGGACATGAAAACAAAATATGATTCGAAGATCAAAGTTTGCATCCCTAAGAACTTATATAGAGCTATTAGAGATGGGGCCCATGGCTTTGTCAACTATTGTGGACATGTGGTGCAAAGCACAATCTCTCTCAGGGATGGTGATTGGACCAATGTTTACACCAAATACAAGGACACCTTGTTGTTGAAAGTAAAGGTATTACATTACTTTTGTGGGTCATTTATCTTTACATAGCATTTATAGTGTTCCTCCATTAGTTAATGAGTTTAATTTTTTTTTTTTGGTTCTATTTAGGAGAAATTTGATGTTCACTATAGGTGCCCTAAAGAAAGATTGAATAGAGCTTACATTGAGACGATGCATTAACTATACCAATCTTGGAAGGCTAACTTGCATGCAAATTACGCTAAGTGTGATACAAATGAAGAGAAGGAGGCTACTCAACCAATAACATCAGTTATGATGACTAGGAGTGGTTGATGCATTATTGGGAAAGTCCAAAGTTCAAAGTAGTGTGTTTCTAATATGAACTTAAGGGATTTTTTGCTTTGGTTTACATGATTTCAAGGTTTCATAATTATAATACCATCAACTATAGGCTACGAGTAGTAGGAATAAGGTAAACAAGGTAAGGCAAGTAACAAAGCATACATGCGATACTCATTCACTTATAGAGGTTGAAGAGTCTATAGTAAGTACTTGTTTTATACTTGAGGAGTCTGTAGACATTTCTCTTTGTGTCATTCCCTCTATGGTAACAGAGATTATTATAAATGAATATTGCAGAGAGATCTCATCCCTGGAAAAGTGGCACCTCACATCGAGTTTGGGAACTTCAACACACCCACAAGAACAAGGATGGAAAGGTGGAATGGGTAGGTCCCATGTCATAGGAAATCTATGTAAGTTACCATAAATCATTAAGCTTTAATTATTTATTCCATTGTCTCATTGTCCATGGCATTTATCTATTGTTATACCTCTAGGGGCACATTTAGGAACTAGTTCACCAGCAAAAAGCAAGAGATAATGAGAATCCATTGATGGGAGATCAAATTTTGGCCACCATGTTAGGGGAGAGGTTAAGGCATGTTAGGGGGAAAGGATATGGAAAGAAACTGTCAAAGAAGAGAATTATGGACTCAGTTAAAGTGGATTCGAGGGTGTCGACAAGGGTAGAACTAATGCAGGCTAAGACAGAGAGAAAATTATAGAAGGAGCAGGAAAGGTTGCGAGAACAAATGCAAGCTGAGATGGAAAAGAAGCTTCAAGAAAAGCATGCTGCTATGCAAGAAAAGGTTCAGTCAAAGATTCGAGCTCAATTGGCTAGCCTTATGGTCACCATGCAATAGGTACTTGTAAATGATCTTCTACTTTAATGTTACGTTAAACAATAAAAATATATGATTAGTGTTATTCTTCATTAATAGGGGCAGAATGCTCTGACTAACGACTCCTCTAATGGACAAGCTAGGTGAAGAAAAGGTAGAAGTTTTGCTAACATATCCCAAGAATTATGGATTTATGTTTTTTTTTTGTTGATAACCTTTTTGGTGTATCAATTTATGCCATCACTTCATGTTGTAATAGATAATAGTTTTTACCAATGAACTATGTTTTTAGAAGGAATAAAGATGCTTTCAAGAAAAACAAAGTTAAAAATGATCCCCCTCCCCCGAGAATAGATAGAGAAGAATGGTGACAACACATGAGTACCTTTCCTACAATAGTAGATCAAGGGATTTTTAGGTTGTCTAACAATAGGCAATGTCATAACTAGATGAAACAGAATATATTTTAGGAGCTTTTGTATTGGAAATAACATCTATTGATTTGGCATAATTTAGATGTGATGCACATAGAGAAAAAATGTATTTAATAACATATTTAATATTATTATGAATGTCAAAAGAAAGACTAAAGATAACATCAAAATTAGGATGGATTTGAAGGAATATTATAGGGGGAGACACTTAAAACTACAAGAATTAGCTATTAGGAGAATGGTTAAGCCAAAAGCTAAGTTTACTTTCATATTAGAGCAAAGAAGGACTATTTGTGAGTAGGTAAATGGATTAAAAATATTCGATGATTATTCTTCTAATATGTCAAGATGTATGGATTTAAAGGAAGGAAAGCTATTTAGACTTGAAAGTCAAGATTGTCACATCTTTATAGAATGTTTGCTATTGATTTCTTTTTGTGTACTACCCAAACAAACCTAGAAACAGATAATTGAGTTGAGTAAATTCTTTAGAGACTTATATTCAATGAATTGGAGGTGGCTAATTCAATGCAAATAGAATGTAACATTCCTATTATTCTCTACAAGTTAAAAAGAATATTTTTACATGGATTCTTTGATTCTATGGAATATTTACTTGTCCATTTGCCATTTGAAGATAGGGTTGGAAGCCTAATCCAATACTAATGGATATATCTCTTTGAAAGATAATTAATACTCTTTTTTTTTAATCTTGGTCATCATTTTCTTAAAAAGTTAGCTAGAAAACTATCTTTATTATATGTTTTGCTTCTTTCAAAATAAAAAATATACATCAAAATAAAAAAAAATTAAAATCTAGATCGTTTAAATTAGATCTGGATAAATGAGGATATGGTACTCATTCTTTAAGATGAATAAAGAATCTACATGCATAAGGTGCAACACGTGTAAAATGAGTGGGTGAATTGATTGATTGAAAAGTGTAGACAAAGGGTGAATCTATAATGCAAATAGAAATTAAATTGAAACTGACAAATGTCATCATCAAAGAAATTGAAAAAAGAGATGAGTAGTCCAAAGGTGAAATAAGTATCATGACAATCTCTAAGTCAACCCAAAAAAGAAATTAAAAAATTTGGACAAAATTAAAGATATAACTAAAAATTTTGTTTTAGGGGTAAAATTTGAGAAAATTTATATTATGTGTATCAAATTTGAAATTCTAATTGGCTAAGAAAGAAATTTCAATTCTCAATGTACATGAAATTAGAAATTGCATTAAAAAAATTAAGAATTTAGAACACAATTGCAACAAAATAAAAAAAATAGTTTACAGGCAATATTATTAAAAGGATATTATATTGAGTGTGATAAATTTAGGGTTTTAATTGTCTAATGGAGGAATTTTGATCTTCAATATAGAAAAAATTAAAATTTTTTAAGAAAATTAAAATTTTAGAATAAATTTTAATGAATTCTGTCAAAATGTTAACAAAATAATAATACAGGAACCAATGTACTTATGATTTAAATTTTGGATCACTTAAATACTAACTTCTAAACTATAAGATACTTAAGTAAAATCAAAGTTAAACTACAAAAAACAGAACTACATTTTACCATAAATTATAATTGTATAAACGTTCAAGTGGAATTTTTTTATTTAATTAAAAAAAGAATAATTAATGTGGAAGGTGGAAGCTGACATTTATCAGTGATCTTTAAGTTTTTTATTTATACATTTCAGAATTCTAGGTGCTTGGCCCCAACCCAGATGTATTCTGTTGCAGAATTAATTTGAAAGGTAGAAGTTCCATAATAAATAGGGTACACAGTCATTGCATCAATCTTGGCACCCAAAAAAAAAAAAGTCACTGCATCAATGGTTTTGCGACCAACAAGTTGTGACTTTGTAGTGTGTACATACTGATTAGTTAGCAGTTGCATGTGCATTATCATCAGAATTACATTAATATTGGTTAACCCATAATATAAACCACCACCAGCTAGCGAAGACGCAACAGCAGAAGAGAAATAAAAAAGAGCTGAGGTTACACTATCAGCCTATCCTTTATATCTTCAATACCAAAGATGCTCTTTAGTAGTCTGGTCATCTAAAATATATATCTTAGGATAATAAACATAAGAAGATATCATTTTAAGTGGTATGTTACATGACAAAAAACGATTAAAAAATCATATTTTAAAAGTTCTAATTTTATAATTTTTATAAAATATTAATTACTTTTAACTATCAACAAAGAAGCAAATATCAAGAACAAAAATCAAAAGACATCCCAACGGTTATCAAGGCATTAATGAAAAATGAAAAACGTTGCTCTTCATGCTCTAGTATTCAAGCCACATATTCTAGAAATCAAAATTAAGAAGGAGCCAAAATCAAGATCTTAATTAAAGATATACTTTAATTGATATAATCTGAGAACATCTATATAAAGGCAACAAATAAGAAAAGGAACATATAAGAGAAATGCACAAAAAGAAACTACAAGCTATTATGTCATGTTTTTATTCTGGACTTGGCTTGTGAGAGCTTCTTAGTATGAGCTTATTTGTAATCCCTTTTCTATAAGAGTTTGAATTAAATTCTTACCACTTCTTTTGTAAATTTTTGGTAGTGAGGTGGAATTCAATTGAGGGTGAATTGTGTGAAACCCATCTTTTAAATAAGTTCTAGGTGAGTCGAAACCTTGACTTCTAGATGAGCTAAAACTTTATGTGTTATTGTTGAGAATAAGACAAACCATCAATGAATTCTAAGTGAGTTGAAACCTTGTATGTTATAAGTGGGTATAGAACATTAGTGAGTTCTAGGTGAGCTAAAACTTTAAATTCACTAATAAAAAAAATATTAGTGGTGACATAACAAGGTTGCTACTATATGTTGTCACTAAAATACAATATCTCATTTATAAAAACCTTTAGTGGTAACAAGCAAAAAGTCACCACAAATCTCTTTTGTGGCAACAAGAGTCATCATTACTTAACAAAAAAGTCATCACTACAACTATGGCAAAAAAATTTTTCATACAACAAAAATTTTGTAGAGCCAAATATTTAGTGGTAACTAAAGGTGACCATTAATAGTGTGAATTAGTGGCAGCTATATCTCACCAGTAAAATGTTGGAAAATTTTATGTGGGAATCAAAAATTTTGGTACCAAAATTTTAACGCCCAGTTTCTCTGTAAATGTACGAAATGCATTGGATATAAAAGAAAGTCCACCAAATAGAATGATTGAAGGCTCAAAAAAATTAGAACAATACTCTACACTTCAAATAAGGAGGATCTAAGGCCAAAGGTGCCCTGAAAATGGAGCCAGATGAGCCAGAAAAATTTGTGAAAGAAAGTTGAGGTATTTTTATAATTTTTGATAATTTTGAAAACTCACAGGGGGATTTTTAAACAAAAAATTTAATCTTTCCAGAGTTCTCAGAGGCCCTGAAAACCTCAAGAATATTTAAAACTCCTCCAAAGAGCGATTTCGACTATCAGTTGACCAAATGGTTCGAAATGGTTTCAAACTCAATTTGAGTGATTCCAAAGGTAATTTATAAGTTATAGAGCCTAAATTTTATGATAGAAAAGACGATTCTAAAAAAGAAGTTGAAATGACGCCAAATGGACAAACCATGGTTTAGGGACTAAAATGAAAAGTTAAAAAAGTGTGTTAACTTTACCTTTTTAGATTTTTAAACATCTAGCCACTTGCTCCAACCCTTAGCCAGGATTTTTTCTACCCAAAATAGAGGAGAGAGGCTAGGGAGAAGGGTGCAGAAGGAGAGGCTTCAAGGGAGGAGAAAGAACAAGGAGAAAGGTATGTAAATTCAAGACTTTGTATAGTTGAACCCTTAGGAACCTTGCTCCCCTCTCTTCCCTCTTTCTTTCATAGTTTTAGATGGTAATATAGGACTATTTTGGCCTTGATTCAGATGGAGAAGATTAGTTCTTGAAAGAGGAGGCTAAAGTAAAGAAAGAAGCTCTTGAAGAAGCAAGAAAATCAAGGTAAATATCTATGCATCTTTGCTTCTTCTTCCTTGCTCCTTATGTGTGTTAGTTCAGCCAAAGGGAGAGCTTGTAGGGGGAGGAATTTCTGACCAAAATAAAGTGAGAAACCTAAGGTTTAGGCTATGGTAACCTAGGAAATGCAAAGAAACTTGAAGAGAAGCAAGTGAAATGCAAGATAGGAAAGCTAGGGATTCATGGGTGCATTGTAAAATATAGGTTAATTCAAGAATTTTCTAGCTCATATGAGAGTTTGTATGAATTCCTAAAACATTAAGGAAGCCTCCCACATGCATCTCCCATCAAAGAAATAAAACAAAGTCCATGGGTACCAAGAAAGAGCATGGTTTTAGCCTAGAGGGGAAGTAGCACTTAGGGAATGTTTTAAATTTTTCTAAGCCTAGATTTGCATCATGTATGATAGGAGAATATGAGAGGAAGTCTTAAAAAAAATTAGAAAGCCTATGATATGAGATGGAGGTGTAGGTTTCATAAAGTAACTTAAAGAAGTAACATATATATAGGCTCCTTAAAATGATTGTGTGATGGCTTCAAGGAGTCTAAATCGAGTCAATAGTCATAAAGTAAAAGGAGAGAATGTAGCCAAGATCATGAATTCTTAAGGTTGCTTCATTAGATGCTTTATAGAACCATAATTGAACCAAATAAGAAACCAAGCTTTTCTAGAGTGTGGTCAAAGTTAGTACCAAGAGTATAATTGGGTCCTATTTGATGTATCTAGGCCAAAGAAATCCTACTCCACCCACTTGCAAGGGTGTAGCCAAAGGAAGGGAAGAGAAATCAAGCAAAAGTGTGTGTGTTTATATTCAAGGTAGCTCTCTAACCTTTCTCTCATACATGCTTAGTTGTTTTCTTGTCTTTGGATGTGTGTATCTCTAATTTTACTATAAGAAATGTTTCTAGTGATTTTCTACATGCCATGGTACCATTATGTGCATAACATGTGTGTTTATGAATGTTGGTTAGTTTAAATGAGTTTGGTGAAATCAAAAGCCCCTTAGCAAAGGTGAGGATGAGCCAAAAGTCCTTAGGATTTGGTGAGACAAAGCCAAAAGTTTCAAGAAGAATAAGGCTTAATCAAAAGTCTCTTGAAAATAGGTGAGGCAAGTCCAAAAGTCCTAAGAAAATAGGTGAGGTTAAACCAATGTTCTTGAAAGCCAATATATATGTGATATGTATGAGTTTCTTGAACATGAAAATAGTTGTATATATGATCACTAGTAGCTAAAGGTTCATGCATGCATTCTTGGACTTGAAATCATAGCTTTTATGTATGATTGAAAGAGTTAAGAGCTACTAGGATTCCTATAATCTCACTCTTTCCTTTCCATTGCCTAAACATGTTTAGGTAAACTAAGTGAGCAAAGAGATGGAAAATTGTCAAATTAGTAAGAGAACCTCATATCAAATTGATCATGTCGACAAGTAGAACAACTTTCATAGTTGGAATCCCTAACAAATCTCAACCCAAAGTGAGAAAATCAATGTCAAAGATCAGCTGACTATGACTTACTATAGCATGCTTCTTGAAGAAGTTAGTTGGTGTTGAAAATGTGAAGAAAAGAGGAACCCTTTTTAGGAAGCTATATCCCTCGTTCTCTCTTTATAAATACCCCTTTCAAATAGCGTTTCATACACACTCACACACCTTAACAAAACTCTTCCATTTTTTTTTATGAAAGAGAGAAAGAGACAAAGAGTAAGTTAGAGGGAGAGTCTTGGATATTAAGCGTGAGAGAATAAGAGTGAAACAAAGGCCACAAAAGAAAGACAAGAGCCAAGAAAAGGAGAAAAATAGTAACAAACCCAAGGAATCCTAAGGCAATAACATTTACCATTTCTCTATCTCCCTCCTCTTATTTTCTCTTTATGAAAAGGGTGAAAACTCTAGTTTTCTACTTTATGTTCTTTAATAGTTTGTGATGTTTTGAGAATCATACTAGGTCCCTAAAATGACAAGAACTCAAATCGTATCTACCCACAACCCTAAGCCCAAAAGTTTTTGCATATAACTTCCATTGAACCCCAAACTTTAGTATTTTCATTCAAACCCTTACATGTCTATTTAAGGTTCATCTTAGCATCCTAGGGAGGCTACTTGCATATAAGAATGGGAAGAAAAAAGGTTAGGAAACTACTAAGTAACAAAATGGAACTATAATCGATAAAAAGCCATTTTTGCATACAATTCTTAAGCCAAATTATTTAGGGGCCAAATGGAGTTTAACTAGGCTAAAATTCAAGTATCTTAAGCTTGTCATATAGAAAAAATAGCTTGCCAAATTTCATGAACTTTGGAGCACACCTAGTCATTTCACTTAACCCTAAAATTGCATTTATCTTTAATTCGGTCCTTTTTTGAACACTTTCAAAAATGAAGAGTTAAGGGGCTATACAAATCCATTTTAATCTTGGCTTTTTCCTACACATAGTTAACACATAGAGGTTGTTCCTTGTCAAGTTTGGTGAATTTTAAAGGTTTGTACAAGAAATGGCATAAGCTGGAAGTTAGCTGCTAAACAAATATGCAAAACAACATGTTGACCCCACAAAAATGCTATTCTAGCATGCCTCTAGACATGGCTAACATGGCCAGGCTGTGTTGGCCAACATGAGACTATGCTAGACCCCTATTTTGCTAGGAAAATGAGGAAAACTCATATACAAGCCCTAGACCCCTCCTTATAAGCCATAATAGGCTTTTAAGGTAATCATATGAGAGTGTTTTGAGTAAAAACAAGACCCAAATGATTGAATAATTGGTTAATGTGAGTATGTGCTTATGATTAATCCCTATATAGAATATTAACATGGCTATGCCAATGCTTAACTTAATTGTGGAAGATTGGTTTGACATGTTCAATTTACAAGTTAGTTAATAATTGTTGAGGCATTTAGTTTAGATGTTTATTGTTAATTTTCTGGCAAGTTTGAATTAAAAATTTGTGATTTAAAATGATAACAACACAATCCATTTATGGAATAGTAAAAATGCAATTATGTGAATTGTTTGTGTATGTTTAGGGACTAATCCATTATTGGGGAATCTCAAAGTTAATCAAGGAATTAAGTATGTTTTAATACACATACAAAGAAAAAAGTTATAAGATTTTTTATATAACCATAATTAGAACCTTTATATGACTTGGACCCTCTTTGGACATGGATCTTATTTGATTATAAACCTAACTAGATATGGACCTTGACTAGATAAGGACTTACCTATGACCCAAATGACTAATATGGACATAATTGTACCTTGAGACTCAAGGACATAAATAAGGACCTTAAAAGACACCAAAAATATAAGAGTTACTATAAGAGTTATGGCTCCCTAAGATTTTACCATTCTTAGATATTTTGTTAGTCACCTTGTAAGTATGTCCCCATCCATATGATCAAATTCTCTTTGTAAATGGAAATTATTAAACATTATGATGTATATGTATATATATATATGCATGCATGCATCTTGATAAACATATGAAGTTCTAGATTTAATAGTTGTGAAGAAAGAATATATGTACTCATGAATATAACCTAAATAACCTACAATGTGATCCAACTAAAAGGATGATCCTACATGTAATGCTAGTATTAGTAGAGATATGATGACGATTACATATATATAACCCATATGTAACACCCCGAGAATAATTAATAGTAATTATTTAGGGGCTAGGAAATTATTAAAAAGGCTTAAGGAAAATGACAAATTTGAGTATCTTAACATAATGATTATTACTTTGACCATTTTGAAGAAGAATGATAATATTTATGGATTTAAATGTGACTTGGGCCCATGATTAAATTATGTTTGTCAAGAATATTATTAAAGGCCTAAGCTTATCTAATTATGACCCAACTCTATTCTTAGGGAAGCCTAACCTATTTTGAACCTAACTGACCCATATATCATGGCCTAACATGTTAAGCATCAGCCCATTTGGAATAATAGACCCTTAAAGCTTAGTCCAACCCTTATTTAAACTATACAACTCTAGAATCCATGGCCCAACCTAACTAAAATCTAAACCCACAAGGAATTGGGACTTTGGGTCAGCACATTCCTCCTTAACCCCAAGAGTTTCTACAACCTACCTCATAAAGCAATGGCCCAATGACTAGAAATGAGCCTAAATGGACCGTGGGCTGATGGGTTGGCCCATTTCACCCTAATAACCCTAAAATTTTAGCAGACTCCCCCCTTATTCAGCAAAAAACACAAAAGGCAAGAGAAGAAATTCGTATGTTAGGAGAGGGGCTAAGGTTTCTTAACATTTTGGCTCAGATTTGCACTCTTTTAGAGGGAGATTTAGCCAATGTAGGTTTTATATAACTTGACCCTCTTATCTTCCTCTACATTTTGGTCTGATTGGTTTGTCATTTGGAGAATTTTTATCTCTTCTTAGGATGAAATTTGGTTTTTGGATGATTATTGCAAGATTTTCGGAGTTGAAGGTTAGGGGGATGATTGGGTAAGCATTTTCCTTCTATTTTATGTATTATTTTGCTAGAAAATGTCCCTAAGGATATATTTTCATAATGGGTTCTGTTATTGTGCAAAATTACAAGGAGATGAAGGTGAAAAATTGAATTTTCTGGGCTTGATGACTCAAATCCGAATTTGGGAATGTCCCATGGTGTGTTCTTGGTAGTTGAGACTCAACTCAATCCATTTAACCTCTTAGATGTATGGGTAAGTGATTTCTCTCCTTTTATGAAATGTATGTACTAAACTCTCATCATTTAGACTGACTTTTGGTGCATGACTTATATATGTGAGAAAATGGAGATGTAGGGAGTGAACCATTGTGAGCTTTGTTGTCTTGACTTTGAATTGGTGCAATTGACCCTTTAAGAAGCTAGGTAAGTAACTTTTAGGTAGCCATTGGTGGTTTAACCCTTTGGATATATGATTTATTGTTAGAAATGATGATGACTATACTTGTTTTAGGCTTGGTGTGCATTTGAATTATAATAGTAGCTAGAGGCAGAGTAATTGGTTTTATTGAGATAACTAGGGTTATTTTCCTAATTCCATATATATGCTCATGTTAATATGATATTTGTTACACATGCTTGATTTTAAAATACTAAATGATTAGTTGACTACTTGAATTGTTATTATGATTGGACCTTGTGAGTCCATGGTGGAGTTGTGGTGCGGCTGCCACCCGTGCATGTGCTTTGATCAGGCACCAAGTTGTGATCAGACCCCAAATGTACTGAGCCCTGGTTGTGCTCATTACAAAGTAGGTGTAGTGGACAGACCTCTCCCGGTGTTATTGGCCATTAACATGTTGTGTGTGATTGCTGGTATGGGACAATAGTCATTAGTAGCTCAACTAGTTCATTTGCAAATTAAATTGACAATTTTGGTGTTAATATTATGAAATTACATTATATTATTAATTTGTATATATATATATAGAATTGGCCTTTTGTTTATTGAGATTGTATATCTCACCCTAATTGTGGGCTAACATTTTTAGGGATCGGACCTCTTAGTGGCAAGGAGAAAATTAATGGAAGCTTATTATGTGATTTAGTAGTATATAGGTTTAGAAACCTTGTCAGATTGTATTTGTATAACTAGACTACTAGTTTTATGTAATTGTCGCATTGTATCATGAATTGCCAAGCATAAGGACTGTAATCGTTTGATACATCAGATGTCAATTTAAACTAGTGATGTATGAAATTTCTGATGAGACTTTTGTTTGAATGGAAATATGAGTAGTGTATGAACTCTTTGCTATCATTGATCTATGAACTCACTGGTTTATGGTGGCTAGAGGGTTAAGGATCCACATTTGAGTTTTGAATGGGTAATGATAGATGTGTTAGGTAGATTAGGTAAAAAAAAAGACACTAAATCTTCACAAACTAAGTTAAGTGGCCAAGAGTGTGACAGAGGCGAGGGGAGCCATGGCTCAAAGCAAAAATGTTGCCCAGGGAGGGTGACAGAGAGCAAACTCATCGCGGCTCAAGTCGAGAAAATTAGGTAAGAAGTGTCCAATCACTAATCTCGTTGCGATGCAAGTGTATCTCGTCGAGGCAAGAATCGTAGGACTTCGAACAGTAGCTCCAGGAGGCATTTTCACCGCAACGCCATGTAGGCTCATCGTGGCAAGGGTCCAACTCGCCACGGCTATCGCCGCGATAAGATTCGTGTGGGTTGCCCAATAAGATTCCTAAAAGTAACTTAGCTACAGCACGGAAGGTTGAGGCTATGGCACAAAGTAAAAAACTTAGTTTTTGAGCTCCAATAACTAACTTAGCTGCGGTGGGAGAGTTTCAACTCATGGTGAAGGTTCTCAAGCCCCTTTCTTTAACCTAGAAACCTCAATTTCTCTAATGGCAATGCTAGGGAATGATATAGAAACACTTGCAGGAGGTTTTTGTGCAGTGGAATTGATGGATAGGTGAATCACAAACCCCTCATGATAGTACAATCTCTCTTGTGCATTCTCACATTTGTGGTTGTGTAGTTAATGACCCTAATATTATCGAGGTTCAAATTTTTCTATATTTTCACGATGTATTTTATAGTAATGACTCTAAACCTTGATCATTAAGTATTAATCTCTTATTTAACCATAATTACCATAATTAGAAGTTAAGGTTGTCACACTAGACATATGAATGTTTATATATGTTATAGATGTGGATGTTAATGTATCTAATTCCATTATGTTGAGCATAAGAATGCATATAAGATTAGTTCCTAAAGGTAAAACACTTTTAAGACAAAAATAAGGCTTTCAGAAGATGAAATCCCAATAAGGGCTAATCTATATGGAAAGAGATAGCTTTCCATCCATATAGAGAAGAAAAGGTATGATCATATGGGAATAAAAAGGTTAGAATCCCTCTCCAGTTTATGTCTTATTCTTACTAAGACAAGGTTTTGATAAAGGGTTACTGAAGGTAGAGAGACCTTCATGTGACTTTAAGTTTCCTATTATAATTTATGGATCTACACTAGGGGAAGCTATAACACCTTATATTTCTAGCTCATTTCATCACATTACCATGCTTTACATCATGAATTCCATGAAGGAGCAAGAAAAAGGGGATTAAAATAATGCATTTTACAGCGTTGTGTCACGTATGAAAATTTCATTCAGTGTCACATGGTCCATGTGAGCTAATACATCACATTATCATATTTAATTACATGAATACAACTCATTTGCATCATCAAAAGTGGCCTACATCTCAAGAAACTCGAAGAGAATCATGAAATATTCATATATAATTTAGGCCAGATTTGTCCTCATTTCTATCACAATTTTGGAAAATCATAACTAATTCTAAAAAAATTAAAATCATGTATTATTGGCCATTCTAGAAATCTACACATGTCTACTTTATGTAAAAATATTTTTAGACTATAACATCCAACACAGAGGTTCAGAGGTCAGGCTGTCCATTAGTGCTGTCACAGAATTCTATAGTAAATTTCAAAAATATCCAATTAATTTCAAAAAAATATAATCTAAGCAAATGATACCAATATAGAAATCTATGGATGTTATCTAGAGGAAAAAAATAACTTCAGACTAGTTCAGGCAAGTACAGACCTCGAAATCTAATCAAACAATAACTGAGGTCGGCTAGAGTTTCTGATATTGGACAGATTTTTTGAAAATTCATATCTTCCTCTCTGGACATCTAAATGAGGTGCTTCTACATGAAAAAATTCACTGGAAATATCTAGTTTCTTTGTATAAAATTTCATGGCAATTGGACATCATTTGAGCCCTATATGACAGATTTCATTTTTGGACCAGTATGAACAGTAACATGACCAAAACTATAAAATTTGCCAACTTTGAAAATTCATCAAATTTTTTCTAGACCTCTAAAAATTATATTCTTAATCTTTCAAAAAAGATCTCAACAAGTTCTAATTTCATGCCAAATCTCATATCAACAAGAGCTCATTTGGATAAAAAGTGACGTAAGGTTCCATTATGGCAAATTTTGGCTCCATATGGGATACCAAAATGTCCAAATGGCTTTCCTTAAGTTGTGACACCTTTTGGGCAAGTCTAAAAGTACAATTAGGACTTGTGTGAGCTATCCAAATGGTCCCAAACATCATGCATATTATTTTGGCCATTTCATCCACACATATGCATACTTACATCAACTTTTCAAGAAACATAACTTGACATTACATACTTAATTTACATTCTAGCATTCACATATCACATTCTTTAATTTTACATCACATATTATCATAATTACATATGTCTAAGAGGTCATAGACCATATACATCAATGGATTACATCATTTAACATAAATATGGCCTTAAAGAATAAAAAACCATGCATTATGTTGTCAAGCTCTCTTCTTCAAGGCGGGTGGCTTCCATTACCTTATCCACTTAGTCCACCTAACATATTAGATCATTGGAGAGGAGGAAATGAGATTCAAAGAATCCCAATAGCTCATCTCCCTTTCAATCACACATAATATATGCAAAGCAAGTCTTGAAAATGCATGCATGGATGTAATAGATGTCATGAACATTCAAGAAGCAAGTTTAGCATGTGAATAAGTCATACAAGACATCCAAAAGCTTGCCAAGTGGATGGATTAGCCTCACCCTTTTTCTCATAAATTTTAGACTTGCCTCACCCATTCTTTAAGAGATTCTTGGACTCAACCATGCTCTTGGAAGCCCACTTTACTTTTAGGAGACTCTTTACTTTGTCTCAACCAATCTTAAGGGTTCTTGGCTCATCCTCACCATGGTTAAGAGTTCTTGGCCTCTCCACACTCAAGCAAACTCAAACAAATATCATAACATCATTTAGAAACATAATATGTCATCATGAAATCATGGCATATAAGGTCATGCTAGCAAACTTTTTATAACTTGAAAATACACATACACATATTCTAAGACAAGCTAAACACACATCCATGCATGAGAGAATGTGGAAAGAGCTACCTTGTACACAATTATACACTTTTTCCTTTAAATCCAAGCTCCCCTTTTTGGCCACACACACACAAAAGTGTGGGGAAGGTTTCTCTTGGCCTAAACACAATTTATGGAAGCCAATTGGGTTCATGGAATTAATTATAAAGCTACACACTTGCTTGAACTCTAGCTTGATCTATAAATCTCATTATGGTTCCATAATTGCACCTAATGAAGCAACACCCCTCAAATAAATTCTACGCTCTATTATTTCCTCTCAAATATGATTCTTGACTCCTTTTAAGCCTCTTGAAGTCATCACATAATTAAAACCAAGAGCTTAACTATATGTTGCTTCTTTAGGTCATAATATGGAACATAAAGCACCAACTCACTTTCTATGGGTTCTAAATTTTTTCCAAGGCCTCCCCTCATTTTTATTCATCATATATGACTCAAAAATAGGCTTGAAAAATTTAAAACTCTCCCTAGGTGTCTCATCCCCTTTAGGCTAAGCCTATGTCTCCTTTTGGCCTTCATGGAATTTGCTTTGTTTTCTACATAGAATATGCATATGGAGAGACTCCTAGGGGTCTTAGAAACTCATTTAAACATTCATTTAGGCCTAGGAATAATTATATCAAATCAGATTTTCAAAGGAACCCATGAAACCCTAGGTTTGCTACCTTGAAAATCCATGGCTTTTTCTTGAATTTCTTTGTATATTCTTACTCTCCTCCCTTAAATTCATGGAATTCACCCTTGGTTCCCCTCAAAATTCCATCCCTCTAGCATCTACATACATAGGGTGAAACATGGAGAAGAAAGGGGGAGGAGTAGCTACCATGGGATACAAGATTTACCTTGTTTTCTTGCTTTTTCTCACTTGAATCTTGTGTTCTTTGAGCTCCTCTCTTCAAATCCGAATTTTCCCCTTAATTTCTCCTTTAAAATAGATCCATATAGTTCATTATAATCATAGGAAATAAAGGAGAATGAAGGAGAAGAGGTTTGGAAGAGAAAGAGCATGAAAAACTACTAAATTTCCATACCTTAAGCCTTTGATTTCTCCTCCTCTTTGCCTTCCTCTTGTGCCCCACTCTCCCTAGGGTTTTCCTCTGGTTTTAGGTAGAACTTGGTCATGCAACATGAAGGGAAAAGAAGGGCGAATCATATATATAGGTGGGAGGAAGTTACACTTTTCAAAAATTCTTATTGTGTCCTTCATTCTTGGCATTTTCGTTTCTCCTTCGTTTTATCTCCTTTTTGAGAACTGTCTTTTCCATTATGAAATTTAGGTTCCCAATTTAGTAAAATGCCTTTGGAATCACTCAAATCAGAGCTTAAAACCTTCCCAAATGAATCTGTCAAAGTTTGGGCATACCAACATTGAAAAATGTCCATCGGAGGAGTTTTAGCTGTCTCGAGCCTTCCCATGGTTTTCAGGGCCTCAATGTAACACCCTAAAATTTATTTAAGACTAATTATGGCAATTAGGGAGTAACATAGATTAATTAGCAAAATTAATAAAGAGGGTAGACTTTTACTTCGGGCCATATAGAAAACTTAATTGAGTTTTGGACTAAATATAGAAGTCCAATTATGTCATGAGCTTAATAGGAGAGCCCAAACCTTATTAGTGAATTTAAGTGAGATAAGAGCCCATTTAACCTTAGCCCAAATTTGGAGAAGTGAGGCCAATTAGGTCTTGGGCTATTGGATTAACACACTCCATCCCCAACACAAAAAAAATAATTCTACAGCCTAAACTAATAAATCTTGGCCCAATTCTAAAAATAAATTAGACTATGGATAATATTTAGGCCCAATGATTATAGGTGCAGACCCAAAATAAATGGACTATTGAAATTTAGCTTGACTCAACTATAACTTTATAGCCTAACTCATGAGACTTAGCCCAACTAACACCAATCTTTGAACCCACTAGATTTTGGGCCTTCAAATCAGCACACTCTCCATAACCCTAAGAGTCTATGTAGCCCATCTCACCTAGCACCAGCCCACTTGAAATAATGGACCCACTGGACCAGCCCATCTTTACTAAAACCCTAAGAAGTCTTCTCTCCACCCATTTGGCTGCCAAGAAATTTATGTTCTGCAGACTTAGAAAGCTATTTTCGCACTTGAGAAGAGGGGTTAGGGTTTTTTTGCATTCCTCCACTGTTTCTCACTTCTAGAAGAAGATTTGGTCAAGGTAATCTATATAAAACATGTCCTTCTCATTCTCCTCTTCATTTTGGTCTCATTAGTTTTTGGTTTTGAGCATTTTCATCTCCTTCTCAAATTTGAAATTTGGTGTTTGGGTGTTTCTTTGTAAGATTTTCAGAGTTAGAAGCTAGAAGGGTGATTGGGTAAGCATTTCCTTCTCATTTTGTGTATTATTTTGCTGGGAAAATGTCCTCAAGGATTTATTTTCATAATGGGTTCTGCTATTGTGCGAAATTACAAGGAGATGAAGGTGAAACAATAAAAATTCTGGGCTTGATGACTAAAATCTAAATTTGGGAATGTCCCATAGTGTGTTCTTAGTAATTGAGGCTCAACCCAGTCCATTTAAACTCTTAGATGTATGAGTAAGTGATTTCTCTCCTTTTATGAGATGTATGTACCAAATTCCCTTCATTTGGACTGACGTTTGGTGCATGACTTGTATATATGCGAAAATGGAGATGTGGGGAGTGAACCATTGTGAGCTTTGATGTCTTGACCTTGAATTGGTGCAATTGACCCTTTAAGAAGCTAGGTGAGTAACCTTTAGGTAGTCATTAGCAGTTCAACTCTTTGGCTATCTGATTTGTTGCTAAAAATGATGATAATTATACTTGTTATAGGCTTGATGTGCATTTGGATTTTTATGGTAGCTAGAGAAGAGTAATTGGCTTCATTGAGGTAACTGAGGTTATTTTTCTTAATTCCATGTATACGTTCATATTAATCTGATAATTGTTACACAGGTATGATTTTAAAATATCAAATGATTGGTTGACTATTTGAATTGTTATTGTGATTGGACCTTGTGAGTCCATGGTGGAGCTATTGTGTGGCTGCCACTCATGCATGTGTTTCGATCAAGCATCAGGTTATGATCAAACCCCAAATGCACTGAGCCTTGGTTGTGCTCAATGGGGAGTAAGTGCCATGGACAAGCCTCTCCTGGTGCTATTAGCCATTAACATATTGTGTATGATTGTTAGTATGGGACAGTAGTCATTGGTAGCTCAACTAGTTCATTTGTAAATTAAATTGATGATTATGGTATTAATGATATAAAATTGCATTGGATTGATTAACTTGTACATGTATATGGAAATTGCCTTTTGTTATTAAGATTGTATATCTCACCCCGTTGTGGGCTAACATTTTTTAGGGACTGGACCTCTTAGTGGTAAGGAGAAAATTAATGAGAGCTTAGTAAATGGTTTGGTAGCACATAGGTTTGGAAGCCTTGTTAAATTGTATTGTAAATAGATTACTAGTTTTGTATCATTGTTGCATTACATTAGGAATTACCAAGTATAGGGACTGTATATGTAATTTAATTACCATGGAATTGAATATTATGGTTGTAATTGGCTAACAATGGATAAGTGACTTGACCTTCTATGAACATTAAGCATTGGCCTCATGCACCTCGTGGCCTGAATACATTTACTGTCACTAAATTATGATTTTTGCTTATGTGTGATAGCTTGGTGAGTAAAAACAATACTTTAAATCTTGAGGTGGATAATGATAAATTAACTAGGTAAATCAAGTAGATAAACACCATTAGAGTTTCACAAATTGGGGAAGAGTGGCCCTAAAGAGCCCCTAGATAGAGAGTGGAGAGTATGAGACCAGATTTTCAAAGTTGTAAGATCAGAAGGAATTTTGCCGTAGCCAACAGAGGCGAAGTTGCCTAAGGAGAGTACCAGAGAGCAATTCGTCGCAGCAAAATGTGAGAGGTAAAACTGGGAGTCGTCTAGAGGGTAATTCACCGCGACTTAAATGGGAATTGGTCGCGGGTGAACTTTTATGAGGATTTGTCAGGCGTTCCAGAGAGGAATTAGTCACGGCGAAAGGGGGGAATTGGCTATGGCCAATATAGCGAGAGGCGAGCGAGGTAGGTTCCAGGAGGCTTTCTCGCCGCGGTGCCATATAGGTTAGCCGTGGCGAAGGTCCAACTCACCGTGAAAATCTATGAAGACAAAGAGTGAACCTAAGGGCAATTGGCCAAGGCGCAAGGACATTTAGCCATGGCTAACGGTCCCAAACCTTCATTCTAACCTAGAAATCTTGGTTTTTCATATAGTAAACCCAAGGGATGACTTAAAAATATTGGTAGAAGATTTTTATGAGTTGGAATTAATGGGTAATAGAATCAAAAGCTTATAAATGAATGTTTGTTTTCCGAATGCACATGAGTGATTGTAATTATATGGTCGATGACTCTAATAACATTAAGGTTCAAATTTCCCTGTATTTTTTGAATGAAATTAGTCACAATGTCTTGTAACCCCAATTTATGATTATTAATTACATATTTTAACCTTAATTAAATGATTAGAAGTTTGGGTTGTCACATCTAAGAATCCTGAGGAACTCAAAAATTTTATTTAAAAAGCCCTTCTGTGTGAATTCCAAAATTTGCTGAAAATTACAAAAATGTCATTACGTTTCATAAGTTTTCTGTAAGAAATTGTTTCTTCATTCTAACTCCATTTTTCTTTCTGTTTGAGCCAGAGATTCTCATTTTTAGGAGTCTAAAATACTTCCTAAATTTTTTGGGACCTTAACTAATTCATTTCAGAGGACTTGCTTTTGTATCCAGTGAATTTTGTTCGTTGACGGAGAAACCATACATTATGTTTCTCACATTTTCTCTTGTTTTCAGAGAATCGAATGTTACAGAAGCCCTAAATATGTTTACTCTTATCCAATATGTTAAGTTCCAATGAGTATAAACACTAAGAAAAGCATTTTTCTTCCTTGATGGCACTAAAAACCTAGGTCTTATACCAACTAGTATAGGATGCTTAGGGGGTTACCTATAATTGTAAAAACCCAATCTCATGCAAATGGTATGGGACACTTGATACGTGGCTCAAGGAACTATTTTCTTTATCATCAAAGCTACCAAGCCAAGGTCATCTATGTCTTCTTAGAAAGGGCACACATGGTATGATAATGAAATGAGGTACTTCGGGAGTACTATTTATATGAATTATGATAAAGCCTTCTAAAGGCAAAAAGAAAGCATGTCGGTATATACCAAGTTCATGTGGTACAATAGAGATGATTAATTAAGCATAGTGAGACCAAATTAAATCACTATGGCTTGAAAGATATTTGTGATAATATATGATATATTGTTTCACATATGTGTTATGATATCAACATAGAATCATGTATTGACTACCATGAGATGCATGATATTTGGATATGGTAAATGGCATGATAAGAAAGTAAACATATGCATCATTATGTTGGAATGTGATTATGAGTGATATGATGATCATCATATGTGCATCTACAATAATCATGCCATAGATAGTTGTGTAAATATTTTATCTGGAACATATTAGTTCATATGAAAAGGTGATTCAAGTACAATCTAGAATGGATGTACACCTGTTTGTTTTATATAATTCAATGTTCCTATGTGCATATGATCTCCCATCTATATTATTATTATGTTTTAATATGTATGTTATCCTTATGTGTTATAAATGAGAGGAAAAGAGAAGAAAATGTTTTCTATATGCATGGAAGCTAAACCATTACTAGTTTTCAAAACTGATAAGTGTTCTTACCAAGAATGTGAATTTTCACTATACTTGGTAATGTATTTAGTCAAGAATTCAAGATCAACTTATTCGAAGCTAATAATAGATTAAAGTGCTATAAGTTGACTAACTTTCAAGAGTTAGAAGATAGCCTATGAGGACTCAAAGATTTGACTTCTTCTATCTAATCATTACAATAATAATTAGGAGACATTGTGCTATTTTAAGTAATAATGTATAATTCATGTTGATATTAGAGTTCCATCAAAGTTACTTAGTGTAATTTTATAGTATAGGTGTAAAACTCAATTATGTTACCTATATTCTTAGATAGTCTCAACACTTAAATAAAATGTGCAAAGAGAAATCATGTAAGAAAATTTTTACACCATGAAATTTCTCTATAATTTCACAATATAAGTAAAGTAAGAAGTTTACTAGTACTTTATAAGTGAGGGTGTTATAGATGGTATCTTTAACAAGTGATTTAGGAAAGGACACCTTGACTTCGTTGATCTCTAGTCCTTTGTTAGTGTGATGTTTCACTTTCATTATCTAGAGGTAGAGTTCTTCAATAGCTTTAGTAATTTGGTCTATCATTAGTTTGGCTGATGGGCTGAACATCAGCATTTAGGATGGTAACTCTGAGAGACAAACCTTTTATTGTCAGCTAGTATTAAATTATAAGATCTAATTCTAAATTCAGAGGTTATTAGCTGCATATTGCTCATGTAGTTTGACACATTTGCCATTCCTACCTCAATTAAGAATGGCTTGTCATCAACCTTGACCACCTCCAAATTTCCTTCGTTCCAATAAATTAGCAATTAGTACAAAAATAATGGAATGTTGGAATTGGCGTGAATCTAATCCTACTGTATGAGTAACATGTAGAAGACCTTTCCTTTAGCCATAAAAAAGATAATTTAAAGGTATTAATTCCTACTATGACTTGTACCGATAGCATTCCTTTCATCATAATAGGTTTACCAATAAATTTTTCATCAATTTGTCTATTTTAATTAAATCTTTCTCAATTTTGCTCAGTTTCTTCAATGTGGCCATTCACATGACATTAAGTGATGCTTTAGCATTTATAAACACTCAAATAAAGGGTTTGGCAATGACAAAAGTCTTGATGTATAGAGGTTATACATGCCTTACCATTACTTCTTTTATCTTCTTAAACACAACTTTATCTACTTCCTTAGCCATACCTCTAACTAACCCAGCTCATTCTAGTTTAAAGGCCTTAACATTTCCTTCCAGCTCAACTACCAAAGATTCTTTGGCTGAAAAGATTTTTGGGATCACTACAATTACATTCATGGAAGAGTGACTTGGTAATGATTTAATGGGCTTCTTAACCAATGAGTCATGATTCTTATCCACCTTCTGGCTAGTGAAATCGTTTTAAACACTTTATGCATGCCTTTGCATAGCTCTATTGCACGTTTTCTTTACAATCTCCACTAACTTGTCTTTGTTGGCTTTTTCATGATCTACCTTGAACCTCTTAACTTCCTTAAATTTAACATCCAATGGAGGTATTTTAAGCTTTATGAATCTTGGAAGGGTCTGGACAAGCTCACTCTTAATGGTGATTTTTACTAAAAGCTCATCATTGGGTGATCGCCATTCATCTATGTGCCTCTTAGTTATTAGAGAACTAGATTCCTAGCTCCTCCCTTTCTTAGGCAACAATGGCAATGTGCACAGTTTATCAAACACACTAATATGGTTTCTATTTCCTTTTCATGAGACAATCCTTTAACTCTAACTTTGATGAGGTGTGTCGATACTGGTATATTCTTTCTTCATCAAAGTGGCTATATCTAACTTCCAAGTATGTTTTAATGGAGGTTATGCTACTGTACCACATTGGTATAGGTGACCTTTGAGAATGGATTAACATCCACTGCCACATCCTTTTCAATAAATTGAAATTGTCCTTTCTTTAAAGCTTTCTGAATGGCAATTTTGGAAGAAAACACAATTGTTAGTCATATGGCTATAAGACTTATGCCACTTACAACACTTCTTTACTTTCTGCTCTAATGGAATCTTGTGTCTATCTAGAAGCTTAATCTACTTATCTTATAATAGATAGTCAAATATCTTCTTGGCTTTGGTGATGTTAAAGAAGAATGACTTTGTATTCTATGTTTTTTTTTAATTTTACTTTTCCTTCCCTTTGGACTATTTTAACACCAAGCAAGAATATCCTTTGCTAGCCAGAATCTTGGGTGCACTAGCATCTATTGTGCTAGGCTCATCCTCATCCATTTTAGCTGGTCTTTCATTAGCCTCGACTATGAAGATAATAAAGGCTCCTCATGTTGTTTTCCATGCTCTTTTCCCATTCTTTTTCCTTAATGAATTACTCTATTCAAGATGCTTTAGTAGCAAGGTCCATTAGGTCAAAAAAATTGTTACATGATTAATATCTCTCTTAGTGCTAGATTTATTCTCCCAGCCACCATTCTTGCTACCCTAATCTTAAATGACTAAACACTAGATCAACTCTTTATTTTTCTAAATCACTCTACAGATTCTTTGGCTAACTCATCCACCCTTTGTTTTAAAGCCAAGACATTAGCAATAAATACCATAAATACCTTTTCCTAAGCTTAATAAAATTGTTCACAGAACAACCTTCCCATATCCTACTAATTTTAGACAAAATTAAGAGGTAAGTTTGCTTACCAAGTGAATGTTATAAGAGTCAAGGATAAAGGAATCAAATGCAACTTGTAGAACTCATTATGATTGACTTTCCATATTGAGCTGAGAATCCTCCTATGTGTTCTAAGGTAGACTACCTAACTTTTCCATAAACAATTAAGAAGTTTGAAAACTTATATCCTCTAGGAAAGAACATGGCCTTATCTATCTAATCTAAGTAAGGCTTTTTATATACCAGTCTATCATTCATCTTTAACATGTATCCAAGATATTTCCTCATTGCCTCAGCTAGGACATCTAAGTTGATAATGTTGGTGCTCGGGCCATTCGCTTTTGGAGTGGTTTCTTAGTGCCATTGTTGCTTGCATTGTTATTTGTTGCAATGGAAAAGTTCTTGGCATCGACAATAGCATCTCTATCAACTATTGGCATGGAACAGCTCCAAGTGTTGATAATAGCTTACTATCAATTGTTAGAATGATGCAGTAACTGGAGCACCAAACGTGGGCATTGTAAGGATAGTGTTGGATATCTATGGTAAAGCACCCATCTATTTGACTAGTGTCATGATAAGTCCCAATTATACCTATTTTTATATAGGTTTTTAGCTATTTTTATAGTATTTTTTTTATCTTATATTTCATGTAAATATTAGATAAATTAGAATTTTTAGTGTTTAATTATTTATTCCTTATAAATAGCTTTAACTATGTATTTTTGGAATTTTATAGGATTAATAATACAAAGAAATAAAACCCAAAAGGACCAAAGCAAATTGTAGTTGAAATGGGAAAAAGTTAAAAATTTTACTTCCAGCAATAAAATTTAATGCCATACTTTCTGCAATGGCAAAAAAAAAAGTGTTAACATAGTTGCACTTTAGCAATCTAAAAGCTTATAATTGGGATTTTGCACAACTTCTGAAAATGTATCTTCCATAATAATGATAACACATGCTAGGGCCTATAAATAAAGGTCATAAGCCTCCAAGAAGAGGGGGAGGCATGGATAGTGCCCTTAAAGGGCTACCAGAGTGTCATTAGAGGTTTTAAAGAGCTATTAATGTTGATGAGTGACTAGGAGCTAAGCTATATTACAGATCTATACTTTCCTATGGTTCTTTCTTTTACTCCCCCACTTTATTTTCTATTTCTATTTTCTAGTTTCTTGTACTAATTTAGGATTAGTGTATTTTGTCATACCTAGCTTACTTAGTTCATTCATACAATATATGAAGATAATAGCAAAGTTTACATCTATACATAGGCTTTTTAACACTGAAATTGAACCATTTATGAGCTATTTTGAGCTATAAGGGTCCAAACTTGATTCTTTTCTTTATTTAATTTATTTTTTATCATAAACTAGTTTGTTCATAACCATTTCATCATGTTTAGCTCATGGAATATCCAAGAAGTGGCTAGAACCTGAAATGATAGTAAAGATACAAAGTCTACACTAAATTTAAAAATTTATAACTTGGGCTATACAACCCGAAATTATAAAAATTATGTGTTTATGGAGAGTTTAAGATGTAAGCTACATGTTATAAAAATTTTAGGTGAAATTGAATTCATTTGCCTAATCAAATGCAATGGAACAATATTATAGGTCAAAATTGGAGGGCATATAGCAATTCTAAATTTTGAAATTACATTTCTTGAGCTACATAACTTCAAATTAGGTGCTTTTAGTGGCTACAGAAAACTTGAGATGAAACCTATGTTTTGTAAAAATTTCAAGACCATCTGAGCTCATTTGGCCTAATCAGACCCTTAACTCAATGGCCCTAGAAAGCTTATAATGTCTAATATATGCCTATAATATTTCATGAGTATTGGAATTTATTTGACTCTTGAAAAATCTAAAACATCATAACTATTCTATGTGAACAATACTATGACCTAATTGAAATTTTCTACACAATTTCATAAATTTGTAAAATATTTTGTATAGCTCCAAAAATTATGGTTCTTAGCTTGACAAAAAAACTCTAGGGAGGGGTCTAAATGTATGCTAACTCTTAAGCTCAAAATAAATCATTTAAACTACTTTTGACATAATAGTTATTTATAAAAAATTTAATACCAATTTGGACCATTTGGGATCCAATTAGTTTTCTTTCACTTTGAGTACATTTTCTTTCATCTTAAGTGGTTTGTTTTAACCATTCCATAACATACAAAAATGGGTGGATCAAACTTTGACCCCCTTGGCTCTCAATTATATACACATGCAACATGGCTTATCATATGCCATTTACTTACATAAGGCCCATAACTTGTCATAAATGACCATACATGTACATTCCCATACTAATACATAGATTTCCATTCTATAACATAATATTATACATCATAAGACATCAAGTAGTCATAAATATACATCAAGTGTATTATCCATGCCATAGTTGGTTTACAAATCAAAAGTGATACATAATAACATCCTGATACATAATAACATCCTAATACATAATAACTATCATCTAGGCTCTATCAATATCCTTCTCCTTACTTGGTGAATCTAAAAAATGGTTAGTAGGAGAATAAGGGTGAGATTTGAGAGAATCTCAGTAGCTAATCTCGACCAATTCAATACATACAAGAATGCCATGATTGTATGCCATGCATGTGGTGCAATGATGCTATGCATATGTCTCATGTAAATCAAATGCATCATGTACCATAAAAATACGTTCATTCTCTAGCCATGGCTTCATTATAAACTTACTAGGCTCAACTCTTCTAACCTGAGACTAAGGAAGAGCTACTGTACTCAATTCCATGTCTTAGGGGAGTTAGGAGCCATTTCATTGCGTTTATACACACAAGCACTCATATAACTCATATGATAACATAATGAAACATTTCTCATGAAAACATCAAGCAACAACACATATAAGCATTTCAACTTAATCAAGCATTCAAATGTATGCAAGAAAAGGAGATAAAACTACCTTGTGATTCTAAGAACTTGAATCTACCACTAACCTACTTGTTGGCTTCCTTTTCCTTTACTTTCTTTGGCTTGGCACTCACAATTGAGTGAGTTTGGATTACCTTGACCTATATATGACAATCACAAGACAAATTAATCCCATAAAACTCACTCTAGGTTTCATAATTCTTACTTAATCTCATTAAGACTCAAGGTGCCAATTATAACTAGTTTAGGTCCATTGTGAAGCAACCTTTGGTTCTTACTTTCCTAACCCTAAACTCTTGCTTTCTATAAGTCTTATAGTTCTCAAGAAATTCATTTAGATCATTACATGCTTGGTTAAAAGGGTTTAGAATCAACTTGCTTTATTAACCTCATTTAGGCCCTTAAAATTTCAACTTTCATTCTAAGGCTCCTAAATTCAATCCAACGCTTCCATAATTCTTTATTCATATATCTAAGCCTCTAAATTCATTAGGACTCATAGAAACACCCCCTAGCTATCCATTCCACCCCTTGGCTGAACCTTGACTTCCTTAGAAGCTATATGGAGTTTTGTTTGTTTTTCTTAGGAGTTTGATACACACCCATATTCCTTGGTTTCTCTAGTATCTAGACATGATTAAATATAGCTTGATTATCCTCTTAAAGTTCCAAAACTCTTAAGGTGCAATTAAAATCCTAAGTTCTATATCTTGTTTCCTAATGCTCCTTTCTAAAATCTAATTGCATAATTCCATTCCTCACACTCTAAAAACCCTTGATTCTACCTCATTACCATCCAAAACATTCTCATTCTTCATGGGCCCTATGGTGGCTGAACAAGAGAGGGAGAGAGAAGGCAAGGAGAAGCCAACTTTTGACCTTGTTTCATACATCATCTTAAAGCTTCTCAAGAGAAGAATTTGGTGCAAAACTTAGTTTCCTTAAATCCTTTCCTTCTTCTACAAGTTCAACCATAAAAAATCTCCTCTTAGGAAACTAAACCCATGAGGAGAGAGAGCTTGAAGAGGAGAATCATCTTAATAAAGGAAGAAGCATGAAAAAGTGCCAAAATTCATACCTTTTCTTGGTTTATTTTCCTCCTTCTCTCCCTTCCCCTTGATGCACCTCTTACTGCTAGTTCAGATGGTCTAGGTTCTATTTTGAGGGGTTTGGTTCATGCTGGACAGATTTAAGATAGAACAGGTTAAGTTATGACAATTTCCATAATTCCCATTTTGCCCTTCAACTTTATTTTCCCCATTTTTGCTCATTTTAGGTCCTTTTTTAGAACCATCTTTTCCATATGAAAATTTAGATCCTCTACTTTATTAAAAATATAAAATTTAAATTTTATGGGTTTTAGAGTCATCCTAATCATCCAGTCAAAGTTTCAGTCAACTGACAAACTAAATAGTACACTAAAAGGGTTTTAACTATTCTAAGGGATTTTATGATTTTTTAGGCCTCTGAGAACCATGGAAAACTCAACTTTACCATTTAAAACTCTATGTTTTGAGTTTTTTAAAAGTTGCTAGAAATTACAAAATTGTCACTGCCTTTTCGAGTAATTTTATTTAGCTATAGTGGTTCGAATTTCAGGACATCTTTAGCTTTATATCCTTATTTCTAAATGTCTAGATTATTATTCTAGACTTATTTAGCCTTCAATCATTTAATTCTAGGATCTTTCTTTTATAATTCATTAGTTCCAATTCAATTTTAGGAGGATCGGGTATTACATTTTTTCCCTTAAATAAAATTTTATCCTCAAAATTTAGGGGTATAATCATCGCTTTTAATTTCTTATACTTTTCGAAGCTAATTTCTCCTAAATTATTTTATGCAAGAAATTTGAATAGCTTATGGAAAGTATTATATTCCTTTGGTTTTCTTTTCATAAAGTATATTATGAATTTAATCACTTATTCTCTTAGTTATTATGATAACAAGGCTATCTCTAATGCTATCAATTGCCCTCATCTTGTCTTTAGGCAAAAGTTTTAAAGATTATACTTTTCTATATCTAGTTGGTCCAAAACCGATTTATATAGGTTGAGCTATTTTATTTAGTGGACTTTCTTGCATTTGTAATTAGAGATATCTTACTAGTATCCAATCTCCAATATCACCTTCTAATAGCTTTTTGTAAAGTCTCCTTATCTTTTTTTGTTCATTGTAAGCTATCAGAGATTCTTTCTTGTTTAACTTATCTTGCTTAAATGTTTAGTCTACTATTTACCCTTACTTTTTCCCTTACTAACTCATCCTATAATAAAGGTTTATGCCTTCTTCCACCTTGGGCCTCATATACTGTCTAATTACTAGGATTATAGCTCTTCTGATGAGTTTACATTTTAATTATCCTTACTTCCTTATTTACTACTATACTTTCTTTTCAAGTTTGAAATTTCCTTTATTCTTTTTAGCTACTTGAGAGTGAGCAGCATTACTCAAATTCTCAATTTTACTATTGACTTTCCATAACTATAACTCTTTTATGCTATTAATGAAGAAAAATTACCACTGACTAATAATGTATTCATGGGGAAGACTAATTTCTCATAACCTTAGCTTCTAAAAGCATACTCTACCACTTAGCCTACCATGAAAAACTACACCTGATCTTTTTTCTGAGTTTTGGAATACAGGAACTCCTCTTTCCCCTGGCTAGGTGTAACATCTACTGGGTAATGGTTCATCTAACTATGACTCTAGAATTACTTTCTTGCTTCTTTTATGCCATACACTATATGTATCTATCAAGGGGGATCTAATTAGTGGCTTGGCTATCTAAGTAAAGCCTTAATAATTTTATAATAATAATCTACCGACCTATTAAAATTTAAGTCTCTGAGACTAAACTTCTGATTATCATATCAGTCTCTAAGATTAACTAATTTGTAAAAATTATCCTAGGTTATTATCTCCCAGGAGAGTTATTATACTATATCTCTAGGCTCTTAGTAACTCTGTGGAATCTAATACGATTTCCTAGGTCTACTGTGACCACTTAGAGCCCTGCTAGGGTCTACTGTGACCTATTCAACTATGCTAGGATCTACAATGATTCATCTATGGGAGATTTTAAAGCCTAAGATTGTTGTATCTGTGAATAGAACTCATACTTACTAAGTCTGACACTACTACTCATAATCTCTAAGGTTAAACTCATATGCCTACTATGCTATTCTTGGGAAGTGGGTCCTATATATTTGCATTTCTATAGCCATCCCATAATAATGATACTCGGGAGTGTTTTGATATTTATTAAGTGCTCCTTATAAGATCATCATATTCTCACTTCCAGTTTTATCATACTTCTTTTGTTTCCTTCTCTTACTAACTCATTTTGCTTCTCTTACCGTATTCATTTAGCAATTGAAATTAAGTGCACACTTTTCATGTATCCATTCTAATTTCCTTTTCTTATCTTGCAAGTATCTATCTCTGCTTATATGGCATATTTCATAGGGCATTTCACATTATGCATCAAGTGTGTCTAACTATTCTAGTAGGATATGCACTACATATTGGTTCCTTTTTCATTTCATTTAATTCGGACAAAAGGAATTTAGATTAAACATACTAAACATCATGTTAACTGAGTCTTATAACTTCAGTGCCCTTGGCATCTTTAATTTTCATCATCCTACATTAAGGATCTCTTCTAAATATTCTGTTATATATCCAATTATTCTGAAATCCCTTTACCTCTCTTTATTGTTTAGCTCATCTTATATCTTAACTGGCTGGGAAACTCTTCGATTATCGGGACACCTTTTATGATTGATACTATTATTTGCTATGCACTTAGGTTACATTACTATCGAATTGGCTAGGACCAATTATCATCTAACCACCATGGCAAGCAAATCATAATATTGAACATTAATACACAAGCGCAGCATGACCAAGCTCAAACCACTATCGCTAGTATATTATGAGTTTCTCAATAATCAAGAATACCCTTTTCATACCTCTGTTGGTTTCTTTATGTCATTATGTAACAACTAAGGGATATAAGAATCTCTTTCTCTATTCCTTTCTATTAACTGTCATATTATCTCCACGTTATTTTCCTTTGCCTTATTATTCTTAATCAGGGCATTATATCATGTTGTATTATATAGGCAACTCTATTAAAGTAACAATACTCTCTAGTACACTTTCCAGTATTCACATTCGTGTTACTTTTCATCTACTTTTTATTTATCTATATTCAAGAGTATTACTACACTTTCTGGGTTCATCTTGACTTACTTAATTTCTATAAAATTGGAGGGGGTCCAATTTAGGTCAATTTCGTCCCCAATTCTTTAACTAGATTGTTTCTTTAGGAAGGAGCCCCATGCTATATGAACCCTAGATTTCATCTTTCTTAAAGCTCTCGAGTTTACCTTGCTATTTTTCTTTACTCTAAGACTTACTATCTTAATTAACTGTCGACTTCTTGTAATTTCTTCTAGGAAAACTAAGGCATGAGTTACTTGCCTCAATTTCTTTCTTTATGGTGACCACGCATGCTCAACTATCTTAATCTACTTTGTTAACCAATATGTGCTCCATAACTAATTTTATCATTCATGTTGTTTTAAATGACATGTATTCCTATTAGAGGAGCTAGTCTAATAATGAATTCACATCTTTTACATTTACCAAGTTCTAACTTTCACTATACTTATCTTATTAGCTCTCGCTTGATCATTACTAAAGCAAGGGCATTCCTTTATGTGTACTGATTACTCAACTTTTCCTCGCTTTCCCTAAACTCCCATAATCATTAACTTGGGGGCCTTATCTATTGAAACATATCTGACCCTTGATCGGGTGCTCTACCCACATATTCTACATTATGTTCTTCTCAACAATAAAGAAAACCCTCTTTTATTTAACTTTCTAAGCTCTTCTCTTTTTAAACTAAGAGTTTTTCTCTTTCTGATTACATTTTGTATCTTAATGTCTACTCATTATTGTTCTCTGGATATGATTCATAACTTAAGACACTTACCTTAATAAGGACTTCTTGCAATCCCCAAGTAGTAGTTTACTATGGGTTTATCTCATTTACCTGAGTTTACTGTATACTATCATTAGACCCTCTTATACCTTTCTTTTTTGATCTCATTCTCTTTTCTGAGTCTATCGATGAACCTTAGCAACTTCAATGTCTGAATTTCCTAAACATTTGACACTGAACTTATCATCATCTTTTCAAGATACTATGTAATATCTGGTTCCTTCGTAAACGTGAAAAATGTAATGTCTGGTTTCTTCGTAAAAATATGAAACTCACCAGATATAAAAGGAAGTCTCCCAGATAGAATGTGTAACACCATATTTTTTTGGCTTATTTCATGTTACTCCCATGTCTGATATCATGCAATTCATAGAGGAGTAAGAAAAATAGCATTAAAATAATGAATTTTGTAACATTGCGTCGCATATAAATTTTTCATCCGATGTCTCGTGAACCATGTGAACTCATACATCACATTCTCATATTTAATTATATAGATACAACTCATTCAAGGTAAGGGAATACATAAAATTCATACATATAGCCTCGGCCAGAATGTTCCCTTTTCTATCACAAATGTTAGAAAATCATAACTAATTTTAGAAAAATCAAAATCATGCATTATTTACCATTCTGGAAAGCTACAAATGTCTAATTTATGATAAAAATAATTCTAGGCCATGAAACATACACAAGAAATGTTTGACATTCGAAAATATGCAGAGATCTGACTAGTTACTGGTACTGATATAGGTTTCTACTATAAATTTTAAAAATATCCAATTAATTCCACAAAAATCCAATCTATGTAAATAATACCAACTTGGAAAGCTACAAATGTTACCTAGAGGAAAAAAATAATTTTTGATCAGTTTAAGCACATCTAGATCTCAAAAACTAATCAAATAGTACTTAAGGTCTGTATAAATGCCTAATACCTGGCAGAACTTTTAAAAATTTATATATCTCTCTCTAGATATCCAAATGGGGTGCTTCTAGTTGTTACAAATCACTAGGAATGTCTAGTTTGTTTATATAAAATTTTGTGATAATTGGACATCATTTGCCCCCTGAGTGATAGAATTCATTTTTGGATTAGTATGAACAGTACCCTTGACCAAAATTAGAAAATTTCCCAACTTTGAAAATTCATTAAATATACCATAGACCTCCAAAAATTTTGTACTTTAGCTTCCCAAAAAGTTCTCAACAAGCTCTAAATGCATGCCAAATCTCAGATCAAGAATATTTCATTTGGACAAAAAAGTGGTGTAGGTTTCCAATATGGTCAATTTTGGTCCATATTAGAGACCAAATGTGTTCAAAAGACTTTCCTTAGTATTTGGCACCTCTTGGGCAAGTTTAAAAGCATTAATATGACTTGTATGAAGTGTCCAAGTAGTCCCAAACCTCATGCATCTCAATTGGGTCATTCCATTTCCATTTATACACTAATGCATCATGCCTTCAAGAAGCTAAATTTGCCACTACATACTCAATTTAAATTCTAGTGTTCACATAACATAACTTCTCATTTATACATAACATATTAACATAATTACACATTCTTAAGAGGTCATAAGTCATATACAATAATAGGTTACAACATTTGCCACCTCGATGGTCTTAAAGAAGCAAATTCTAGGCAGTTCAATGTCATACTTTCATCTCTCAAGTAGTTAGCTCCCATTTCCCTATTCTCTTGGTCCACCTAGCATGTTAAAACATTGGAGTGGAGGAGATGAGATTCAAAGAATTCCAATAGCTAATCTCCCATTCAATCACACATAAAGTATACAATTCAAGTCTTGAAAATGCATGTATGAACATATTAACATAAGTGAGCATTCAAGAAACATTCTTAGCATTTGAACGAATCATATATAGTATACATAGGCTTGCCAAGTAAGTGGATTAACCTCACCTATTCACTTGTGGATTTTAGACTTACCTCACCCATTTCTTTAAGAGGTTTGTGACTCAACCTTATTCTTGAGAGTCAACTTCACTTTTGGGAGACTCTTTACTTTGTCTCAACCAACCTTAAGAGTTCTTGGATCATCCTCACCATGGCTAGAGGGTTCTTGGCTTCTCCACACTCAAGCAAACCAAGGTAAGTACATAAAGCATCATTTGAATGCATAAAACATCATCATGGTACCGTGGAATACAAGCTCATGCTAAAATACTTTTCATAGCTCAAAACATATATACACACATTCAAAGACAATGTAAGCACACATCCATGCATGAGGGAAGGTGGAGAGAGCTACCTTGCTTGCATTTATACACTTTTTCCCTGAGTCTTGAATCCCCTCCCTTGACCTCACACAGCCAAGAAGGTGGAGATCACTTCTCTTAGCCTAGACACATTATATAGAAGCTAATTATACTTTTTGAATCAAATTCTAAGGCCACACAATCACTAGAAAAGCTAGGTGACGCATAAGGCTCTTTTATGGTTCCATAATTCACTTAATGAAGCAACCTTTGGAAAACATCATCTTGGCTTCATTCTCTCCATCTATTTATGATTCTTGACTCTATTTAAACCTCTTGAAGTCATCACACAATCTATTCTATGAGCCTACCTAGGTGTTGCTTCTTTAAGCCATATTATGAAACATATAAGGCTATCTCACTATCTATGGTTTCTAAAATTTTTCCAAGGCTTCCTCTCACATTCTCCCATCACACATGATGCAAAACTAAGCTTAGAAGGAATTAAAACACTCCTTAGGTGCATGAACTCTCCTTAGCACCCTTAGAGTTTCTTTGCTTCCTTTGATGGGAGAAACATGTAGAAAGCTCTCTTGGTGTCTTAGGAACTCATATGAACACTTAAACATCATAAAATATGGCTAGGGTTCATAGCAGAGTTTAAGGTGCAATCAAAACCCTAACTTTTCTATCTTGCAAATTCATAGTTTTTACTTTGATTTCTTTGCATATTCTTACTCTCCTCCCTTAAATTCATAGAATTCACCTCTGGTTCTCCTCAAAATTCCAACCTTCTTGTAGCTACATATATGGGGCAAAATAGGGAGAAGGAAGGGGAGGAAGTAGCTACCATGGGATGGAAGATTTACCTTGTTTTTCCATATTTTCTTACTTGATTCTCACCTTCCTTGGCCTCCTCTCTTCAAATCCGAATTTTCCCTCCCTGGTCTAACCTCAAAATAGTCCCAAATACATCAAAAATTCTATGGGAAAGAAAGGAAAGTGGAGGATGATGGATTTGCTAAAGAGAAGCAGGAAATCCTTACCTTTTCTTTGCCTCTTCTCCCTCCAAAGCTTCTTCTCTTGGTGTGCCTAGGAGCTGGCTCTCTTCTCTGGTTTTGGGGTAGAATTTGGTCAACCTAAATGAGGGGAGAAGGGTGCCTCATATATATAAGGGATTTAAGAAGGACTTTTCAAAAATTTCCATTTTGCCCTTTGTTCTTAGCATTTTTGTTTCTAACTTGTTTTAACTCCTTTTTCAGAATCTTCTTTTCTATTATAAAGTTTAAGTTCCTAATTTAGTAAAATGTCTTTGGAATCACTCGAATTAGAGCTAAAATCTTCCCGAATGAATCCATCAAAGTTCGGCTCAACCGACATTGAAAAACATCCACCGGAGGGGTTTTAACTGTCTCGGGGCTTCCCATAGTTTTCAAGACCTCTAAGAACCCTAGAAAACTCAAAACTTTCATTTAAAAAGCCTTCTTGTGTGAATTCCAAAATTTACTCAAAATGACAAAAATGCCCTTACGTTTCGTCAACCTTTCCTTACATTTTGTTTCTTCATTCTAACTCCATTTTTCTTTCTATTTGATCCTGGGATTCTCATTTTTAGAAGTCTAGAATACTTCTCAAATTTTTTGAGACCTTAACTAAGTCATTTTAGGGGACTTACTTTTGTATCCAGTGAATTTCATTCGTTTACGAAGAAATCGTACATTACGTTTCTCACGCTTTCTTTCATTTTTGGATAACCAGATATTATAGAATGATTTGAGATCTAATAAAATTAGAACAATAAGCTAGACCTCAAATAACGAGGATCCAAGGCCACAGGTTCTTTGAAAATGAAGCCAAAATAACCAGATGAAATTTAATGAAGATGTACTAGCATTTTCATAATTTTGAGCACTTTTTAGAAAAAGTCAAAAAAGGGATTTTTAAATAAGAAAAATGAGTTTTTTTGGGTTCTCAAAGGCCCTAAAAATCATAGGAACCCCTAGAATAGTTTAAACCCTTCCAGTTTACATTTTAGAGCATCGATTGACCTGAAATTTGACTGGTTCGTTCGAGAAGGTTTTAATTCTAATTTGGATAAAACTAAATACATTTTACAAATTAGAGGACCTAAATTTTATGATGAAAAAGATAGTTCTAAAAAAGGAGTTGAAATGAGCTTAAACAAAGTAAATAGGCAAGTAAGGGCAAAATGGTCATTTTAAAAAATTATAAAAGAGACTTTTTAAGTAAGATTACACCTCATCACTTTCTCCAAGCTTCCATTTTCATAATTTTAAGCAGCCATGGTGTGACATTGAGGGAACGGAGAGAGAAGAAATTTAAACTCTCGCTTAGGTTTGACCCAAGCCAAAAAGGAACTCTTTTCAAGAAACCAATCGGTGAAAAATAATCTATATGAAGAGAGCTTCATTTTAATGTAAGCCTTTACTTGAAATACTTGCAAATCTTATGTTTCCAAGCCATTTAAGCTTCAGCCTAGAGAGAAAAAGTGAAGAGGAGAGTTTTTCTTCATGTGTTCTTAATGGAACCAAGGGTTATGGAGTGTGAGCATTAAAGAGATGCCATTGAAATTGAATAAGAAGCATTAGATTGTAAGTTAGAAAGCCTAGGGATTTAACTACACCTAGGCTAAGATGAAGCTTTCTAGTAGTAATTTAAGTTGTCTAAGGATATATATAAGTTCTCAAGACATTTAGAAAGCGTTCACAAGTGCCAATTCCTTAAGAAAAAGCAAGCAAACTCCATGGGTTTGTGATGGAGAGTTGCATAGTCTCGGCCAAGAGCTCTTCATCCACCTAAGGAGAGTTTTAAATTTTTTTAAGGTTAGAAAAGGATTAAATATGATGGAAGAACATCAAAGGAAGCCTTAGAAAAAATTTAGAAGCCTTGGTTTGTGAGATAAAGGTGTAGGCTCCATAATAAGACTTAAATAAGCAACTTGTGTCTAGGCTCTTGGAAATGAGTTTGTGATGACTCCAAGGAGTCTAAATGGAGTCAAGAAAAATGGGAGACAAGATCATGAATTCTCATAGTTACTTCATAAGCTCTTATATGGAAGCATAATGGAACTATAGAACAAAGTAGCTTCACATATACTGTGTATGATGCCAAAGCTTATTTGCACAAGTGATTTATGTCTCTTTTGATGTGTCTAGGCTAAGAGAACCAAGGGCCACTTAATAGCAAGGCTTGGCCGAGAAAAGGGAGAAGAGTTCAAGAGGAAAGTGTTGTGTTCTTGCTTCAAGGTAGCTCTCTAACCTTTCTCACATGCATAGTTATTTGTTTTCTTATCATTAAGTGCTTATGTGTATGTTTGAGCCATGACAAATATTTCTAGCTAATGTTTACATGTTATGGTACCATTATGTGTTATGAAATGAGTTTATGGTTGCATTATGGCTTGCATGGGCTAGATTGTGCCAAAAGTCCCTTAGCAAGGGTAAGGATGAGTCAAAGGTTCCTAGAAATGGGTGAGACAAAGCCAAAAGTCTCAAGAAGAGTAAGTCTTAGTCAAAAGTCCCTTGAAAGTGGGTAAGGCAAATCTAAAATTCCCAATAAAGATGGATTAGACTAGACTAATGCCCTTGAGAGCTTGTACTTATTATGTATGAGTTTATATGACGAGGAAAATACCTTATACATGTTCATTAGTTGCTTGAATATCATACATGCATTTTTTGATTTGTTTATACATCCATTATGCATGTTTGAAAGGGTTAAGAGTTATTGGAATTCTTTGAATCTCACTTTTTCCCCACATATGCCTAACCATGTCTAAGTGAGCCAAGTGGACAAAGAAATTGAGGCCAACAACCTTGAAGATCAAGACTTTGACAAATGGTTATGAAAAATAGGCATTTTGATGGCATATTGATGTCAAACTATGTAACCATGAGATGTATACTTAATATAAACCCTTGAACATGTTCTAATGTATGTATAAATGGTGCATGTATTAATGTGGAAGCTAGACAAATGAGAATGTGAGATTTTGCCACCAATTTGCCCTTATGTGATATAATGTACTTGTGTATGTATGCATGTGGCAAGGTGAGACTAAGCTCCATAAGAATTTAGATCATTTTGCATGCTTGTATATATGGTATTTATGCTTTTAGACTTGCCCATGTGGTTGTGGAAATTCAAGAAAAGCTTTTGGTGTCTTAAAATCCTATTTGAAGTTTCAAATTTGACCATTTTGTGTGCTATACCAAAGTCTGACCAAATGAGTGATTTTTTCCATGACATTTGGCCAGTAAATAGGTCTCATCTAGATCTTTCCATAGAGTAAAAGCACACTCAATTTGGAACCCTATAGAATTTATTATGATTTTTTAAAGTTAGCTAAATTATGCAAAAATGGTATATTTACTGTTCATTTGGTCAGCTTGCTTCTCTGTGTCACAGTAGGGCAAATGAAGTCCAATACTCATGAAATTTTACAAGAATAAACTGTACATCATAATATTTTTATAGCCACCAAGATCACTTATTTAGAGCATTGTAGCGAGATATATCAATTTTTGAAGTTGTATGACAGTACTAGTAATGCAGCCTAACATGTGTTACTGTTCCATCAATTTTCGATGGCTTAAGGCTATTGCATTGGTCTATAATTATTTCTAGTCAAAGGTAGAGATCCATAGATTTCTATAATGGTATGGTTTGCTTGATTTTGATTTTTTTAGAATTAGGTATGAATTTTCAAATTTTGTATTAGAAAGCTAGAAAGTTGAACCCGAGAGCAAATCATTAATTTTGTGAGATGTAGCTCCAAGCCCAAAATGAATGGGACCAAAGGTGATGTGTATGACTTGTATGGATATATTAAGACTAAAAAATGATGTGGATGAGTGGACATGATGTGTAATACCATATTTAACTAGCTTGCCTTATTCATATCTTAGCTTCCTTCCATTGGTATCACAAGTTTTCCAAAAAAAAATTCATTAAAATATTACATTATTTTGCATTGCGTAGCAAATAAAATTTTTATTTTGTGTCCCATGGAACATATGAACTCATCCATTTTATTTTCCTATTTAAATACATTCATACAACTCAAAACCATCTCAAAATGTTGCTAAAAACTCTAACTTATAACATACATATACAAAATAATACAAGGTTGCCTCGGGTTCAGCTGCTAGATTTCTGGTACCAATTTTGAAAAATCATAACTAAATCTAAAAAAATCAAAATCATGTACACTATACTATTCTAGAAAGTTACAAATGTTAATGTCATATGAAAAATAAGTCAAGAACGTCTAGCCACTTGAAATCGATGGAATAGTACATAAACTTAGCTGGCACTACTGGTACTGATATAGAACTTCAAAAATTCATATCTCCCTGTTCAGACATCCAATTGGGGTGATCTTAGTGGCCATAGAAATCTTATCATATATAGTTTATGTCTGTAAAATTTTATAGGCATTGGACACCATTGGCCCTTAAATGACATAGGAGAAAAAAATGACCATATAAACAGTAACTATATCTAAACAACAAAAATTTGACAACTTTAAAAATTCATAATTAATTTCACAGAGTTTCAAATAATTTATTCTTTAGCTTTCCAAAAATATCTAGATGAGATCTATATGCATGCCAATTTTATGGGAAAATTCATTCATTTGGTCAGATCTTGACATAGGGTTGCAAAATGGTAACTTTTATGCTTCTTAAAGGTCTCAAATGGTTCAAATTAGCTTCCAAGACTTTCGTGGCCACTTGAGAACATGGGAAAGTATCAAAATGGTCTATTAAACATGTCTCAAAGGTTCATAAACCCATATTTCACAAACTCACTCTCCCACACCAAGGTATACACAAGAACATACAAGCTTTTCATTGACATTCAATGTCAAGAACTTGCTATATCATTCACATGGTATCAATTCTCATATATACATCAAGTATCCATATAATTACACATGTTCAAATGGTTATACAACATACTCATGATAAGGTTACATCAAATTCCATCAAAATGGTTACAAATAGAATAAATAGCACATTTCTTTGTCAATGTTTCTCCATCAAGCTTGGTGGCTTCCATTCCTTGGTTCACTTAGTCCACCTAGACATGTTAGGTAATTGGAAGGAAGGAATGAGAATCTAAGAATCCCAATAGCTCTTCTCCCTTTCAACCATATATAAAGGATGCAAATTTAAGTCTAAAAATGCATGTATGGATATCATAAACTGCATAATCATACATGGAACATTTCTTGTATTCAAGAAGCGACATAAAACATACATAGGCTTGCCAAGAAAATGGTTTAGTCTCACCCATTCTCTTTGGGATTTTGGGACTCGCTTTGTAACGAACGATTTTTCATAAAATGTCATAATTGAGCTGTATAAAAGCAAGTCCCTTGAGATAAATGAATTAAGACTAAATGAAATTTTGATAAAATTTTAAATAATAGAAAATGAAGATCTCTAGTTGCCCAAAAACTGGGACCAGAGTGATTCAAAAAAATTATCGAAAGTCAAGTGGCATTTTCGTAAATATGGGTACTTTTTGGAAAACTCACATAAGGGCTTTTTAAACAAAAAATTCAAGCTTTCTAGGGTTCTCAAAGGCCTTGAAAACCATGGGAAGCCCTAGGACAGTTGAAACTCCTCCTATATATGTTTTCCAATGGTGGTGAGCCCAAACTTTGACTGATTCATTTGGGAAGGTTTTAGCTCTGAATTGAGTGATCTCAAAGGTATTTTATAAAATTGGAAACTTAAAATTTATAATGGAAAAGACAATTCTCAAAAAGAAGCTAAAATGAAGTTAAAACGAAAATGCCACGTATGCAGGACGTAAACGTCATTTTTTGGAACAATTTTTTCTTGAAATTTCTTTTTAAAATGGTGTCCCATCTCCTCTCATTTCCTAACCAACCTAAGCTTCATTCAAACTAGAGAGAGGAGCTGCCTAAGAGAGATTCACTAAGAGAGCTCAAGAGGAGGAAGAAAAGGCTAACAAAAGGTAGAAAAATTTAAGGATTTCCATAGTCTTTCTTCTTGAAACCTTGCTTTCATCTCTTTGCTTCATCTTTTTATGGTTTTGGATGCTTCAACGGTTCTATTTTGGCCTTGAACCATAGGGTTTAAACTAGAAATTCAAGGAAAAGAATCGAGCAAGGGGAGAACCTCTTGGAAAGGGCTTGAATCTAAGGTAATTCCTTCCCTTTTCTTGCTTCTTCCTTCTTACTCTCCATTGTGTGTGTGTCGTCCAAGAATAGACCCATGAGAGGTGTAACACCATACTTTTAGGACTCAATTCATACAATTCCCATGCCTCATCTTATGTTTATTCTATGAAAACAATATAGTGGCATAGGAAGTTATGAATAAAAGTACATTTCTCTACTGGTAAAATTTTTCTTTCGGAGTCCCGTAGGCCATATGAAAGCATCTATCACTTTATCATACTTAAACACATGAATATAACTCATTTCCATCATCAAATTTGGCCTACAACTCGTAGAAAGCAAAGGAGCATATGAAATCCATGTTTGTATTTTTGGCCAGAATTTCTTCTTTTCTGTCACAAACTTTGGAAATTCATAACTAAATCTATAAAAATAGAAAACATATAATCTCAGTCATTCTGGAAATATTAAGATGTATAATTTATGCTAAAAATATTTAGAAGTCTTAAAATCTCATATATAATGCGTTTGACACGCAAAATCATCTACTGGTCGGAGGGTTCCTGATACTGTCACAGTTTACTGATATGGATTTCAAAAATGTCTAACTAATTCCACAAAAATCCAATTCTTGCAAATGATATCACTATGGAAATATGTGGATGTTAAATAGAGAGAAAAAATATCTTCAAATCAGTACATCAAGCCAAACGCCCGGAAATTGATGGAATAGTACCTCAGGTCTGGCAAGATGTCTGATACTGGGTAGAACCTTCAAAAATGCATATCTTCCTCTATAGACCTCCAAATGAGGTGATCTCGGTGGCCACAGAAATATTATGACCTCTAGTTTATGCATATAAAATTTCATAAGCATTGGATACCATTTGGCCATCGGGTGACACAGAATTCAAAACTGCCAGTATGAACAGTACCCATACCAGAATCCATGAAAAATCCCAACTTTGAAAATTTCTCAAATATTCTCTAGGTCTCCGAAAATTATGATCTTTAGCTTCCCAAAAAGCTCTTAATGAGACCTCATTTCATGCCAATTTTTAGGGCAAGACTAACTCATTTGGCCAAAAAGTGATATAAGGTTCCATTATGGTCAAATTTGGCTCCATATGAGGTACCAAATTTACCAAATGGCCTTCCCTTGGTTGTGGCACCTTTTGGGCAAGTCTAAAAGTACATTTGAGACTTGGGTAAGCTGCCCAAATGGTCCCGAACCTCATGCATCTCATTTTGGTCATTCAACCCACACTTATGCATACATTCATCAAAATCTCATATTGCACACTTTGGCCATATATACTCAAAATATGTGCTATAGGGCATATATCATTTTCATACGTCTAACCAACACATAATAGTATAATCACACATGTCTCAAGGTTCATGGTACATATACAACCTCATATACACTATGAACCATCATTATGGTTCCAAAATAGGCAAAATACTACATAAACTTGTCACTCCTTGATCTTTATGGTTGTTGGCTCCCTTCACCATAAGTGCGTGGTCCACCTAGCATGTTAGATCATTGAAGAGGAGGGGATGAGATTCAAAGAATCTCAATAGCTCACACACCCATTTACATCACATTCAAGGCATACATATACCAAATGCATAACTATACAAGCATAAAGTGTGCAATAAATTCTATTCCATGCCACATTCACATGTCAAGATTACTTTCATGATCTAGGGACTTTTGGTTTAGCCTCACCCCATTTCTAGGACTTTTGGATTTGCCTCACTCTTGGTCTAGGGACTTTTGACTTTGCCTCACCCATTCAAGGGACTTTTGGCCTTGTCTCACCCATGCCATGAGACTTTTGGCATCTCCTCACCTTCATTAAGGGACTTTTGGCATCACCTCACCCTTATGAGCTCTTTCCACAACCATAGCCATTCAAGACAACACATTGGTACCAATGCACAACAAGGATTAAGTGGCATATTATCAAGCATCAAGAATGCATGCAAGTACACTAAGACATACATATGCACATAAGAATGCAAAGAGAATGAGGTGGAGAGCTACCTTGCACAATTTCACACACTTTTTCTTTAGCTTTCAAGCCTCCTCTTTCGGCCACACACCCACAAATTGGTGGAGATGGTTTCTCTTGGCCTAGACACACCAAAAGAAACATGAATTACTCATGGGAACAAGCCTTGGCATTATACACACTTTACATGATGCTACTTTGGTTTATGGCTCCATTATGCTTCCATAAGGCACTTAATGAAGCAACTTCAAGAATTCATGATCTTGGCTCCCTTCTCTCCTTTAATCTATGATTCTTGACTCCATTTAGACTCCTTGGAGTCATCACACAATTATTTTAAAGAGCCTAGCTAGGAGTTGCTTCATTATGCTACATTATGGAGCCTACACTTCCATCTCACTATCTAGGGCTTCTAAAATTTTTCCAGGGCTTCCTCTTATCCTCTTCCATCCTACATGACTCAAAAATAAGCTTGAAACAAATTAAAACTTTCCCTTGGTACTCTTTCTAGCCTAGGTCAAGATTATGGAAGTATTTAGGGTTCAAGGGGTTTCCAATTTTTCCTTGATGGAAGAGTCACTTGGGAGGCTTCCTAGAGGTCTTAGAAGCTCAATCAAATACTCACACATGCAAGGAAACTAATATATCAAATCAGTTTTTGCAAAGTGTTCAAGAGCTCTACACTTTTCTAGCTTAGAGTTCATTAGTTTTTCTTGCAATTTCTTTTCTTTCTTGGATGGGAGGTGCATGTGGGAAGCTCTCTAGGGGTCTTAGGAGCATGTTTAAACATTCAATTAAGTCTAAGAACATTCATATAAAATCATATTTGCAAGGGAGCATTTGGATCCCTAATGGTTCTATCTTGTCTCTTAATGCTCCTTTCTTGATTCTATTGGTTCCTTCTTAATCCTTGCTATCTAAAACCTCTAATCCCTCCATAAATTGGGCAGAAAATAGCCCCTAAGAATTGGGCTCATGGTGCCCAAATTCGTGCAAGAGGAAGGGGGAGGGAGAAACTACCAAAGAATGGAAGTTTTACCTTGTTTTCTTGCTTTTCTTTGCTTGCTCTTCCACTTGGTTGGCTTGCTCCCTCAATTTTCGAAATTTCCCTCTCTGTTCTGCCCCCAAAACAGCACCAAACTCTCCATTAAAACCATAGAAATAAAGCTTGAGAGGAGGGGAGCAAGTTTGAAGAAGGAAGGATATGGAATTTCTTAAAGTTTCTTATCTTTTTCTTGAATTTCTTCCTCCAAAATCCTCCTTCTCTTGTGCACCTAAGAAGCTGCAGTTCTTCTCTGAAAATGGGCAGAACAAGTCGGTTTAATGAAGGAGAGGAAGAACGTGGCTTATAAAAAGAGTTTGGAAGCTTCCTTTAACACTTAAATTCCATTTTTGCCCTTTCATACTTTGCATTTTCGTTTCTACTTCGTTTTAGCTCCTTTTTGAGAACCGTCTTTTCCATTATAACAAATAGGTTCCCAATTTAATAAAATGCCTTTGGAATCACTCAAATCGGAGCTAAAACCTTTCCAAACGAATCGGTCAAAGTTCGGGTCAACCGACGTCGGAAAGAGTACACCGGAAGGGCTTTACCGGTCCCGAGGCTTCCCATGGTTTTTGGGGCCTCTGAGAACCCTGGAGAACTCAAAATTTTCATTTAAAAAGCCCTCCTATGAGTTTTTCAAAAAGTACCTATATTTACGAAAATGCCACTGGCCTTTCGGCAATTTTATTGAATCACTCTGGCCTTGATTTCTAAGCAACTCAAGGCTCAAATCCTCATTTTTCATTATTTATAATTTTATCATAATTTTATTTGGCCCCAATTCCTTCTATTTTGAGGACTTCCTTTTATATTTGACCCATTTCTGACGTTTACGGAGAAACTGAACATTGCGTTTCTAACGTTTACGGAGGGACTGGATGTTATAAGAGGGGAGGAGGTTTTGTTCAAAAACCATTAAGAATCCATTGATTTGGGTTGTGGGTACTTGGAATATGCAAAGAAATTGGAAGGAAAACTAATGGAATTTAAGATAGGAAAGTATAGAGTTCTTGAACATAATGTAAAAACTGATTTGATTCTTGAATTTCCTTGCATGTGTGAGTATTTAATTGAACTCCTAAGACCCCTTAGAAGCCTCTTGTAACATCATAAATTCTAGCTCATTTTATGCCATTCATAAGCTTTAAATCGTCTATTCCATAAGAGCATATGAAAACGGGGATAAAAATAATGGGTTTATTTGCATTGCGTCATGCTTAAAAATTTTCAATCGGTATCACGTGGACCGTGTGAGCTCATACTATACATCCCCATACTTAATTACATCATTACAACTCATTTGCATCACAAAATCATGCTCACAACTCATGGAAACCGAAATGGAACATGGAAAATGGAAGTTCATTCTCGGCTAGAATTGGCTTCTTTTTTGGGCAAACTTTGAAAAATCATAAGTAATTCTAAAAAAATAAAAATATACAATATTGGTCATTTTAGAAATATTTAGATGTCTACTTCACACTAAAAATATGCCCAAATCATAACATTCACCACAGAGGATGTTTGACATCCAAAATGGTCCAAAGGTCCGACTAAATTCTGGAACTGTCACAGAATTCTACAAAAAACTTTGAAAATGTCCAATTAATTTTAAAAAAATCCAATCTATATAAATGATACCAATTTAGAAATCTATGGATGTTAACTAGAGAAGAAAAATATCTCTAGATCAGTCCATCAAGCCCAGGCCTCAGAATTCAATGGAACAGTACTTCTAGTCGGGCAATTTTACTGATACTGGATAGAAACTTTAAAAATTCATATCTCCTTCTCTAGACCTCCAAATGAGATGATTCTAGTTGACACGAGTCACTGTGATTATCTAGTTCTTTGTATAAAATTTCATGGCAATTGGATATCATTTGGGCCTCGTGTGACAGAGTTTAATTTCGGACCAAATGAATAGTGCAGCAAACCAAAAACTATGAAAATTGTCAATTTTGAAAAATCATCAAATATTCTGTAGACTTCCAAAAATTATGATCTTTAGCCTCCTAAAAATCTCTCAATGAGACCTAATTGCATGCCAAATTTCATATCAAGACTAACTCATTTGGCTAAAAAGTAATCTAAGGTTCTATTATGGTCAAATTTGGCTCCATATGGGGTACCAAGTTTGCCACGTGGCTTTTCCTTGGTTGTGGCACCTTTTTGGGCAAGTCTAAAAGTACATTTAAAACTTGTGTGAGCTGCCCAAATAGTCTCAAACCTCATGCATATCATTTTGGCCTCTTAACCCATACTTATGCGCATTTACATTAAACTTTCAAATTGCACACTTTGGCATTACATACTCAAATTGTCTTCTAGAGGTCATACATCATATTCATACATCCAAACATCACATAATAGCATATTTATACATGTCTCAAGGGTTATAGACCATTCACAACATCATATGGTACAATCATGGTCTTAAAGTGGCAAAGGCTAAACATATGATTGTCAATCTCCTTTCTTTAGTGTTGTTGGCTCCCATTAGCATATCCACTTAGTTTACCTAGCATGTTAGATCATTAGAAAGGAGGGGATGAGATTCAAGGAATCCCAATAGCTCATCTCCAATTCAATCATACATAATATGTGCAAAGAAAGTTTTACAAATGCATGCATTGAGAAAATGGAAGTCATGGACATTTGCAAAGCAAACTTGGCATATGAACAAATCATACAAGACATTCAAGAGCTTACTAAGTGTTTGGATTGGCCTCACACTTCTCCTCATAGATTTTGGATTTGCCTCACCTGTTTTTTAAGAGCTTTATACTCAACCATACTCTTGGGAGCCCACTTTGCTTTTGGGAGACTCTTTACTTTATCTCAACCAAACTCAAGGATTCTTCGCTCATCCTCACCAAAGGAAAGAGTTATTGGCCTCTCCACACTTTAGCAAACTCATACAAACATCATGTATTCATTTGAAAACATAACATGACATTAAGAATTATGGCATATAAAGGCGTGCTAGCATACTTTTCATAGCTTGAACATACACATACACACATTCTAAAACAAGCTAAACACACATCCATGCATGAGAGAAGGTGGAGAGAGCTACCTTGTGTACACTCACACACTTTTTCCTTGAAATTCAAGCCTCCTCTTTCAGCCACACACCCACAAATTAGTGGAGATGATTTCTCTTGGTCTAGATACAATTTATGGGAGCCAATTAGGTTCATGAAACACATTCTAAGGCTACACAATTTGCTTAAACCCTAGATTGCTCTATAAGCTCCATTATGGTCCATAATTGCACCTAATGAAGCAACACCCCTCAAATAATTTTTAGGCCTTATTCTTTCCTTTCAAATATGATTATTGACTCCTTTTAAGCCTCTTGGAGTCATCACACCATTAAAACAAAAGGCCTAGCACCATGTTGCTTCTTTAGGTCATAATATGGAACCTAAGGCACCAAATCACTTTCTATAAGTTCTAAAATTTTTCCAAGGACTCCTTTCATTTTCATTCACGAAATATGACTCAAGAATGGCCTTAGAAAAATTTAAAACTCTCCCTCACACATAGAACCCCCCTTGGCCGAGACTATGAGCATTCTTGGGCCACTTGGAGTTCTCTTAGTTTTCTTGAAGGAGGAAGCTTGTAGGGAGCATCTTAGGTGTCTCAAGAACTCATTTAAACTCTTAATTAGACCTAGGAAACATCACATAAATTCAGAATTTGAAAGGTGCACTAGAAATCCTAGGTTTTGCATCTTGAATCCTAATGCCTATTTCATGGTTTTCTTTGCATATTCTTATTCCTTTCCATCAAATACCAAAGAATCATGCTTGGTTAGGCTTGAAAATCAGATCTTCCTAGAGTTCTTAGTGTAGGTCAAAATGGAGAAGAAAGGAACATCAACATAGCTACCATAGAATGCATTTTTACCTTGTTTTCTTAGTTAGTTTGGCTTGAATCTTGCTTTCTCCAAGCTCTTCTCTTCAAATCCAAAAATTCCCCTTTGTTCTTCCTCCTTAAATCCAAAACAGCCCTCAAAACTTCAGAAAAATCATGGAGAAGAAGAGGGAAAAAGAGGAGAAGAGTTTGGTAGAGAGAAAGCATGAAAAATAAGCGAATTTCCATACCTAAAGGCTTGAATTTTTCCTCCTTCTTCTCTTCTCTTGGTGCGCCACTCTCCTAATGTTTTGCCAAAGTTTTGGGGCTAGAAAATCTGAAGTGAAATGAGGGAGAGTGTGAGGCGCCACCTATATATAGTTAGGGCAAAGTGACTTTTTCAAAAATTTCAATTTTACCCTTCGTACTTTTCATTTTCGTTTCTCCTTCGTTTTAGCTCCTTTTTTAGAACCATCTTTTCCATTGTAAAATTTAGGTTCCCAATTAAGAAAAATGTCATTAGAATCACTCAAATCGGAGCTAAAACCTTTCCGAATGAACCCATTAAAGTTCAGGCACACTGATGTTAGAAAACATCCACCGGAGGGGATTTAACTGTCCTGGGGCTTCCCATGGTTTTCAGGGCATCTAAAAACCCTAAAGAATTCAAAACTTTAATTTAAAAAGCCCTCCTATGTGAATTTCAAAATTTACTCAAAATTACGAAAATGCCATTACGTTTCGTAAGCTTTTTGTAAGAAATTTTTTCTTCATTCTAACTCCATTTTTCTTTCTATCTGAGCCTGGGATTCTTATATTTAGAAGTCTAGAATGCTTCCCAAATTTTTTGGGACCTGAACTACTTCATTTCGGGGGACTTCCTTTTGTATCCGATGAGTTCCGTTCATTTACGAAGAAATCATACATTACGTTTCTCACGTTTTTTCTCATTTTCAGAAATCTAGATATTACACCTCTTAAGTGACTCTTCTATCAAGAAAAAATTAGAAACCCCTTGAACCCTAAATGCTTCCATGATTTTGGCCTAGGACAGATGGAGAGGTTAGAAAGTGTTTTAATTTATTCTATCCTTGGATTAGGACTTCATATGATGGTAGAAGATAGGAGAAACCCTTGAAAAAAATTTAGGAGTCATGAATTGGGTGATGAGGCAATGGTTTCCATAATATAGTCTTATGAAGCAACATGTACCTAGGTTTTTGAAAGCGAGTGTATGATGGCTCCAAAGACCTTAAATGAGGTCAAGAGGCCTAGATATGGGAAGAGAATGAAGCCAAGAACTTAAGTTATGGAAGTTGCTTCATTAGGTCATTAATGGAACCATATTGTGAGAAATAGAACAAAGTATGTTCTTAAGAGTGAGTTGAATGTCCTAACTTGTTCCAATAGCATAATTGGGTGTTGTTTATTGTGGTTAGGCCAAAGAAGTCCAACCCCATCTCATTGTACTTATGGAACCAAAAAGGGGAAGGAACAAGCAAAGTAAAGCTTGGATTTACACCAAGGTACCTCTCCACCTCATTCTTCTTGCATTCTTGATTTTGAATATGTCATTGTGTGCTTGTGTGTGCTTTTGCAATTTGTGAACATGCCACTTGATGCTATGATGTTGCATTGGTACTAATATGTTTTCTTGAATATCATTGGTTTGTGAAAAATGCTCAAAAAGATGAAGAGATGCCAAAAGTCCCTTAATATAGGTAAGGAGATACCAAAAGTCTCAAAGTATAGGTGAGACAAGGCCAAAAGTCTCATGGATGGATGAGGCCAAGTCCAAAGTCCCTAAAGTCTCATGGATGGATAAGGCCAAGTCAAAAGTCCCTAGGTTAAGGGTGAGGCAAATCCAAAAGTCCTAGGAATGGGGTGAGGCAAAACCAAAAGTCCCTAGAGCTCATTCTTGGCTTTAATGTGAATTTGTGGCATGAAAGTGTAAATTTGAATGCTTCATGGTTATATGAACTTCCATCCTTGTGCCTTTGACATGCATATGCCATGAATGTGTGTTTGAATGGGTGTATGAGCTATTAAAATTCCATGAATCTCACTCCCCCCCCCCCCCTTTCCCTCTTTTATCTCATATGATTTAGGAGGTGCCCAAAAAGAGAAAACTGCAAGCCAAGGAGCTTGAAAGACATTGCTTTGGCAAATATGTAGTCTTTCTTGTAACTACATGTCAAAGTAATTATGTACATATTATTTTGGAGTTGTAAACAAATGAGTAAATGTAACAACATGTATGAATGATGTATGAACCACTTTTGGTGCAAAATCAATGTAAATGGGAAAATTGGACACTTGATGGTATGTACTTGTTAGTGTATTCTTGATTGTGGGATAGCCAAAATGAGATGCATGATGATTTGGGCCACTTGGGCAGTTCACACTTGATGTACTTATGCTTTTCAACTTGCCCAAGAAGTACTAGAACATCAAGAAAACCATTTGAGCCCATTTTGATCCATAGTTGTCCTTAAAATGACCATAATGGTGAGTTATGAAAAAATATATCCAAATGAGTTCTTCTTAATCTGAAATTTGGCATGCATATAGGTCTTGTTGAGAGCTTTTTGGAAAGATAAAATTCATATTATTTGGAGGTCTATAGAATTTTTGGCAAATTTTTTAAGTTGGCTAAAAATTCAAAAAATGACGTGTGGCACTATTCATATGGTCCAAAAATTCACCTGTCATTCATAAGGCAAATGGTGTCCAATGGCTGTGAAATTTTATAGAGGGAAACTAGAAATTCACAGTGACCTATGTCAACTAGAATCGCCTCAATTGAATTCCTAGAGAGGGAGATATAAATTTTTGAAGTTTTTGTTCTATTACAGGCCCATAGTCAAACCTCTATCACTATTCCATCAATTTTCCACCTATTTAACATCTGTGTCTTTCTAAATTGATATAATTTACATGAATTGGATGTTTTTGGAATTAATTTTTCATTTTTGAAATTTATATCAGTAAGCTAAATTAGAAATGCTAAATAGTCTGACCTTTGCCACTTTTCTGTTATCAAATATGATCCAAATGATATTTTTATGGCTTGAAATTATTTTAAGCTTAAATTTAACACTTAGAGCTTTCTAGAAAACTATGTTTTAGTAGCTTTTGATTTTTCAACATTTAGTTATGATTTTTCAAAACTATCCTAAAAATCTAATACATTGGACACAAGATGAATAAGCTATTTTTTTAGTTTTTTTCCTCATGATCCGTGGTTTATGCAAAGTTTTAGAATTTTTATGATTTGTATAGATGAAAAATAAATAGAGAATATTTCTAGTAAGTTCATAGGGTCCACAAGACACGAAATGAACTTTTAGACCTCGACGTAATGAAATTAAATTTATTATTTGTATTCTCTTTTCTTGAAGTTTCTTTGATAACACATGCAAATCATCTTGAATAAAGGAATGTGATGCTAGATCTATTATGGTATGACATGCCTTACCCATTTTCTTAAAAGACTTTTGACTAAGCCTCACTCTTTAGAGACTTTTGGCTTTATCTCACCCATTCTTGGGGACTTTTGGCTCATCCTCACCCTAGCTAAAAAGCTTTTGGCTTCACCACACTCAAGCAAACCAAAACATGTTCATAAGACATCATTCAAGTGCATAACAAAGCATCGTGTACCATAACATATAGATACATGCTAGAAACATCTTTTATGGCTTAAACATACACACACACATTCAAAAACAAGAACAACACCCAATCATGCATGAGAGAAAGAAGAAAGCGCTGCCTTGGTGGCAAATGCACACTTTAACCCTTGGAAATGCTTCCTTTCCCTCGGTCACACACTCACAAGGATGCGAGACTTGATTTATTTGGCCTAAACACATTACATGGAAGCCAATTACACTCTTGGAATAATTTCTAAAACTATACATGCACTTAAAAAGCTAAATTGCTTCTATGGTTCAATTATGGTTCCATAAGGTACCTAATGAAGCAACCTTGGGAGAACATGATCTTGGCTCCATTTTCTCCCTCAATCTATGACTCTTGACTCCATTTAAACTCTTTGGAGCCATCACACATTCATTTCAAAGAGCCTAACTAGGTGTTACTTCTTTAAGTCACAATATGGAACCTATAACTACATCTCATTATCCATGACTTCTAAAATTTTTCCAAGGCTTCCTCTCATACTGATAAACACATATTTTTATCTATTTGATTCTCCTAACTTAGGCATTTTAATGATTAAATATGGCTCTAAGACTTCAATTAGATAAGATTTTATTTTAAGTGATCATTTCTATATTTTAGGAATTTATTTGCAAATTATTGGTTTTTAATGCCTAAATTTATCTTAAATAATTTTTGTGAATATTCCTATTTGATTTTTCTCACTTCTTTGTGCAGAATTTTAATATGTAATTGAAGTTTTGAATAGAAAATTAAATAGAAGAGAAAGAGAAGAATTGGGCTCCACTTCTAGAAAACATACACTACGTGGAGAAGAGAAATTAATGAAGATGCACATGAGCAAGCACTAGTTCTACGTGGCAAACGGATTCACATATGCAAGTTGGTCAATGTGATTTACTAAAGAAGCTGCACATGGAGAAAAACAACAGAGCACGTGGATGAAGTAACAACGGTGCAAGCTGGAGAAAACGAATGCAGAAAATAGAGGAGGAAGCATAAGTTGTTGTGGAGATTAATGAGCTACAACGTGGAAGAATTTTGCTACAGGTTTGGAGGGAGGAGAAGGAACAAGAAGCCACATCCATCTCCTTCATTCATATACATGCATATACGGGCTACACATTGGAATGGTGAAGCACGAGAACACACACATGCAAAGGCAGAACAGCAGCTCGTTGAATAGAAGTTTGCATGGAGAAAACAGAAGAGGCTGTACATGCATGCATAAATGGAGAGCTAAACGAAGAAGGCCACAGTTTTAACATCAGCGAGAAGCAAGAATTTGGGCAGCTCTCATGCAAGCTACACGAGCTGATTGAAGAGAAGAAGAAACATGCAGAAATATAGAAGCTACGGGTTGAAGAAGCTTTCGAAAAGAAGCTCAGCTGGAAGAAAGGAAGGGAACACATGAAGAGGAAGAGGCTGTGAACGAGGAGTCTTGAGCTGAAACAGAATAAGCAAAACAGATGAAAGAGCATCGAGCTGAACTTGCATGAGCTGGGAGGACGAACTGGAATGAGCTGAAAGAGGAAGCTATGAGCTGAGATAAAGTTAAGAGAACCAAACGAAGAACGAGGAAGCTTCAGAACGAGAGGAAGCTCAACGATGAGATGTGGAGAAAGAAGCTGAACAAGCTGAACGAGAAACTTGCAGGAGCTGGAAAAAGACGTGAATAATAGCGATGAGATGGAACAGTAGCTGGGACCGTAATATAAGATGGATAATGCATGCAGAAACATAAGAAAAGGACGAGCTGCAGGAGAGGGATAAGATGCAGAAGAAGCAACGCTGGACCTGAGGGTTACTATTCTGAGAAGCTGGATATCATGCTGGAAAGAAGAAACTCGAGCTGGAGAATTAAGAAGAAGAAGCTAAGAACATGCAGGAGCTGAACTCGAGCAGAACGAATAAATTGGGCAGAAAAGAACGAATAAACTGGGCAGAAAAAAAAACGCTGAAGCCAACATGATTTTGCATGAGAGAGGCAGCTCATGTGAAGAGGAAGCTGGATGTGGGAATGCTTGCATAAATATTGATATTATATTCAATATAAAAAGGAAGTGGGGCCCATCATATATTTATAAAATAAGTAATCATGAATAAAAAAAAGGGGCAGAAGACGTGAAGAAGAGCATGTAGAAGACACTGAAAAATGCATGAAAACAAAGAAGCTGAGCACGTGATTTTTAAGAGAAGGAAGCTTCAATTCAGCACGTCTCTTTCACTCATTCACGCCTCTAATCCCTTCGCACAGTTCCATCCAATCACGCCTCAAACTCTCAGCAAATTCTCGCCTATATATAGAAGCATCCACTCCACTCCTTCGTCCAGCACCATTAATTCATCCATCCCATCCTCTTCTCATTCCCATTCATTCCATTCCACCATCTACATCCCATGAAGCTTTAGTTCATCTTGAGGCTAGCTAGGAGGAATCCTTGGAGAAGCTTGAATCCATGGAAGCATAATTTAGAATTTTGGCTAAGACTTTTCTATTTTTTCTACACTTTTTCTCTTTCATTTATTTTCTTGGTTAAGATGTATTTGATAAGGAATTTGTGTAATTATAATTAGTGACTGGTTAGACACTAATTAGGAAGTAATTTTTGTTGATTAATTGATTGCATTAGACATTAATATTATCTGAATTCTATGTATGCTTCGAAGGTATTCGATAAAATACATGAGTGAGCGTAATTGTTTAATTTGAGGATTCCTTAATGTTTAGTTGGTTAATTAAATATTTAGGATGACTCAGATGTTAATCAATTAGTTAATCAATTAAATTGGATGTTCATTGATCTTAGAAACAAGAATTAACAGTTTAATGCGAAGTTGAGGTCTCAATTCAACATTAGATCGTTGATTTCTTGAATCTTGCGTGGTTACTCAAGATAAATTGTTATGAACACGATTAGGAACTCTTAGGCCAGAATTAATCACAATTAGAATAGGATAAGGATAGTGGATACCAAGGGACGAATCCAAAGCTAGTCACAAGACCATCTTTCACCCATAATCCATATAATTAGGTAAAATTTAGGAATTTTAATTCAATTTAGTTTTAGGATAGTTTAATTAAATCAAAACCCCTTAATTTAGGAAATTTTAGAGTCTTTTAACATTTAGAACACTCAATTAAACATTGAACGCCAATTCCGAGGGAGATGACCTAGGTTGTGCCATTAACTGCATATTTTATCAGCCTAGTATTATTTTGAGGGTTATGCGACGATCCACTCACATACTCTCCCATCATATATGATGCAAAACCAACCTTGGAAAATTTTAAAACTATCCCTTGGTGCTTCTTCCACCCTAGGCCAAGATTATGCTTCTTTAAGGGGACCAAAGAGTTTTCTTTGTTTCCTTGATATGAGATGCATGTGGGAGGCTCTCTATGAATCTTAGGTGCTCATTCAAACACTTATATTAGCCTAAAAACTCTTGGACAAAATCAAAATTTTGATTATGTTCTCAAAACCATAACTTTTCTATCTTACAACTTCATGGTTCTTTCTTTATTTCCTTTGCATATTCTTTCTTCCTACACTTAAATTTATATAATTCACTCTTGGTTCTGCACAAAAACAACTCCCTCATGTCTACTCCTATGAAGGCTAAAACTCACCTATACATGAAGGAGGAAGAAGCATGGAGGCTAATGGTTTTACCTTGAATTCAAGCTTTTCTCAAGTGCTTTTCCTTTCCCTTTTTCTCTCTTCTTCCAACTCAAACTCTACCTCTCTGGTCTAAGCTCAAAACAGAACCAAAATCTTCAATGAATCCATGGAAAGGAAGAGAAGAAGGAGGAGAAGAAGTTTACTAAAGAGAAACTAAGAAAATTCATGAATTTCCATACCTTTCACTTGGTTTTTCTTCTTCTTTCTCTTCCTCCCTTGTGTGCCTTTCTCTTTAGGTCTCCTCTCTATTTTAAGGCAGAAATGAAGTCAATTTAGGGAGGAGAAAGGTGGAGCATGACATATATATAGGTGGAAAATCAAAATTGTTTTAAAGAAATTCCATTTAAGTCCTATAAACTTGGCATTTTTGTTTCTAGTTCATTTTAGCTCCTTTTTAAGAATTGTCTTTTTCATCATAAAACTTATATTCTCAATCTTATAAAATGCATTTGGAATCGCTCAATTTGGAGCTAAAACTTTACTGAACGAAAGGGTCAAAATTTGGGTCAACTGACATTAGAAAATGTACATCGGAGAGATTTTAACTGTCTCGAGGCTTCCCATAGTTTTTAGGGACTCTGAAAACCTCAAAGAACTCAAATTTTTCATTTAAAAAGCCTTCCTATAAGTATTCTAAAAATTATCTGAAATTATGAAAATATCATTACGTTACATAGCTATTTCGTTAAATTTCGTATGGCTATTTTAGCTTCTATTTTGGAGCACCTTTGGCCTCCTATTTTTATTACTTAATATCTAGCTCATTATTTTAATTTTTTTGGACCTTAACTAATTCATTTCAAAGGACTTACTTTTAAAACGTATTCGTTTCCATCGTTTTTACAAAAACTAGACATTACACATGATCCATGGAGCATAAAATGAAGAAATAAAACCTTACGTAACACCATTAAATCCCTTTAAATATTAATTATTTTCTTTATGTAAGGTGTATTCTTCCTTACAATTGTGCTTTATCATGTATGTTATGGATTAAGATAGCTTATGGTGTTAATGTGTAAAGGTAAAGAGGCTAAGGTATTACACACTATACAAAAAAGTACATCTTACTTGCGCACTCATAACCTTCTTAGTATTCTTACTTCATCCTTTTCATATGAGACATTGTATTTTCTATCTATCTTATGCCTATCATGTTGGCTCATTCCTTACTATTACACAAGGTAGCATTCTAGATAGGAGTCAACGCTTTAAAGCGCTCTTCATAACCTATACTACTCTTATACAGCATCATCTTCTTCATACTAAACTACTATTTTGTAAATACTCTTAGGCTCAATGATCTCAATTTCTTCCTTAGACTCACCTACTAGGCCCATCATTCTTCTATTACATATCTATTCTCTATAAGTTTGCTACATTTATACTTCATCTATGTATCACCTTTTTTTATCTAGGAGTCTCTGATCTTTTTCTCTTTACTTTACTCACAGTAATATCTTGTTCTCATTAGCTTAAATATGACCAATAAGGCCTCCTGTCATGCAATACACCCCAATAGTTAGTGTATCCTTTTTGGCTACATATTATGGGCCTTAACTACCTCTAGATTCTACATTCCATTTTTATCATTCATTAGTCAACTAGTGAAGGGGGCTGGACAAGGTTCCATGAAATGATGGTTGTGGGTTCTAGCTTGAAGGAACTAATTTTCTAGGCTTCCTAATCTATCTGGTTGACTAAGTGTTATGGCTAAAGAGGTAACTCTTTTAGTTTCCCTTTGAACTACATTCTTATAGCTACAGCCTTATAGCTACTGTGCTATATCATGAGTTATTATTATGCCAAGTAGAACATAATACCCTTGTAGAACTAATAGCTTAGGTATACAAACTCTGCTTTAACTAACTTTCCATTCTAGTATTTGTTATCCTACCTAGCCAATCTTTCTTGCAACTATATAATGACCTACCATTGATCTAGATGAGCTTTGATAACCTGTAGGGCTCTAGCCATAAGATCAACTAGCTCTACTCCAGGAACTCTAGGAGATGTTTTTCTCCTAGTGCTCACCATCTTATTTGAAGTAACTCAAACTCAATTTAGTGTAAAACATGTACACATACTACAATTTAGCACTCAAGACACCCAATATAAGTGATACATAACCAAAAATTCACATCTTCAAGCCATACCCAACCCTAGTATGCCTGAACCATTACTCTAATACCAACTTGTTATTATGTATCACTTTTGATTTGTATACCAACTATGGCATGGATAACACACTTGATATATATTTATGGCTACTTGATGTCTTATCATGTATAATATTATGTTCTAGAATGGAAATCTATGTATTAGTATGAGAATGTGCATGTATGGTGGTTTATGACAAGTTATGGGCCTTATGTAAGTAAATGGCTTATGAAAAGCTGAAATTTTTTATCAAAATGTTTTTCCACATCTTTTTGTTTATTTTATAGAGACATTATCTAGTTAAATTAAATAATAGTTTCTGAGATAATTATTTCTTAATGTTTTATGAATCCTCTAGAATTTTTCTAGATCTTTCTAGGTTGGTTTGGTTAGCCAAATGTGTTACAACTTAGTATACTTGATGCATTTAGTAATATTTCATTACCACACATTAAAAAACATTTACAACAATACTTTTAGCAATGATATTTTTGCCATTCAATACCTCAAATGGACTTCCCATAGCCAAAAGTAGAATTTCTTTCCATTTTAATTCATAAACCACATATAGTAATTTGGTTTTATCACATGGTTTATGTGTATAATCACCATTTACATAAAGGAAGCAAGTAGCCATACTTGACCCAAGTTGCATATTGCAGTCCAAAGTTCAAAATTTTATAACTTTGGCTACAGAACTCTGATTTATACGAATTAGATGTCTATGGAAAGCTCATGATCTAAACTTATTACTGTAAAAATTTCAAATTAAAATGAGTTTATTTGCCTTTCCAAAAATATGAAAACTAAGGCTGCAACACTGTGAACAATAACTACACTATGATAGCTTTTTAGGACAATTTTTAAAATTCATCAAATATTATATAGAGTTTGAAAAAATGCAAACTTCAACTTGTTAGAAACCGCTATTAGCCCTTTAATTGCTCACTAAGTTTCAGCCACAAATTAAGTCATTTGGGCTATCAAGGGTAAGGTTCCATTTCATGGCTCATTTCGATTAAATTTTGATTCCAAAGTGATCTAATTAAACTCTAACATGCAATCTCTTACCTTGAGAAAAATTCAATCCATGCATGCATCATTTCCATAATGGTCAATACAGGAAATATGCATGGCTTCTAAAAATCACCATCTCACTTGTACTCATACATGTAGAATAAAAAAATATAATATAAGCCAAATCATATTCTAATTGCATATATATACATCTAGTTAACATCTATTCATGGTCTCATACTTGCACACACTTTGCTAATACATTTCATCCCCATATACATCATAATTTGTTACCATTCTTCAACAAAGTATACATCAAAATGATATATGTATCATAAATATGCTAACTATATATTTCTATGGTTCTTAATTCTTCTCTTGCTCTTTCTCCTTGTTAGTTTCACCCGGCATGGTTAATGGGAGATAAAAGGGAAAAGATTTTGAGGAGAATCTTAATAGCTACATTCAATCCAATCCAATGCATATAATGGAGAATTTAAGAATGAAATGCAAACATGTAAGGTCATATATAAATAAAACAACTTAAACATGGAATTGGCACAAAACTTTTATACTCATCTAGCCATGGCAAAAAAAACATATTAGCTATGCTCATCTCTTGGCTAGGGAAGAACTATTGCATTTAATTCCTTGTCACTCTTGCTTTAAGCCAAACATAAATCATATATGCATAAAACTCATGGTCTTCCTTTCTTGTTCTACTTCCCTTGACCCCAAACACACAAATGAGTGTGGTCTTGTCAATTTGGCCTAAACATATTATTTGAGATACAAGGTAACCTATTAGGATTTGATTTAACTCATTCTACCATTACATATACCCATTAGAACTTATAACATAACCTAAGTTTCTTCAAATGCCTTAAGAAACACTCTTAAAGCCTCAAAATCTCATCATGTATGAGCAATATAACTCTAATGGAACTCATTAGGGCCATCATATACAAGCTTAAATATGCATAGCATTGTATTGCCCATTTGAAGATCTTTGAGCCCCAAATTTTCATTTATAAAAATAGGTCTCCTAAATTCATTCCAAAGGTTCCATTGGTGTTCATATATGATATCTAGACCATCTAAAACCTTAGAATTGATAAAACAACTACTCCTTAGGCATTCTATCTCTCCCTTGGCTTAGACATGCATCATTTACCCTACCATGGAATTTTGTCAACTTACTAAGAAACTTGGAAGGTTTAGGATATCCTCAACTCATCTCTAATTCAATTATGGCTTTAGAGAGTTCAATTTATCTTCTTAGGGCTTTGAAACTTCCATGGTTCATCTAAAAACCTAGGTTCCCTATCTTACTTTATATGGCCTTCTATAGAACTTTCTTTGCACATTCTTACTTCCCATTCTTCTAAACCCTTGTTTTTATCAATTTTTCCTCAAGCTAAAGTCTTTTCCTCCTTTCTCTCTCTAGGCCAAGATACCTTATGGGTTAGGGATCAAAGAATAGAAATTTATATGGCTTATTACATGCCTTATTTGAAAGCTCTCCACTTGTAGTTTCTTGTTGTGTATTTAGCTTCCTCAAATTTCTTTTTTTTTTTCCTCAAGAGGTCAACCACACAGTGCACCCTTTCAAGAAGTTAAAACCATAATTAGAAAGAACATGAAAAGAGGAAAATGTTTTCTAACTAGCATGGGATAAGATCTTGCATATTTTCTTACCTTTTTGCCTTTCTTTCCCTTTTATTTCCTCCCTCCTTCCATGCCACTTTGGTTCTGATTAGCGCAACTGAAAGTCAATTATAAGGGAGAGATGAAGATGGTATGATGTTATAAGGAAAAGCAAATATTTTTATAAAAAATTTTAAAATTTCCATTATGTACCTTTTTTAATTTCCTCCATTTAAGCTCATTTTTCATTCTTTTTGAATACCAATTGCTCTATATTAGATTTGAAACTCTCCTTTTCACTAAAAACATCTATTCAGTGGTTTTAGAGACTTAAAATAGTCTTAAAAAGTTTAGTTTAAAATATTGCTACTAAGAAGCTTAATTTGTACACCTTTAAAGATTTAACCAATCTTACCTCATTTGCTTAATTTACTAATCTTATTTTATCATTATGATAAGGGACATGGGTTTGTCATATTAAATCTCATGATATTTAAATCTCTAATTTGTTTCCCTCTTTTCGATTATACTAGCCCTTTTTCTTCTATTTTATGTCTTTCACTCTTTTAACTATTTTTTTTCTTTCATTGTAACCAAGCCTTTAGTGCCTTATTATCATATATATAATCTTCTTTTTTAATATTTATAAATTTAGATGATACTGGATATGACAAAATGCCCTTATTCTTACACATTGGGCAAAATTCCCTATTTCTAAAGTTGGATAACTATAGTTCAATCTTAATGAATTTTTGGGAATAAATCAAGCATGATCTCACTGTCATACCATATTATATCTAGCATTGATTTCCTTTATCCAAGTGGGATTACACAATTTATTAAAGAAATCCCAAGAAAATGTATTAAAATAATGGAATTAATGGCATTACACAGGGTTAAAAATTCAAATTTTGATCTGTGAACCCTGGAAACTTACCAACAACATTTTCTAATTATTTTCTATCCATAAAAATCATAAACATCTCAAAACTTTGCACAAACCACCGATCAAGAGCTAGAAACCAAAAAATAATCACGTTTTGCCTCGAGTTAAAAATTTTAGTTTTCTGCTAACAACTTTGAAAAATCATAACTAAATCTAGAAAAATTGAAATCAAGAAAACCATAGTTTTCTGGAAATCTCTAGATGCTTTACTCTAAAAATAATTCCTAGCCACAAAAATCTCATCTGAACCACATTTGACAGTAGAAAAGGCACAAAGGTCTAGCTATCCAGAATTACTAATACAACTTACTGATATAAACTTTGAAAATGCACAATTAATTTCACAAAAGTCCAATCCATTAAAACTATACCAATTTAGAAAGGCATGGATGTTAAATAGAGGGAAAAAATAGTTCCAAATCAATTCAAGAGCATTCAGAACTCAAAAATTGATGGAACAGTGATGAAGATCTGATTGTGTGCATAGAACAAAATAGAAATTTCAAAAATTCATATCTCCCTCTCTAGACATCCAAATGAGGCACTTCTAGTTGGCACAGGTCATTGGAAAGGTCTAGTTTCTTCTTCTAAAATTTTACAACAATTGGACATCATTTGCCCCATGAATGATAGAGATTAATTTTTGGACCATATGAATAATACCAAGGCCAAAACCAGAAAAAATGTCAACTTCAAAAATTCGCCAAAAATTCTATAGACCTCAGAATATTACGTACTTTAGCTTTCCAAAAAGCTCTTAACAAGATCTAAATGCATGCTGAATTTCAGATGAATTTGGATAGTTTGTTCCATAACTTACCATTATGGACAATTTTACATCACATAAGGTATCAACTTGGTCCATATGGCTCTCTTTGGTGTTTGGCACCTCTTGAGCAAGTTTGAAAGTATAAATACAACTTATATGAACTGCCTAAGTGGTCCCAAACCTTATGTATCTTATTTTGGACATTCTACATCCAAGAATACACTAATAATTCCAAACCATTACATAGTCAAATTACATAATTGCATTGATTTGGTACCAACTATGATTTATATATCATTCATACATAATATTACATTTGTTCAAGTGTTCACAAACCAAAAATTACATGTACATATTCACTTTGACATTGGATACAAAGAAAGCTACATAATGATCAAAGGATAGTCTCTTATGTCCCTTGGCTTGCATCTCTTGGTTCTTGAACACCACCTAGACATATTAAGATGAAGAAGGGGAGGGGAGTGAGATTCCTAGAATCTCAATAGCTCACACACCCATTCACAAACACATTCATGACATATACATTTCAAAGGCACAAGTATGAAAGGTAATACAACTATAATTCATACAAAATTACATTTCTATGCCATCAATCCATATTCAATTCAAGAATGTGCTCTAAGGACTTTTGGTTTTGTCTCACCCCATTTTTAGGACTTTTGGATTTGCCTCATCCTTAGCCTAGAAAATTTTGACTTGGCCTCACCCATCCAAGAAACTTTTGGCCTTGTCTCACCCATGCCTTGAGATTATTGGTATCTCCTCACCCACATTAAGGAACTTTTAACATTACCTCACCCTTATAAGCCATTTTTCATAATCAATCATATTCAAGACAACACATTAGTACCAATGCAATCTCAAAGTATATGTTCTCAAGTCACAAAGCATACACATGCATACAATGACATATATACAACCAAGAATGCAAAGAAAATGAGGTGGAGAGCTACCTTGAACTTAAGTAATCTTTTCTTGGTTTTTCTCCTTCCCTTTTTTGGTTCCACAAGTATACTTAGGTGGATTGGTGTTCTCTTGGCCTAAACATCATAAATATCATACAATTATACTCTTGAAGCAAGCCAAGACACTACACCTTTTCTTACAAGCATAAATGGGTCCATTGTTCATATAATGGTTCCATAAATGGCCTATTGAAGCAACCCTTTTGATTCAAGTTTTAAGCTCCATTATCTTCTCATTTTTAGACCTCTTGACCTTATTTAAGGTCCTTAGAGCCATTATCTACTCACTTACAAGGGCTTAGACATGTGTTGCTTCATAAGGCTCCATTATGGATACCATTGTCTCATCTCCCAAACCATGGCTCCTAAATTTTTTCTAAAGGCTTGTCCAACCTTCTACCATCATATGAAGTCCCAAACCAAAGCTAGAACAAATTAAAACACTCCCTAACCTCTCGTACTAGCCTAGGCTGAGATATACACATCAAGGGAGGCTCATGGAGCTTTTGATTTTTTCTTGATGGGAGAGCCATTTGGGAGGCTTCCTAGAGGTCTTAGAAGCACAATTAAACACTTACATAGCCTAGGAAATACATGTACTAAATCAATTTTTACAAAACCCTGAAGAACTCTACACTTTTCTAAATCAATTTCCATTAGTTTTCCTTACAATTTCTTAGCATATTCCACTTTTCTATGGTCTAAAACCCTAGTTTCTCTCTTGTTTTTAAACAGAAAATCTTCCCCTCCCTTGGTTCTGGTTTAGGCCGAAATACACATAAGGAAGGAGCAAGAGAAAGAAGCAACCAAAACAAGAAATTACCTTGGATTCCTAGCTCCCTTTTAATGATTCTTCCTTTGCTTGAATCCTCTTCTCAATTTTTGAAAATTTCCCCTCTTTTTTGGGCTTAAAATAGAACCAATTCATTCAATAAAATCATAGAAAGAAAGCTTGGAAGGAGAGAAACAAGATTGGAAGAAGAAGGAGCATGAAAATCCTTAAATCTGCTTATCTTTTTTCTTGTTTTCTTCCTCCTTTATCTCCTCCTTTGGTGTGCCTAAACTGCTGCTTCTTTTTTCTATTTTTGGGTAGAAGATTGTTGGCCTAAAGTGTAAAGTCCCACATCGGCTGGAAGGGACCTGTGGCTAGCCCATATAAGTGGGGGTGAATCCCTCCCCACCAAGGCGCACTTTTCTTGAGAGCTAATGGGAGAAGCCATCTCTTGGGAAGGAACAAACCCCAACGAACCGGGAAGGCAAGGTCTTTGACCCAAGAACCGAGAAGGAAGGGACAATACCTTGGTGGCTCTGTATGTGTTGGTATCAGAGCAATATTGGCCCATGTGTGACCCGAGGACGGGTCGGTCCCCAAGGGGGGTGGATTGTAAAGTCTCACATCGGCTGGAAGGGGCCTGTGGTTAGCCCATATAAGTGGGGGAGAATCCCTCCCCACCAAGGCGCGCTTTTCCTAAGAACTAATGGGAGAAGCCATCTCTTGGGAAGGGACAAACCCTAACGAACTGAGAAGGCAGGGTCTTTGACCCACGAACAGGAAAGGAAGGGACAATACCTTGGTGGCTCTATATGTGTTGGTATCAGAGCAATCCTGGCCCATGTGCGACCCGAGGATGGGTCGATCCCCAAGGGAGGTAGATTGTAAAGTCCCACATTGGTTGGAAGGGGCCTGTGGCTAGCCCATATAAGTGGGGGAGAATCCCTCCCCAGCAAGGTGCGCTTTTCTTGAGAGCTAATGGGAGAAGCCATCTCTTGGGAAGGGAAAAATCCCAACGAATCGGGAAGGCAGGGTCTTTGACCCACGAACCGAGAAGGAAGGCACAATATCTTGGTGGCTCTGTATGTGTTGGTATCAGAGCAATCTTGGCCCATGTATGACCCGAGGACGAGTCGGTCCCTAAGGGGGGTGGATTGTAAAGTCCCACATCGAAGGGGCCTGTGGCTAGCCCATATAAGTGGGGAAGAATCCCTTCCCACCAAGGCGCGCTTTTCCTAAGAGCTAATGGGAGAAGCCATCTCTTGGGAAGGGACAAACCCCAACAAACCGAGAAGGCAGGGTCTTTGACCCACGAACAGGGAAGGAAGGGACAATACCTTGGTGGCTCTGAGGGAAGTATAGTATGAGCTCACACAGTCCACGTGACATTGAATTGAATTTTTTGATATAGCGCAATGCAAAAAAAGTTTATTATTTTCATCCCCTTTGTAATGAGCTATTTTCCTATTTTTGATTTTGATAAAATAAGTGCTGACTTTGAAAATTTTCTAAGAATGATTGATAGGGAATTTAGCTTTGAAATTGGGTTTATAAATACCTTAATACGTCTAATTTGTTGAGAAATATTGGCTTGAGGTTTTGCAATTGATAATTATTGCTTTTTGTAAATTGTTTAAGCTTAACTCAAAGTTGTCAAAAATAAGACATCTCATTTTTTCCTAACTTTCTAATGCAATAGTGAATTCTTATTATATCTCATTTTTGCATAAGATTTCTATGGAAGACCTTTACATGTTACTTGATTGTTCATTTCTCATTTGTGTGCAAAAGGTATTTTTACATGAGAAGCTTCACTTTCATTTTCAAAATCCTTGAACTCTCCAACAATTTTAATTAATTCCTAATTTTCAAATAAGCAAATACCTTATTCCATTGTTTTTCATTTAAGGATTTTCTTTCATTTTTTGTTTTCTTATATTTTTCTTTTTAGGTTTTAGTTAGTTGAATTTCAATTTTATTTATTAAAAAGAAAAGAAGAAAAAGGGAACCCAACTTAGCATATTGATGTGTTTAGCTAATATGTGTTGTGTTCATTGCATGATGTTATTATTGTTGAATTTTATTTTGCTCTTGACACTAACTAAAACTTTGAGACAACATGCTGATGTGTTGTCAAGTGTATTGGTTGCGTTGGTTGCGCAGTTCTTTTAAGATATACATTTGATTTAATTGGTCCCATTGCTGAAAGAGAATACTCTTTTAATCAAGGAAACTACAATAATAAACATTTTGAGGTGGTTTTGAAATGTGCTAAACCTAGGTGGTGTTAACATGATGTGGAGGATGCAATAACTTGACTTTATACTTCATTGGTAAAGATACATCATAAGAATGTAATCTAACCAAAGACTTTAAAGAAAGTATATTTTTTATTTTTTATTTTTATTAATTTTATTAATTTGTTTATTCATACTTATTTGTAATTTTGTAGGATAATAAGGAGTTGAAACTCAATCAGGGTGATGCTTAGCTTGTCACAAGCTTACTTGGGAGTAATCAGGGAATCTCCTTATTTTCTTTATTTCCTTAGTTTAATTTTTTTAATTTTTATTAGTAGTGTTTTAAATTTTAGAAGTAGTTAGTTAATAGTGATGAATGTCTACATACTAAGGTGCAAACAATCTGAGTTAAATGTATTCATATTATATTTTCAAAATGTTGTATTAGCTGAACTAATATGAATAAAAACACCATTTCAACATACTAAAGTGCTAATATTAAATCAATATATTGATATGTGGATAATTTTAAATTGTGTTGTGAGTTATGTTTTGATTGTTTATTAATGTTGCATAATTTAAAATACAGCCTATTAAAATTTTGTACCACTCCTTTTTTTTTAATACTAAATGGTCTTTTATTAAGTATAGGAACATGACTACTTAGAAGTTATCACATTGCCCCAATTCTCATTAAGCTAACAAACAATGTAGCCTAGCTACAAACTTTAAATATAGTAACCCCAATGATTACTATTTTTAGCAATCATTTGTATATAATTTGATTAGGTGTCTTGATTTTAGGATAATTTTTATCTTGTTTTAGGATTTTTTTTAGACTTTTTATTTTTATTTTTCTTAAAAAAGTTTAAATTAAATAATAAAATAATATATATTAATATATATATATATTAAATTTTAAGAAAAGTTTATCTTGTTGTTTAACTGCATTCATCCTTTTTCTAGGTTTTCAAATTCTTCATCTTCACATCTGTGCAAAAATTGTTTAAGCAACTGTGATGCATCTTTTCTACACGATATCATGAGTTGTCTTTTCTAATTTTTTGGCACTTACACACTTTCCTCTTGGAATCCCTTGATCCCTCAAATCATTTCCAACTCATCCTTTTTATTTTGCATTGATCAAAACCTCTCTTTCATCATTTGAAACAAGTTTAACCAATTTAAGTTTCATTTCTTGCATGTTCTTCATGTATCCAAGAAGAAGCTTTACATTTTCAAGTATTTAAGCTTCTTTAAGGCAATTTTCCTTGAGCTTTAGTGTGGACTAGCCAAAAAATTTAAGAAAGGTGTTTAATTGGTTTATTTTAAGCCAAAAATATGTTGGGATTGAACTAAAACAAATTTTAGGGATTATTTTGCAAGGATTTTGGGAACCCAAGGACATTTTCATCATTTTTTGGAAATGGAAGGCTCAATTTGTAATTTTCAAAATTTTAAGGGCCAAATTTTAATTTAAAAAAATTTTGGGTTAATTTTTTTAAAATTTTGGCTTGAAAAATGAAATTTTGAAAATTTAAGGTTCATTTTATAAATTTAAAAAACTTTAGGGCAATTTTGAAAACTTTTTAAAAATTATTTTCAAAATGTTCAATAAGATGCTTCTAATTCCTAGAATTAAGTGAGATTTTCTAGGAATATTGTTGAATTTATTAAGAAAAAAAGCCTCACTTAAGAATTTTTGAATTGTTAAAAATATTTTTTAAGACTCCTTAGGATTTAACCAGTTAGGCATCATAAGGCATGGCCACCGTAGGGCTCTATTAGAGATGTGATTATTAAACTATAAAGTCAAATTTAGAGACTAAAACAACGCCACTATCAAGCTTAGTGTGCTTTTATGGTTACAATTAGGATGGTTAGCAAACATATAGGGCTAGATGTTAGTCAAATGCCCATCATTCCTACTCCAATTGATGATGATGAGCTTGAACCATAGGCCCTACCCTTAGAAAGAGCGGATGAGGAGATAGACCTTGATGCCATAAACATAGAAGAGGATGAATTTTAAGCACTAAGATATAATTATTTTGATTCTTAGGTATGTTGGTACTTTTGATATATTCTGGAAATAGTGTGTGCTTACTTCTTTTGGTGACATGCATATCTTCTTTGTTCCAAAAATACAATATTATCAATTTCCAAGATATATATTTCTATTATGTGTGTGTGTACGGGCACGCGTGCATGCTTTTATAGTTATTTAATCTTTAATTTCTTGCATTGTTTTATTTCTCTTCTTTTTTTTTTTAAGCAAGAAACAAAAGTAAAAAATCACTATATCTAGGATTTCTATACCTTATTTACCAAAAGTATTACTGAGGATGTTATAATTTAAATATTAATCAAATAATAAATAAATTTAATCATGATAGTCACTTAGGATTTTTCTTTTATCCTGATAATAGCTGAAGAGCAAAGCCCTTAATTAAATCCTGGTGACTTTTGGTATGATGCCTTTCTTTGGTATTGTAGGCATTTATTAGCAACGTGTCCTAACTCTCCACAATTATAACATACTTTTTTGCCAAAATGGTTTAGCTTGTTGCCACATGGATTCTTACATGTATTATAGGCATCTTTCATACTTTCTCCAAGAGTATGTTTCTCTTTTTTTAAATGGGGAATTAAGCTTAGAGTTTTTTTTCAAGTTATCACTCACCTTTTCTTGTTCTAGTATGCTTTCTCTTGGTTTTCACTCTCTATGTTTACAAGGTGCTTTTAAGCTTACATTTGTCCATAAGTGTAGCAAAATCCCTGACCTTTAAAATAGCTACAACACTTTTAATTTCAAGCCTTAAATCACTTTCAAACTTTTTGATTTTCCAACTCTTATCAGGGTTAAATTCTAGGTATGAGGGAAATTTATACACCTCTTCCAACATGGCCATGTTCTAGTCAATTGTCATGGAATCCTACCTGAGTTGGAAAAGCTCATTCTTTTGAATGTATTAAAATATTCTAGCTATAGCAGAAGTCTAGCCTCTTGCTATGGTAGCCATTGTTTCAATGACATTTACCATGTCATTGTTGTTGAAGTTTCAACTCTCTATTGATGCTATGTTTTTGTTGCACAAATAGAATAATCTATTATTGGAGTGATTAGGCTTGATAATTTAAATCTACCTATGAAGCAAAAATCATAGCATCAATCATGATACGTGAGTATATAAGTGTTGGTACCACTATCACTTAATAACACTAACATATTAAACAAATTCAAGCAACTATAACTCCTATTCTATCTTAAATTTTATTCTAGACTTTTCTAGACTCTTTTATATTCCTAGGACAAACTACTCTGATACAAAAATGTAACATCATTACTTTAAAGAGTGCTACCCTTGCTATTTGTTTATCATAGTAGCAAAAATTTGAGCACTAAAAATTTTCACTATATATTAAGTAACTAATTTCATACATTTAATATTCATACAACAACAACAACAACAAAGCCTTTTCCCACTAAGTGGGGTCGGCTACATGGATCAATCGACGCCATAAGCACCTATCATAAATCATATTTTTAGACAAACCATTTAAATCTAAGTCTCTCTTAATAATTTCTCCTATAGTTTGTCTTGGTCTTCCTCTACCTCTAATTATTGGACTATTCTCCATCTCATCTACTCTCCTAACTGGTCTATAGGTCTTCTCCCAACATGACCAAACCATTTAAGTCTTGATTCTACAATCTTTTCCACAATAGGGCGACTTCTACTTTCTCTCTAATGTATTCATTTCTAATCCGATCTCGCCTAGTGTGTCCACTCATCCAACGCAACATTCTTATCTCTGCAACATTGAACTTATTCTCTTGTTGACTTTTTATTGCCCAACACTCAGTTCCATACAACATTGCAGGTCTTATAACTGTACGATAGAATTTACCCTTAAGTTTGAGTGGCACTTTTTTATCACAAATAACACCCGAAGCACTCCTCCACTTCATCCACCCCGCTTGAATCCTATGTTTTACATCTTCTTCTATTTCCCCATTATGTTGTATGACAGATCCAAGATATTTAAATCGTGTGACTTGTGGTATAATATGTTCTCCAATTTTCACTTCTACGCTAGAAGTGATGTGTCTCTTACTAAACTTACACTCCATATACTCGGTTTTATTTCTACTTAAACGAAATCCATGAGTTTCTAAAGCTAATCTCCACCTCTCTAACTTCTCATTCATTTCCACTCTCGATTCCCCAACTAAGACAATATCATCTGCAAATAACATACACCGTGGTACCGGCTCTTGGATATGTTCAGTAAGCACATCCAATACTAAAGTAAATAGATAAGGACTCAGAGTTGACCCTTGATGTAAACAAATAGTTATCGAAAAATCTTCTGTACATCCACCTTTTGTTACTACACTAGTTGTAGCCTCACTATACATATCTTGTATTGCTCGAATATAAGCTATACGAACTCCTTTTTTCTCCAAAGCCTTCCATAGAACCTTTCTTGGTACTCTATCATATGCTTTTTCTAAATCGATAAACACCATGTGTAAATCTCTTTGATTCTCTCGATATCGCTCCATTAATCTTCGCAACAAATATATTGCTTCCATAGTTGACCTTCCCGACATAAAACCAAATTGATTTTCCATAACTTGGGTCTCTTTCCTTAATCGTTGCTCAATTACTCTTTCCCATAATTTCATTGTGTGGCTCATGAGCTTAATTCCTCTATAATTTGCACAATTTTGAATGTCTCCCTTATTCTTATAAATAGGAATTAAAGAACTTCTCCTCCACTCATCTGGCATTCTCTTAGATCTCATAATTTCATTAAATAATTTTGTGAGCCAACTTATACCTTTCCCTCCTAAACCCTTCCATACCTCAATAGGTATATTATCCGGTCCAACTGCTCTGACACTCTCCATTCTCTTTAATGCTTCTTTTACCTTTGCCTCACAAATCCTATGATAAAAAGTATAATTTTGATTTTCTTCTCTAGTGTCTAACCTATCCGATTGCAATGCAATCTCATGGCCTTCATTAAAAAGCCAATGAAAATAATTCTTCCACCGTTCTCTAATATCTTATTCCGTGACCAAGACTTTACCTTCTTCATCTTTAATACATTTTACTTGGTCAACGTCTCTTGTCTTTCTTTCTCTACTTTTAGCTAACTTATAAATATTTCTTTCCCCAACTTTAGTACCTAAAGATTGGTATAACCCATCAAATGCCCTCATTCTCGCTTCGCTCACTGCCTTCTTAGTCTCTTTTTTAGCTACTTTATATTTCTCCCAATTTTCATTACTCCTACATAATGACCACACTTTATAACACTCTCTCTTAACTTTAACCTTATCTTGCACGCTTGTATCCCACCACCAAGATTCTTTATCTCTAGGTCCAAAACCTTTTGATTCACCTAATATTTCCTTTGCCACTTTCCTAATCTCTTTAGCCATTCCATTCCACATATCGTTAGCACTTCCTTGTATTTCCCAAGGTCCTTCCTCCACAATCCTTTTCTGCACATTCTTTTCTTTATCTCCCTTTAGTTAACACCACTTAGTCCTTAACACCCTATTTTGGCCTTTGTTTTTTACTCCCCTCCTAACTCATACATCCATAACCAGAACTCTATGTTGAGTAGTTAAACTCTCTCCAGGTATAACTTTGCAATCCATGCAAAGTTTTCTATCCGATTTTCTTATAAGAAAGAAATCAATTTGAGAACATACCCTTCCACTTTTGTACGTGATAAGATGTTCCTCACACTTTCTAAAACAAGTGTTAGCTAATATAAGACCGAACGTCAATGAAAAGTCTAGAATAGTTTTACCCTCTGCATTTGCTTCCCCTATGCCATATCCTCCATGAACACCCTCGTAACCTGAAGATACACTTCCCACATGACCATTTAGATCCCCTCCTAAAAGAATCTTTTCTCCTAATGGTATTTCCTGAACTAAACATTCTAAATCCTCCCAGAACTTTACTTTGTGATATTCTTCTAATCCTACTTGTGGTGCATAGGCACTAATGACATTAAAAATTTCTTTTTCTACTACTAACTTTAATGTAATGATTCTATCTCCTAACCTTTTTACATCCACTATAGCATTTTTCCAAAACTTATCTACAATTATACCTACTCCATTTCTAGATTTAACCTTCCCAGTATACCAAAGTTTAAAACCCAAAGTGTCTAATTCTTTCGCTTTTTCTCCTACCCATTTAGTTTCTTGTAAACACATAAAATTAATTTTCCTCCTAATCATGGTATCTACTATTTCCATTGACTTACCCGTAAGTGTACCTATATTCCAAGTCCCAAAACGAATCCTACTCTCATGAACTAACTTCTTTACCCACATTCGTTCACGAAAATGTGGAAGCCCTTGCTTATTTTTCACTACACTCAGACGACAATGTAGTGGCTCTTGCTCACTTGTCACTGTACTCGAGCTATACAGCGCGTTACTTCCAGGCAACGACTTAGCATTACGTTTAATATATCGATTGTCCATGTCATAAAGATTCGACAAAGTTTTACGTTAGCTGTCGATTGCCTAACACAACCCTCCTTTTTTTTTCGGGCTTGGGACCGGCTATGAAAAATAATTTGCATCAAGGCTCATCATAGGCAGAGTTATACATTTAATATTCATAAGTTACATAATTACAAATAAGACTATCATAGTGTTCACTTACTATAATATAAAACTACAATTAATTCCTAAACTAGACCAGCAAGTGCATATCGATGTCTTATTATTATTACTTTAAATATTTTAAAATAACTAATATCTAGTTATTTTGACTTGGTAGAGATGACATTAATACCCATATGAACTTGACTCTCACCTATCTCAATTATGTTAATCTATCGTCAACACAACATCCTCTAAATTTAAGTCCTTATCTAAACACATCACCAAATATAATGAGAATTAACATTTTCAGTAAGGAAATAATTTAAATTTTTAAAATTATTGATGGTCCAACTACCACTATGCAAAAAAATATTTTTCTTTTTATTTCCCTTGTCTATGGCATATAAGAATAGTAAATACAATATAATGAACAAATACAGATGCAAAAAACATTCATGTATAAAGACATAACCATATAGAACATGTACCTATATACATAATGTAACAACCTTAATTCCTAATTACCATGATTAGGCTTAATTATACAGTTGATGATTGTAAATCAATGTCTAAAATCATTACAAATAATTAGATTGGGAAAAGTGAAAAAATTTGAACCTTGATATTATTATGGTTATTAGCCAAATTATCACAATTATTTAAATCTACAAGAAATTCTAGTTATCAATTGAGAACCTTTGACACGTGTTACCACTTATTTCCAATTCACAAAATTCCCTTATAATGCTCCCAAGTTATTACATAACCTTAGCATAGTAAAGTTCAAGGTTTCTAAATCAAAAATAAGAGTTAGGAACCTTCGTCATGACTTGGACCTTCCCCGCCACTACTAAGTTGGTTACTAGAACCTAAAAACAAAGTTTGGAGACTTGCACTACGACTTGGTACACCCGCACCGTGACGTAAGGGGTTACTGGAACTTAAAACTAAAATTTCACACTTTGCACCATGACTCAGGTTCTCCAGGCACGCGGCGAAGTACTCTTGGGAGCCCACTATTCACACTTTCACCACAGTAAGCCTATGTGGCACCACGACAAATGAGCCTCCTAAAACTCTCCTTCTAATTTATTCAAAATGTGCCACAGTGAAAGAACCTATGCCACAGAAAAGCTAGATTCTATTACCCTCCTTAGGTAAAATTTTCTTCTTGCACTGCAACGGGACATCTCGCACCGTAGCACTCCTTGCCTTTGACTGACTATTGGCCGTGACTTAAGGTGTTTTGGTCATGGCTCAACTTCCTCCTACACTTAAACTCTCCCAATTTTGTCCCCAACACTCCTTCTAATGGTACCCTAAGGTTATTCTACCTTAATTTATAAGTTTTTAAAAGTATCCAACCACCTAATTTGCTAAGTATATCTATCATCTCTAATTAAAGACTTAGATATTGATTTCTACCCATCTTTCCACCACCTATCCACAAATCATGGACTTTGACACAAGAGATACCAAAAGCCACTACTATTACCATTCAAATGTAGATCCTAATAGAGGTCCATACATCGCTAGTCTAAGTCAACATTTAAAGCAACACATGATTTCATTCTCAAATAATAAGTCATATCTCAAGGTTAACAAGGTTCCCTATCAAATTGTAAGCAAATGGATACATAAGATTCCATGATAATTATATTACATAACCAGTCCCTATACTTGGCAATTCATAATGCAATGTGGTAAATATATAAAAACTAATATTCTTGTTAGACAAACCCAATTTGACAAAGTTTTCAAACCTATGTGCTACCAAACCATATATTATGCTTCCATTAATTTCTCCTTGCCACTAAAAGGTCTGATCCCTAAAAATATTAACCCACAATTGGGGTGAGATATATAATCTCAGTAATAAGAGGCAAATTCTATATATATGTGCAAATTAATCAACATAATGCATTTTTATATCATCAAATACCAGAATCATCAATTCAATTAAAAAATGAACTAGTTGAGTTACCAATGACTACTGTCCCATACCAGCAATCACATACAACATGTTAATGGCTAATAACACTAGAAGAAGCCCATCTACGGCACCAACTCCCCCAATGAGCACAACCTGAGCTCAGTGTATTTAGGGATTTGATCACAACCCAATGCCCGATCGAAGCATGATGCATGGGTGGCAGCCATACCACAACTTCACCATGGACTCACAAGGTCCAATCATAACATAACAAATAGTCAACCATTCATTTAGTATTCAAAATTATACATGTATAACAAGTATCAGATTGAAATGAGTATATACATGGAATTAGGAAATTAACCCAAGTTGCCTCAATGAAGTCCAATTACTCTTTCTCTAGCTACCACCATAATCCAAAGCACACCAAGCCTGAGATAAGCATAGTCATCATCATTTAACTATCATTAGCAAGGAATTTTCCCTATCCACTGATTAATTTTAACAAGAATTCATTGAGAATTACTTACCCAAACTTTCTAAGGGTCTATTACACTAATTCAAGGTTAAAACATCAAAACTCATAATGGTTCACTCCCCACTCCTCCATTTTTGCACATGGACAAAGCATGCACCAAAAGGTAATCCAAAAGATGGAAATTCAGCACATACACCTCACAAGAGAAAGGAAAACACTTATCCATACACCTAAAAGGTCAAATGGATTAGGTTGAGCCTCAATTACCAAGAACACCCCATGGGACATCCTAAAATTCAGATTTGAGTCACCAAGCCTAGAAATCTCAATGTTTCACATTCATCTCCTTGTAATTTCACACAATAGCAAAACCTATTACAAAAATCAACCTTTGGGGATATTTTCTAGCAAAATAATACACAAAATGGAAGGGAAATACTTACCCAATTAGTCCATCTAACTTCTAACTCCAAAAATCTTGCGATAACACACTATGAACACACATTTTAAAACAAGGGTCTAAGTGAATCTCCACCAAACAAGGAACCAATCAAGACAAAATGTAGAGGAAGATGAGAGGATTAAGTTTTATAGAACCTACCTTAGCTAAATCTCCCTTTAAAAGTGCAACTCTAAGCTAAAATGTTGAGAAACCCTAGCCCCTCTTTTAACATGCAAATTTCTTTTTCTTGGTTTGCAGAAAATGAGTGCCTTAGTAGCCAAATGGGTAGAGAGAAGGCTTCTTAAGGTTTTAGTATAGATAGGCTGATCCAATGGACCCATTATTCCAAATGGGCTGATGCTTAACATGTTGGGCCATGACCTACCAATTAATGAGATTCAAAATGGGTTGAGCTTCCATAAGAGTAGAGTTAGGTAATATTAAGATGAAATTGGGCCTTCATAAGAATAAGATTGGGTTCCTATTAATGTTCTTGGCACACATAACTTAATAATGGGCCCAAATTACATTTAAATCCATAAATATTATTTTACTTTCCCCAAAATGGTCTAAAGAATTATTATGTTAAGATACTCAAATTTTTCATTTTTCATAAGGTTCCTATTTCCTCATAATTTTTCTTAAATTCCTCTTAATAATTTCATAATTCCCAAATAATTATTATTAATTATTTTTGAGGTGTTACACATAACATGTCCAACTATGTTATAATAGCAACATGCTAGATTAGCTATGTTGAAATATAGTCAAACATCATATATTGAATAGTAACCAATATATCATGTAGAATTGCAATCAAATATAATAACATGGTTATGACAAGATCTTTTGTAAATACAATTTCTACATAATCATAACAAGTTCAGTTTCTCATATCGGTTATCCATGTATTGCATAAGCCTAATACAATCTAGCATGCCATTATCATCAATTCACTCATAAAGCCTAAATAGTACTCCAATAAGTATCTTTTGTACATATCCTTCAAAGGAGACATAGATGATCCTACTTTGAAAGTGTTGATTATAAAGCAAATGTATACATAAGCCTTGTATCAAGTGTCCCATACCACTTATACAAGTTTATGTTCTCACAATCATAGGTAATCAACCAAGCATCCCATACTATTTGGTGTGAGACTTAAGTTTTTAATGCCATCAAGGAGGAAGGCTATTCTCCTTAGTCATTATTATGATCAATGGAATCATCATTAATAGAAGTAAATATAACTAAGGCGTCCTTTATAATAGGTCCATAAATCTAAACTTGAAACCTAAAACTAGAAGTCAATGAAGGGCCCTTCAACCCTCCTATGTGTCATATCTTAACCCCAAGAAACTCATATCATATCATTCAAGTAATAAACACCTATACACACACAAAGCATAGCATATGGACCAAAATCACATAAACAAACCCACATAGTTCAATCTCACTTTAATTTAGTCATTTTTATCCATATAAAATCCATACAACATCCATTCAAAGAAAAAATATCATTCCACAAGCTCTTGAGGTTCATTTCACTCTACTTGAACTTTTCACACAATTTACTTGCACATGCAACACATAACAATGGGAAGCACACTACTAAGAACCTTTAGCTCAGCATTAAATCACTTCCAAAAATCATAAATTAATCCTCAACTCATCTTAAACCATAACATATTAAAACATATCAGATTCATAGACATTTAGGTTAAGAAACTCAAGTTTGAATGTTTAGAACACATATCAGAATTTTTGCCACAGGTTTATTGTCCAATTTTCTAACAAAAACTTCTAGAAATCATAATTAAATCTAGAAAAATAAAAATTAAGCTCATGATACCATTCTAGAAATTTTTAATATGGTAAAAATAATTTTAGACCACGTTAAGCTCGTTTAGGAACTGAATTATAATGAAATAGTACACAAGGTTAGCTGGCATTATTATTTCTGATGCAAAACTTCAAGAATTAATTTCTTTTTCAACAACCTCCAAATGAGGTGCTTTTAGTTGATACAAATCACTGTGAATATGTAGTTTCTATATGCAAATTTTCAGAACCATTGGACCTATTTTGACCTTCATATGACAAAAAAATACAATCTGCTTTAGTGAATAGTACATAGACCAAAACTAACTTCTAATATGAACTTTAAAAAATCATAATAAATTTTATAGACCTCTAAATAATGCAGTTCTTAGACCAAAAAAGATTTATATATGAGATCTATATGTGTGCAAAATCTTAGCCTTAAAATCACTCATTTGGTCAGGTTAGGATTCAGCTCACAAAATGGGTCATTTTTTGTCATAAAATGGTTCAATTATGTGCCAAATGGTCTTCCCCTTGAACCAAGACCACTTAGGCATGTCCAAAAGCACCATAACACCTTAAATATTCATGCAAACTGATTCAAAAAGCCATGGAGCTCAAATTCACTTCCTAGCTCCAACTCACACCTAAGGTTCCATACTTTCTATTAGGCATACAACAATCATTTTTGCACAAATGTGTTCAAATGACTCTTCTAAGATTCCATTCATCATACATATCCATTTTTACACTTGTCTAGCCATAAGATTCACATACATGGGTTCACATTGTCATACACACATCCATACTCACACATAAAGGCTACTAAGTGGCAAAGTTTCACGTTTCCATTCATATAAGTGCAAAGGGGATTCATACATCATTCATATACATTATATATGCTATCCATGAGTTTACATTACAAATGCATAGCTTGGGTACATCATTTGACTACAAAGTACATTTTAAAACCTATTTCTATACATCCAATCCATTAATCATGCACTCCTTGGGGGCTGGCTTTTATTTCTTACTCCGCTCAACTCACCTAGCATAGTTAGAGGGGAATGAGATTCGAGGGAATCTCAATAGCTCTAAATCCTTTTCACACATACATGTAACATGTTTATGCATGTCAAAGAATGCAAATATGTCATGTAATGTTCTCAAATGATGCATAGCCATAGATTTTCATATCATACATAAACAAATAACACATTATGGACTCAAGAGAGCAATGGCTCAGCCTCACCCATAATCTTGGGACTTTTGGATTTGCCTTATCCGTATCTTGAAACTTTTGACTCGGCCTCACTCTTTCTTGAAGCTTTTGGCCTTACGACAATCATTCAAGTCATTTCACATAAATTTGCAAACATAAATTAAGTCATGATTTCAAAACATTCATCTAATGGCTACAGGAAATTTCCAAATATCAGACATACAAACAAGTAATCCAAGACAAGTCATGAATGCATACATGTATGAAGGAAAGGATTAAAGAGCTACCTTATGGAAAACTACATTTTTCCTTTACTTTCTTTTCCTTCTTCTTGGCTCAAGCACACACAAGAAGGGAGTTCTTGCCTCTCTTGGCCTAGAGAAAATAAACATGACATAAATTAGGCTTAGGAACCAATTCTAGCTTCAAGGAAGGCTAGGCTAGCTTGCTTTGCTCTAAGTTACACATAATGCTCATTTAAGACACCATAAAGAAACTACTTTAAATCCTGTTCTTGGCTCCTCGTTACCTTTCTTTCTAGACCTCTTGACTCCATATAAACTCATTGAAGCCTTCATTAACTCATTCTAAGGAGCCCAAGCCCATGTTGCTTCATTATGCCTAAATTGAGACCTTAAAATATCAACTCTCAAACCAAGCCTCCTAAATTCAAACCATTGGTTCCCTTAACTCTTATAATTCATATCTAGGCCTCTAAATTCCTTAGAACACAAAAATTCACTCCTTAGGTATGAAAACCCCAAAGTGGCCAAACCATACACTCACATATAAACCTATGGAATTGACTTGCTTTCTTGCATCAGTTGGTTTATAGGAAGCTTTCTAGGGTCAATTAGGATCATACAAACTTTCACATGCATTGAAAAATGTCTAGAAAAAATCAGATTTAATGTTAAACCTTGGAACCCCAAGTTGTGCACACTTGGTTTCCTTGACTCCCTTTTGGCTTCTCTTGGCTTAAACCTTCTTCCCACTCTCCTAATCACTTAATTACACTAAGCTAAGATTAGAATTAAACTCTCCCCTTAATGTTTAGGTTTGACTAAATTTATAATGTAACACCATAAATTTTTAGCTTATTTCATGTTATATCTATGCCTCACATCATGCAATTCATAAGAGAGTAAGAAATATGGCATTAAAATAAGGCATTATTTAGCGTTATGTCGCGTATAAAAATTCTATTCGGTGTCACATGGACCATATGAGCTCATGTATCATATTCTCATATTTAATTACATGGATACAACTCATTTCCATCACCAAAAGTGGCTTACAACTCGTGGAAAGCAAGGGGGAGCATAAAACACATATATGCATTTTTGGCCAGAATTTCCTCACTTCTATCACACAAATTTTAGAAAATCATAACTAATTCTAGAAAAATTGAAATCAAGCATTCTTAGTCATTTTAGGAAGCTACACATGTCTACTTTATGCTACAAATATGTCTAGACCATGAAACACAACACAGAAGATGTTTAACATTTGAAAAGGTCTAGAGGTCTGGCTGTCCACTGGTACTATCACAGGTTTCTGTAGCAAACTTCAAAAATGTCCAATTAATTTCACAAAAATCCAATACATGTAAATGATACCAATTTGGAAAGTTAAAGATATTAACTAGAAGAAAAAAAAAATAACTCTAGACTAGTTCAGCCACTCCCAGACCTTGAAACCTAATCAAACAATACTTAAGATCAGTTGGAGCACTTGATACTAGGCAGAATCTTTAAAAACTCATATATCCCTCTCTAGACATCTAAATAGAGTGCTCCTAGTTGGCACAAGTCACTAGGAATATCTAGTTTCTTCCTATAAAATTTCATGGCAATTGAATATCATTTGGCTCCTGAGTGATAGATTTTAATTTCGAACCAGTATGAACAATAACATGACCAAAATCAAAAAAATTTTTAACTTTGAAAATTCATCAAATATTTCCTAAATCTCCAAAAATTATGTTCTTTAGCTTCCTAAAAAGCTCTCAACAAACTCTAAATGCATGCCAAATCTCATATCAAGAAGAGTTCATTTGGACAATAAGTGGTATAAGGTTCTAAAGTGGTCAAATTTTACTTCATATTGAGGTATCAAGATGTCCAAATGGTCTCCTTTGATGTTTGCCACTTCTTGGGCAAGTTTAAAAGTATAAATATGACTTGTATGAACTGTTCAAGTGATCTCAAATCTCATGCATCTCAATTTGGTCATTTCACTTCCATTTATACATGCATTTCCAAGATGTTATTTGGCCATTACATGTCCAAGATGCACATTCCCATACATATAACCTTAGCTTTTATTTATACATGATATATTAACATAATTACACATGCTCATATGGTTACATAACAATTTCATCAAGGGATTACATCATATGCCATGTGTGTGGCTAAAAAAGAAGCAAAACTAAGCATATTCATATACTTTAATGCCAATCTTCTTCTTCTGGGCTTGGTAGCCTCCATTACCTTGATTAATTGTTCCACCTAGCATGCTAAGATATTGGAGAGGAGGAGATTAGATTCAAACAATCCCAATAGCTCATCTCCCATTCAATCATACATAAAGCATGCAATACAAGTCTCACAAATGCATATATAGGCATATTAATATGTGCAATCATTTAAGAAGCATTTTTGGTATTTGAAAAAGTCATACATAGCATACATAGGCTTGCCAAGTAAGTGGATTAGCCTCACCCATTTACTTATGGATCTTGGACTTGCCTCACCCATTTCTTTAAGAGGTTCTTGGACTTAACCTTACTCTTGGGAGTCAACCTCACTTTTAGGAGACTCTTTACTTTGTTTCAACTAACCTTAAGGGTTCTTGGCTCATCCTCACCATAGTTAGAGGGTTCTTGACTTCACCACACTCAAGCAAACCAAAGTAAGCATCATAAATATCATTTAGAAATATAATGTATCATCATGGTACCATGGCATATAAAATCATGCTAGAATATTTTTCATGGCTTCAAACATACATACACACATTCAAGACAATGCAAGCACACATCTATACATGAGAGAAGGTGGAGAGAGTTACCTTGCTTGCATTTACACACTTTTCCCTTGAGTCTTGAATCCTCTCCCTTGACCTCACATACCCAAGAAGGTGGAGATTACTTCTCTTGGCCTAGACACATTATATGGGAGCTAATTATACTCTTGGATCACATTCTAAGCCCACACAATCACTAGAAAAGTTAGGTGAGTCATTAGGCTCTTTTATGGTTCCAGAATGTACTTAATAAAATAACCTTAAGAAAACATCATCTTGGCTCCATTCTATCTATTCATTTATGATTTTTGACTCCATTTAAACCTCTTAGAGTCATCACATAATCCATTCAAGGAGCCTAACTAGGTGTTGCTTCTTTAAGCCATAATATGGAACACATAAGGCCATCTTACTTTCTATGGCTTCTAAAATTTTCTCAAGGCTTCCTCTCATATTCTCCCATCACACATGATGTAAAACTAAGCTTAGAAGGAATGAAAACACTCCCTAGGTGCATGAACTCTCCTTGGCCGAAGCTATGCTTCCATAAGGCACCAATGGAGTTTCCTTACTTCCTTTGATAGGAGAAACATGTAGGAAGCTCTCTTGGTATCTTAGGAACTCATATATACTCTTAGACAACTTAAATTACTACTAGCAAGCTTCATCTTAGCCTAGATGCAACCAAATCCCTAAATTCTATAACTTGCATTCTAAAGCTCCCTTTTTAATTCTAATTATATATTCTTAATCCTCACACTCCATAACTTTTGGTTCCATTAAGAATACATAAAGAAAAACTCTCCTCCTCACTTTCTCTCTCTAGACCTAAGCTTAAAGGGCTTGGAAACATAAGATTTTATAAGTGTTTCAAGTGAAATCTTACCTTAAAACGGAGCTCTCTTTGCGTAGATTATTTTTCATCGATTAATTTCTTGAAAAGAGTTCCTTTTTAGCTTGGGTTAGACCTGAATCTTTAAGTTTTCAAGAAAAGAAAACTACCATTAAAGAACTCTTTTAGAGAGGAATAACTTTCCTAACTAGCGCGGGATGAAACAGGGCCGTTTACTTACCTAAACAGAAACTTAAACTTCTTTTCTCTCTCACCTCTTAATGTCATGCCACTGCTACCCATTTTTTTGAAAATGAAAGTTTAAAGAAGGTGATGAGGTGTAATCTTACTTAAGAAGCCTCTTTTACAATTTTTTAAAATGACTATTTTGCCCCTACGTGCCTGTTTGCTCCGTTTAAGCTCATTTTAACTCCTTTTTTAGAACCGTCTTTTATATCAAAAAATTTAGGTTTCCACTTAAATAAAATGCCTTTGAAATCACTCAAATCAAAGCTAAAACCTTCCCAAAAAAATTAGTTAAAGTTTAGATTAATTGATGTTGAAAAACGTCCACCGAGGGGGTTTTAACTGTCCTGCAGCTTCCCATGGTTTTCAGGGCCTATAAGAACCTTAGAGAACTCAAAACTTTCATTTAAAAAGCTCTACTATGAGAGTTCCAAAAATTTGTTCAAAATGACGAAAATGCCTTTACGTTTCGTCACTCTTTTGTTACATTTCGTTTCTTCATTCTAGCTCTATTTTTCTTTCCATCTAAGCTTGGGATTCTCATTTTTAGGAGTCTAGAATGCTTTTCAATTTTTTTTGGGACCTTAACTAAGTCATTTTGAGGGACTTGCTTTTGTATCCAGTGAATTCCATTTGTTTACGGAGAAACTATACGTTGTGTTTCTCACGTTTTCTTTTGTTTTCGGAGAATCGCATATTACATATAAGGGGAAGGAGAACTCAAGAAAAGCCATGGGAAGGAATCGAAATATATCTTATTCACTTGCACTTTCAAAGGGCTTTCTCTTGCAACTAAATCTTCTCTCAAATCCCAACTTTTTCTTACTAAACCAGAACCAAAACTTCATCAAAATACATTCTGAAACCTTGGAAATATGGAGGAGAAGGAGGGGAATATTTATTGTGAAGACAACAAGAAGAAAACACACATTTTCATACCTAGTCAAGGCTTCTTCTTCCTCTAGGTTGTGCGTCTCCTCAAGGCGCTCAAAATTTTGTTTTCAGCCAGCCACAATGTCGGTTAACTCAAGGTTAAAAGGGAACGTGTTTTAAAGGAGCTGAAAAGTCCATTTATCCATTTTTTTCTACTTTGTAATTTAGTCTCTATTCTCCAATTTCGTCATTTTCACTCATTTCAACTCCTTTTTTCAAAATCCGTCTTTTCCATCATATTCTTTAAGTTGTGGAATCACTCAAAAAGGATCTAAAACCACTCCAAATTGTTCTGTCAAAGTTTTAGTCAACCATTTGCCGAACTCACTTACAAGAGATTTCAATTGCTCTGGGAATTCTTATGAGTTTCAAAGCCTCTAAGAACCTTGAAAAACTCAAATTTTTCATTTAAAAAGCCCTCTTGTGAGTTTTTCATATTTTCCAAAAATTACGAAAATACCCCTACGTTTCTTTAAAATAAATTTAGCCCAACTGGCTCAGTTTTCTGGGCAACTGAAAACACCAATCCTTATTTTTTAATTTTTGAAAAATTAGCATGATTTTATCTAGTTTCAAAACCCTCTATTTTAGGGATTTCCTTCTATAATCAGCCCACATCGACCCTTTGATGAAAAATCGAATGTGACACTATGACTCTCCTATCATAACCTTATCCATGGGAGAACGTGACTTTAATTCCTGAAAGACTCAAACCCCCAAGTTGATTTCAAATGATCATATTCTTCCTTTCATAAATAGAAACTCTATCTTTGTTGATAAAGATTATCTCTTGTCAAAATTTCTTCCCTCGAGAATCCTATCTTTTAGAGGCTTATTATAAAATTGGGAATTCATAGAATCTTGTCTCCAAAGATTATCTTTTAACAGGAATCCATTCCTTGAAAACCCTATCTTTATTCTAAAATTCCTCTTTACCGGTAGAAAGCTTGCTTTAAGTATAAAATATAAATTAGTATTCAACATTCGAATGCATAGGACATTGCCACATGTATTATTATATTACTTGACTTTCACATTCTAAGTTATACAGGTCATGTATCATAATAAGTACTAATTATATTTAGCATCAATAGTCAACAAGAGCATAAATTGCAATTAACTAATAAAAGCATAAATAGCAGATAATGTGACGACCCTATCCTCTAATCATTGTAATTAAGGTAGATCACGTGATTAATAACCATAAAGCAGGGTTACATGGCATTGAGACTAATTACATATTATGGAAATACAGGGAAATTTGAACCTTAATAGTGTCAGAGTCATCAATCACATAATTATAACCACTTACATGCCTCAAGGGAAGCAAACATTCATTTATAAGTCTTAATTATATTACCTATTATTCCCACATCACATTTATCTTCTATTAATGTTTCTAAACTATCCTTTGAGGTTACCATAAGAAAAACCAAGAATTTTTAGTAAATATAGGGATTTCGGGACATTCGCCGTGGCCAATTTCCATCTAGCCGCGGCCAATTCCCTCCGGCTTGACCCCTCGCATCGCGGCCAGTTGGACCTTAGCCGCGGCTAACCTACATGGCGCCGCGGCGAAGAAGCCTCCTGGAACTTCCCTCGCTCGCCTCTCGATATTGGCCGCAGCTAATTCCTCTCTGGAATGCCTGGTTCATTTTCATAAAAGTTCGCCGCGGCCAATTACTCAATTTGCTGTGATAAATTTCCCTCTGGACGACTCCCAGTTTAGCCTCTCGAAGTTAGCCGCAGTGAATTTCTCTTTGGTGCTCTCCCTGGGCAACTTCGCCACTATTGGCCACGGCTAGTAATATTTTGGCCGCGGCCAACCACCTCCTGAACTTACAACTCTCAAAACCTTGCCTCATACTCTCCACTCTTCCTCCAATAACCCCCTAGGGTCACTCTACCATGAATTATGCAACTCCTATGGTGTTTATGCACCTTATTTACCCAGCTATTCTACCATCTCTAATTTGAAATTTAAGTATGAAATCCTGCCCATCCAACTACCATATGACAGTAATTACACATATTGATATTTCAAGAAATTACATAAGCTCCCAACAATTAACATTCCGTTAAGGTTCCATACATCACTGATTCAAGTCAACAATCTATTATCAAAGGATTTCATTGCTCAAAATGAATGTCAAGGTTCATACATCCATCAACAGCTAAAGTAAAGCCTATATCTCATTAGTTACATTCCATGCTATCAAAATACATTCTCCTACACTTGGCAATGCAGATACAGGATGATGCTATACAAGACTTAACAAAATTAGAATCTACCCTATTCTACTCAGACCAAGTGTAGCTCCCCACACCGGGCCTCAGCTCATGGATGTTCATCCACTTGCTTACCCTTATCCTTACTCGAAGAACCTTCATCTGAAATGTTAATCCCATGAAACGAGGTGAGATATGAATCTCAGTAACCAAGGCAATTCCATCATATACTCCATATTAATTCACATACATGCATAATTTCACATAAACACCAACAGTAGACCATTCATATCAGTAAATGAAATAATTAGGCTATCATGATTACTATCCCATACTAGCAATCATACTATCACATGTTAAAGGCCATTAACACTGGAGAGGCCCGTCCACAGCACCTACTCCTCATTGAGCACAACCGGGGCTCAGTGCATCTGGGGTTTGATCATAACCTGGTGCTCGATCGAAGCACATGCACGGGTGGCAGCCGCACCACAGCTCCACCATGGACTCACAAGGTCCAATCGCAATTCAACAGTTAGCCAACCAATTCATTCAACATTTCAAATCATTCATGTATAGCAAAATATGAAATTAACACAGATATATCCATGGAATTAATGTAAACCCGGTTACCTCACTTGTAGACACTTGCAACAATCACCAATGGTGCAGAAATCCCCCTATAACCATAGCATCATAAAATTACTACTCTAATTCATCATTAATAGTCATAATCAGTACCCAAGGAATTTAAAATGCTAATGACTACCCAAGAATCATTTACCCAGCCACAACAAGTCCCAATTTCGGATTTAAGTGTCATCTAACAAAAAACTCCACATTCCACCAAAAATCTCAAGCAATTTCGTGCAAAACTAACACCCATTTTCTAAATCAGCTATGGGGGTCTCAAATTAACCAATAAAGCATCAAAATGGAGGGTTTAAACTCACCCAAAGTCAGCCCTAAGCTCAACCTACGAATTTCATCAAGAAAACCCCCAAACACTTACATTTCAGATTTTGGGTGGAGTGAAAATACTCCAAATGAAAAACTAATCGGACCAAATTAAAGGAAAAGATGAGGGGATTAAGTTGTATAACTATTACCTTGGCTGAATCTTGCTCTAAATGTGAGAAAATGCAGAATTCTTGCCCCAAACCCTAGCCTCCTCTCCAAGCTCCGAATTTGCCTCTTGAGTTTCAGAAAAATATGAGAGTGGCTGAAGCATTAGGGTTTTAAGTGGGCTTAAGTTGGGTCAAAGTGGGTCATGGGTTGCTCCAAGGTCCATCTTCATTTGGGCTTCAGATTTTTAAGTTTGTTGGGCCAGTTTAGAGGTGTTGGGCTGCAGAATTTACTGGGCCAGTTTTTACACTTAAGTTGCTGAAGTTTAACTAGGTTTAGGCCAAGTTTGAAGAGCTCAAGAGTTTTGGGTCTGCACAAGGATTATTGGGCCACTTAGAAGAGTCTATACAAGGTAAATCTTGGGCCTCCATCACACTAAATTATGTTAGGTCTGCACATAATCCATTGGGCCTCCATTAGCCTCTTCTCATGATCTATTAATTTAGGCCTAGATAGAATTTTTATCCCAATTAAATCTCAAACTCATATTAATAATTTATCTCTCTAAAGTCTCCATTCACTTAACTTGCCCAATGAGCCCATATTAATTACTCTTAATTAATTCTAATCCATGATTAACACCTTAATTAATTATAGGGTGTTACAGATAATATTTACAAAATACTATTATGCTAATTTATGTAATTTATTCATACTCATAAAGCGAGTCTAGGAAACCATCAATTGCCTTTACAAATTTAAATGGAACCTTTTTTCCTTTTTATTGTATCTTTTAATGTCTTTGATGTCTTAGTTAAGTCTATATTAGGTCCATGTAGGGATGCTCCAATTGATTGACTCATCCAAGCATGGGAATAATTTATAATTCAATTATCTATGCATAAGAATTATAGTAAAGGTATTTTGTTTGTTACAATAATCTATGCATAAAAATAGTTTATTTTTTTCATCATTTATGCATGAGGTCCAAAATACTTCTTTGCTTAGAAATTAAATGATATATTATATAAATTAAATTTGCAAGGTTCTAAAAAAAATTATAAAAGTAACCAAGAACTATAATAATTTCTAAATTCAATACACCAACCATTTAATAATAAATTCCTAAAGTAAACACACCAAACATTTAATAATAAATTCTTAAATTAAATATACCAAACAATTAATAATAAATTTTTAAATTAAATATGCCTAATATTTAATAATATATTTCTCAATTAAACTTTCGAAACACTTAATAATAAATTATCAAATTACACATACCTTGTATTTAGTGATAAATTTTTAAATTAAACACATCATGAATTATCTTTATATATAATTTTTTATATTTGATGACTACATAAATTACTCTTATATGTTAAACAAAAACAAAAGAGTGTATTCTTATCTTATAATTTTTTTTTTTTAAAGTCTTCCTTCTTCATTTTTTCACTACTCACATCTCTCAGCTTTCTTTCAACTTTCTCGCTATTCAATCACTCTCTCCTTCTCACATGCTGTCATTCTCTCATTCTGTTCTTCTTTGCCTTTGCTAGAGTGTAAAAATGAGCCAGGGGTTCATGCCTTTTGTACTGAAGGAGTAGCCATTGATTTGCACCAAGTGTAAGGAGGATTGATTCTTGAGCAACACTCCTATTGACTTAACTGCCGACCGATGTTATTACATACATGTCACATGGCTTTCATCACTGCTCTGGCCGAAATGGGTGACGCTACCACTTTAGTAGAAAGCATCAGAAATTATCTTTTGCTTTTTACCTTATTTGCACGAAGTCTACTCATGGACTACACATGAAATGTTAACTTACCTTATTATTATTTCTATAGCTTTGATCATGGCATGCCTCTGATGCTTTCTTCTTTATATATAATTCTTTTATTGAATTATAATATTATATATATATATATATAATTTTGACATACTATATTTTTTTTATCTTTTGATAATTCTTTAGTTAAGTCATTTAGTTATTAATTTATATAAAATGTTCTTATTTATAAATTCATCTTATATATTGTATTTTTCAATACTTTTAAGGAACTAATTTTTTCAAATAAATTTTATTAAAGTCTATTGATTATTTAGCAAGGTGTTAAATTAATTCTAATTTCACTACATAATTAGAATATGTTTATTTCTTTATTTAGTGTATTCTTTTTTTAATACATAAATCTAATTAAATTCTAAGAAGAAAATATCAAATAACTATATTTGTACATATTACAAAATTCATTCAAATAATTTATATAAAATACCGTGATTTATTACTTGCATTAAATCTTGTCACTACTTAAATGGATGGTGCATTGTTTTTTTATTTTTTATTTTTTTCTCCTTTTGCGCCCAAGCCCACCCTCATTAATTGCTAAATTATGTAGGGTGATGGGTGGCGTTTTATGAAGCTTCCTTTCTTATATTCAGGTGCTGCGTTGGCTTAAGTTAAGGTTATGGAATTGATATGATGACATTATGTAAATTTAGATTTTACATATTGCAAACATAAGAAAGCAAGAGGAATTCTTTTTACAAATATGTACAAATTTGTGTGTGTGTGTGTGTGTGTGTGTGTGTTAATTTATGATTTGGTTAGATTTTAAATTTTTGCTAATTTATAATTAAATTCTTGATGACTTATAGATTTTCTATAGTTAACTTTCACTCAGGCAATGTATTTTCTAAATAATTTTCATATATTTTGAGGATTCTACGGGTTCAAAGAATTTATCAAAATTATTTCTTAAATATTTATTATTTAATTATCTCTAATTAATCTTTAGAAATTTCTAATAATTTCTATTAAATTCTTAATTGATCCCATAAAATTTCATTATATTCTTAATATATTCTTCAATTTTTCCTTGTGCCTAAAACTAAAAGAAATCTCATACTTTCTCAGGTCTTCATTAATTAAATATTGTTTATTATTTAATTCACCTTACATTAATTTAATTAAGAGTCTAATTTTAGAGATGTTACAATATTCATTTAAGATGCATGATTATTTTTCTTCTTTTCACCGGCATTACTTCACCAAGACTAAAAAACTATGATTATGACCATTTTATCAAAAGATTACAACTGAGTTTATATATTCATTTATGTGAGGGTTTACATATTGGCTAAGTGAGGTATATGTGCAAGTAAAGAAATCATTTTTTATGTAGGCTTATTGTGATATATTAAGTATTACTGAATTTTTCAAGAAAAAGAAAAATAAAATAGCCCAAGAAAGAAAAAGTATAATTTATGGGGGAAAAATAAAAGTTTTGGAGTATTTAAAAAATATTAATATAATAAAAACAAAAAATATTAAAAAATATATAAAAAGTAAGGAAAAGAATAAATATATTGAGAGAAAAATGCCTATGCTATGACAACAAAAAAAGTAGCTTTAACTAACAAGTGGTTCATCCAAATTTCCCATTTTTCTACCAATTTGCCCTAAACCTCATCCGATAAGTTTAATTCACCTATTTTCATTAGTCCAGATCCATGGGACCCAACTAAGCCAAACTTCAAATATACACTTTCAAACACTATCTTAAAATTTGACAACAAAAATATACTCTTATAACCCACAATAGGCACATCCAAAAATCCCTTGGACTCAAGATTGAACTCAACAAGGCAACTATAACAACAAAATAGTCCATTTGACAGCAAAACCACTACAACAAAATTCAAGATTTAACCACAATTCAACTATCAATATCATGCCATTCATGCAAAATTCATACATCCAATTACAATTATCCATTTCATGACAAACAAGCATGAAATTAGAAGAAATAGACCCACATAGTCATCCATATACCCAATTTTATTAAATAAATAAGCCATGCACACAAAGAGATGCAATATGCCAAAATACACAAAAGGCCATCCTAAGAGGAAGATAAACCCCTAAATATACACAACAAAATATCTTATATTAGGAAAGTCATAATGCAACAAGATACTATAAAAAAGTCACTCTTGCTTACAATATCTTCATCATTTACGACTAACAAAATAAAACCAAGTATTAAGTCTACTTAAGGCCATGAACTACGAGCAACCTTCGAATAGCTTCTCCTTGCCACTACAAGAGAATCCTTCACTTGAAAAGTTTGTCCATAATTGGGGTGAGATATAAAGTCTTAATAACCAAATATAAAATTCCAACCATATCATATAGATTAACTAATATAATCCCTTACATGAAAGGAAGTCATAAAAAGCAATTCATGCATATATCAAATAAGCAAGTTTGACTACAAATGATTACTATCCTATACTAGTATTCACATAATCATACTGGTTATTAGCCAACAAATAAGGAGAGGTGCAGTCACAACAACTTCTTTTATAAAAGCACCATCACGGCTCAGATAATCATACTAGTTATTAGCCAACAAATAGGGAGAGCTACGATCAAAACAACTTCTTTTGTAAGAGCACCATCACAGCTCATATGCATAAATGGGAACACAGTCACAACTTAATACATGGTCACAGCACCTATGCATATATAAGAGCATGGTTATAGCTCCAATCACTGGGACACAGTCACGATCCATGGTAATACACAAGTATAAGCAGTTAAACACATCATTAGTATCAATAATCACATGTACAGACAAGCATATGGTTACAACTACACATAAGTAAGGAATTAAACCTTCAATTACCTTTTAATGGTGTTTCTACTTTCTGATTTGCTACTGGCATGTCTCAAGTAACACTCATAAACACCTAAAGCAACCCAATCAATACAATGCAAAATCATAATCATAGTAATTGAAATCTTAGAAATTAAAACAACAAAACTTACTAACTTCTCATGGCCACAAATCCCCCAATTAAACACTAAACACAAATTTTCAAATAGATCTTCATCATTTTTTCACAAACACATAGTACCACACTAGGGTCAACCCCAAAGATGAAATTTGAGCAAAATAATATCACAAATGAAGGGGAAAAACCTACCTAATGCATGTTCTAGCCTTTACCTTACTTTTCCATTAAGAATTCACAAAAAAAAAATCCTAAATTTCCCAACCTAGGGTTTTAAAAATCTCCACTAAATCAAGAGTTGTTCAATCCAAAAGAAAGAGGAGGAGAGGGTCATTTTCCTCAACACTCACTTAAGCCAAAAATACCTCCCTCTTGTCGAATCGAAATTCAAAAGCCTTGAACCACCACTTTTCCCTCTTCTTTTCTTCTTTTCTCTTTGTGTCTTTTCTCTTCTTCTTTTTCTTCTTCTTCTTCTTCTTCTTCTTCTTGCTGTAGCTGAATGAAAATAGGGAATGGTTAAGTCTAATGTTTTAAGTTAAATAAGTCATGGTTAGTGGATATGGTTTATGAGTCTAGGCTTCTTGACTTTATTTTAGTTAGACCTCTATTTATTTTCCAACTTTGGGGGCTCTTTTAGCCATATTTTTGGTAGATCTTTGGAACTAATTGGGCCCTAATTAAATTTAAGGTCACTTATGAATTTTCACATGATCAATTTAAAGACCCATAATTAAATTTATTTTTTCAATAATTCTTAAATAAATCATCTTTCCTTAAAAATTCCCATTTTCATTATTGTTCTAAATAATCTTAATTAAATAAATTTTAGGATGTTACATAAAGTATCCTATATCCAACTCTCTAGGGGAAGGCTAATGTCTAAGATAATTAGGAGATCTACTTCGATTAGCTGGTACCACACTAAAATTAAGCTATCTATAATAATATAACATAGTGTAATAAGCATTGCACCATTAATGATCTAGTGTTAGATATCTAGTTTGTCTTTCTTTTGCTTTTGGGTCAAAGTGTTAAGTCTTACATTCATGTAAGATAGATTAGAGCAGCCTTCTATATTCATGTAGCTTAATCCTATTTCCACCTTTCAGTCACTAGTACTAAAGGATACTTAAGATACTATTATGTATATGCCCATATGTTATAACTAGAGTGACAATAATTAACCCCCTAAACCTATAAAAACCTCTAAAATTATAATTAATTAATCCTTATAAGATCAATACTTGAACTCTTTATCCACTTCATTACTTTTGTAACCAGTGCACTTGCTAGCTTTTTAGCCTATAATTTAGATAGTAACCATATCTTGTCATAAATGGGATTGGTTATAAAGTGATGGCCTGATACCCCTAATCGTCAGTTGCCCATTAGGCAACTGTATGATGATATCTAGTTTCAACCATATGCGTGTCATACCTAACTCTTCCAAAAAAAACACCCTGGTAGGATAATAGCCACATTCGTTAATGTTGTCACTGGCTTCTTAATTATGTGGACCTATCTGTACTACAACTATTTGCATTTGACATTGTTGAACTATAAACTCCATTCACAAGGACAAATCTAAATTGAATTGGTGATGGATAGCTTGTCTGAGGTTGATCAGTTGAAGCTTAAGCCTTAAGAAGGATATTAGTAGTGAAATTGTATACTTGCCCCTTGGTCGAACTACTTGCCCTTTATTTTGTTTCAAGATGAGCTTTTCCCTTTCTTATAAGCTGTGCATTTCATTCACTACTAGTGACTTTAAAATGTCAACAAAGGTAGCCAGTAAAGCTACCATACATTCTTGCATTTCTTCCACTACTTGATGCTTCAAGAAAGGGATAGTAACTATTATTGATGTTGATGGCTCTAGAAAACTTTATTTATAAGAAAAGGCATCATTACCCCTTCCTAGTTGGTAAGCTATGTCATTAGACGATATCTCTTCTTCTATTAGGCTTGAATAATGATAGTTTTGACAACTTCTAAAGCTTTCAGACACACACCATTATCAGTTCCTTAGGTCCTATCAAGACTGTTGATTTTTATGGGTGTTGGAGTGATTTTTTAATTAGGGATTGGCTAAAGAGTTGATATGACCTTGTCATGAAATTGGGATCAAAAAATCAACTTTAGTTTCTATTTTTCAAGTTGGCATAGGAGATAAGACATAATTATCCTTGAAGAAAGGTCTTTTGAGATCCTAAACATAGTTAAGCCCCAAATTAGAGTCTTAGGTGCATATGAATAACATAGCTAAAAGAGTTTGTGAATAAAATGGATGCTATATTAATGAAAATGGAAGCACAAACTCTTGAATTGACAACAGAAAGACTTTAAAAGAAACTAAATATAACTTTAATAGGAATTGGATTAAAAGTGGCAAATAAAGTCGTAGAAAAAAGTAGTAAATAAAGCTAATAAATAACTAAAAAATAAATGAAGTTATGGAACAAATTTCTTTGGAGATTTCTATTTGTCCTGCATGATGTTCCTTACTCCCAATTTATAACATCCTTTGTGTCACATAATCTTCCATCAAGTCATGCCTTCATCCACAACTTTTGTGCTTGTTCAAAGACTTGACAATAAAGGTCACATTGTTCAATTGCCCTTAGAGGTTGTTATTTTGCAAGTTTTATGCCATCCTATTTCCATGGGATTACACAACATAGGTTTTCAACTAATGATGACAGTTGGACGAGAGGAGCTTTCAACTAATACTTTCATCAACTAGTGTTTCCTAGGCTATGATTCTTTAACTAATTCCTCGACTATCCAAGCTCCTAGCCATTTTTTATGGTGTTATGATTTTTTGTGCTAAAAAAACTAAAATCAAGAAAGAAGATAAATGATAAAAAGGAAGGTGTGCGAAACTAAACTAAAAAAACACATTCTTTTAACGGCTAATTTGATTAATCAATCTACTACTAATTTTGCTTCTTCTTCTTTTTTCTAGCTACACAACTACAAGCAACCCAAATAAAACAAACTAATAACAAAGTAGAAGACACCAAACAAAAGTATATAAACGAAGAATAGCACAAAAAGCCAAACAAAGAAACAAGACAAAAACACTATTGCATTAAGAGATTAGCCAATTCTAGCTTTATCACCATCAATAGCCTAAGCCTTAGTGGCATCCCAACTCAAGATTTCAACAAGAAAGGATGGAGCCGAAAGGCACATCCCCTTAACAGCATAACCAACTATCCGATGTATAGCTCCATTACTTTAGTGCAACACCAAGGAAAATGAAAAATTGAAATGGAATCTTTTAAGGCTACTAATATCCTCCAACATAGATACACATTGCCAAGCACCACCTAAAGAACATCCATTCTGCTCTAACAAAAAAAGTTCCTCATAATCCATTCAGAAGCAAATCTTTTTCCTAATAAAATCAATGGCCATACACATAACTTTTTTTAAAGCAAGTGCCTCAGTTATGAGGGCAAAGCTAACACAAACCAAACCACCAAAACCATCTATAATTGAACCTTCCCAATCTCTTATCACTACCTTAACAGCTACTACATTATACTTAAAGTTAAAAGCACCATTAACATTAGCTTTTAATTGACACAGAATTGGAAAACTCTATAAGAAATTGGTCTTCCTATTACCTTTTTAGTTCAAGCTAATAGAATTTCTTTCTAAAGCCCTTCAAAGTTCATTTATAGCAAATCTTGAAGCACATATTATCTTTCTTGGATCTACTTTACTACTTTGAAACATAGTTGAACACCTTTCTATCCATATCTCCCAGCAAATACAAGATACAATTTGCTTCCCAAAGTCGTCTAAACCTACCTTAATATTTAGTAGTTTAAAATGCCAATCATTAAAGCATGTGACTAAGCTTCTATCAATCTTTAAAATCAAAGAGCAACTAAATTATACTCTTTTAGTCCACAAACACGAAAGAAGAAAATTTTCAATAAATTTAGCCTCATTCTTACAAATAAGGCATAAAGGATTCGTAGCACATTTTCTCTTAAAAAGAGCTTCTTTAATTGTTAAAGCTCTTAATGCAGCCTTCCAACTAAAGTGTTTAATCTTTGGCTAAACTTGCAACTTCCAAATAGAAGTCCATAAACCACTAAAAGGCTCGTATGAACAACTACGCTTTAAAATAGATTTAGAAGCTGCACGTTTTTTGGCCAAAAAGTAATCAAACATAACATTGTACTCACATTGTATAGTTCTTGTTCACCTCAATTAATCTTCTCTACCACTATTCAAGATTAGAATTTTCAAAATCTCCTTTTTCTCTTCATGAGAAAAATAATTATCGAGAGAAGCTATATCCCAACTGTAACTAATGATAAGATCAACCACTTTCTTAGCACGGTTCACAATTTTAGAAAAAGGATAAGAAATTTTACAATTATTTAGGTTAAGGACCCATTTTTTCTTCCAAATTCTAATTGAGGCACCATCACTCACTTCCTAACATAAGCCTTTAATTATCAAATCCCAACCTTCCAAAATATTAGACCAACCCTAAGAGGCTTTATGACCTTCTTTTAGTTTCTAAAAAATTAGTAGAAGGAAAATAAATATCTTTTAGAACTTTAGCCCAAGTGTCTTTAGGACATTGCAATAACCTCCATACACTTTGTGCTTGCAAAGCAAGGTTAAAGTTGGAAAAATTCCTAAATCCCAAACCTCCCTTTTTCTTAGATTTAGTGAGAGTCTCTTAAGCCTTCCAATGTACTCTACCCTCCTCACCTTTTTAGCCCCACCAAAATTAATCAATAACTTTATCAAGGTTTTCACATATTTTTGTAGGGAATTTGAAACATGCCATTGAATAGACAAGGATAGCATTTGCCACAATTTTGATCATCACCTCCATGCCTATTTGAGAAAGCAATTTTTGTTTCCAACCTCGCACCTTAATGGCCACCTTATTCCTAACAAAAGCCAAGGCCTCATTCTTTGATCGCCCCCACAAAACTAGTAATTCAAGATACTTATCAATATCACTCATGTCTTTGATTCCCAAAATCTCACACACTTCATCAGAAACATGATCAAGATTATTACTAGAAGAAAAAACAAAAAAAGAAGCAAGATTTATCCAAATTTCTATTTGACCATAAAAATGACAATAAATATCTAAAATCCTTCCCAACAATTGACAATGCTCCTTAATTGCATTCATAAAAAAGAAAGAATCATCTGCCCACAAAAAAGAAACAGAAACAATAAGAGACAACTAAACAATTCCTTACCAACTTCATACCTTTTGACTCCCCAACCTCAATGTAATAAGAAATCATTACAAAAAGAACCTTGTCAACAATTATAAAAGATAAAGGGATAGTAGATTTCCTTGCCTATTGCCCTTTCCTGGAGTTAGGAAAGCTACTTTCTTCCTTAAAAATTGCAAATTGAATTTGACAGAAGAGACATATCCCATAATTCTTTACACCCATTGACCAAAAAAACCAAGCTTATGTAGACCCTTTCAAGAAAGTCCCATTCCAATCTATCATAAGCTCTATTCATGTCTATTTTAAGAGCAAATGCAAACTTCCTTTCATTCTTCTTATTTTTCAAGTAATGGAATACTTCATGGACAATAAAGATGTTTTCTTGAACCATTCTACCAAATAAAAAAGCTCTTAGGCTTTGAGAAATAAACTAAGGAAGCAAGCATTTCATTATGTTTAATCAATTTATCAATTAACAAGATGCTATTTGGAAAAATCCGTTTGCTCCATTTCTTTAAAGCCTCTTTGTGCCTATCCAATATTCTAACAATCTATATAACCACATCATTAACTAAATTCCTTTCACCTTTGCAATTCAATTTTATAGACTCTAAAAAATCAAGATGGTTAAACTAATAAGATTGAAATTTAAAAACTCCAAGAGTCCTTCCATCCTAAAAGCATAAGTCCACCAACAATAAATGATAACCCAATCCAATTGGTTCTAAGTTGAAAACAAGAACCATAGGAAAAAAGTTCCTGAGATGAATATTCCCCATAACTCTATCAATGCTTTCTTTGATATGAGCATCCTCATGTTTGTCCATGTGAAATGAGCTCCTTTATACTCCAAATCAACCAGGTTGTAATCAAATAAAAGATTCTAAAAATTCATTATTTTCCTTGCTACCCTCAATTTTCCCTTTAACTTTTTAGCTTAAGCTACTAAATTGTTAAAATCACCCGTACAAAGCCATGAATCTTCAATGCCAGTAGTGATTCTTCTCAATTTATCCCACACCTTTCTTCTCTCAACATCTTTAGATAGACTATAAACAAAGGAAATAGAACTAGAAAAACTAAACTTCCAAGAGTTAATTTTTGTATGATGGTATTTTTAGAAAAAGAGACAATATTTACTTTCACCTTATCACTCCACAAAAGTGCTAAACACCCTGCCAAGCCACATAGATCCACATAAAACTCACTCACCAAACTACATCTTCTTCTTCTTTTTTCAATTTTCTTACCACATTTTCATCTCCATCAAGAAAATGATAGATGACTTATTACTTGTGCACACTTATCTCAAGTTTTTTACTACCAAGGACATCTCAAGCTCTTAGCAATTCAATAATATCAACTTCATAGCCCTTATGTGGGCTATACTAGGCCAACCACTTAAGCTTTCCTTAACATTCTTCTCATTCTCTCCACCCCTAACACTATCAACTCCATAGCCCTTAGGGGGGCTACATTAGGCCAACCACCTAAACCTTCCCCAACGTTCTTCTCATGCTCTCCACCCCTAACACCACCATGAAAGATAAACCAATTATCAAGAAATTCAATGGTTATAATAATAGGAATCTCAACTAAATTATTTTCATCCTACTCCATTTTTTGCCTATCCACTTTACCATATTTACCCCACGAACATCTATTTTTTTTTCCTCTTCACAAGGAATTTAATCGGCTTTCTAGTGTAGAAAGCCATGCTTTTTTTACTAATAGCTTCTTCATATATCTTCATCCTCTTCAGCTTTTATGAACTACTAATATCTTCAATATTTCTTTTAAAACTCGCCTTATTAAAATTATTTACAACTTCCAAAATAAACTTGGCTACTTATAAGGAACTAGAGAACCACCCTCCACCTCTTGATCTGATGGTATTTTGACTTTATAACTTGAGGGAGTGAAAGCTTGATTACAAGGGCCAATCTCTTTTATTTCTAAGTTTCTGTTATCTAGCATTAGATTCTACTTTTTTATTCCTTTCTACTTCTCATGACATAACCCAAAGCACTGTACATAAACTTGGGCTTTATCTTTTATTTTAATTCCCCTTTTACTCTCATCCCACTTAACAGTCTAGCCCAAAACATTCATTGGGTTTTTCCCCAGCCCATCCACATCATTTTCACCACCTGAGCTATCCCCATAGCCATGTGTTCCCCCATCATGTTGGATCCCTCTTTACCACTATTGAAAATATCGTTATACTGACCACCATTCTCATGCTTTTTTTCATTACACTCCCTATCCTCCTTTCACACTCTCAGATCATCCCCTATTTGGGACAAAATTCTCTATGAAGATGCGACCCCCAAATAAGGGGGTTGTCCCATTTTATTTTATTATTTTTTTTCTTTTGAACATCTCTTGCTATGCAACACACATGTTGCTCAACAAGAGATTTGGGTTGCCCCATCTCACGTGTCTTCTCCCTTCCTCTTGAGGTCACACTCCAATCCCTCTTACAAGGTCCATACATTGTGTAACACCCCATAATTAATTAAGGTGTTAATCAAGGATTAGATTAATTAGGATTAATTAATATGGGTTGAGATTTAATTGAGATAGAAATCATATCTAGTCTTAAATTAATAGATCATGATAAGAGGCTAATGGAGGCCCAATGGGTTAGATGCAGACCCAACCCAATTTAGTGTGATAGAGGCCCAAAATCCACCTTGTATAGACCCTTCTAAGTGGCCCAATAACCCTTGTGCAGACCCACATTCTTGAACTCTTCAAACTTGGCCCAAACTTAATTAAACTTCAGCAACCCAATGTATAAGAACTGGCCCAACAAAATTCTGCAGCCCAACACTCTAAAAACTGGCCCAACAAGCAAAAATATGAAGCCCAAGTGAAGATGGACCTTGGAGCAACCCATGACCCATATTTGACCCAACTAAAACCCAACTTAAACCGTAATACTCCAGCCACTTTCTCATTTGCTGAAACTCAAGAAGCAAATTCGGAGCTTGGAGAGGAGGCTAGGGTTTGGGCCAAGAATTCTGCATTTTCTCACATTTAGAGCAAGATTTAGCCAAGGTAATAGTTATACAACTTAATTTCCTCATCTTTCTCTTTAATTTGGCCCAATTAATTTTTCATTTGGAGCATTTTCATCCTACCCAAAATCTAAAATGTGGGTGTTTGGGGATTCTCTTGGTGAAATTCATATGTTGAGGTTAGGGCTGACATTAGGTGAGTTTAAATCCTCCATTTTGATGCTTTATTTGTTAATTTGAGACCCCCATAGCTAATATATAAAATGGGTATTAATTCTGTACGAATTTGCTTAGGATTTTGGGTGGAATATTGAGTTTTCTGGTGAAGGACACTCTAATCCAAATTTGGGATTTGTGGTGGCTATTGCAATTTGTCTACAAGTGAGGTAACCGGGTTTATATTAATTCCATGTATATATCTGATTTAATTTCATATGTTGCTGTATATGAATGATTTGAAATGTTGAATGAATTGGTTGGCTATTTGTTGAATTGTGATTGGACCTTGTGAGTCCATGGTGGAGCTGTGGTGCGGCTGCCACCCGTGCATGTGCTTCGATCGAGCACCGGGTTATAATCAAACCCAGATGCACTGAGCCCCGGTTGTGCTCAATAGGGAGTAGGTGCAGTGGACGGGCCTCTCCCCGATGTTAATGGCCTTTAACATATGATAATATGATTGCTAGTATGGGATAGTAATCATGATAGCCTAATTGTTTCATTTGCTGATATGATGGATATGATTCTGATATTGATTTTGATTCATGCATATATGCTAATTAAACTGGATATATAATAGAATTGCCTTGGTTACTGAGATTTATATCTCACCCCGTTTTATGGGATTAATATTTCAGGTGAAGGATCCTCGGGTAAGGATAAGGGTAAGCAAGTGGATGAACATCCATGAGCTGAGGCCGGGTGTGGGGAGCTACACTTGGTCTGAGTAGAATAGGGTAGATGCAATTTTGTTATTAGTTTACGTAGCATCATCATGTAATCATGTTGCCAAGTGTAGGCGCTTATATTTTGTTTGATTGAAATGTAACCGTTAAGGATTTAACTCTCATTATAGTTGAATATTAATGTATGAACTTATAGTATCATATATGTAGTTTTGTTGAAATTGTGATATGGATTACCATATGGAAATTGTAGTCATATGACGCCTTGGATATGGACATAAGCTATTGTTGAATGGAATCTCTATGGAATGTGCATGAGATGTCAATTGCTGCTAATGCATGTGTTCTTGCTGTTATATATTCATGAATTTGCTGAATTGAGCTAATTGGACAAGTAGGAAGTAGTATTTAAGTTTTACAATGGTAATGGACGGATTAATAGGTAAATAGGGTAGATAAACACCATTGGAATCACATAAAATAAGGGAAGGTGGACCTTGAGTGTTTCTAAGATAAGGTTTGGAGTGTATGGGGCAAAATTTGGGTAATATAGTCACAGGAGGGAGTTCTGCCGCGACTAAGAAGGCTTCGCCGCGACCAAATGAGAGACAGAGCAGAAGGGCGCCGCAACATAACCAATCCCGCCGCGGCGCAAGGGAAGAAAATTGGCCCAGGGAGTGACAGTGGCGAGGAGCGCCGCGGCTTGAGAAATCTCGCCGCGACACAGAGCGAAAAAAAATCACCCAGGAGGGTAACAGAACCAAAACTCGACGCGGTGCATTATGTCCTGCCGCGGCGCGAGTCTAGAAAATAAAATAAGGGTTGAACAGAAGCAAAACTCGTCGCGGCGCAAACATATTGCGCCGAGGCGAGAATTGTGAGAGTTGAGAATAGTAGTTCCAGGAGGCGTTTCCGCCGCGGCGCCACATAGGTTGGCCGCGGCGAGATTTGTGAAATTAAGAGTCAATATAGGAACACTTGTGGAAGGTTATTGGGTATTAAAACTGATGAATGGTTGTATCATAAACCCTTTTATGATAGTAGGATTTCTTTTATGCAAATTTTGATTTGTGTGGTGGTATGGTGACGACCCTAATATCAAGGTTTAAATTTTTCTCATATTTTCACAATGTGATAGATTGTAACCACTCAAACCTTGATAATTTATTATTAATCGCACATTTAACCATAATTACAATGATTAGAAGGTAGGGTTGTCACATATTGGGTCTGCAGGATTAAACATTGACATTTTCCTTTCAGTTATGCAAAGTCCTTGGTTCATGTCCAATCATCCCACATCTGCAACAAAAATGCTGCAACCTCTCATATTTGACTATCATCCAAACTATTGAGAGACAAAGCTATGGTACCTAGAAATCAAAGATCGGAGCCTTCTTTAGATTTATAACTACCTTGATAAGCATGATTTTTTTACATTTTATTTCCTTAGCTTAAGCATTTTAATAGTTAAACGAGGCTTAATGGATTTACTTAGATGGATAATTGATTTTAGTAGCCATTTGTGCGCTCAAGGAAATTATTTACAAGATTTTAGAATTTTAATGCATAAAGTTCTTTAAATGATTTTGTGAATTTTTCTATTGAATTGTTCTTACTATTTGTGCAGATTTTTTGTTAGGCAATGGGAATTTTAAGGATGGAAATTAATTTAGAAAATGATTGAAGCTTCATGATTGAATCAAGAGCTAAACAACATGTGAGAAGCTACGTGATTCATGAAGGGAAACAAAGCCATGCATGTAGGGGGCAGCAGCTGAACAGAAATGAAGCTAACGTGGGGGAAGAACACATGCACAAAAACAGAAAAGGAAGTTACGAGTTTGTAGGAAGGTGAGAGACTCGATGGTTCTGCTGAGGAGCAGGAAGGAACGAATAGAGCAAGAAAATGAAGAAGAGGAGAGCTGGATAGAATGTGGAATGAGATGCAAAATCATTTACTCATACAGCAGCTAAAGAAGAGACTTGATGCTTTGAAAAGAAGAAGCTGGAAGCACTGCAGCCATTAAGGAGCTTGGAAGCCACGAGGAAGTAGCTCGGGTTTGGAAGCTCGAGTTCTACTTGCATGTGAGTAAAATAGAGGAAGAAGCAGAGTACAAGCCCCGAGTCTTTCATGAACGAAGAGAAGCAAAGTTAAACGTTGAACAGAACCATGCATGAAGCTAGGAGAGTGTAAGCCATGTTCTCCTTCAGCAACACAAAGCTACTGGTTCACAAGAGAGGAGAAAGAAATGCTATAGGCTAGATGAAGAAGCATGCACACAACAGCTCACGTGAACAGTAGCTGGAGATGAGCAAACAAACACGTTACAACGCTGGGCAGAACGTGCATGGAAAAGAGAAAATAATACGTGCAGAACACGTGGAAGGATGTGAGCTCTAGCTTGAGAAGGAACTAGCCATGTTTCTAGTTGAGAAACGAAGGAAGAAAGCCACGGGTTAGGAGAACATCAAGAGGAAGCAACACAAGATATGAAAGAAGCTACACATGCATGCAGAAATGGAGAAAAGCACGTGATGAAGCTCAAGTTTAGGCGCTGTGAATAGAAGCTTTGAGCTGGAGATTTAAGAAAGGAAGTGAAGCTTCTGAACAAGGAGAAGTAACGTGATGAGTAGAAGAAGCCTGAGCTGCATGAATAAGAAGAAAAGCCACGGGTACAGAACTGGGATGAAGGCAAGATGATGGGAGACGCTGAAAATGGAGGCAGAGATGAATGACTGATTCATCCATTCACTCCGTCGAACTTCACACAGAGAACGCTGGAAAAAAGGAAGCTTTGAGCTGAAAAACCACGTAAGATGAAGCAACGAGCTGAGCTGGGAGCTGGCGTAATAAAAATAAGAAAATCACGTTGGGGCCCACCAATACATACACACATCCATGAGCTGGGCAATGGCTGAGCACGTGGAATCAATAAAGAATTCACGTGAGAATGAGGGAAAGGGAGCACGTGAATAATCCATTCATTCCATTCGCACAATTGGGTCCATCCAGAAATACCCTCGTCCATTCATGAATGCACAAAAATTCACACCGCATTCCATCCATTCGCACGCCCCCATCATCCAGCGTCTCCATTCCCATTCCATCTCCACGCAAATGAAGATCTAATCCACCTTGAGGCTAGCTAGGAAGAAGACCCTTGGTGCAAGATTGAATCCATAGAGAAGAACACATAATTTTTGGCTAAGATTTCTTTAATTTCCTATACTTTTTTCTTTTTCAAATATTATCTTGGTTAAGTTGTATTTGATAGAGAATTTTTGTAATTGTGATTAGTGGTTGGTTAGACACTAATTAGGAAGCCTTTTGTTGATTAATTGATCTGATTAGACACTAATTTTTCATTATTCTTTAATCTCCTATGTATGTCATAAAGGTGTTCGATGAAATGCATGAGTGAGATTATGTGCTTGAATGTTAAATTTGAGAATTTCTTAGTGTTTAGTTGGTTAACTAAACATCTTAGGATGATGGTTCAGAGGCTAATTAATCAGTTAATCAATCAAATTAGGCGTTTATTGATCTTAAAGACAAGAATTAATAATTTAATGTGGGGTTGAGGTTTCAATTCAATATTATATCGTCAATCTCTTGAATCTTGAGTGGTAACCCAAGATAATTTGTTATGAACACAATTAGGGACTCTTAGACCAAAATAATCACAATTGAATTAGGATAAGGATAATGAATACCAAGGGATGATTCCCAAGCTAGTCACAAGACCATCTTTCACTCATAATCATATAATTAGGTAGCAATTAGGAATTTTGATTCAATTTAGTTTTAGGCTAGTTTAATTCAATCAAAAACCCCCAAATTAGATAGTTCTAAGATCTTCATATAGTTAGAAAATTCAATTAAACATTGAACTCCAATTCCAAGGGAGATGACCTAGATTGTGCCACTAGCTATAGAATTTAATCCAACTTAGTTTTATTTTGAGGGTTGCACGATAGACCACTCAAAATTTGGTACCGTTGCCGAGGAATTGGATTCTCAATTGTTTGAGAAACTTTGCTTTAAGAGTCTATATTTATACTAATAATATCACTTGCAATATACAAAGCACCTAATTATAGACCATTTTAAATAAGCATATTTCGGTGACTTGCATTAACTTCAAAGTCCTTGTTTCATGAGACTTTGTGTTGATATAGACTAGAGTTTTTTAAAAATACTTAGGGTGAGGTAGAATGAAGATCGCACATGAATATTATATCCCCCAATTTTTTGAAGTTTGCATTACAACACCTTGACTGTTTCGCACACAAGACATTATGGCATTGTCTGTTTCAAATTACTAACTACTGAACAAGTAAAATCCATATCTACTTAGAGTACAAAAAAAAGCTAGACCAAGTGGGGGGACATGCAAGAAAGACGCAATTCTATGACCTTGTTTAGTACACAACAAATTTAATGATAAAAAAAGAAAAAAAAATGAATAAAATATAATGAAAAATTTTGTATTTGGTATGAGTGGAAAAGAAAAAAGATTATATTTATATTTGAGTGTTTGGTTAGATAAAATAAAAATAAAATACAAAATAATAAAATTAAAGAAACTAAAATATCCTGCCAAAATAATTTTCTTCCACCTCATGTTCATAGCTCTTTATATATATATATATATATATATATTAATTTTTGTAATAAGTTTTTTAATAAAATTTCTAAACAAATTTTTTTAAATATAATTATGTTTTTATAATAAAATAATTTTAATTTATTTTATACTTCAATGAAAATTTACTTTTTAAAAAATGCATTCTTTGCATTAATTAAATTTTATTTTTTAAACAAATATTTATAAATTATTATTCTAATATAATAAATATGATTATTTATTTTAAAATTTTATAGATATTATTTTAATATACATTAATTGATTGAAATATAATATATATAATATAATAAATATTTTTCAATTGTATTTAGATATTATTATAATATATTATTATATATTATAATATTATATATTTTTTAATATATAAATAATATATATATATATCTATATATATGATGATACACATCCGACTAATTAGCAGTTGATATAATAGTTGCATAGCCATCAATTAGATTTCAATTAGTGGTTTTTTTTATAATTTTTAATATATATAGTATTAATTTTAATATTAAAACATGTTATTATTTTTTAAAATATATTTATTATTAATTAGTTTTATAATAAATATATATATGATGTAGCAATTGCCAATTGGTTTAGTTGATAGATCTTTTTTTATAATTTTTAATATTTATTTATATAATTTATTAACTTTAATACTAAAAAATATTTTATTATTTTTTAAAATATAATTATTATTAATTATTTTTGTAATTACTATTTTAAAATTTTTATTTTTATTATTTTTTAAAATTAGAATTACTTTTTTTACTTATAAAATAATCATTCATAAAATAATTTTTTTTAAGATTCCTATTAATAAAAAAAAGAAAAATTATTACATATTAATTAAAAGTAATATCTAAAAATTATTTAGTTTAAAAAACATATAAATTAAAATTTTGAAAATAAAAAAAAGAAATTACTACACCCGCAATTTTAATTTAAATAAAGTTATTATAAAACTTTTTAAATTTTTTATTTAAAATACTTTTTCTCTTCGTATAGTATAATACAAACATAATTTTTCATGTCTATTTATATTTTTTCGCAACTGATTCCCTTTTCGTCATATTTTTTTGTAACCAAATAAAAAAAACTACCCAGTCCTTTTCATTTCCTATTTCCACCGCATATTTTCTTGCAACCAATCAGGCCTATATCCATGTCGAAAGAGTCAATCTTATCTTGCTCAGCATGACTAGAAAAAATAATAATAAGTACGTTTTGAAAATTGAGGATTTTTTTCATAGTAAGGAATCGAAAGTTATGGTAGCAATTGAAAACAAAATAATTCAGACAAACCCGTGCGCTAAAGCAACTAAAATAAGAGTTCACAAGATAACTCGTAAGAGGACACAGGTCCTGAACAAAATTTGCTCTTAACAAAGTTAACGCTACTGAAACTCAACTGTTATACGGAAAATATAAAGTAGCTTCACAAGCTCATCACTTCTTTTCTTCCTTTTCTGCTTCAGCAGCCCTCTTCAGCCTGGCACCAACATGACGTTGGTTCGTGCGTTCAAGGCGAAGCTTGTTATAAGCCTTAAAGGCCTTCATATCATCAGTAACCTTAACAAGCTCTACAGATGGCTTCTCCCTCACAATGGGCAAGTATGGACCCTGAACTTGTGTGGCATTCGCCAGTTCCTCAGGTGTAGAATCACCAGCCTGAAACCCAAAAGCCAGAGAAATGTCAAACGGGAATTTTTCTTTGCCATCTACCAAAGGAATGAGTACAAGAAATAAAGAAGGTTTTCACCATTAATAACTATATTTTGTATTACCTTGACCTTGCGTGCACGTCTTGGGAACACAACCAGCTTGGCCTTATATGTTTTCAGCCTCTGGACATTAGCTTGAAGACTTTCCAAAGAACGGTTCCTGCGGCGATGATCAACAGCAATGCCGATGGTTGGAGCAAGCTTTTTGGGAATACCAGCAGCCTATAAAATAGAAAAGAAATATATACATGTCATCAAGAAGAATAACTAATACCAGTTGTAAAAAAATTACAACTAAATCAATGCTGAACTGGCATGCTACTTTCATCTAAATTATTGAATTCAGCAAAGTATAAGCAAGAAAAACATAGACGATTTTCTCTCCGTAGTATGAAACTAACAGAAATAATGGATGGGAGCCTTTCTCTACTTCAGTATGACAATTGACAACTAAAACCAGTATAAATCTCTAGTTCACTAAATTTTCATAACATAACTAAAAGCCTACCAATCAAGAATCTAACACTACACAGCGAGGGTGCCAGCCAACCAATCAAAAATCTAACATTTCACAAAGAGGATGGGAGCAAAAGCAATAATAGGGCATTACCTTCAGCTCTTCAAGAGAAAATCCTCTGCCAGCTCTGACTTTCATGTTGTATTTCAAAGTTTGACCATGAACAACAGGTCTAAGAGGTCCAGCTGTAGGCCTAGGGAAAATCTTAACAGCTTTCTTTTGGCGAGCTGATGATTGCATCAAACACATGACATAAAAGAAACTGAGTTGGACTTGGAGCCAAAAGTGATTTTTTGGATAAAAACTATAGACTCAAATTAATTGTAAAATGATAAGAATAATTAACAAACTCTATAGCAATTACCTAACCGTCTTCTTGTCTTCCGTGCTGGTTGATTGAACCATGTCTTCACATAATTTTGCCAATGTTTCCGGAAGTGGCTACTAGGGATAACATTATTATGCTTAACCATGACTTACCTACTAATGACAACCACTGAAAATAAAAAAAGGATCAGATTACATTGCAATGAAAGGGAACAGATCACTCATAAACTAGAAATACTATATTAATCTAGCTTAAGTTATCTGCATTTGATGCTTAGTAAGATATATGATGCCAGAATGATGCTGGAAGAAAAGGTCCATTGGTTTGATCTTTAGTGGCAGTGAAAACCATGAGGAAATGAAATACACTCTATCAAACACGACCATCATCACCCTTCCACATAATACAAATATTGGGCAGAATAAAAATTGTTTCACAACAATTTTCGTCTAACTAATAAGGGAAAGTTCTGTTAAATAAGAATCTATATTTTTTTTCTTGAAATCAAATCAAAGCATGTTAGCTAAAGTTTTCTGACATCCGAGTTAAGCATATTAACTTAAGTTTCCTTAGACCACAATTAACCATACTGACTAAAGTTTTCTGAGACGAAACATAACCAAAAAATGGACAGTTGTCTGTGACCAAAGTAGCATCCATAACAGTTTTAAGTTTTAACCGTATTAACTAAGCACAGTTTCAGCAATGCAACAAATGGATTCGACCAATGCAGTATTATAATTAACCGATTGTTTAGTCCACATCATTTCATATAGACCTACCACAGTTTCTCTTCTCAAAATAATAGTTGGCAACTCATATATATCCAACGAAAAAGGGGAATAAAAATTCACAAACAGCGGTGGTTCAATCTCTAACTTACGCCCAAATACGAAAACTTCATCTATACCCCATCGACAACTGAAAACCGATAGAAAGAATGATAAATCCTATGACTCGACATTTCCAGAGACAAAACAAAAACATGAGATTTATCGATTTGTTTGGTTTGGCTCAGATATTTTTAAATAAAGGCAGAAAACTTAACGTATGAATGAGAAGTAAAATCTCATAAGTCTAACAGCAATAACATTTCAGAAATTTCTAAATATCTTCAAGCAAAATCATGCCAAGCTCTCACAAATCATCTAAGAAATTGGCCAGAACATCGAAAGCTAAATCTTATAGAGGTGAGTGTTGAAAATCAAGAAGCAAAGGCTTAAACTACCTGGGCTTCTTCACAGGCGGAAGCAGCACTTGCGGCTAGTAGGGAGAACGAGAAGGGGCACTGCGGCTTCTAGGTTTTAAAGGAAAATCCTAGATTGGACGGCTGAGATTCTATTTAGGGTTTATTCATTTAATGAAACTGAGCTTATATTGGGCCTAATTTGGGCTTGAAGAGTTCGGCTTAACAGAAATTGGGCTTTAAGTTTTAAAATTAGATCATGGGAAATTGCTATCCACTTGATTGAACCAGAAGTGTGGCCTATCTTGATAACAATATCTGGTTTAAAGAAGTTTTTCTCTATATTTTTATAATAATTTGAAATTTTATTTTTATAAATTACACCAAAAACACTATTATATGTTTAAAAAGTGTCCATGAATTAATAATTCATAGGCAATATGATTTTTCTTTTATTTTCTAAGAATATCTTCCTACCTAATGGGATAGGAAACTAAAATTAAAGTGTTTATTACTCATAAGTTCGATTCTTACTTTGATGAAATATTTTCATTTATTTTGAAAAATTAATTTTATGTGTCTTATTATTAATATTTAAATAAAATTATGATAATTAATTTTTTTAAAAAATAATAAAATGTTGAATTAAAAAATATTTACATATTACGGTTTTTATTAAAAATATAATAACACGCTCTTGAAAGAGTTTTTCAATGCCTCATCTCTTTTTTTTTTTTTTTGGGTGAACAGGTCTTATCCTTTTTATATATAGTTGCATGCGTGTTGCTTGTTGAATATTTTATTTAAGTTAAATTCAATTTTCATTTTATAGAAATATTCAGAAAATTTTGAAATCTGATCCTTTTAAAAAAAAAAAGATACAGATGAGCATCTTCATTTTCACACGTGTTTGAGTTCTTTTAAGAAGCTGGATGAGCTATTTTTGGGGGCCCACCGACATGAGATGGCGACACGCATGTGTAACAGTCCAACGTGTGGAAGTGGAAGACAACGCACTCAACATAACCAAACGATGTGTCACATCAGGGAACTAAATGCGTTTTGGGAGAATCAACCCAGCTCAAAGATGCTATAGAGGCACTAATGTATCGTCTGTTAGGAAAGAATAAGAAGAAAAACAAAAAATAAATAAATAAATAATATACGAGTATTATCCCTTTTATTTTTGTTTGATATATAAAAAAACAGTAAATTATAAAATTTTTTAATTTTATTAAAATTACATAAACTCATTTTTTATTACAAAATATATATAAATTGTTCTTAAAATAAAAATTACTTTATACTTTAATTAAATTAAATACATATTTTTAAAATAATTTTTTTATTGTATAAAAAATTTATGTATATTTTAAAAATAAAATAAATGTACATAATTTTAACAAAATTTAAAGAATCTCTATATAATTTACTTTTAAAAAACAAAGAAGAAAAGAATTAGGGAGGATTAAAAATTCATGAAATCTACCTCATAGCAATTCCTTCGTTATCCAGTAGAAAGGGAAGAAAAAGAAAAGGTAAAATTTTATTTTTTTTAATCTGTTTATCAATTTTGTAAGGTAAAAATATTCGATTAAGTGAATAATAATAAAATAATTCTTTTTTTATGAAACTAAATAAAGAAAAAAAGTATATTCTTTTTTATTATATAATATCAAATAAATTAAGTAATAATTCATCCATTTTTTCTATAATTTTCTTTCTTTTTTCTTTTCTTTCACTCTTATAATATCAAACAATCCATTAATTATTAGAAAAATTTTTATTTATAGTCTCAAGTTAAAAATATTTATATTAAAAAATTTTAAATTTTAAATTTAAAAATTATTCTAGATAATCCTAAAATTAAAATTTTTACTTAAAATCTTAAATTATAATTTTTTTACATAATTTCAATTTTTTATCTTAAAAATGTTTAAATAATTTTAAATTTTAAAATTTTTTAATATAAATATTTTTAATTTAAAATTTGTATTTTTTTTCTTAATCATTTGAGCGTGGACAGGTGAGGCAACCACCGAATGATTCTGAGGTGAGTCACGTGGAGTATGGGTCCACTTGTATTTATTTAATATTGTACCCCCTTGTCTCTACCTGAGAAGCAGGCAACCAATCAAGCAATTTTCCCTTCTGGCGCCAAATTTGCTTTTCATTTTCATCACAGAAAAGGGAGGACCTATTTTCCTGAAACAATAAATCAACAAAATCTGAATTTTGTACATCTTCTTTGGTTTATCATGTCAACGAAGGCTTAGAATAAATCAGCAACATATTATTCCCTCTGAAATTAAAAAATTATAAAAAAATTATAATTTAAGATTCTAAATTAAAAATATGTATACTTAAATATCTTAAATTTTGAATTTATTCTAAAAAATTCTAAATTTCAAATTTTAACTTATGTAAAAAAATAAAATTCAGAACCCTAAATTAAAATTTTAATTTTAAAATTTTATCAAATAATTTTAAAAATTAAATTTTTTAATATAAATATTTTTAATTTATAATCTTAAATTATAATTTTTTAAAATAAAATTAACTTAAAAAGTTAACATTCAAATGTGTATGTGTATAAGTAATTTTTACATATATCTGATACGTCACGTCATTTGTATATTTAACGATTAAAATTTATTTTGCACGTGTATTCCACCTATATTACATAGGAGCTTTATCTGTACTAATTTAATTTTGACCCTTGATCAAATACAATTAAATAATTTTCGTGTGTAGAGAGAGAGAGAGAAAAGGTAATTGATTATTATTTAGACTTTGATTATATAAATATTCAAATATTTGAATGATAAAATAGTTGAATTATCAGCCCTGACCAATGAGTAGGACAGCACAACGACCGTTACTGTCCGGTTATATTCGTACAGATACTGCCAGTTTGCCACGACACCTGCTTTATTTATTTATAATTTTAGATTGACAGTTATAAATACTTAGGTGCCGGTTGACTGCTCGAGGGAAAATGAGATATAGAAATCATTTTTTAATATTTATTATATTATTATTGTTATTATTTTTTATTTTTTATTTTTTATAAAAATATAAAAAATAATTAAAAAATTACATTTTAAAACTCAAATTTTTATATAATTTATAATAAGAGATTTTAATAATTAAAATTATTATAAAAAATTATAATTACTATCACATTTTAAAGAATTTATTAACAGATTTAAGAAAAATTTACTACTTTTCTAAATATAATAATAATTTTAAATTTTTTTTAAAATTTGATAATAATTATGATTTTTTAAAATAATTTTAATTTTTTAAATATTTTTATTATAATTTTTATAAAATTTAAGTTCTTAGATGTAATTCTTCCAAATAGTTAGCTTTTATTTCATTTACATTTTTACTCTTTTTATCATTTTTAATAGTGATGTCACATACCACAAGGGGATAGCTTTTGCAAAATCGAGCTGGAAAGTTGCCGAAGGTGCATGCCACAGTCCGTTCACTTTGGCCATACTTGCAGAAAATTAAGCGGAAGGTGCAGTATGATCTGAGTATAAATTATAAATGAGAAAAGTTTTCAATTTTTGCTTCATGCTGATCAATATTTAATGTATATTAAAATTATTCTCTAAGTATTTTAATTAATTAACAAGTTTTGACATTTGAGTCTTCATTCTTAATTAAGTGTTGTGTTTCAAATATAAATACACGATAATTTTACTCAAACAATTAATTCAATTAACAAGAAAATGTAAATCAGTTTTTATTAACACAAATCTAATTTTTGAAAATAAAAATTTTCAATAAAAAAATACCACAATAATCATAATGAAATTTAAAGTTACAAAGTGTTAGTCTATAAATAATTTAAAGAGGAGAGTTGAATTAGATTTTAAAATTATTTTTTTATTTTTAAAAAATATAATTCTTACTGAAAAGGTTAAGTTTTTAGAGGATAACATATTTAAAGATATTTAATTATCATGTTTTTGTTTTTTGCTTTCTTTAAACAATTTTTTTTTAACTTGATAGTTCCTCAAATCCTTTTTCATTTCCTAAACAATAATGACACATTATGAAGATAGGGATCATAAATTCAATATAATCCAATTGGTATAAATGCATATTCATATTAAAAACATTATATATTAAAGTAAATAAAAAAAATTTCTTATAAAGCCTTGCTCAATCATTAACCCAATTTGAAAACTTTTCATATTAAGATTCTTCAAGAAAATTTTGTTATAAATGCCTTGATTCAAAAGATACCTTTTCTAAAACACCTTTTTAAGGCTCAAAAAACAGAACATTAAAGCCCCAACCCAAACAAGTTTCCAATCAAGGAAACATAAGTAAAACCCAAATAGCATAATAAGCAATTTATTAATAATGACATTAAATAATTTAAAACCGACTAACGATATAACAAAATAACTAAGACTCAAAATAATATAGCAAAAGTAATTTTGAGCCAATAAAATGTATTTTTCAAAAATTGATATATTTAAAAATGTTTTGGATAGTTAAAACTCTAGATAACTTTTGATTCAACACAAAGGTTGACTCCCGTCTTATAGATACAAATTTTCCCAAGCAACCATTAAACTTTTCCTCAAAAACAATATGTTATTTTATTTTAAGTAAATTATACTAATTTCACATGCAATTTGATTTTACATCAAATATTCATTTTGTTTCAAAAATTATACTTAGCTCTTATAATATTTTAATATATATTGCAATAACCTCCATTTTAATTTACTTTTTATCAACATAATTAACCTTTGCATATGAGATTGTGATTTGTATTTTTAATATAATAGTAACGGCAACTAATTGATATTAATTAAGTCTTAATATAAAATTGTGATTTTATTTTTAATTTAATAATAAAAATATTTTTTAAAAAAGAAATGCATATTATGTAAAAAATTAATTTATTCAAAGATTATAAATAAGAGCCAAATATAATTTTCAAAGATAAAAAATTATTAAAAAAGATTAGTGGAATGTGTTTATTTATTTATTTTTAATGTAAAGTCATTTACGCATCGTCTTAATATCCAGATATGGATGCAAATGGGGGCATGGGCGCTTCCCCCTCCCCACCTCTTGAAAATTTTTATTTTTTATTTTTTCTTATGTAATTGTTTACATGGAGGGTGCTTACCTAGTTCATGGTAGAGCCTGCCTTGAACCCAAAATCCATCTTGCCAAAATTGACATCTCAAAATGAAACATTAATTTCAAATCTTTTATAAAATAAAGGTACCCTGTCGTTGGAGTGCTGTGAATTCATCAGACATTGCCGTGTGTCACTTTTCATCCTTCAAGGTAGAGGAGACAGACGTTGGCTCTAAAGGGGATGGTAAGGGGTGTTTAGTGGCAGAGAAGATTTGTTTCAGTTTGAATATATTATTCATCGAACGTGTTCGCATGGGATGGGTGCGAGGTGGTGCAGAGGGAGTAGGTTACGAGAAGGAAGGTGACGTTAGGTCCACGGATGAGGATGGTGTGAAGTCTGTGGTTGAAGGTGAGGTGGCAGAGGTGTGGAGGTAGGTGTGAAGGGAATGATTTGGTGATTGGGAAGCATGGAGGAGAGGGAGAGAGAGTGTGTGGGTGGGGTAGAGGAAGACGAAGAAATATCTTTGAAGGGGAATGAGTTCTCATCAAAGACCAAGTGGCGAGAGAGATACAAGTGGTCATAGAGGGAATCATAACACTTGAAGGCATGGTGTTGGTGAGAGAAGCCAAGATACGCACAAGGTGTAGACTTAGGTTAAAGTTTGTGAGAGGAGTAGGGTTTGAGCCACGGATAGCAGCTGGAGCCAAAAATTTTGAGTTTCAAAAAATCATGTGGGTTATAAAAAAGACACTTGTGTGGAGAGCGAAGATGAAGAATGGGGGTGGGTAGCATGTTGATAAGGTGTACACAGTGCTGCACAGCATGACTCCAAAAGTGTTTGGCATGAATGCTTCATGAAGGAGAGACATGGCCATTTCAATAATTTGACGATGTTGTCGTTCGACGAGACCAACTTGCTGAGGAGTGTATGGTGGAGTTATGTAGTGAGCAACACCATATAAGGAGAGGAATGGTTTAAGAGGAGAAAATTCGGTGATGTCATCAGTGTAGATTGCACCAATGGTAGTGTTAAATTTGTGTGTGATTTGCGCATGAAATTGTGTGAAAATTGTGGTCACTTGTTATTTTGTTTTCATAGGATAAAGCTAAATATATCTTGTGAAGTGATCTGTGAGTAAAAGATAGTAGCGATACCCATCAATGGACAAAACTGGAGATGGTCCCCAAACATCTAAATAAAGCAACTCAAATGGTCGAGTGGTAAAAGTAGAAGACGAACCAAAAGGGAGTTTGTGACTTTTATTGCATTTGCAAGCAGCACATGATACATCTTTATTGGAGACAGACACAAACAAGTTATAGTGACTCAAAACATAATTCAAGATACGACTCAAAGGATGGCCAAGTCTTGAGTGCCATTTGGCAGGAGAGGTGACAGCAACTAGCGCTCGTGGGGCCGTTATTCGAGGTAGAAGATAACTGGGTAGATAATAAAGATCACATCTCTTGGGTCCTTTTAGAAGTGTCACTCCCGTGAATAGATCCTTCACAAGGAAAAAGTTGGGGTGAAATTCCACAGTAACATAATTTGACTCGCATAATTTGAAAATGGAAATTAGATTGGTTGATATTTTTAGAACATGTAATGTGTTAGTTAAGATCAGTGGTTTAGTAGGTGTGTTTAAGGTAGTTGAGCCAACATGAGATATTTTCAAACCTGTACCATCACTAATCAGAATATCATCTGGACCCTCATAATCTGAATAAAGATTTAGATTTCTGAGATCATTTGTGACATGATTTGTGGTGACTGAATCCATCACCCAATTGGACTGTGATGATCGAGCAGTGTGATATGCCTGGGGAGCCATTGAACCATCATTGTTAATAGAAGATAAACCATGAGAGGCAGGGCGCATACCTAATGAGGGACAGTATTTGGCAATGTGGCCACGAATGTCGCACAACTGGCACTTGGGAACAGGACGGGTGCTCTTGTTGTTGTATCCCGATTGTTGATAACCATGTCCATGGTGTGGTCGAAATTGACGACGGTCAACATCAGAAGATGGAGTGTAATGACCAGCATGTGAATTTCCTCGGAGATACTTTTGTTTGGTGGTCTTTGCCCGTGTCGTGAGTAGTGAGCCATGGGAACGATAACTTCCGCATGTGATTCTTCACGTTTCAGATACTCTTCATAGCTAAGAAGGCGATCAAACAATTCTTCAAATGAGAAAGGTGTGTCTCTAGTTCTTATAGATGCAACGAACTCTCTATAATCAGCTCCAAGTCCATTAATGACGTAGAGTGTGAGATCCTCAATTGGAACCTGGCGATCGATGATGGCTAGCTCATCGGCCACGTGCTTGATATTATATAGATACTCTATAATGCTTTTCGAGCCTTTTTTACTTAGTTGTAGTCTCTCTTTTAAAATCATCACCCGAGATCTTAATGTATTTGCATAGAGGGATGCTAACGTGGTCCATGCTTCTTATGCATTGGTGGCTCTAGCAATATTATTAGTAAGAGTGGGCTCAACGGATGTCAGAATGGCATGCCAAGTCACATAGTTGTTGGCATTTAGTTTGAGTGGGAGTGTAGAAGGGTTGATAGACATCAATGGCTATTGCCCATCAGAGTTGGGTACGTTCTACACAGAAAGGGAGGTAGTGTTTGATTCGGCCATTGGATTGTGCTCAGTGGAGAGAAAGCTCTGATACCATATGAATAAATGTAGATATATTAAACAATATATTGAGCACAGCTAAAGGTTTACATTATCATTCTTGTATATATAACCATCGGGATCCATAATTATAAGAGATACGCTAGGATACACTGAGATATATGATAACTACAATATATTTTTGTATATCATAAGTTGTTATAAGTTAGAATATGATCGAGCCATTCGATGAATCTGCTGCGTATCCTTAACAGTTTTAAAATGAATTATTATTTTACTTTATTTATCATATTTTATTAATTTTTGCCATGTTCTCTTTATTACCAATCACACCCACAACACTCTTGGCGTGAGTTGAATACTTTGGGGATTTGGAGACTATAGTGGTTTCTTCCCTTAAACCATGGTGAAGCTCAACAAAGAGACTTCCATTTGGTATTTTTCATCTTTCATCATTTTCTCTTATTTCAAGGATTGTTTTATTTGAGTATGTTATCTTTCTTCCATTCTCTGTTATAGTGTTTAGTCCAAGAAAATGCAAACTATGTGTTTGTGAAAATGCACATATCAATTTTTATGTAATAATAATAAAAAGTATAGTGAAGCTTGTATTATTTGAATCTTGGTTTTTTCTACATTTTCTTCTATTTAGGATTCCAAGTAACAAAAAACTCATATGCTTTGTATTGATTGGCCATCTAGGTAATCTTGAATATCATTCTAATACTTCAATTTCAGATTGGTTGTCATCAATATTTTAAAAATTAGATTAGATATTAAATTAAAATAAAAAATATTCATAATTTAATAATATGATCATAGTTGAATTGGAATAGAATTGTTTTTTTAAAATAAATATATATATAAAGTATAAATATATATATAATTAATACATATATTATAAAATAATATTTAAAATAAATATAAATATCTAAAAATATTAAAAAATATAGTTAAAACATTTTATATACAACATTAAATTCATATAAAATAGATTTAGTGAAATTTATAAAATATCATAAATTTCTATCACAAAATATTAGAATTTTATTTTTACACAAAGAATAATAATAAACCAATTCTGGCTCAATTTAACTAGTTTTTATTGATTTTGATCAGTTTAATCAATTATTAGCTAATTTTAGGAGTTAAATAAATTGATTCTATAGTTGAATTCAATCAATTGATCCTTCATAACACTTGTCCGCAACATTGCTTCAAATTCAATTTATATCCTAAAGGAATAATTTTTTTAGGGTATATTAAAAGAGTAAACTTTTAATTCTACTCGTATCATCGCTCCATCTTATCAGAGCCGCCTCTAAGTGGTTAAGAACATCTTCGTATTATTATACTGAGTAAACTAATTTCGGCCACAGAAATAAAAAATCAGCCCTTCAAATTACAGAATTGTTCCCTTGAATCGAATCTCGTTTATAATGTTTTGTCTTTCTTTTTTCTTAACGACAAGATTTTCTTCTTCTCTCCAGTTAGATCGATAAAAAGGATTAAGACAATATCAACGACGGCATCGTACTTTTTTCTATTTTTTTCTCTTCTGTTAATCGAATTTATGTCTTATTCAAATATCAGAATTGGTGTTGGCAAGTGGGAAGGCCCATGGGGAATGTTATCGATTTATACATTCTTGGGATGCACGACGTGGCTATGGCGTAAGATGTGTCCTTTACACGTCACTGTGGGATGTCGTCTTTTTATGTTTTCTCTGGTATTTCCTTCCTTCTCAGGATCAGGAACCGACCGGCATACAATAAGGATCACCCTCTTTTGTTTTCCCTTTCCTTTCTTACCCTTAGGTTCTTCTCTGCAAGCGTCAACACACCGAAGCTTTTCCCCAACGCTCGGTGAAACAATGGAGGGTATCTTCTGTTCGACCTTTAAAGGATCTGCGTATCTTTCATGGTCTGCTCAATCTCTGTTTCGTTTTCACTTGTTGTGTCAGTTTATTGACTATATTTTGACCTTTAAAGGATCTGCGCATCTCTGTAATCGTAGCTTTTTCTTCGTTCTTTTTCATCTGCTTGTATATAGGAATCCAATTGTTGATTTCGTGGAAGAATGAGAGGATTTTAGTTGTTAAAATTGACAGTATCTATTTTGGCTTTCGTTTGAATACACGAAAACAACAAATTCTCTGTTCAGTGGTGATATCTGGAAACTTATATATTTTGATTTTATATAAACCTAACGCGAAAAGCCCTCTTCTGGGTGCAGAAATTGAGGATTACTGCTAATAGACAAGCTTCCACTGCAATGGGGGATTACAACGTCGTTGGTGAATTACCTTCCCCCAGGGCAAATAACTCTAGAAAGGTTTCAGTTCTTCCTCTTGTATTTCTCATTTTCTATGAGGTTTCTGGGGGTCCATTTGGTGTGGAGGATAGTGTGCAGGCTGCAGGTCCTCTATTAGCTTTGCTTGGGTTCTTGGTTTTCCCTTTCATATGGAGTATTCCCGAAGCTTTGGTTACTGCAGAGATGGGAACCATGTTCCCTGAAAACAGCGGTTATGTGGTTTGGGTTTCCTCAGCTTTGGGTCCCTATTGGGGGTTTCAGCAAGGTTGGATGAAATGGCTAAGTGGGGTAATTGATAATGCCCTTTACCCAGTACTGTTTCTTGACTATCTGAAGTCGGCAATCCCAGCTTTAGGGGGTGGCATACCGAGAGCTGTTGCGGCATGGGGTTTGACATTTCTTCTCACTTACTTGAACTATAGGGGTTTAACCATTGTGGGATGGGTTGCTGTTCTTCTAGGGGTTTTCTCACTCCTTCCTTTTGTGGTTATGGGAATTTTGGCAATTCCAGACTTGGAACCTTCAAGATGGTTTGAGACAAATTTAAATGATGTGAACTGGAATTTGTATTTGAATACTCTATTTTGGAATCTTAATTATTGGGATTCCATAAGTACTCTTGCGGGAGAAGTGGAAAGTCCAAAGAAAACTCTTCCAAAGGCGCTCTTTTATGCTTTGATCCTGGTAGTTCTAGGGTATTTCTTTCCTCTTGCAATCGGTACCGGTGCTGTTCCTGTCAATCGGGAGTTGTGGACTGATGGGTACTTCTCGGATATTGCTAAGATTGTTGGAGGAGTGTGGTTGAGATGGTGGCTTCAGGCCGCTGCTGCAATGTCAAATATGGGAATGTTTGTTGCTGAAATGAGCAGTGACTCTTTCCAACTTCTAGGGATGGCTGAGAGGGGAATGCTGCCTGAGTTCTTTAGTAAGAGGTCTCGATATGGAACCCCTCTCATTGGAATTCTATTTTCAGCCTCAGGTGTAATTTTGCTGTCATGGCTGAGTTTCCAGGAAATTGTAGCTGCAGAGAATTTCCTTTACTGTTTTGGAATGATTTTGGAGTTCATAGCATTCATATTATTGAGGATCAAACACCCCAATGTGTCTCGGCCTTACAAGGTACCCGGGGGAACAGCCGGAGCTATTCTTATGTGTATTCCTCCAACAATATTGATTTGCATCGTACTGGCTTTCTCCTCCTTCAAAGTGATGGTTATAAGCCTCATTGCTGTGTTAATTGGTCTTATGATGCAGCCTTGTCTGAAACTTGTTGAGAAAAAGAGATGGATGAAGTTCTCTGTTAACGCTGATCTTTCAAATCTTGACAATGAGGAGGGTTCTCTATTAGTTTCTCCTGATTCAAGAGAGATGTGAAGGGAAGATACAAATCAAAATAAGATGACTAGGCAAATATATGCATAATAGTCAGGTTTCAGCGTCTCTGAAACACAAGAAGCATACAAGGGGAGCCTAGTTTCCTGTTTCCACTCAATTATGCCTGGGCCAGTATGATGAACTTTAGCTGTTTATTGTCGATGTTTTCAATTTGATGATAGATGGTATGGCAATTAGAAATTTGTATGGTAGTTTTTAAAATATCTTGGGAAATGAAGTTATTTAATTTCTTTATGATAATTCTTGGACATTCACTACATTGGTTGCGCTAGAAGGGTATATATTGTTGCTTTGTTTTTATCTAAAAGCTGGTTTGCATATTTACTCTACTGTGATGAAAACTGGAGTGTGATTGAAAATTCAGAAAGTAGTTCTATGAGATTATGGGGAAAAAAGGTAATTTTTAACGTTTTTGATAGAGGATTTAGCTGCTTAATATGAATAATGAATGATGATATTTCTACTTGAATCTCCTAGTTGAAGTTGTCAGTACACGATGATAGTCCAAGGAGAGTATGATGTGAAAATTTGACATAACCCATCTCTTATTTCCAACTTTGCGAGTGCTGAAACATATGTAACTGTTGTTTTTCCTGGCTAGTTTCATTCATCAGATTAGTAACTGTTAGAATAGTATGAGTTTATAATTTTTTTTTTTGTCTAGTTAGACTTATAGAAGTCTCACATTGGTTGTATCTCAAGCTACGCAACCTTTAAACATAACGCAACGCAAGCCTCTCTTCATATCGATGCTTTGCAAAGTATTCTCTCTTTCTTTAGTTTTTGCATGGTTTAGAGTTCGGGAGAGAGACAAATAAACCTATAGAGTTTTTAGGTTGGAACTTTGCCCAATTCTCCGGCCAAGCCCCAGCCCCCTTTCTTCAACAAATGTCTGGCCACCATCTTTGGTGGTCTTCCGATCACCATCTCCAACGATTCTCCAGCCACTTTCCTGGTAATTCTTAGCCCACTTCTTTTATCTATTTTTCTATGGCTGTGCTCTTTCCATTGTGCTTTATTCTAATGGCACTTTTTACCCGTTGCATGTCACTTCAACTGTTTCCATTGTGCGTTACACCAGTTTGTTTACTTTGTTTTAGCTGAAGTGCTGTTGTCAACCTCCTTGGTGATGTTCCGTGGTGGCAGGTGGTGAATTTGTGTGTCGTGTCGCAGTCTTTTTCAGATCTATATTCCTAATCTCAGGTCATCTCTTGGTTGTCCTTTCTCTGAAGAGTCGACAGCTCAGAAGTTTGTTGTGAAGGAGTTTTATTAATTGGTTTCTATTAGAGTTATTTGGACTTCTTTGATTCTTCTGGTTTTAATGTTTTTAAAGTAGTTGTTTTCTAAAACAAATTTTAAAAACAAAAAAATTAAAAAAAAAATCTGTTTAAATCATTATTTTAAAAAATTGTTGTTTTTTTTGTTTTTGATAGAATAAAAGTTACAAAATATTTAAAAAATATTATGATATTTTTGTTTTCAAAAATATAATTTTACTTTTTTGCTTTACACAGCATTTTATTAAAAATATATTATCAAATAATTTTTTTTTATTTTTAAAAATAAAAAATTGTTCTGAAAAGAGGAAATCAAATAGGTCCTTGTATTTAAGCATGTTGTTTTCCTCTTCAATTATGTTGTATTAGAGTTCTTTCAGTCTCATAGGTGCATACTTTGCAACGAGTCTGGTGAATTTGTTTATATATTAGTTTATATATATATATATATATATATATGTTTAGTTAGACTATAGAAGTCTAATATTGGTTGTTTCTCAAGCCATATAACATTTTCTCTACTATATATATAAATAACGCTAGCCTCGCCATCTCAAGTATTCTCACTCGTTTTACATACTTTTTGAGAGTAACAAGATAAAGAAAACTCATAAAAAATGTTAAACCTGGCTCAATAACTCTGTACGGCTACAGTATGACTTCTTCTTCTTGAGGGACGGGAGGTATAGTAAGGGTATTCTGAGGCATGCTTATGCATAAATTGATATTAAGCTAGAATAACTTAATTTTGAGTGCAACTAGATACCATAAACATACATACATACATACATACATACCATAAGCATACATACATACATACATACCATAAGCTAGAATAACATAAACATACATACATAGAAACCAATCACTTAGAGGTGACTATACTCATTTTGAGTGCAACTAGATACCAAAATTTATTATTAAGAAAGAACTATGTTTCTATGTATGAATTTTGTTTATCTAAAGTGTTCCTAAAATGCATATGGTTAATCATTGATATAAAAAAATCAACAATTTAAATCTTAAGAAAAGAACAGTAATTCAATAATTATTTATGATTTGCGAATGTATAAATATTTTTTATTTTTAGATTAGTGATTCATCATTTACACTTTTCTTGAAAAAGGTGCAAGACAAACTAAATCCTTACTTTATGTCTAGTATAAAATATATCTAGTACAAATGTTAAAAGAAGTGATTGGTTTTCCGGAATTTTATATTTGATGCTGAAGCACATTTTTGGGAATGTGATTCCCGGTTCTAAGAATAAAACGTTCTCCTGTCTAGTTCATTATAAATATTTTTAGAATATTTTATGATATTTGTAAGAATCTTTGATAGCTTTTTAAAAACACTATCAATATTTCACATATTATATTACAACTGCATATTTGTTTGTTGTTATTATTGTATTTTATTTATTATTTTAAATTACAATTTATTTTGTTATTTTATTATACATTTAAAAATTGTATTTCATGCTATTGGAGATTTTGGACCTATTTGAAATTATTATGAATTTTTCTTATTTTGAAAAAAAAACTTGTTTTAATAAAGGGAGTTTTATAAGAAACACTATAAAAATTTTTATATTTCACAAAATTATTTGATGAGTTTTTTTTAATATTATTGTATTTAAAATTTTTTTGAAAAAGTGCTTTTTATAGTCAAATTTTTAAAAAGGATATATATTTGAGTGGATAGGTAAAACAGTATAGACTAAAGTAAGATGAAACTTCTGTAGAGTGGTGTCTCTCTAGTAACTTAATCTATGTCAAGCAAGTAGAATGAAGAGAAGAAGATTGAGAGAATAAAAAAATAGGTCAGTAGAAAAATGATACTTGTATCCTTATTTAAAAGAAAGTAAAATTAGACACAAGGACTCAAATTTTACAAAAATTATAATAAAGGATTTTAAAAATCAAAATTATTTTTAAGGCCTTAAGGACATAATATCAGTACTCGAGAGATAGAAATGTCCTTCTTAGTTTTGACGAATCAAAACACAAAACAAATGCCCTATGCTTCTATCCATTAATGCTTCTCTCCATCGATGGTTTCTCCTTCTTTCTCACTTTGACATCCTCGAAGCTTCATTGCCTAATATCCCTGCTCCCATTGATGCTTCTCTCTATTGACAACTTTTCCCTCATTTTGATCTCTCCAACCACTACACCTTGATCAAACTACTATTATCACTAATATCAAAAAGAGCTTATCGCCTCCTCATTCATAAGATCTGCACTTTCCTTCCCACTAAAGTATTAGGGATTTACATGCTTTCACTTCATATTCCAAATATGTTTTGACTTTTGTTAATTTGAGGAATTTGGGTGGTAAAAAATCACAATCGAAGGTATAAATCATAGAGACTCTAGATTTAGAATTCTAGATAGCAAATTCCAAACTTCTAACTATAGGTGATTACTATTGTGTTTTAAATTTTTGTTCACTTGTCTAAAATCTTTATACTCATACATAATTTGGAATAAGATTATTTGCTTCCAATTGTAATAGTTTATCATTTAATATTATTTGGAAATTCTTGATGTACCTATTGGAACATTAGTCAAATTATACCCGGGTTGGACCTAATTCTAAATGAGTTTGATATAATTTTGGGAGTTGGAAAGAAGAGTAAAAATATATGATGGAATAAAATCCATTGAAATTGCAACATGCCAATGTTACTTTTATATTTTAACCTTAATGTAAAGGGTCATAGATTTTTAGTATTATAGATTTTACGCCTTTGACATAAATTATGTTAGTGCCTTGTTGATATCTTAATCTATTACATATGAAATATGAAATGTGTTAGGTGTACCCTAACTTTTGTGTTTGATTAAAAGGTCTTTGATAAAATCCTAATAAGACAATTAGAAGACCATTATGTCATCTTATCAGCAAAATATGAAACATTATTAAATAAAATTAGTAAATTATGTCTCCTGCCAATGCATTAAAGGAAATGGATATGTCCATTGATAATATGTCTCGTTCCAATAACATGTCATTCTTGGCAAAGCCTATATATTATAAGATTAGACAATTGCCTTCATGATTTCGTGTTTAAAATCATGAAAGATGAATCAAAGTTCATGGGAATGTTGCCATTTAACATATATTATCAATATTCAATTACAAGAAATGTAGGTACCAATGTATTAGTCTAACCCTTTTAGGTATTAGAGTATTGCTGGAGTGCAAAAGATCTAAAGAAAGGACAATATTGATTCTAAAATTATATATGCATTTCCAACACTCTAAAACTTTTAAGGATGAAATAAAGAATGTTAACTATACATACTTGAGACAAGAAAAAGAGGAATAATTTACCCTTAAGACTTATGTATATACTTCATCTGCTATACTCATAAGAGCAATTAGAAAGCCCTTGATTATTAACCCCATTGAAAACTATATCCAAAAAGTGATGAATAAGTTTGTCTTGTCATTTAAAGAAAAGGACTTAGGACATTCCCCAATATTAAATATTAATACAAGTTGGATCAAAGAGGCCTAGAACTCAAAAATAGGTGTGTATACTATGGAACACAATTATATGAATGCTAAATTAGTCATCTTTTAAGCAAGATTAAACCAAATGTTTATTATCAAGCCTTGAAAGTTCTTTACGCTACTAGAATTATGAGATAAGGCTAAAAGTTATATGTTTAAAAATGAATGAGTGAACTATTAGTTGAGTGTGAGTATAGAAACTACAATGATCTTGATATCCTAATTTTATTATATAATGTAACCTATACAACAATTACAATGCAATTCCAAATCTTCTTTATAGATTGTGGATAATACAATTATAACATTTAATGTTGACAATGGTTGTAACTAAGTGCCTTGTAAGTCCTTATATTATGGAAATAAGTTTCCTAAAGTTATAGTAGTAAAGTAGAAATGATCATAAAACTTAATAATAAATTTTCTAAAAGTTCCTTATAAGTACCTAAGTACCTAGAAGATAGAGGTAACCTATTTATTATTATGATCTTCCCTTCTTGCGTTTCTATCATGTTTTCTTTTTTTTTTTTTTAATTAAATTTTTGGATTACTTCTAAGCTAGCACCTCTTTATTCATTCTTAATTATGATTAGATATGAAGAATCTTATTCATTTTTTGTTTTGTATGTTTTTGTTATGAAAAAATTTTCATTGTTGTGAATTTAAGAAAATCATTTGATAAAATATAAAAAGATATTATTGGTGTTTTCGTTAGTTGTTTGTGGTTGTGGTTATATGATCTTGATTTTATAATTGTCAAGTTGCTTCCTCCTTAAAACTTAAGTAATTTTGCTAAAAATTCCTCATAATTCCCTAAAATATAGAAGTAACTTGCCTAAAAGTACCTTATAACTTTAAAAGTCATGGGTTTTTTTCCTTTTTCTTATATGACTTGTGTATTGTCCCACTAGAATTATTTAGATCTCAAGTTAAGGTCAATGCATATTTTTGGACTTCAAAGGTGATTGTTCAACTTTCTTGTTAATTAAGATAGTGTTCTTGTTGCATAAATTGAATAAAGTATCACAAAAGATAAGTATCAAGTCTCACACAAATACAAATCAAAACTGTAGAAAATCAAGTGATGGTTTTTGTTTGTTCACTGATATCGTTATGATTTATGATAATCTAATTAAAAGTTAATCATTTGTATGTTTTTTATCTTTACAATAATGAATTTTATGGAAAGGAAAGTTTCATAATATTAAAAAGGTAGCCAACATAATTATTGTAGAGCAAATGAGATCTAAAATATGATGTGGGAAATGAAATCTTGTTTGTCATTTTTTCATAGAGGAACATCACACTACTAGAGTAGAAATTAGAACCTAGTAAGAAGAAAAGATATAGTGATGGAGCTGACAAAGAGTGAATGTTGCATAAAAAGGAGCATCTTCTAGGAAGTTCAAGTGTAAGAAAAAAATATTCACAGTTATGCATCTTTTTATGCCCTATTTCAATGAGTTCATTTGGTATAAATAATTTATTTATATTTTATAGGTACCATTTGTTACAAGGTGATTTTTCCCCTCAGTTTAGGAAAGCTGTAGAATTCATAAAAAATAATAATGTGCTTAATAGGTTGGTGGAGGAAATGGGATTTAGAAATTTGATAGATTTGGCATTCCACACATTGTCAAGGGAGTTATGCATCGAGCTTCTTAATACCTTTAATGTTCAAACTAAGTCTCTATCAAATAGAAGTAAATGAGTGCCAATAAAAGCCCAGGATGTTCATGTCATAATGGCATTCCATTTGGTGGACAACCCACACCTGATAGTTTAGAGGGAGAAGCCATAGCTATGATTAAAAGAAAGTTCAAGAGAAAACAAATGAAGAATCTTAAACAAAAAATACTAGCAGAGAAGGTTAGTAGAGACTTTAAAAGGGCTTTTATACTTTTTGCCCTAGGGACATTACTATGCCTAACATCTAGTTTGTATGTTAATGATAAACTATTTCATGCTATGATTGACATTGACAACACAACTTCATATGAATATGCTATCCATGCTTGTTAAGGAAGTGACGAGCTTCAAATTGGCTTCAAGTAAAGGCACAGAAAAGAAGAACATTGGAGGATGTCTTCCATTCATTATGGTATGGTCTTAAACCTATATATTTATATGACCTATTATATGCAACATCTAATGAGTTCATTTTTTGTTAGTATTTTTTCTTCCGGTATTTTCTTCTTAAAGATCTAGTTGTCCCTAGCAAAGCCAATGTTGTAAAGTTTTGGAATCAAGATTGCATATAACAAAAGGTTCAACTTAAGAGGGAGCACAATCAAGTAAGCTAATCTAGATATGCTAATATATGCATTTGAATATATAAGCTTCTAGGTTTATCTAATAATTACTTTGTTCTTGCTTCTGAGTGTAGGGCGTTCTTAATACCAAAGGTCCAAGCGCACTTCCACCTGAGTTTGCATTTCACCATTCAGTACCACTTATTCTATTTGAACCAATTTTCTTGTAGGTGCTGAATTACTATGTAATAATTTTTTTTGTTTGTAAATCATAGGGTATTAAGGATACATACAAAAAACTTATTACCTTTGCACATAGCTTTGCCAAAGAACTTTTGACACTCTAAACAAAACTTATGAGGCCTACTAATGAATTAGATGTTGTGGATAAGATTGAGGGTACCTCATTTGGCAATGTGGTTGATGAATAAGCAAAGGAAATAAGAAGAAGCATTTGGATTGCATGGGAACATGTTTATTAGAGATGGAGACAATGCTTCATTGGATGAGTCATCCAGAAGTGATAGCGGGTTTGTATTTAAGGAGAGGAAGACATTGATGCCTCTAGACAATTGGATGAAGTTATGGCACAATAACACTCACAGGTCAATGAGATGACCTCATAAGGCTATAAAGTAGTCACCATATATGGAAGAATGGATGAACACATGAAGAGAGAAAGAGAAGAAGAAAATATATGAATATTGCATTATATGGATTGCCAGGGTTGATACAAATCAATAAGTTTATACTATAGTTTTATTTTGTGTCACTAAGTTGTATATATTTTTTATGTATTTACGTTAGTGAATATGCCTTCTTCTTTTCTAGAGTCCTAATTGATTTGTTTGACTTTCATTTCACTTGTGCTAAGTGCCAATGCCTTAATAAAAGAAAATGGGTTAGCACATCTATAAGTCTAACTTTTGCCTACCTCGGTTATTCTAATGCCTTAGCTAGTCATTACTTGATGCTTGCTTTGCTTAGTTTTTTATAGGTGGTGAAGATGGTGTCAAGAGTGTTGATAGAAGACCAAAGGTGAGAAAATTCAACTATCACACGACATGTATTAGATGAGGATTTCATGGCAACTACTTAGGTCTTTCCTTTGATGTCATTTTTATGATCCTTGCCTAAAATTCTTTACTTGATATAGTCTAATAATTGTATGTGTAATAACTCTAATTCTTAATTATTATGATTAGACTTAATTATGTTATTAATGATCATAAATCAAGGTTTAAAGTCATTAAGATTAATCAAATTAGGAAAAAGTGAGGGAATTTGAACCTTGATATTATTAGGGTTATTAGCCAAATAATCAACATTATTTGAGTCTATAAGTAATTCTAATTATCATTCAAGATCTTTGATTTATGTTTCGTTGATTTCAGACTCACAACTCCTCATATAATATTATCAAATCATTACATAACATTATTATAACAAATCTCAAGGTTTCTAGGTTAAAAATAAGAATTTGGGGACCTTCATCGCGACTTGGACCCTCAATGCCACAGCTAAGTTGGTTACTAGAATCTAAAAACTAAGTTTAGGGACTCACACTGCAACTTGGTACACCTGCACCGCGGTGTAAAAGGCTACTGGAGCTCAAAATCAAAAATACAAACCTTGCGCCACGACTCAGGCCTTCTGCGTTACAGCGAAGGTGCTCTTGGAAACTACTATTTACACTTTCACGATTCTCATCGTGGTAAGTCTATATGGCGCTATGGTGAGAGAGCCTTCTATAACTCTCCAAGCTCACCTCTTGATGCTCGTTGCAATGAGGTTGCTTTCTATTACTCTCTTTAGGCCAATTTCTTGCATTGCACCACGATGAGGTATCTCGCGCCACGACAATCCTAGCTTTTGGATCTCCCTTTGCTGTGACTTAGGTAGTTTTGGTCACGGCTTAACCCTCTATTGCACCTAAACTCTTTAAATTTCATCCCACACATACTAGACCTCCCTCTAATAACATCCTAGGGGTCATTTTACCTTAATTTATAGAGTTTTAATGGCATCTTACTATCTAAATTACTCAGCATACCAATTCTGATCAATTCAAAACTTAGGTTTTGATATTTACCCATCCTTCTACCATCTATCAGCAAATCATGGACTTTGACACAAGAAATACTAAAATCCACTATTATTATCATTCAAATGTAAATTCCAACAAAGGTTCCATACAATACTAGTCTAAGTCAACATTTAAGGCAACATATGATTACATTCTCAAATGATAAATCGTATCTCAAAGTCAGTAAGGTTCCATATCAAATGTAAATAAATGCATATATCAAATTCCAAATTTGTATAAGGTAGATCACCAAAACATGAAATTCCTACACTTGACAATATGATTAAATGATGATGTTATACAAAAGAATAACAAAAATTAATATCTATCCTAAGTTAGATCAACTTAAGTGTAGCATTCCCCACATAGGGTCTTAGCTCATGGATGTTCATCCACTTGCTTTCCCTTATCCTTACCCGAAGAGCTTTCACCTGAAATAGTTAGCCCCTGAAATGGGGGTGAGATACAAATCTCAGCAACTAAGAAATAAATTCCATTAATATGCTTCAAATTAATCAATATATATGCATTAAATCAAATAAGCATAAGAAACATCACAATATCAGCAAAATTTAATAGTTGAGCTATTAGTAATCACTATCTCATACCAACAATTACACATAGCATGTTAAAGTCCAATAACACCAGGAGAGGCCCATCCACGGCACCAACTCTCCAATATGTATAACCTAGGCTCAGTACATATAAGAGTTTGATCACAACTAGGTGTTCAATTGAAACATGATACACGTGTAGTAGCTGCACCACAACTCTACCATAGACTCAAAAGGTCCAATCACAATATATCAGATAACTAACCATTCATTTAGCATTCAAAATCATATATATGCAATAGATATAAGATTAAGTTGTATATATGCAAAGAATAAAAATTAACCATGGTTATCTCACTTTATAAACAATTCTTGAAGGCTAACAACAATGGCAAAATCACCCTATGATCATAAAATCAAACAATTACTACTCTTAATCATCATTTATAGTAGCAAATTAGATATCCATAGGATTAAATTACAAAGGACTACTTAGAGGACACTTACCTAACCACTACAAAAGCTCTAAATTTGAATTTAGTATTTCTCACACCAAAAACCTCAAGATAGCTCTTAATTTTTTGGGTAAATTCGCACAAAATTCATGCTCATAGTATCAATCAACTATAAGTATCTCAAACTAGTATAAAATTCATCAAAATGGGAAAGAAACACTTACCTAACAACACCTTTAGCCCTAACCTCCAAAAATTTACCATGGAAACACCAAGCAACACATTTTAGATTTGGGTGTAGGTAAAAATACTCCAAATAAAAAATCAATTAGGTTAAATTGAAGAGGGAAAAGATAGGATTAAGTTTCATGAAAGTTACCTTGGCTGAACTAAGCATGAAACTAGTTATACAACATCTACACACAATGAACAACCTTTCAAAATGGTTGTTTGCATATAAAGTCCATCTTGTAACGATTTCTAGATCTATTTCTATTAAACGATTGCACAACCAAGGGATTAGTATGTACGTCTATTCTACTAGCCCATTGATGTTAGCTAAGGCTTTATCCTTGCCCTTTTATACTTAATGGTAACTTATTGCTAATCTATATTCTACATTATGAATATCATTGGGTGTTTTATCCTTATTTGACCCTACACTTTCAACTCTTATAGATGCCACTAAGTTAGCATTTGGCTTGTGAGATACCACTAAATTGTCTTGTGCTAACTACATGTGTTCACACATGTAAGAAAGGTGTGCCTTTAGCCACTACATAGGATATTAGCTTCCATTTAATCCATCCACATTGCATTTGATAATCATTTTGTGGGATTGTTCTTCATAAAGGTTTATCCAAATTTATAGGCAATGTTGTACTTGTATAGTGCCTATCTGAATTCGACAACATTGGGAGAAATTTATCTAGACCCAATAATCAAATCTATTCATTTTGCAGAATTTAACTTAATCATTAGTGCAACAATACTCTTTATTATACATTGAACAAGTACAAGTTTCTAGTTGGAGGGAGACCTAGCACTTAAATGAATCAAATTTGAATTTATTTTGCATTTTCATTTAATTAAAATTTTATCAGACTAAGGAATAACATCAAGGTTTAAAGATTATAACATACAATAAATATTCACTAGATAAGTTATAAAAAGCCTAATTTCTTACACTTTATGGATTGGGATAGTGATGTTCTAGTTTGTTCCACATTCATTATGTACACACATGCACATTGATTATTATACTTAATCAGTTGCAGCACTCTAATACCATCTCCCATGTCTAATAGCTTAAAGGCATCAAATTTTAACATGTATTTCAATTGCATTTCATTAATATCACAATCTATGCATAATCTTATTGTTCTCATTAGTTCTTGCAACGACACCCTTTCCTTAATTCGTCTTCCAATTGTTCGACCCGCCTTTAGTGGAGCCTCCCCTTAAATCCCTTAAAATTTGTTCACCCTTATGAAAACAGAAAAATATCTTAATTGATGGCTGATTTTCCATTATGTGATTATTGCAACTACACAAAAAGAAAAAAATTTCAAGCATGTTAATCATATTTAGAACCAAAGCAACATTATCACACAAATGGTGACAACAAAGCTAAAACTAGGTATTAATGTTTCTAAAACCAAGTAATAATATTTCTAATAGTGACTAACTTATGTTGTTTCACACAATTGATGGTAACAAACTTAAATAACATTAGCAAAAATACTAAAAGTCCTTGTAACTCTAGGACAAATACAATATACGATGATTCTACAAAAAATCTTTAACAAGAACAAGAATAAGAAAACATTGAATATTAAGCATAGTGATTCGAAAGGGATACAAGATCATAAATTGTTACTCACTAAATCCCACATTACCTTCAATAATAGCATATCAATAACTAGAAAAAATGAAGTCTCCGTAAACCTTTACCATACTAGGTTCTGCTCATGCCATCTCTCTTCTCTTCCATGTGAAAGCTTAGGATGCAAGACTGTGAGGAGATAGAAATGATGAGACTAAAGGAGCAAATTGTGGATGAGAAAAGGAAGAAATGCAGGGTCGAAGAAATAGAGGGATGAAGGATGAAGAAATGAAGGGAAGAAAGGTGAAGAAACAGGGGACAAAAGGCAAGGAGGGAAGGCAGAAATAGTGAAGGATAAAAATGGTGAAGAAAGAAGAAAACATATCAAGAAATGACGAGAATAAGTGGTGGAGAATAATGGGAATTGAACTAGTTGTGTAATGGATAAAATGGTGAAGGTATTTTCATCCATAAATTATTAAAGTTTGGTTTTAGGTCCTTAAAAATAATATCAATTTTTAAGACCCCTTATTATAATTTTTAAAAAGTTAATGTTCTTCTAAGTAATTTTCCCTTTAAAAAAGTAATAAAAAATAAATATTGTTGAGTAATGATGATAAGGGTATAATAAACATTTTTTACTTTGTTAATAAATACGATTCTTATTAAAGTGGACTCTAGGGTACCAAACATGCCCTTAGGCCTTATTTGGTAAGTAAAGGGAACGTGAAAAGGAATAGAATTCTAGCCATTTGTAATATTTAGGAGGTAGGTTTTCTAATGGAAATAGAATCAAGGAACACTGTGCACTTTTAGAAGAGAGGTTTGTCACAGTAAAAGATGTTTTAGAGCCAAAATAAGATATGATTTTATCCCTCACCCAACCCTCACCTTTTCTATTGTCTCCTCAATTGCACGATGTGGATGGAGTGGATCTTAGCTTCTTGAACTAATTTTTTGCAATCTTACTAGTTTAATCTAAATTGATTTATCTTTTGGATTGCTGAATCATGAGACCCCTTTTGGACTTCTTAAACTTGATTATGATTGCTATTTACTATCTTAAAAGAACACATTTTCCCACCAACTCCGAAATAATTTTATAAGAAACTTTAAGGAGAAAACAACAAATTTGAAGTGTTATTTGACTTCAGTGAATGAATAGATTGGAACTAATGAGTAAGCAAAATGTTAAAACAGTAGTAGTCAGAAATGAGTTTGGAAGTGATTAAAATAAGTATTCCTTTGTTTATTGAGCTTTTATTTATTTTTCATTTTATACACTTATTTTTTAGGTTTTTTTCTTGGTTGTAGAAGACAAAAACCATACAACCAACAACTAGCAATTAATCAAGATTTAGATAAAAGTTACATTGATAAGTTCTCAACGAGATGCTTTTTTAGAATTCAATTCCCAATCATTATTAGAGGCCTTTAATAGATAAAAGATGAAGATTGGGGGTGTAATAATGGATATAAATTTGTTATTAATATTAATTATTTTTATTTTTATTTTCTAGTTATAATTTAATTATTTTTTTATTCACAATACAAGTTTCATTTGCATAAGAGAGTTATATAGCCTATTTTGACTTTTCTGACATAATAAGGTCTTAATTTCAAAAACTCATAACTTTATCTATACAAATTTGATTTAGGCAAATTAGGTGTTTATGGAAAGTTAATAACTAAACTTTATGTTGTGATCAAGTGGAAAATGAATCTATTTAGCCCCTTAAAAGTCATGAAACCAAGGGCTAGATAATATGAACAATAACTGATATTTGATAACTTTTTAGGGCTAATTTTAAAAATTACCAAATATTCTATAGAGCTCAAAAAAATACAAACTTTGGTTAGTTCAAAAGCTAAATATGTCCCAAATTGCTTGCCAAATTTTAGCAATAAACCAGGTCATTTTGGTTGTCAAGGGTAATGTTACATGTTATGGTTCATTTGAACTAAAATTTGGCTCCAAAGTAGTCTAATTAAACTCTAAAGTACAATCTCTTTCTTTGAGCAAAATCCATCCATTCATACTTCATTTCTATAGAGGTCAATATAAGAAATTCTCAATTTCATTTGATATTATAATAAAACATAAGAATATATATTCTTAAAATAATCTTATTTTCATTTTCATTTTTATGATATATTTTAATTATATTTATAATTATTATTTAAAATTATAAAATATTTATATGTTATTTAAATTAAATAATTAAACATAATTAAATTATTCATGTATCTACTTTCTTCACTTACAAAAAATAATAATAATAAAGGGCAGTGTGGTCATCTCTCTTCCTATTTTTCTATTCCTACATTACTTTTTTAATTTAAGGATATTTTAATCATTTTTTATACTTACTGTATATTTCATCACTATTTACATCCTACCAAATAGACATGTAAAAAGGCATCTCCTTTCCTTTTCTTGGTATACCAAATGCAATTGATTTAATTGCATTCATTTGACATTCCTTTTCTATTTCTGTTGAAAAGGATTATGTGTGCCAAATTGGGCATTTAATGTGTATACCTTTCTTAGGACTTCATTGGAGATTTTTTTAAAGGTGGTTAAGGGTAAGAAGTTAATATGTTATCCCTAGCTTAGTATTTCAAATTAGGATTGAAGATAACAAGTAAAGAAGCAACAAAAGGTTCAAATTTTCTCATAATTCACCTAACTATGTAATCTAATTTGGTTAACCTATGATTAATCACCTTAATAATGCAAAGAACTTGGTTAAGAGTAGTAAATGTGACATTTTTGGTATAAGAGCAGAGTCAATTATCGATCTTTGAGTGCTCTCACTCGTGAACTATGGTGGTGAGTAGGGATAGTAAGGACAATGGTGGGAGTCTTGTCTATAATTCTCGCCTATAATGCATTAATAGGTACCTTTTTACAAGCTGGTATCAAAGGTAATTATGATCATTAATTGTGACAACTTATATTACTTAGTCATTTTCATACCATCTATTGTCAAATGCAATATATACAATTGCAACAAGACTTTCAACAACAATTTCTTAATCATTCAATGTTTCAAATGAACTTACGAGGGCCAAAAATAGAATTTCTTTCTATTTTAATTCATAACTTCCATAAACACATTTTTTTGACCTGCATGATCATAATACAAGTTCCATTTGCATAAGGGAGTTATATAGCCTATTTTGACTCTTTTGACATAATAAGGTTTTAATTTCAAAAATTTATAACTTTAGCTATATAATTTTGAATTAGGCAAATTAGATATCTACAAAAAGTTAATGATTTGAACTTTATGTTGTGAAAGTTTCAAGTGGAAATGGATCTATTTGGCCCCTTAAAAGTCATGAAAACCAAGGGCTAGACAATATGAACAGTAACTAATATTTGACAACATTTTTGGGCAAAATTTGAAAAATTTATCAAAAATTCTATAGAGTTCAAAAAAATACAAACTTTGGCTAGTTGGAAAGCTCAATATGTCTCGTAATTGCTTGCCAAATTTTAGCAATAAACCCAGTTATTTGGGCTATCAAGGGTAATGTTACATTTTATGGCTCATTTGAACCAAATTTTGGTTCCAAAGTAGTCCAATTAAGCTCTAAAGTATAATCTTTTCCTTTGAGCAAAAATCAATCCATTCATACTTCATTATATAGGGGCCAATACAAGAAATACAGCTAGCTTTTAAAAATCATTATCTCACTTGCATCACGACACATAGAACCATGCACTTCTTATATACCAAAACATGTTCTATTTACATGAGTCTATATCAAAGTAGCATACATTTCTAGTGTCAAACTTATACATAAAGAGTTGTTACATCTCATCATAATATACATCATAGTTGGTAACTATTTTGTCTTACAACATACATCAAACTATTGTATACATCAAACATATTCCACTACAATTCCTAGAGCTCTAATTTTTCTCAGGTTTTTTCTCCTTGCTAATGGTACCTGTCATGCTTAGTGAGAGATACAAAGGGATGAGGTTCTTAGGAGAATCTCAATAACTACACTCATTCCAAATCAATGCATGCAGTGGATAATTAAGAGGAAATGCAAGTATGTAAGGCATATGCACAAAACAACTCAAACATGAATTTGGCATGAAACTATTGTACTCATCTAACTGTGACATACTAGCTAGGCTCATCTCTGGGTTAAAAAAAAATTACTGTACTCAATTTCCTCCCATCTTATACTAGGAGCCAAAGGTTAACTTATATATGCATAGAAATGTCATGCAATAAAGGAAAAGTAAGCTACCTTTTGAAGTTAGGAGTTTTGATCCACCATTAGCCCACTTTCTTCTTTCCTTTTCTCTTAGTTCTTCTTGGATTGGCATATACACAATGGTGAAATTGCACTAGCTTAGCCTAATTACGTTAATTTAGATACAAGGTAACTTATTAGAACTCATTTTATTACTTTTTAGGCCTATTAGAACTTAAAATACAAACTTAAGTTATTTTAGACATCTTAAGAGGTAACTTTCATAATTTAACTTCTAGGTTTCAACATCTCACTTTGCATAAGCCATATGAATCCAATGAAATTCATTAGGGCCATCATATATAAGTTTAAACATGTCTAGCATCAAGTTGCTTCATTTATCCCCTATGAACCATAAATTTTCCCTTATAAAAATAGGAATCCTAAATTCATTCCAATGATTTCATTGTTTATATCTCATATCTAGATCATCTAAAGCCTTAGAATTTGTGAAATCACTCTCCAGGTGCCTCATCCTTGCCTTGGTTGAGACTTGCACATTAGGACCCTATAAGGAGTTCTTGCCATTTTCATGGGAAATTTGAAAGATATAGAATATCCTTCACTCTTGTCTAGTTCAAGTATGGCTTTAAAAGATTTAAAACATCTTCCTAAGGTTTTATATCTTCCATAGTTCATTTAGAACTCTAAGTAACCTACTTAATCTTTATAGCTTTCTATGTAGTTTTCTTCGCATAATCTAACTTTTCTCCCTTCTAAACCCTTGTTTCTATCAAGTTTTCATCAAACTCAAACTTCCTCTATTCCCTCTCTCTACGCCAAAGCATAGAAGAAGTTAGGGTGCAAGGAATAGTAAGTTTTCTAACTTATGACATACCTTGTTGAAAAGCTCCTTGAATGGTGATTCTTATGCTATAATTGGTTGGTTCAAATCTCCTCTTTTCCTTAAGAGGTTAGCCACAAAGATTCTCCTTTCAAGAAACAAAAACTCATTAGAAAGAGCATAAAGAGGAAAGAGGTTTCTAACTAGTAAGTAGCAAGAATTTGCATGTTCATATACCTATTTGCATTTTTTTTTTGCTCATCTCTTTTTTTCCATTTTTATAACATATGAGACCTAAACCAAAGTTGAGATATGTCAGTTTAGAGGAGAAGATGATGGCGTGATGATATAAGAGTGGGATAATATTTTTATAATAATTTAAAAATACTAATTACATCCTTTGCTTAAAATATTCCATTTGAGCCTGTTTTTATCTCTTTTGAAAATCGTCTTTTCTACTCCTTTCAGTCCTATTTATAAGGCCCTTTTTAAAAATTTTTGATGGTCCTTAAAATAAGACCCTTCACAAAGTTTTAGAAGCATTTATTATTCTTTTTCATATTTGCCCTTCATGATTATTGATATAATGGTAGAGATTAACTTCAATTAGGGACAAATTTAGAATTTTGTGATAATTTTTTCAAAAACCAATACATCAACTAATTTTAACATTTTTTCGTAATCTGTGTGATTTAGTTGGAAGGACCTTATAAATAGGATCAGAGAGAGTATATTAAAATTTAGGCTTTCTACTTCATTAAGAATATTTGCTAAGAGGATTCAAGACGTAAAATAGTTTAGAAAAGTCTAGTCTAAAATATCATTATTAGGAAGCCTAATTCGTATATTGTTGGGGGTTTAAACGTTTTGATCTTATTTAGTTAATCTACTAATCTCATTTTATCATATTATGATGAAAAATATGTCTTTCTCATGTTAAATCTCATCATAATTAAATTTTTGATTTTTCTTGCTTTCTAGTTAAATGAGTCCCTTTTCTTTCTGTTTTACGCCTTTTGCTCTTTTAACATTTTTTCTTCCTTTTATCTAAGCCTCTAATCCCTCATTATCATGTCAATTTATTTCTCCCTTAATATTTAGGAATTTTTAGAAAATACTAATTATGACATTAATGATATATAATTTTCTTCCTAAAAAAAATAATTTTTTGTTTTAAAAAAATTTTAATTTTTTTCTTTTTTTACACAACGAAAAAGTTATTTTTATTATCACTTAGGATAACTTTTTTTTTCTTTCACAACTTGAGTCAAACATTTTATTTAAACAAAATAAGTATTTAAGCTTTGTTTGGTACACATAATATTTAGTAATGGAAATGGAAAAAGAAAGTTGAATGAAATATAATGGAATAAATTATATTTGGTTTGAGTGAAAAATAAAAGGGATTGTATTTGTATTTGTTTGTTTAGCTTGATGAAATAGGAATAAAATAGAAAACAATAAAAAAGAAGACAAAAATACCCTCAGATAGGAAAATGATTTAATCCCACCAAACTCATATCAAGTACAGTGAAACATTGAGATGGATGCCACTATATATATATATAGTTATTTTTATAATTAATTTTTTACAATAAATAATTGTAGTAGAATAAATTTTTCATTTCAATGTCAAAAAATGTCTTATAACGATCTTATTATTATTTTTAACATAACTACTGTTAAATTCGTTTTGTAATTAAACCTTTATTATATTTTTTCTTATTATTTCTTTTAAAAGTAGTATTTTTAGTTTTGCTATTCTTTTTATTTTTGGTATTAAAAAAATGACAGAATTTATGTTGTCAATATAGAACTCGCTATTTTTTTGGCCAAATTAAGTTTTTAATAAAATATTAAACAAAATATTTTTATAATTTAATAATCTATATTATATAACTATTTTTTTACAATAAAATAATTTTAATTCAATTTATACATTAATGAAAATTTACTTTTAAAAAATACATTTCTTGCATTAATTAAATTTTATTTTTCAAAAAATTATTTATAAAATTATTTTAATTTAATAAAAATAATTATTTATTTTAAAATTGTATATATTATTTTGATATATATTAATTTATTTGATTATAATATATATAAATATAATTATATTTATATATTATATATATTTGGTATTTATATTATACATATACATATAAAATTAATATGTAATAGAATATATATATATATATATATATAATGCATTGTGTAGTTGCTAAATTCATTTGAATTCAACGTCAATGAGAATTGATCTAATTGATAATTGATTGGACAATTTTGACTTACTTTTAGTTATTTTATTTAATTTTATATAGTTTGTTATTTTTAATATTAAATATTATTAATTTTTTATCTTTGTAATTAATTAAAAAATTATTAAAATAAATGTTTTAACATTGTAATTAGTTAAAATAATAAAATAGTAATCTTTTAATTAAAATAATAATTTTTTTCTTAATTTTAAGATCTCCCTTGTTTAAAAAATATTATATAATAATTAAAAGCAGTATTTAAAATTTATTTAACTTAAAAAATATATAAATTAACAATATTAAAAGAAATAAAAATATAATGTATCATAATTGACTTTTATCTACTTCAACTTTTATCATAAAGACATTAAAGATATTTCAGAATTTTAATTTCAAAACTATTTTTATTTTCGTGTACTACTGTGCAAAACAAGGATTCTCGATAAACTCCGATTCTATCATGATTTTTTATTACTAGACACAAAAAAACTACTAATTTCATTTCGTTTCCTATTTCCATCGTCATAACAGACGGAGCTTATTTATAAAATAAGTAGCTTCTTCTCCTCCAAAAATTTCGACAATGGTTGGCGTGCAGCTCTTGATTTTCATGCCTCAGAAGGTCACTATAGCGTTTTCATTTTTCAAATAATAAGCCAACATTTTCAAAATTCGCACAAATGAAATACCCGCCAATGCCATCAAATAAATAACGGACCAGGGGCTCAACCCCTCGAATCGATTAGCTCTGTTGCAGAAGAAACTAGAAGTCAGGAAGAAGGATGAAGAAAAAGGGGAGGAGTAAGGTCGCGGTGGCTGAGCTTCTCACAACGCCGTCACCAAGATCTTCTCCGCCGTACGATTCTCCGAAGTCGGCGATCTTCACCAGAATAGCTTCGACCTCCAAGAACATTAAGAGAGCACCGGTTGGCCTCACCAAATCTCAACCTCTAAAGGCTCTAAGCAATATCTCAGAATTGAAGGACCTGGCTTCTACGCGTCTTGACGAACTCAAGCGCCAGGTTGATCGCTCTCACTCGGAGATCCTCAAGGATCTCGAGGCTTCTCAGTCACGTCTCCACAGGCGCTTTAAGGTATTACTCGCTCTTTTCACTCAGCCTCTCTTACAAGTTGTATAATCGCATTGGTGAGATCGTATCTTTGTCTTTTAGCGCTATCGGATCACTTTTACTCCAATATTGCATCGAAGTTTTTGAGAACGTCAATTTTTGTTTGGTTGCTCGGAAAAATGAAATCATAGAAGAGACTGAAATAACTTCTCATGATCCTGAGCACTAGAAAAAAAGAAATATAAATTTTGAATCTATGATTTTGTCCACATTTTTGTTTGGCAGCCACGCATATTGTTATGGAATAAGATATAAAAATATCATCCTAATAGCTAATATTGTCATCTTCCCAAATCAGGCATTGATCCTGTCCTTGAAGGAAATTAAACACCGAATGCACATTCGACTTAATGAATCTTTTAGTGAATTAAATTCCGAGAACCACGTTTTACTGTGATATAAACACATTGCATTGTTGCTACAGTCTCCGTGTTGTTTAGTATCAAGCTAGCCAATCGGATCCAATTTTGGAGAAAATTAAAAAAAGAAAAAAAAAGAACGCCAGTTAAAATGCTTGTCATCCTTTGATGAAATCTCTATTCTCTCTGTTTATGACCTATTTAATAAAAAATTTGACAATGACATTCTTTTAACTCGGGTTTTTAGACAAATTACTTCTCTATTTATTTTTACATTCTATAGATGCAGACTCAAACATGCCAGCAAATGATGGATGAAGCAGATAAAGAATATAAAAAGGTTTCTGAACGAATTACTGAAAGTCGAGAAGCAATGAAGGTGTTGCCCCCATACCTTCACTTTTTATAATGGTTTGGAAACATTTTAAGAATCCGATTGTTCTTTTTCAGGCTTCATATGAAGAATTCATTGCAGATGCACAGGTCAGCGCATCTCGCGGTATGTATGGTTGAATAAATTATTATTGCTCATATGAATTATCTGGCCGCATAGGTAAGCTTGATTTTAGAAGGGAAGTTTCAGAATTGTGTCTGCACATGCTTCCGGGAAAATTAAATATACATGGCAGTTCATTACGTTCTCATAGCTTAGCATCTTAGGACATCTTATACGGAATTCCGATCTATACACACACACACACACACTACTGGCATTTCTCAGATGTCAATAAATCTATCTAGAGATTTACACCTATTTTAATAAAGGAACTGCTTATTTTCATTCAAAAGTTTCAGCCTGCAAAACGTCCATCGCTGACCTTTCGCAATCATTCGACAAGGCTATTGACTCTCTTCGAAACCGTTTTGGAGTTTCATCAACTTAGTCAAGGATGCTAACTGACAGCTCTATTAAGGCTAGAGGCAATTCCCGATGTGTTCCTTGTTTATGGATTATGCCCAATAAGTATTTGCATATCTAACATTCAAGCTTAGCCATCGTAAATGGTGATAACTTTCCATTCATTTTGTTTTCTTTATTTTCTTTTTGGAAAATTTTCTACTAGACTAATTCACCGAACTCTGCAAATATCCATCCAGCTGCCTTGCTCGGCGTAAATTTGATCTCTTCGTGCACTCCCCTAATATTTCTTAATATTCCAGCAATAATGAATTTTTTTTCCCCATTTGATGTCATGGTTATTTTTCTATTTGGATTCTGCTTCCTTCCAGTTTATATATAATTTTTTTGGTTAAAAGTTCATATATAACTTGCTTAACAAGCACTTCCGAAATAAATTTTGATGCTCAAGATAGGGCCAAATAACAATCTGGATTCTAAAGCGGATAACCAGCAAGGCAGGAATTGAAAGAAAATCTTATTAATCACATTGTGTTGCCAAATTTTAACGTTTTCATTCTGTTAAGCTGATGATCCTCTGCAAAGTGTTTGATAAATAAAATGATGAGAAAAATTCAGTTGAATTTTAATATATTTTACTACCTACATAGGCAATGAATCTCCACTCTTTTAGAGATACTGCTCGGATAAGCAACGTACATTTAAAAGGCAGAGCAGCAATTTTCTTCTTATTTCCCAAAAAATTAATGCAATTTAAAATGAGCCCAGTTTGTGATGATGAAAAGAATTTAAAATGAGCCCCCCCAAAAAAAACAAAACGAAACGAAACAAAAACAAAAACAAAAAACCAAATTGAGATACATTCCAAAATATTCCCAGTTTGTCTCCAACGAAGCCAGAGCAGATGTATCAGACTGACAGCAGAGCAAATCATTTTGGGATGAAATCCAGTCAAAGAATAGTGCTGAAACTTTCAACAGGATCAGATTCTTCAAGCATGGAAGCTGCCTGGAAGCAGTCAGCAGCATCACCTATTCGGCCATCATCCTTGTGAACTTTTCCCAAGTAATACCAAGCCATGCGGTTAGTGGGTTCTAATCGAAGTGCATCAGAAAGTAAGCTTCTTGCTACAGGCAAAGATTTTGACTTCGAATCTAATTTCAGCATCAAACCACTCATCAGGATCTTGCTTGGCACATGGTATGGTTCAAGTAGGAGAGCGTTCGTAATAGCAGCAATAGCTTCTTGTTGTTGCCCACGTCCGTCAGACAAAAGACCTGGTAGAATCATACGGGAAAGTGTAAACTGTCTACATACAAGCAGATAATTCTTTGCTCTTCCATGAGTTTACGCTATACTTCCACATCCTCCAACGATGTTGCTTTACACTCTTCAGCGTATGTTTGGAACCTTTTTTTTTTTTGTTGGGGGGGGGGGGGGGGGGAGTGTATGTTTGGAATGAAGAAAAGGAAAGAGAAGAAAATTTTTAACTTAAATCATTTTATTTTATTTTGATTTAAATAAACATTTTCCCCCTTTCTTTTTTCCTTCATTCCCCTTAATCCAAACAAACTTCCCAACCATTTAGGGATATGTTTGGATTGAGAAACTGTCCAACCATACTTTTAGGGATATGTTTGGATTGAGAATGGAAGGAAAGGAGAAGTGAAATTTTAATTTTGATATTTTTTATTAAGATTTACACATAACATTTTTCTCCTTAGAATATGTTTGGATTAAGGAGAAAGAAAGAAAAAGGATTAAAAAAAATATAAATTAAAGAAAATGCCTAAATTCAAATTTCTCTTCCCTTGTCCTCCATTCTCCGCAACCCAAACATGCCTTAAGAAAGTAAATGTTAGATTTAATTATAAATCAAAGAGAATGTTCAGACTAAAATTTCTATCATCTTTCTTTCTTTTCTATTATCTACAATCCAAAGGTAACCTAAATATTCTCGCATAAGTACTCCTCCACTACGACAGGAGTTTTGCAGGCCTGGGACTGAATCCCCTGTCCTGCCTTCCCAAAGGTAAGGTTGTGATTAGGTTAAAAATGAAGAAAAAAAGAAGAAAAAGAAAACCTAAGCTCAACAAATTAGATCAGAATATCAAAACTACGGTTATGTTCTTGCCTTCAGTGTGCACTGTTTCTGCCGAGTACTCCTTCAACTCCCTGGCCTTTTGCAAACAAACTTCAGCATCCTTCCAATGAGAAAGGCTTGCATATAAATTTGCCAGACCATGCCAAACATCAAATTCATTTACATCATCCTGAACCTAAAAAAAATTAACAAAGCAAAGATTGAATTTAAAATCTGCAATTATACGTGAAGAATCACATGAAAAGATGAACATATCATTTGGGGAAAAACGAGCTCTTGTTTACTTCTTCCCCTATCAGATAATTATTTTCTTTTAGCGAAACTAAAAGAAAGGGAAGCAAGTATTACCTGTTAAATATAAAAAGAAGACAATAAAATAATAATAAAAAAGTTACTGAAATTTAGAAGAAGATAAGCTCCAAGACAAAACAAATTATCAGAGCCCAAAAAAAAAAAAGAAATCAAAGAGATAAATATAAACTCATTTTCTCATGACCTAGGGTTCTCTTTTCTCCCAAAACAATGGAGACAGCTTTGAAATATTCACTTTTACAGAATTATAGTTAGGACTTCCTAAAGAGCACCCATCTCTTACATAATCTCAATCTTTTTTTTTTTTGGTTGACACATAATCTCAATCTTTTCCAGTCTGCAAAATTGAAAAAAAAAAACGCTTGTTTCTGCAATTATCCCAGCTAAAATGGGGACACGGCTTGGCAAACACAAAAAATGGCTTGCACAGATGGAAATTAAGAATTCTGAATTGACAACAGATTCAGAGGAAATCTGCTTTCCTCATCACATATACTCAGCTGCTAACACAATTTATAGCAATATTAAATAAAAAAATAGTTAAAAGGATACAAAAAACTAATGTAGTCTAACCCTGATAAGATAGTAAATGGCAAGAACTTTACCTGTGTATTTATTTTCAGAGGCCCAAAGGAATTCCTCTGGGCTTGAATCAATGCAAGGAGGTACCTATAAGTTTCAATAGCATCCATGGGTTGCGATTGGGAAATCTTCAACTTTGCTTTCAGTCTAAGCAGTGGTCCCTGCTCCCATCTTGCAGTCTCATCTAAAGCAGCATTTGTCACCACTTCAGCCTCTGTGAATCGCTGCTGAGCAGACAAAACCAGAGCAAGCAATCTCCAGCCTTTCAATATAGAGCCACCTGTTTCATCAAAGAACTGCTTTGCATAGCGCAAAGAAGTTGTCAAATTTCGGTGCTCTGCATACTGAACACCCAACTCAAAAATCAGATCGGAATTGTTTTGCTCAAATCCCAATGCCCCCTCTAATGATTTCAGAGCTTTGGACTGAAGATTAGACCTCTGAAAGTCAGAGGAAGCAACCTTAGCTTGCTTTCCCAGACAAAGTCCCAACATCCGAAGACTCACACCTTTTAAATGCTCGTCTGTTCCCTTAGCATTATTGATTGCCCTATGTGCATACCCCACTCCCTCAGCAGCAAGATAAGGATCCTCACTGCAGATCCTGGCAGCCAGTAACAATGACTCAAGGTCATCTGGCCTTTCATGTTTGTGCAACGACTTCCTAAGCAGATCCAAAGCACCTTTGTTTTGTCCAGCTCCACTGAGACATAAAGCTAAACAATTCCAACGGTCAATACGATGATATAATCCAGGCATTAACTCTTCCAGTTGCTTTGCTAAAACAGAAGTTTGGCTACATATAGAAAGTGCAAAAGTCAGGTGCTCCATCAATGAAGGATCCCATTTGGTCTTGTCAATGCAAAGTTTCCTCACAGCAAGCATTAGAAGCAGAATTGCCTCTTCCAGATTATTTTTAGTTACATAACACCCCTCCCCCTGATCTCTTACACTGGGTGGGCTAGCCTCAAATCCACTGTACAGCAAAAACACAGCAAGTCCTTTTTGAATTCTAGCACAGCAATCAGTATCGAAGTTCCATTGACTTAGAAGTTGAAGAGCACGCCTATAAGCAGACAATGCCTCTTGATAGCTACCAGCTTGTTTTGTAAGCTCTGGAAGGAGCCCTACAATGCCACTGACTACTTCTTGCAATCTATTATCCAATTGAATATCAGATATGCCCTGATTAAATATCTTCTCAATACCATCAAGCACGCTTTTGCATTCAGTAGTAGCTTCTGAACAATCAATTAAACAAGCATTACAATTTATTCAATATGACTCAGAAGTAGAATATTAGATGTGTTGGAGGATTCATTTCATTTGGGAAGAAAAGCAAGATTAAAAAAAAAAGGCTGTGGAATGAATGGATAATTACTTAAAAATTATATTTAATACCAGTTAATTTCCCCTGTTTTCGTAGAGTTTTTGTTTTGAAGTAGATGGATTCAAGCATCAAACTAGCAGCATGCTGAGAGACTGAGGTAGGTGATTCGGCGCGAGGGCGTGCTTTCTTGGCTGATAATTTCTCAGAAACTAAAGATTGTAATTGCTGTATGGCAGCTTGGAGATCAATCCCATCTAACACACGAAGAGCACCTGCTAAATTACCTCTCTGATACTCTAGCTTCCCAAGAAGAGTTCTTGCTTCCTGATAACAGTATAAAAGTAAACATGAAGCACATCCCCATCATATGATAAGATATACCCTACAGTGCTGTTTCTATTCAATCACGATACACAAGATGTGCTGTGCAAGATTATCAGATATCAAAGAGAATGTTTCGTTTCAACTATACTACAGAATGTGCCAATGATTCAGGTCAAATTCTAGTCATGACAGATTTACCTAGATTTATATCCAATTACATGATATGCATTTCATGTATATAAATAATAATATGTAAGATCAGTAGTGTTTATCAACTGTGTAAGCCTTGATAATTTATCACTAAATCATTAATCATATGCAAAAAGAAAATAATTATTCTGTCCTACAAATTTTTCTTTTTACTTAGTATGGAGGAGGTATTCTGAGGTTGGACTCATTTTACAAGAAATGAACTGCCCTAGTAGTTGAATTTTAACAAAAGTAGATATTATTAGCCAGATAAAGCATTGCAAGTTTTGCATTTTAAAATTTTCATTACTCTTGTGCTCATAGTTTATCTTGCTATAGCATATGCCAACTCTTTAACGTTTGATAAATGATTCATAGTTACTACCCAATAATTGGTTCTTCATTAGAAAAGCAATCACAGAAATCAGAACCCAAACCTGACCCAATGGTGAAAATATTCAACTAATTCTGGTAAATATTTTGATCATTAACAAGCATCATCATATTGTCAACAGAAAATTGGGACCACAGTCTTCTATACTTCAAACACAACATAAGGAAACACAAAAGGATTAATAATAGAAACCAGAGGCCTTCAAATCTGCTTGAAAATCCAATTTTATCCTGCAAAAGTATACTTAGTTCACCAAATTTCTGCCAATAAATAATGACTAATTCTATGCTCATGAACTCCATATATCTAGACAGCTTGTCAATAAATAGGGATGATAGGACAACATAATGCAGTTAAGATAAATAGATCTGGTAATGAACCCCAGGGGATTGGTTTATTGATAGAGACAGGTGTGAGATGTGGAGTTAGGGACAATGTCACAGATCTGAGTCTTAGTTGTGCCAATTTCTTGGGGTCAGGCCACAAGGAATTTCCTTGTGATTCCCTATTAATGCCAGCAAAGGGAAACGAAAATATAAAAAGGCACAAACTAACAGAGTATATGATGATATCTGTGAAGGGATATTGACAAACTTACCTCAGAAGTGATAGATAACCCTTCTTGCAATGCAGATTCTGCCTCTTGAATATTTCCTTGGTCAAGTTTCGCTTCAACTTCTGCTGTACTCATGTGAATTCCATTTGCATAGAACTCTCGACCACCTGACGTGCTCTCATTCTCACTGATCTCCATGATTCATCTCTCAACCACCTGCATACACTTACACCCTTCCCCCTAAGTTTCACTTTATATATTCCCTTCGACGCTTCAATAAAAAAGTCAACATACTTTTTAATAGAATTCACCACTGATATATTTACATGGTTTTTTATTTTTTGTTTGATCCATTTATAGTTTTAAATTGCTTCTACCTAAAAATTTTTTAGTAACACAAACGTGTCGTGATACGAAGCGAGGAAACCCACCTGGGATGTTGACATAGATCAAGAGAGAAGAGTAGTTTTCAAAATCACTCAGTCTCCTCTCTTCTCTCTAGCTTTAAACTAAATATACAGGGATCAAATTCCTTCCCCCCCCCCTCTTCCTTATCAAGGCAAAGTCATTATTCGTGTAATGGGGCTCCATAAAGTGGCAATCGCATCAAATTTCCAGGAAAAATTTCAAAATTATACCTAAATCATCGAAAAACGGATGCAGATCCAGAAAAGCACATGGGGCATACAAGAAGGATGAGAAAGCCACGGTATGACGACTTACCGAAGCAACGTAGCCCCGGAACAACGGTGAGAGATGCAACAGCGACCCTCAAATAAAATGCGGTCTTTCTTCAGACCCTTCAATTGGTGTTTGAATTTGTTCTTCGGTTTGCGTCTCCGTCATTTAATCAAAATTTCCATTCAACTTATCCCCAGTTTCCCGATCTTGCAAATCAGTGGGTTCATTTCGTATCTTCTTTGAATAAATTAAATTAAATTAAAAAAAAAGGAGAGGCCAACCGCTATACTACAAAATATACAGAATCTGCAATGGCATTTGCCTATCTGGTGAGAGAAAAAAGAACTAAGATTATGTATTTTTATTAAAAATATAAACTTTTCGGGTGCCAACGATGATGGTGGCGGAGAATTCGGGTGGACCTACAAGGTGATTTAACCGCTTATTTGAGTACAAATGAAATGGAAATGTTCGACATGGAGAGAAACAAGGGCTTGTCTCAGAATGGCTAATCCCACAGTCAAGTTGTGGGAATATTTGCAGCATTCCAGGCTGCTATTGGAATTCTTGATTTCAGCATCTTTGGAAGCTGAAGTGAACTTGTTTGACACTTCATTACTATACGGGTGGGTGCAGATTTTAGCGGCATCCTAGAAATCTTGGCACTGCTGTAAGTTCAATAGGGTTTCAGCATCATATTTATGGGAAGACTTGATTCGGAGAAATTCTTGAGCGCTCGCATTATTTATCTTTTTTCCTAATAAAAAAAAAGTCAAAACAAACAAATTAATACTTCATGACTAGTAAAATAAATGTCAAATTATATAATTGTAACTTATATTCAATTCCTTATCACTTCGTTATATAAATATAATATTATATAAAATTTATATTCCATTGTTTATTATAATATTATTATATAGGGTTTATTATATAATTTAACTTTTATTTTATTAATTAATGTATAAATAATATAATACATTGAATATATGTAAAAAAAATTCATTTGATTTGAGAAATTATGAAGCATTTACTATAAGTAATCGAGATAAATACATCATATTAGTAGAATATTTTATTTATTTTTGAATTAATATTAACTAATTATTAGATTGATTAAAAAATTATATTTTATTATTATAAAATAATTAATTTTAAAGAAAATGAAACATAAAGACCATAACTTAATAAAAAATAATATTAAAGGATCTTAAAAATTAAAATTTTTTTGAAAGACCAAAAGACTAAAGTTATTATTAATACATCTCAAATTTATTATTTATACTCCCTAAAGTTACAATCTATTCTTTTTTATATTATAAAAGTGTTTTTGTTTAGAGTAATAAAATATCCAAAATACTCTTGTAATATAAAAAAGATTAGATTATAACTTTAGAAAGTATAAGCAGTAACTTTAGTATACAACAATGATAATTTTAAAAAACATTAATGATATTTTCATTCTTTTGGTTATTAAGGGGAATTTTACTTTTTAATGTCAATTTTATCGAGTTATAATTTTTATGTGTTATTTTTCTTAAATTTTATATTTTGATATTGTCTAAATAGATTGAATTTTTTTAAATGTTATATGTAGCCCATAATAGGCTTGATTATTTATAAGTCACCTCAATTCATAGTTTGTCTAGACCTAATGATCTTATTTAATTTTAATTATGGTTTATTAGTTAAGCTCTCAAGGAGGTTCTTTATTAATTGTGAGTTGTAGCTTGTGCTTCTCCTATCTTTTGTAGTTACCATCTTCCTAGTGGAATCTTTAGTCTAATAAACCTTATTTCAAGTTTGATCTATATTTATCTCTTAAATTTAATTTTAACAATTAGTAGTATCAGAGCTTACTTATAATCTTTGAATTTTTGTTTATAATAGGCAAATTAATTTCAAAGAATGTTTATAATATTGAAAAAAAAGCTTTTTCATTAAAAAAATCTAATTTAAACAATTAAGTTTAGCTGAAAAAGGAATTGTTGTATACGCTTTTCTAAAGGAAAGTATGTATGCCCTTTTTCCTTTTAGTTTGGACAAACCTAATCATGAATCAAAAAGCTCACTTAGCTTAAAAGATATAGATATAAACCCTTAAAAAAACCCTTTAAAAAAGTCCATTTTTAAAATAGGTCAGGTTAGGTCTTTTTTTTTTTAACCCAACCCAGTTCGACTTGATTAACTTTTTTAAATATATATTAATATTATTAAGTTTCATTTATTTCTCTTCCATTATTAAGTTTAAATACTCATTTGATTTAGTATGATGAATTTACCTTTATTCAAACATAATTTTAAACATAATGAGCTTACCTTTTTTACATGTATGCTTCATAGTGATAACTTAGAAGAAATAATAAAAATATTACTGTGTTTAAAATCAATTATATTTAAATTTTATTTTCTTGAATTTTGTTTAGATATAATAATGCTATAATAAAATTATATAAATTAGATATTTTTTTAATATTTAAGTATACGTTAAAGTCTAAAAATTTGACAAAGAAATCCAAAATATATTAATGGATTGGGTCAAGCCTTATCCATTTTCTATTGGATCGAACTTGGGCCTCTTTTTTGTGAATAGTACGAAGCTTGGACTCTATGTTTTATTAGTTGTTTTCTGTATGCGCGAGTCATTTTCAAACAACACCCGCCTTATCTTTAAGTCTAGTTTGCACCTCTCATTATAGTCATGGTGACTCAGCTGTCTTTTGTGTAAGATTTCAAAGCAATATACATATAGATATTTGTTTATTTGTTTTTTTTTTGTTACTAATTTTTGACAAATAACCAGTAGAGCTTCATTTCACATCGAAGTACTTTTACCAATAATTGGTTCGCATTTGTTGGGAAGTATGTATCTGTAGACTGTATGGAAAATTTGGCAATAATTGAGCATACATTTTTTTTATTTGGTGAACTCAAAGATAAGAAAACACAATCATCTGAAATGAAAGAGCCTATCTTAGAAGCACAAGAGTTAAAAATATGGAGACCCAACTTCATGTCGTGCACTATATCTACGAGCCTGTTAGTTAGGTGATTCCCTTTCCTATGCTTATGCAACAAAGCCATATGCCAATCTCTGTTTAAGATAAGATGAATATCATAGATCAGATTTGCTTGAGGGCCATGATGAGGCTTCTTAGATTGGACCAAGTGCACCTTTTTTTTTTCACTAAATTGAGCATACATTTTACTAATTTGGCTTTGTAACCCTTTTTTTAATTAAATTAATGATTTGAAACTAAAAATATTTATATAAAAGAATTTTAAATTTTGAAATTATTTTTAAAGACCTTAAAAATGAAAAAAATTAATTTAGAATTTTAATTTAAATCTTTAATTCAAGAAACTTTTAGAATAATATTAAAATTTAAAGTCTTCCAATATAAATATTTTAAACTTAGTGTCTTATACTATAATTTCTTTTAATTTTACATTATATTGCTATTAATCAATTTAAGGCGCTTCAGTTTACTCTTGTAATTTCCTATTTAAATTTAATCTTAATGGTGAGAATGGTCAAGTAAATTGCATGCACTGGGGAAAAAAAAAGTTTTGCTATAAGCTTATTTATGACTTCTAAGGAAAATACTTTCATTTTGCCTTGAACATTTCCCCTATGTTTTTATTTAGATTACATTTGGTCGTCTTCAATATTTTTAAAATCAAACTTATTATTGAGTTAGTGGAAACATTAGTTTAAGGTTTAATGGTCGAACCGTGGATAAAGTATGGTCAAATCAATAATAATTAAATATATATTTTTAAAATTTTATATATAAAATTTTAATATAACAAATAAATATTAGTAAATTTTAAATTTTTGATTATTAATTCAATACTTTTTAAAATATTCGAGAAATTATTTGTTAATTGAAAAACAAAAATTACCTATAATTAAAAGTTAAAATTATTTAATATTGAATTTTTGGAGTTCTTAAATTTGTATTAAGATTATACTTATCATTAAAAAATAGTAATTTTTAAGATAAGATAAATATCATAGATCAGATTTGCTTGAGGACCATGATGAGGCTTTGTAGATTGGACCAAGTGTACCTTTTTTTTTCACTAATTGAGCATACATTTTACTAATTGGCTTTGGTAACCCTTTTTTTTAATTAAATTTATGATTTGAAACTAAAAATATTTATATGAAAGAATTTTAAAATTTGAAATTATTTTAAAAGACCTTAAAAATGAAAAAAAATAAATTTAGAATTTTAATTTAAATCTTTAATTCAAAATACTTTTAGAATAATATTAAAATTTAAAGTCTTTCAATATAAATATTTTAAACCTAGTGTCTTATATTATAATTTGTTTTTAGTTTTACATTATATTGCTATTAATCAATTTAAGGCGCTTCAGTTTATTCTTGTAATTACCTATTTAAATTTAATCTTGCTGGTGAGAATGGTCAAGTGAATTGCATGCACTTGGGGAAAAAAAGTTTTGCTATAAGCTTATTTATGACTTCTAAGGAAAATACTTTCACTTTGCATTGAATATTTCCCCCATGTTTTTATTTAGATTACATCTGGTCATGCATCTATCGTCTTCAATATTTTTAAAATCGAACTGATTATTGAATCGGTGGAAGCATTAGTTTAAGGTTTATTGGTCGAACCGTAGTTAAGGAATAGTCAAATCAATAATAATTAAATATATATTTTTAAAATTTTATATATTAAAATTTTTGTAACATCATATATTTCTAACTCATTTATACTATTCTCGTGCCTTAAACCATACTACTTACACAAGAGGCAAGAAAAATAACATTAAATAATGGATTATTTTCAATTTACGTCGTGTTTAAATTTTTTTTTCGATGTCCCACAGATTATGTGAGCTGGTGTATCACATTTTCATATTTATTTACATAGATATAACTCATTTTTATCATCAAAAGTGGCCTATAACTCGTGGAAAGCAAAGGGGAGCATAAAACTTATACTTGTATTTTCGGCCAGAATTTTGCCATTTCTATCACAAATTTTGAAAAATCATAACTAATTTTAGAAAAATCAAAATTATGCATTCTTAGCCATTATGGAAAGTTACACATGTCTACTTTATGATAAAAATATGTTCAGACCATGAAACATAACATAAAAGACATATTGACATTTGAAAATATCCATAGGTCTGGTTGTCCACTAGTACTGTCATAGGTTTCTGCAGCAAAGTTAAAATATATCCAATTAATTTCACAAAAATCCAATACATGCAAATGATACCAATCTTAAAAATCTGTGGATGTTGGCTAGAGGAAAAAAATAACTCCAGACTAGTTCAGGCACAACTAGACCTCAAAACCTAATCAAACAGTACCTGATGTTAGCTTGAGCGCCTGATACTGGGTAGAGTTTTTAAAAATTTGTATCTCCCCTCTCTAGACATCCAAATGAGGTGTTTCTAGTTGACATAAATAACTGAAAATGTTTAGTTTCTTTATATAAAATTTCATGGCAATTGGACATTATTTGCCTCATGAGTGACATAATTTAATTTTGGACCAATGTTACAATACCAATGACCAAAACTAGAAAAATTTTTAACTTCAACAATTCACTAAATATTCCACAAACCTCGAAAAATTACTAACTTTAACTTTCCAAAAAGCTCTCAATAAGCTCTAGATTCATGCAAAATTTCAGACCAAGAAGAGCTCATTTGGACAAAAAGTGATATAGCCTCATGAAATGGTCATTTTTGCTCCCTATTAAGAGTTACTTTAGTCCAAATGGCCTCCTCTTAAGTTTGGCACCTTTTGGGTAAGGTTTAAAAGCATAATTATAACTTGTAAGAGCTGCCCAAATAGTCCCAAATCACATGCAACCAAATTTGGTCACTCTACATCCAATAATACACATGTAGCCATAACCACATAAGAGGCAATTCCATGAATTGCATTGATTTAATGTCACACATGGGCTACATAATATTCATACATCATGTTACATGTACTCAAAGTCTTATATTATAAAAAATTATATGTACAAAGTTTTTTGACATTCCATTACAAGTTAGACTACAAAATGAACAAAGTGTAGCCATTTAATATTCTTGGCTTGCATTTCCTTGGTTTTGAACACCACATAGACATTTCAAGAGTGAGGGGAAAAAGGGAGTGAGATTTCAAGAATCTCAATAACTCCACATACCCATTCACACATATATTCAAAACATACATACATCAAAATCACAAGTGTGCAAGCATAAAGTGTGTTATACTACATTTTCATTGCACATTTCCATATCAAGCCATTTTCATGTTCTAGGGATTTTTGCTTTTGCCTAACCCCATTTCTAGGACTTTTAGATTGCCTCACTCTTGGTCCTAGGGACTTTTGACTTAGCCTCAACTATCCAAAGGACTTTTGGTCTAGTCTCACCCATGCCTGAGACTTTTAGCACATCCTCACCCACTTTAAGGGACTTTTGGTATCACGTCACCCTTGAGAGCCATTCTCACAATCAATGGCATTCAAGACAACACATTGGTACCAATGCAACCTCAAGACATCAAGTGGCATGTTCTCAAATCATAAGAGCATACACAAGCACACAAAAACATACATATGCACACAAGAATACAAGAGAATGAGGTAGAGAGCTACCTTGGATTTGCGCAAGTTTTTCTTGATTCTTTCCTTCTCTCTTTTTGGCCTCACAAGTGCACCTAGGTGGTTGGATGTTCTCTTGGCCTAACCACCATAAACAACACAAATTACACACTTGAAGCAAGTTAAGACACTAAACTAAAGCTTAAACCCACACTTGGTTTCATACTTGGCATTATGGTTCCATAATTGGCCTAATGAAGCAACTCTTGCATTTCAAGTTCTAGGCTCCATCTCTTGTTGTTTCTAGACTTCTTGGACTCATTTAAGGTTCTTAGAGCTATCACACATTCAATTGCATAATTGGAAAACTAAGTTGCTTCACAAAGCATCATTATGGACACCATTGTCTTATCTCTCAATCCATGGTTCCTAAATTTTTTGCAATGGTTTCTCCTATCTTCTAACATCATATAAAGTTTCAAACTAAGGCTAGAATAAATTAAAACACCCTCTACCCCATCCATCCTAGCTTGGCCGAACCTATGAACAACAATGGGGTTCTTGGAGTTTTAAATTTTTCCTTGATGGGGAGAGCCATTTGGAGAGGTTTCTAAGGGTCTTAGGAGCTCAAAGAAACATTCACACAAAATTAGATTTTGTAAAACCCTAGAAAACACTACACTTTTCTAATTTATTTTCTATTGATTTTTCTTGGAATTTCTTACCATATTCCATTTCCCCATGGCCTAAAACCCCTTGTTCCTTGCTTATATTTAGACAAAACATGCTCCCCTCCTTTAGTTTTGTTCTTGGCTGAAATGCACATAAAGGGAGGGGGAAGAGAAGATGCCAACAAAAAGCAAAGATTACCTAGGATTTAAGTAAGCTTTTAAGTGTCTTTCTCCTTGGTTTTCTTCTCCTTAGCAAATTCGAATTTTTCCCCTTCTTTTTGGACCACAAACAGAACCATTCATCTCAAATAAATCATGGAAAGAGAGGAGGAAAGGAGAGGAACAAGATTGGGGGAAGATGGAGCATGAAAATATACAAATTTCCTCACCTTTTCCTTAATTTTTCTCCTCCTTTTCTTCCCCTTTTGGTGCACCTAAGAGAGTAGATCAACTTCTGTATTTTGGGCAGAAAATTTCGTGCTTAAGAAGGTGGGAGAAGATAGGAGATGTGTGTGGGAGTTTCTAGAAGCAAACTTTTTCTAAAAATTTCAATTTTGTCCTTCTATAATGGCAATTTTGTTTCAGCTTTGTTTTAACTCCTTTTTGAGAACCGTCTTTTTTGCCATAAAATTTAGGATCCTAATTTAATTAAATGTCTTTGAAATCACTCAATTTGAAGCTAAAATCTTACTGAACGAACTAGTCAAAGTTTGGGGTCAACTGACGTTGAAAAACATTCACCGGAGGGGCTTTATCAGTCTCGGACTTTCCATAGTTTTTGGGGGCCTCTGAGAACCTTGGCCAACTCAAAACTTTCATTTAAAAAGCCATCCTATATGTTTTTCCAAAAGTTGCATTTATTTACGAAAATGCTATTACGTTTCGTCAGTTTCCGTCGCAAATTGTTTCTCCATCCTAACTCTGTTTTTTTTTTTCCGTCTGAGCCTAAAATTATCATTTTTAGGAGTCTAGGACTCTACCCAATTTTTTTGGGATATTATCTGGGTCATTTTCAAGAACTTGCTTTTATACTACTCGTTTTGTCATTTTAAAGAAATTACGTTCGTTACAATTTTAATATAAAAAATAAATATGAGTAAATTATAAATGTTTGATTATTAATTCAATACTTTTTAAAATGTTTGAGAAATTATTTTTAATTGAAAAAAATTACCTATAATTAAAAGTTAAGAGTATTTAATATTGAATTTTTAGAGTTCTGAAATTTGTATTAAGATTATACTTATCATTAAAAAATAGTAATTTTAGCCAACTTAATATTTGAGAGAAATATTGTTAGGAGATAGGATATAATGAAACGGAAGTATTGAAAATAACCAAATATGTACTTTTTATTTTCTTTTATATTCCTTTTTTTCAATTTTTTTTAATATTTCAACCTTTCTTTCTTTTTAATATTTTCCATTTTAATTTGTCAAATTTATTTAAGATAAAAAATCCTATTATATAAGAAAAATTCCAAAAAAAAAGTACTAATTGATTTAAACCTGTTTTTAGCTAGTCCAGCTTTGATCAGTTCGGTCGATTTTTTGACCGATTTGACCAGTTCCTTGATTGATTGATTTTTTGTGCCAATCGAACCAATCCAGGGACCAGCTCTTGGTCTAACTGATTGAATTGGCTGCCTAGTCCGGTCCAATTTTTTTTTAACTATGATCATCCTAGAAATGTATTTGTATTACAATTAAGTGCTCTAGTCTATTTACTATTGGTTTTATTTTGTATTGGTATTACTTTGTGATATGCTATCCTCGTTTTATGGGTGTGTAATTAACTGTAACAATTTTATGCAAGCATGTGTCATTGGTGGACTAATTTTTCAATTTGTCTTATGAAAATTTCAAAGTCCATTAAGGACTCACATTTTTAGTTGCTTGACAGGTTATAGTGTAAGTGTCGTATAATTTACATCTTTTAAAAGTTGTGATGGTTCATATATATGCATAAAGAGGTTCATCCATTGGTTCATCTAAGGAAGAATTTTAAAAGTGGTTCATGTATATATATTGATGATTAAGGAGTGCGATACACATTTATTATTTCATTCAGTGAACAAAGGTTGAATGTACATCCTTATGTATAATAAGCAACAGATATAAAGGGGCTTTCCTATTAAGTATAAATAAATCATCATATGTCTTTGTAAAATATAGTTAATAATAGTATTCTACAAAATAAAAAATATTTCTAAATTATAAGAGTATTAGGAGATTTTTTGACATTGCTAATCAAGAGATTCATAAAGGCTTCATTATACCTTAGGAGACTATCATAATCAATTCTTATCAACTATGTGTGGGGCGAATACCTCTCTAAAGAAAATGATCCAATCGTGTAGTGATCTTAGCTATCATTAACATTATTTTCTAACAGTTTTATAGAGATATTTGTAATACCATATTATTTCTAACATTGATCCTCTTTTGTACAAGTGAGATTATACAATTCTTTAAAGAAATCCCAAGAAAATGTATTAAAATAATGGATTAAATTGCATTGCGTTGCGTAGCAGATAAATTTTTCATTTTGTATCTTTGGGACCCCATGAACTCATTAATAACATTCTCTAATTATTTTTTATTCATACAAATTATAACATTCTCAAATTTAGCATAAACTACGGATCAAGGGTCAAAAACCCCAAAATTCTCTTCATTCATCGTGACTGTACAATGAAAGATTTCAGAGGCAACTTTGAAAAATCATAATTAAATGTAAAAAAATTAAAATCACACAAATCATAACTTTCTAGAAAGCTCTAGATGTCAAATTTACTTAAAAATAGTTTCCAGCCATGAAAATCTTATCTAGACCATATTTGATAATAGAAAATGTAGAAAGGTCAAGCTATCTAGAAATTTGATATAGCTTACTGATATAAATATAGGAAATTCATAACTAATTCCACAAAAATCCAATCCATACAATATGTACCAATTTGGAAAGCTAAAAATGTTAACTAGAGAGAAAAAATAAGTCCAAGCCAATCTAGATGCATTCAGACCCTGAAATTCAATTAAACAATACCACGGGTCTGATTGTGCATTTGGTACTAGACAACAACTTCAAAAATTAATATCTCCCTCTTTAGACATCCAAATGAGGTGCTTCCAAGGGACACAAGTCTTTCGGAAGTATAGTTTCTCCTTGTAAAATTTCATGGTAATTGGACATCATTTTCCCCATGAATGATAGAGAACAAAATTTGGACTAGATGAACAGTACCTGTGGCAAATTCTAAATTTTCAGTCAATTTCAAAAATTCACCAAATATTTTATAGACCTCCAAATATACCCACTTTAGCTTTTCAAAAATATCTCAACAAGTTCTAGGATGCATGCCAAATTTTAGACCAAGAAGAGCTCATTTGGACAGAAAGTGATATAGCCTCACAAAATAGTCAATTTTGGCTTCCATAAGGGTGTCAAGTTTGTCCAAATAGCTTCTCCAATGGTTTGGCACCTCTTGGGCAAGTTTAAAAATATGAATATGACTTGTAAGAACTACCCAAGTGGTCCCAAGCCTCATGTATCTCAATTTGACCATTCCATACCCAAGAATATACTATATACATTAGCCATTCAAGAAGCTAAATCCCACATTTGCATTGATTTCATGCCACATGTGGTTCATACAAGATTTATACATCATATTATCATTGTTCATGGTTTTACATCTTAAAAATAACATATATATAGTCACTTTGCCATTCAATTACAAAATAAGCTATATAATGGTTCAAATATAACTTTTCAAGGCTCTTGGCTTGCATTTCTCCCTTCTTGTGTGCCATCTAGACATTTTAAGATGAGGAAGGGACATGGGTGAGATTCCTAGAATCTTAATAACTCACACACCCATTTACACACACATTCATGGCATATACACATCAAAGCATATGTATGGAAGGTTTGACAATCATAAAGTATACAAAATCACAATTTCTATGCCACTAATATATTCAAGCCAAGAATATGCTCTAGGGTCTTTTGATTTTGCCTCACCTCATTTCTAGGACTTTTGGATTTTCCTCACCTTTGCCCTAAAGACTTTTGACTTGGCCTCACCATTTTAAGAGACTTTTGGCCTTGTCTTACCTATGCCATGAGACTTTTGGCATCTTTTCATCTTCATTAAGGGACTTTTGGCATCACCTTACCTTTATGAGCCATTTCCACAATCAATGATATTCAAGGCAATACATTGGTACCAATGCAATTTTAAGACATCAAGTGGCATGTTCTCAAGTCACAAGAGCACCCACAAGCACACAAAGACATACATATGCACACAAGAATGCAAGGAGAATGAAGTGGAGAGCTACTTTGAATTTTGTAAGTTTTCCTTTGTCTTATTCCTCCCTCTTTTCGGCCTCATAAGTGCACCTATGTGGGTTAGTGTTCTCTTGGCCTAAACATCATAAACAACACACAATTACACATTTAAAGCAAGATAAGACACTAAACTCGCCTTTGAACATACACTTGGTTCCATAAGTGGCATAATAGTTCCATAAATAGTCTATTAAAGCAACCTTCATAATTTAAACTCTAGGCTCCTATTTCTTTCCATTTCTAGACCTCTTGGCCTCATTCAATGTTCTTGAAGTCCTCACACAATCATTTACACAAGCTTAGAATTAAGTTGTTTCATAAAGCACCATTATGGATATCATTGTCCCATCTCCCAATCTATGGGTCCTAAATTTTTTCCAATGATTTTTCCCATATTCTAACATCATATAAAGTCCCAAACCAAGGCTATAACAAATTAAAACACTCCCTAGCCTAATGAACCTAGCTTGGCCGAAATATGCACCATAATGGAGATTCATAGAGTTCTTGATTTTTTCTTGATGGGAGAGCCACTTGGGGAAGGTTTCTAGAGGTCTTAGGAGCTCAAAGAAACACTCAAATAGCCAAGGAAATACTCATACAAAATTAGATTTTCCAAAACTCTAAAGAACATCACACTTTCCTATCTTGATTTCTATTAGTTTTTCTTGGAATTTCTTGCCATATTCCTTTTCTCCATGGCCTAAAATCCTAGTTATTCTCTTGTTTTTGGGCAGAAAACTCCCCCCTCATATGGTTCTATATGAGGCTAAAACACACACCAAGAAGAAGTAAGAGAAGAAGGCAACTAATGTGTGAATTTGCCTTAGATTCAAGTGTGTTTTCAAAGCTCTTCCTTCTTGGTTTGTTCTACCACAAGTAATTGGAACTCTTTCCTTAGGTTCTGGACCAAAAATAGAACCATTCAACTTAAGTAAACTATGGAAAGAAAGCATAGAAGGAGAGGAGCAAGGTTGGAGGAAGATGGAGCATGAAATTCCTTAGATTTTCTTACCTTTTCTTGATTTTTCTCCTTCTTTTCTTCCTTTCTTGGTGTGCCTCAAGAAGCTGGTCATTTTCTATTTTTTGGGTAGAGGAAAGTCATGCTATATGAGGGTGAGAAGAAGGGAGAAGTGTAACATCCAATCCCTCCGTAAACGTGAGAAACGCAATGTTCGGTTTTTCCGTAAACGTCAGAAATGGGCTAAATATAAAAGGAAGTCCCTAAAATGGAAGGAATTGGGGCCAACTAAAATTATAATAAAATTTTAAATATTAGAAAATGAGAATTTGAGTTTTGAGATGCCTAAAAAACCAAAGCCAAAAGAGCTCAGAAATTTATCGAAGAAAGTAGAGGTATTTTTGTAATTTTTGAAAAATTTTGAAAACTCACAGGAGAGATTTTTAAATGGAAAATTTGAGCTTTCTAGGGTTCTCAGAGGCCTTGAAAACCATGGGAACCCCTAGAACAATTGAAACCCCTTCGGTGAGCGATTTCGGCAAAGGTTAACTAAAACTTTGACCGAACGGTTTGGAATGGTTTCAGATCCTTTTTGAGTGATTCCAAAGGCAATTCTTATGATTAAGAGCTAAGGAATATGATGAAAAAGATAGATTTTAAAAAGGAGTTGATATGAGCCTAAAATGAAAAAGCCAAGAAAAGGGACTAAAATGCAAAAGTAAAAAGTTGCATAAAGTGACTTTTGGCTTCTTCTTATCCACGTTCCAGCAGCTCCTCTGAGTAAAATGCTCTGTTTATGCCTAGAAAATAGAGAGAGAGAGTGGCGCACAAGAGCAAGCTCAAGGGAAGAAGAAAAGCCAAGAGAAAGGTATGAATTCATGGAAACTTTTGCTCTTCCCTTTAGAAAACTTCTTCCCCTCCTTTCTTCCTCTCTTCCTATGGATTTAGTGAGGTGTTTGGTTCTGTTTTGAGCCCAGAATAGAGGGGTAAATTTCGAAATTCAAGGAGAGAGTTGAAGCAAGGAAGAGAGCTCTTGAGGAAAAGCTAGGAAATCAAGGTAACTTGTTGTCTTCCATGCTTCTTTTTCCCTTCTCCTCCTTGTGATAATTTCGTCCCATATAGAGCCCAATCAAAGGGAGATGAATTCTGGTCCTAGCAAGGGAGATTCATAGATTTTGGAGTGTGAGAAGCAAGTAGGTGCAAAGAAATCAAAGAAAGAAGCATGAAAACACAAGATAGAAAAGTGAGGGATTCATGGAGACATTGTGAAATCTATTTTGATCCAAGAATTCCCTAGCTTAGATGAGTGTTTTGCTTGAGTTCCTAAGATCCCTAAGAGGTCCCCCATATGCCTCTTCCTCCATGAAAATGAACAAAACCCCATGGAAAGTCATGAACCTAAAAGTTAGAAAAGTGTAGAGCATTTAAGGGGATTGTAAAAACTGATTTAATCTATGAGTTCTCTTGGCTATTTAAGTATTTCCTTGACCTCCTACAACTCTTAACAACCTCTCTAAATGGTTCTCCCATCAAGGAAAAATCAAGAAGCCATGAAATCCCATTTATGCTCTAAGTTTCGGCCAAGTAGGGATGGCATAGTTAGGGAGAGTTTTAAATTGTTTCAAGCCCATTTTTGAGTCATATATGATGAATGAATGTGAGGGGAAACCTTGGGAAAAATTTAGGAAGCTTAGAGAATGAGTTGGTGCTTTAAGTTCCATATTGTGACCTAAGGAAGTAACATGATGTTAGGCCCTTTGTTTAATGATATGATGACTCCAATAGATTTAAAATGAGTCAAGAATCATATTTGAGAATAAAGAATGAGGCTTAGAAATCATTTTGAGGGGGTGTTGCTTCATTAAGTGCCCAATATGGACCATAATGGAGGTTATAGAGTAATCTAGGGTTTAAGCAAGTTGCATGGCCCTAGACATTGTTTCATGAACTTAATTGGCTCCCATAATTTGTGTCTAGGCCAAGAGACATTATTTCCACCAACTTGTGGGTGTGTGGCTAAAGGAGGAGGCTTGAAAGCTAAGGAAAAAGTGTGTGAAATTGTGCAAGGTAGCTCTCTCCACCTTCTCTCATACATGGATGTGTGTTTAGCTTGTTTTAGAATGTGTGTATGTATATTTTCAAGCTAAGAAAAGTATGCTAGCATGCCTTTATATGCCATGATGCTTAATGCTATGTTATGTTTTTCAAATGATTACATGATGTTTGTGTGAGTTTGCTTGAGTGTGGAAAGGCCAAGAACTCTTCCCTTTGGTGAGGATGAGCCAAGAACCCTTGAGCTTGGTAGAGACAAAGTAAAGAGTTTCCCAAAAGTAAAGTGGGCTCCCAAGAGTATAGTTGAGTCCAAAGTGCTTAAAGAATGGGTGAGGCAAGTCCAAAATTCATGAGGAGAAGTGTGAGGCCAATCCAAACACTTAGTGAGCTCTTGAATGTCTTGTATGATTGATTCACATGCCAAGGTTGCTTTGAAAATGTCCATGACTTCCATTTTTCCATACATGCATTTGAAAAGCTTACTTTGTACATATTATGTGTGATTGAATGGGAGATGAGTTATTGGGATTCTTTGAATCTCATCCCCTCCTCTCTAATGATTTAACATGCTAGGTGAACCAAGTGGATATGCTAATGGGAGCCAACAACATTGAAGAAGAGAGATTGACATTCATATGTCTAGCTTTTATCCTTTTTGAGCCATAATGATGTATATGATTATTGTAAATGGCACATGACCCTTGAGACACATGTAAATATGATATTATGTGATGTATACATGTATGGATATGATATATGAACTTTAGAAATGAATTTGGGTATGTAATGCCAAGTTATGCAAATTGGAAGTTTGATGCAAATATGTATAAATGTGGGTTGAATGGCAAAATGAGATGCATGAGGTTTGGGACCATTTGGGTAGCTCACAAAAGTCTAAAATATGCTTTTAAACTTGCCCAAAAGGTGCCAAGACCAAGGGGAATCCATTTGGCAATTTTGGTACCCAATATGGAGCCAAATTTGACCATAATGGAACCCTATGCCATTTTTTGGCCAAATAAGTTAGTCTTACCCTGAAACTTGGCATGCAATTAGGTCTCATTAAGAGATTTTTGGGAAGATAAAGATCATAATTTTCGGAGACCTAGAGAATATTTGATGAATTTTCAAAGTTGAGATTTTTCATGGATTCTGGTATGGGTACTGTTCATACTGGCAGTTTTGAATTCTGTGTCACCTGATGGCCAAATGGTGTCTAATGGTTATGAAATTTTACATGCATAAACTAGAGGTCACAAGATTTCTGTGGCCACCGAGATCATCTCATTTGGAGGTCTGAGCAATGAGTTATGCATGTTTGAAGTTAACTGTCAGCATCAGTAGCGCCCCATGAGTCTGGTTACTGTTCCATAGGGTCCAGCTGACTAAATGTATTTGTTTCATTCTAGAATTATTTTTAGCATAAATTTAAGATTTGTAACTTTCCAGAATGACCTAATTTGTGTGATTTCAATTTTTATATAATTAGTTATGAATTTTAGAAGTTTGTATCAGTAATATGAAACAGCAGCTCAGGCAGCAGCGACCTCTGGATCTTTTTGGATGTCAAACATCCTCTGTGATAAATTTTATGCTTTAGACATATTTTTATTGTAAAGTAGACATCCATAACTTCCCAAAATGACCAAGATTGCATCATTTCAATTTTTCTAGATTTATTTATGATTTTTCGAAGCTTGCCCAGAATTGAGGCCAGTGCTGTCCAAGAATGAATACCCATTTCCCATAACTCCTTTCGATTTCCAAGAGTTGTAGGTGGGTTTTTGTGATACAAAGGAGTTGTAATAATGAAATTAAATATGAGGGGGCATAGTATGAGATTACCCGATCCACGTGACATGAATGGGTTTTTGGATATGATGACTTGCAAATAAAAATTCAAATTTTCATGCTCCTCTATTAGAATTATGTGTATGTTTCATGATAATTATACTATTCAAAGGCATGAGATGAGCTAGACTTATGGTGTTACAAGAAGTGTGTGGAAGTTTCAAGAAACTCACTTTTTCAGAAATTTCAATTTCATCCTTCTATAATGGCAATTTCATTTCGGCTTCATTTTATCTCCTTTTTTAGAACCATCTTTTTCATTATAAAATTTAGGTTTCCAATTTAATAAAATACTTTTGGAATCACTCAAATTAGAGTTAAAAGCTTCCCGAACGGAATCCGTTAAAGTTCGAGCTCATTGACATTAAAAAAGGTACACCAGAGGGGCTTACCAGTTTCGAGGTTTTCCATGATTTTTAAGGCTTTTGAGAATCCTAGGAAAGTCAAATTTCTCATTTAAAAAGCCCTCTTGTGTATTTTTCTAAAAGTTACACTTATTTACGAAAATGTCATTACATTTCGTTAGTTTTTGTCATAAATTATTTCACCATCCTAGCTCCGTTTTTCTTTTTGTCAGAGCCCAGAATTATCATTTTTAGGAGCTTAGGACTCTACCCAAATTTTTTGAGACAATATCTAGCTCATTTAAGAGGACTTGCTTTTATATAGCTCATTTCATCGTTTTATGAAAATTACGTTCGTTACAATTATCCACGAGCTAGCTTAAGAGCAAAGTGCTGCTTTCAAGATGCTATAGAGGATGCCATAAATAAAGATAAAACATTTGAAATGTTTAAGAAATACAATTTAGATGTAAAAAATTTTCATGGTAAGAAAATAAAAATGCTTTATAGTGATATGGGTGGGAAAACATTTCTACTCTAAAATTAATTTTTTTTGTAAATTGTAACACCCCAAAATTAATTAAGGTGTTAATCATGGTTTTAGATTAATTAAAAATAATTAATATGGAATAATCAGGTAAGTTAAGCAAATGAAAATTTGGAAAGATAAATATTAATATGGATTTGAGATTTAATTAAGAGAGAAATTTCATCTAGGCCTAAATTAAATTAAGTAGGCTAAGGATAAGTGGCTAATAGAGGCCCAATAAGCTAGGTGCAGGCCCAATATAATGCAATGTGATAAAGGCCCAAGATCCACCTTGTATAGGCTTTTAGGAATGGCCCAATAAACCTTGTGCAGACCCAAACAATGGAGTTTTTCAAACTAAATCTGGCCCAATAAAATTCTGCAACCCAACACCTCAAAATTGACCAAACCAAAGTTAAAATCTGAAGTCCAAATAGAGTTGGACCTTGGAGTAACCCATGACCCACATTTGATCCAACTTAAAACCCTAATGCTTCAGCCACCTCTCCATTTGCTGAAACATAAACATCCATCTCAAAATTCAGAGGTCCAAAGGGGAGGTTAGGGTTCTTGGTATAATTTCACATTTTCCCACTTCTAGAGCAAGATTTAGCCAAGGTAATAGTTATATAACTTAATCCTCTCATCTTTCTCTTCATTTTGGTCTGAATAGTTTTTCATTTGGAGTATTTTCACCATACCCAAAATTTGAAATGTGGTTGTTTGGGATTTTCTTAGTGAAATTCGTAGGTTGAGGCTAGGGTTGACATTTGATGAGTATAAATCCTCATTTTGATGCTTTCTTTGCTAGGTTGAGACCCCCATAGTAAATTTATAATATGGGTATTAATTTTGTACAAATTTGCTTAGGATTTTAGGTGAAATATTAAGGTTTGTGATAGAGGACACTTCAATCTGAATTTGGGACTTATAGTAGCTGGGTAAGTGTTCCCCTAAGTGGTCATTAACATTTTAAATTCTTTGGGCACTTATTGAAACTGTTAATGATGGATTAGAGTAGTAATTCTCTGATGCTATGGTTATAGGGAGATTTTTGTACCATTGGTGGCTGTTGCAATTATCTATAAGTGAGGTAACCGGGTTTATATTAACTCCATGCATATATCTGTTTTAATTCATATTTTGTTGTATATGAATGATTTGAAATGTTGAATGAATTGGTTGGCTATCATTATATGTGATTGGACCTTGTGAGTCCATGGTGGAGCTGTGGTGTGGCTGCCACTTGTGCATGTGCTTCGATCGAGCACCGAGTTATGATCAAACCCAGATGCACTGAGCCCTAGTTGTGCTTAATAAGGAGTAGGTGCCATGGACGGGCCTCTCCCGATGTTAATGGCCTTTAACATGTGAATATATGATTGCTAGTATGGGATAGTAATCATGATAGCCTAATTGTTTCATTTACTAATATGACTGGTATTTTGCTGATGCTTATGTGAAATTATACATGTATGCTAATTAAACTGGAATATATGATGGAATTGTCTTGGTTACTGAGATTTGTATCTCACCCCATTTTATGGGATTAATATTTTAGGTGAAGATTTTTCGGGTAAGGATAAGGGGAAGCAAGTGGATGAAAATCCATGAACTCTAGCCATGTGTGAAGGAAGCTACACTTGGGCTAATCTAAGTAGAGTAGATGCAATTTTGTTATTAGTTTACATAGCATCATCATGTATTCATGTTACCAAGTATAGGCATTTATACTTTGTTTGGTTGAAATGTAACCATTAAGGATTTAAGTCTCATTATAGTTGGATATGGATGTATGAACTTATAGCATCATATATATAGCTTTGTTGAATTTGTGATATGGTTTACCATTTGGGAATTGTAGTCATGCGATGCATTGGATGTGGACATAAACTATTGATGAATGAAATCTCTATGGGATGTGCATGGGATGTTAATTGTTGCTAATGCATGAGTTCTTGCTGTCATTAATCTATGAATTTGCTGATATAAGATAGTTGGGCAAGTAGGATATAGTATCTAAGTTTTGAATTGGTAATGGAGAGTTAGATGAGTAAATAGGGTAGATAAATACCATTAGAGTCATACAAAATGGGAGAAAGTGGTTTTAGGGTGTTCCTAAGATGAGAATTGGAGTGTAGGGGATGAAACTTGAAAGAGGTAGCTACAGGAGGGAGTTACGCTGTGGCCAAGAAAGCTTTGCCGTGGCTAAATGAGTGACAGAAGCGAGGGACGCTGTGGCATGATCAATCTCGCCACGGTGCAGAGTGAAAAAAATCGCCTAGGAGGGTAACAGAACAAAACTTCGCCGTGGCTCGAGTTGGGAAAACTATTTAAGGGTTGTATAGCTCGCCGCAGCACAAAATGGTTTTGCTGAGGTGAGGATCGTGGGAGTTGGAATAGTAACTCCAGGAGGTAATTCAGCCATGACGCCATGTAGGCGAAATGTGTGAAAATTCACCCAATGATTCTAGTACCCAACTTAGCCACAGTGTAAGTGGTTTGGGCCGCGGCGTAAGACCCCAAACTCCTACCCTTAGCCTATAAACCCCAATTTCTTCAATGATAATGCTAGGAAATGATATAGGAATACTTGTGGGAGGTTTTTGTGTGTTGAAACTGATGAATGGATGAATTATAAACCCCTTATGGTAGTATGATTTCTTTTATGCATTTTTGTTTTAGTTATGGTTGTTTAATGATGACCCTAGCATCAAGGTTCAAATTTTCCCTTTATTTTCATAATGTAACAAAATGTAACGACTTCAAACCTTGATCATTAACTATTAATCATGCATTTAACCATAAATACAATGATTAAAAGGTAGGGTTGTCACATAAATCACATGGCATTATGCGTCAATTTTTTGCTCCTCATACTCTATAACAAAACGGTTTAGCAGAGAGAAAGAAATGTACCTTAGTGGATATGGTTAATCCTATATTACTAAATATTAAGTCACTTTGGGGTCAATCATTACTACTGGCTTGTCATATCCACAATTGGATACCATAAAAACAAGAAAGGTTTCTCCAGATGGAATATGGAAAAGAAGGAAACCTGACTTAAATTATTTTAAAATGTGGGGTTGTTTAGCCTTTTATCCAAATCCCAATCATAGGAGAACTAAATTAGGGCCAAGAGCCATAAAAGGCTTTTTCGTGAGATATGTCCAAAATTTTAAGGCATATAGGATGTTAGATCTAATGTCTAATACAATTATTGAAACTAGAGATATAGAACTTATTGAAAAAAATTATATAATGATTTAAATTCTGCAATGGAAAATTCTTAAGTAGATCAACATTCAGTTCTTATGGAAATGATCTTAAATGATCAAAGTGACAAACATTTATGTGAAAATGAGATTGTTGAATCTAGAAGAAGTCAAAGAATGAAAAAAGAAAATGACTTCGGTCCAAATTTTATTTCTTCTCAAAGCTATAACTTTCTTAGATAAAAGAACTAGAAATTTTGTAAATTAGTTTATCAGACATAAATTCAAGCTATTAGAAGCTTGATGTATGCCATGCGTTATACCAGACCAAATATAGCCTTTGTAACATCGTCATCCTAATTAAAGATTATTTAATAATATTTAATGATATTTAAGCAATTCAAAGTTGACTAAATAATATTAAGAAAATAATTAGAAGTAGTAAGTTTTACATTTATAAAACTTGAGAAAAAATGCTTTGGAAATTTTTGGGAATTTTCAATAATTTTTGAAGACTTTTAAAGGGTTGTTAGGTATTATTAGTAATTAGGAAATTGAATGAAATTATGAAACAAATACTTGGAGAATTAATTTCTAGAAATTACCAAGCCTAAAAATTCCTTGGAAAAATAAAAAAAAATATTTGGGACATAAAAAATTTTTACACAATTCTGGGGTTAAAATAAAATTATCAAAAGTTTAGGGGGAAGAGTTATAATTTTGTCTAGGGCCAAAATATAATTTTAGTAAGGCAAAAATGCAACTTCAACTAGTATTAAAAGTGACTTTGATGGACAAATTGAAGTTACTAAAATAATGAATATGAGGGGTTATGAATTTTTGTACACACCTTTTCGTCATCTAAAATAATTTTTATACTTAATATTGAACAAATTAGATATGAAATTATTTGCAGAAAGGCAATTGTCAAATAAATCTTCTACCCAAATATAGATGCGTCTAGAGAGCAAGATTTATGGAAGATACATTGAAAACCTTACACTTTCTATTTATGAACCTTATTCATCCACTAAACATTTCATTCTGCCTTTGGAAACTAGAGAGGAAGAGAGAGAAACATAGAAGAAGGACAAAGAGAAGGAAGAGAGGAAATGGGGTTGTAGCAACTTGAATAAACAATCACCTAGCAATAAGGTAAGATTTCTTTTGTCTTACTAAGTCTTATAGCCTTCCTTGTATTGTTTCTCATGCTTTTAATTAGTGCTTTCTCTCTCTAAACTCCCTAGATCCAAAAATGGTGAAGTTTGGTATAGCTTTGTTTGATGTCTTTTAAGGAAATAGATAATGTTGTGGACATGTCTATAAGCTTCCTATATGGTTGTTTAATGAATAAACCATCTCATTTCCATGCTTTACCACTTTCTCCTTCTATGGATTTTTTGGGGTGCACATTTGACACCATTTCTAGAGTGTATATCAGCTATAATTTAGTGCTTCTTGAAGCATTGGAATTTCCAGTACTCTTAAGACTCATCTGAAGCTTCAACTTTGTTTCTTTTGCATTTTCCTAAGTCTTTTCTCTTTAAGGTCCTTTATTGGCAATTTCCTAAATTTTGGGTTTTAATTTATGAAAAGTGTTTTAGAACATGTTTTTGAGGCTTAGAAAGAGATCTATGCTGTCAAAATGAACTTATAATCAATAAAAATGGTAGGTTAAAAATTTCACTTTCATGAACAAAAAGAGAGGCGTTGCATCAAGACTCCAATTGTCTTGGCATCGCAACACCAATAACGTTATCCCCCTTGGGAGACAACAATGTGGTGTCACAGTGCTGAGGCCAGTAGCTATAGGGAATTGTGCATTTTTCATGCTATTTTTTTGGAATTCTTTCATGATGCCTAGTCCACATTAAAAAATTAATGAGAATTGTAGAATAACTAAAAGCCTTAGTTGGGTCTCTTAAATTTGAAACTTACTTGATGATTGAATGATTATACCAAAGATTCCATTTCCTTGGAACCTTTAGCTGATAATAAACTAAATTCAATATATATTAAACTTACATGCTAAATTACTTGAACCCTATGCAAGCATGACCTTATTCCTTACCTAGTTTGTGAATCCTATGCATGAAAGACATATTTTGAACGATAGTTGTGTAAAGACTTTATTCCCTTGGAACCCCTAGATGATAATAAACTAAATTCAATATATATAACACCTGCATGCTAAATTACTTGGGACCCCCTACAAGGATGACCTTATTCCCTTCCTAGTTTGTGAATCCTATGCATGGAAGACATACACCGAATGTTGCTTGTGTATAGGTTACCATATTCTTTCATATATCCAGATTCCTATACATAAAGGATGATATTCTAAATGATACTAGTGTATAGATGATCAATACATGGAGTTCCGATAACCATGATATAAACTTAGATAACTTACAATTATGGCTATGGAAAGGATCTACTATAGACCAACAACCCTAAAACATGTAAAACACTAAAAGATACTATAACGGGAATGAGTTCCAACTGTGGTCTAGTATGGACATCCTAGCATTATAATAAAACCATGATTCACTTATGTTGACATATATATATATATATATATATGTGTGTGTGTGTGTGTGTGTGTGTGTGTGTGTGCCTAGATGTTCTGACCTATTATGTGTATTGATAGATTACTAGCATGTAATCAATGTTATGAAAATATACTAATTATTAGTGCTAGGGAGTTAGAGTTCTTGGAAAGAGATGATCTCTTAGAGATAGAGTCTTCAAAAGGAGATGGTATCAATTAAAATCCTATGATTTGAAAATCCAAAACATCCTTAAAAAGTGGAATGAATGACTTATAGGGGGTCATGGGTCTAACGAAGGCTAATATGAACTATGATAAACTAAAATCAAAATATGAATCTATTGATTAATGAGTGAAAACCCTGAAGTAAAGTAGATTGAGGCTAATTGAGATTTGAATATTAATTAGAACATCTAAAAATATGGGTTAGAGCCCCAGGATAGCCTAGAATTGGAGCCAAAACGACCAAACCAGAAAATACGAGGGCTAGGGGGAAAACTATAATTTTGGGCAAGTTTTAGAAAAAATTCAAAGGAAGGATCTTTAAATGGAAGAATTAAGTTTTCTAGAGTTATCAAAGGCCCCAAAAACTATAGGAATCACCATAGTGGTTAAGACCTTCCTGATGTGCGTTTTCAGCTAAGAGTTAACTGAAAGTTTGATCGAAGGGTTCAGTAAAGCTTTAAAGGTATTTTATAAATTTGAGGACCTAAATTTTATGATGAAAAAGATGGTTCTCGAAAAAGAGTTAAAATGAGTCTAAAACAAAATTGCCAAAGATGAGGGACGTAAATGTTATTTTGTTGAACAAATTCTTCTCCATTCTTCTATTATAAGAGGCGTCCTCTTCTCTCTCCCATATGATTGACTTTGTGTGCTGCTTAAAATAGAGGAGAGAGCTAGAGAGAAGGACGCATATGGGGAGCCCAAGAAGAATGAGAAAGAAGTTAAGAAAGGTATGGAACTTTAAGGATTTTTATGGCTTTTCTTCTTGGAATCTTGTTCTCTTCTCCTTGCTCTATCTTTTTATGGTTTTAATGGATGGATTGGTTCTATTTTGGCCTTGGTTCAGAGGAGAAAGATAAGAAATTCAAGAAAGAAGCTAAAGCAAAGAAAGAGACTCTTGGGGAGAACTTAGAATTAAGGTAAATCTCCTTACATCTTTGCTTCTTCCTTCTTCCTCCTTATGTGTGGTGTCTCAGTCAAAAATAGAATAGCTTAGGGGGAGAAAGTTCTGACCTAGAACTAGCAAGAAACCCATGAATTAGGCTATAAGAACTTAGGAAATGCAAAGAAATGCAATGGAGAGCTAGTAAAATTCAAGAATGGGAAGTTAGGGATTCTTGAACACTTTGTAAAAACTGATTTGATTTAATTCCATAGCATATGTGAATGTTTGTTTGAGTTTCTAAGACTCCTAGGAAGCTTCCCAAGTGCCTCTCCCATCAAGGAAAATTTACAAAGTCCATGGGCTTCATCTCCCTTGCATGTCTCAGCCAAGCTTGGATGTTAGGGTGTAGAGAGTGTCTTAATTTGTTCTAAGCTTGATTTGAGACTTTATGTGATGGAAGAAGATGGGAGGAAGCCTTGGAAATAATTTAAAAGCCATAGATTGGGAGATGAGATAATAGGTTCCATAATGTAGCCTTAGAAAGAAACTTGTATCTAAACTTTTGGAAATGAGTGTGTGATGGCTCTAAGAATTTCAAATGAAGTCAAGAGGCCTAGATATAAGAAGAGAAGAGAACTAAGAACTTGAATGATGGTAGTTGCTTCATTAGGCCATTAATAGAGCTATTATATAACCAATGGGCAAAGTGTGCTTCTTCAATGTGTGTTTAATGCTTTAGCTTGTTCCAAAGGAGTAATGGAATGCTATTTGTTGTGTCCAAGCCAAAGAGAATAAGTTCCATCTATTTATGGGTGTGAAACCAAAAAGGGAAAGAAATAACTATGAGGGGAGCTTGTGTTGAATTGCCAAGGTAGCTCTATATCCCTTTCTTGTATGCAATATGGTTGTATAAATGTCATTTGATGCATATATATGTGTTTGAATCTTGAGAAATGCCATATGCTATTATTTGACTTCTATGGTACCATTATGTCTCTTGATTGGCATTTGATTATGAAATTGTGCTCTATGGGTGAGATTGTTCTAAAAGTCCCTTGTGATGGGTGAGGTGAAGCCAAAAGTCCTTAGGAATAGATGAGACAAGGCCAAAAGTCTCTTAGATGAGTGATGCTAAGTCAAAAGTCATTAGATCAAGGGTGAAGCTAATCCAAAAGTCCTAAAAATAGAGTGAGACTAAACTAAAAGCCCCTTGAGTATCCCTTTTAGCTTTGATGTGTTGCTATATCATGGAAATTATGAATGAAATGCCTCTTGAAAGTTCTTGTGACATGATTACATGCCTTGGTTGCTTTCTTGAAAGGATGTATGAGCTATTGAGATTCATAATCTCAATAGCTCATACATCCTTTCAAGAAAGCAACCAAGGCATGTAATCATGTCACAAGATACAAGCATGTCACAATGAATCTCACTCCCTTTCCTTCTCCCATTTCAATATGCCTAGGTGGAGTTTAAAAAGGCCAAAGTGGAAGCCAAGGAGCTCGAGTAACCACACTCTGCCATTGATGTAGGTTTTGATGTAAAGAGTTGTCAAAGTTTGTATATACATATTATTTTTGAGATGTAAATGCTTAAGCAAGTGTAAAAGCATGTATATGTAGTGTATACACTAGATTTGGAACTAAATCAATAAGATGATGAATTTTGGGTACTTGATAGCTTAGTTGTAATTGTGTATTTTTGCTTGTGGCATAGTGAGTTTAAGCTGTGTGATGGTTTGGACCACTTGAGGAGCTTATGTATACTGTGTTTATGCTCCCAAATGTGCTGATGAGGTGGTGGCACATTTAAGAAGCCATATGGACCACTTTTAATCCCTTTATAGTTTTAAAATGACCATATTCTAGAGCTATATCAAGATCTGATCATATAAGCTCTTCTTGATTTGAAACTTGGCATGCTTATAGGTCTTGTTTAGAGCTTTTTAGGAAGTTAAAATACATATTATTTGGAGTTATGTAGAATTTTTGGCAAATTTCTAAAGTTGGCTAAAATTTCACAATTTGACAATAGCACTGTTCACATGATCTAAAATTTGCCTTTGTCATTCATGGGTCAAATGATGTGCAATGGCTTAAAATTTTACAAGTATAAACTAGACATTCATAATGACCTATACCAACATAAAGCATCTCAATTGAATGTCCATAGAGGGAGATATGAATTTTTGAAGTTTTAAATAAGTGACAGTAGTGCAGAGCGACCTTGGTTACTATTCTATCAATTTTTAGAGTCTAAGTGCATCTAAACTGGTCAGAGCTTTTTTTTCTCCTCTATTTAACATCTATAGCTTTCTAAATTGGTATAGTTTTCCTGAATTGGATTTTTTTTGGATTTATTTATGCATTTTTTAAGTTTATATTAGTAAGTTGTATAAGAAACATTGGGCAGTCTGGCTTCTGCTACTTTTTTGTTATCAAACATGGTCCAAACGATGTTATTATGGCTTGGAATTATTTTTAGTATAAAGTTAACATCTATAGCTTTTCAGAAAGTTGTGTGTTGCTTGATTTTGATTTTTCTAGAATTATTTATGATTTTCCAAAATTGCTATCAGTAAATTGCCACTAAAACCCGAGAGTAAAAGTGATATTCTATGATTTTTGGTTCCAAATCCTTGAGATATGGTTCTTGATCCATGTTGTAGGCCTCAAATTGAGTTGTTTCTAGTATGTTTAAGTATGGTATGGATGGAAATAATTTGAGGTAGGTTTAAATGGGCCAGATGGGCAAGATTCAATAAATTGCCCCTTAAAAGTGTTTTATTCCCTCACCAAAGACATGGAAGTCCTTGATGGGGAATGTTTTATGCCCCATGTGATAATGTTTCTAGTTAAACACACATATTACAATTGATTTGGTATTAAATCAAGGGAATTCTAAGGTTGGAACCACATCTTGTACATAAAATCTAAGATCCTGTCAATAAGATCTTGCAATTTACATTGAGGAATTTGAGACCTTGTCGACAAGGTCTTAGGCCAGAGTACAAGGTTTTCTCTTTAGCATATAAAGGATTATAAATGGTGATGGTTTGACAATCAAAGTTCTTGGAAGGAGATGTCTTTGATTGCTTTATGATTATAGATCTACTCTATGGGACGTCTTAGCATACAATCTATATTTCTATGATTTTATGTATGGTACTAACAAGTATCATAAGATGTAGGTTAAAAATGATATATCTTGATAAGATGATAATGCAACATGAGAACTATTCTTATTATTTGATATGCATGGTCATTGATATGGAATGGTTTCTTCAATTATGAAATTTGTTTTAATCATTGATTTGCCATGCCTTAATTATTCATACATGATGATATTATGATTAGATAGACATGAAGAGTAAAAGATGTTTTTTGCACACATGGTAATTAAATCATTATTTGTTTTCAAAACTCCTTCTTGTCTTATTGAGAATTTATATATAATTCTCATATTGTGTGATAGTGTGTTCAAAGAAACAAGATGCCAATAATTAAGTATGTAGTAGAAGTTGAGTGGATGTATGTCACATTGCTAGGCATGGGACTAGTTTGTGTAATTATCGATATGAAGAATATAGTATCCATAGAAGAGACACAGATGGTGCCACCTAGCCCAGGGATATTAGGGGGACCAGTGATGCTAAATAATTAGGTCTGAACTTTAAGGATGTGATAATGTGGAGCCCTTTTGTTTGTGTCAAAACTCCATTGATTAATGTAGTGGTGTTTTGATTTAGGGACTCTTTTGTTTGTAATATCTTTATCTACCCTAAATACTAACTAGCCTATGCTGCTTTGTTGTAATAACTAATGTATGACTAACATTTTCAAGAAAGTAGGCAAATATATAAGTCCCCTTTAATGAACCTATTTTGAATTATTTAGAAATAGTTATGTAACCTTCTTTAACCTTATTTGGAGAGATAATTAAATTTTCTTCTACTTACAATAATTATTAATGAACATATAAAAAATACGTGGGTAAGTATATAAATAAACGAAAAGGGGGTTATAGCTTTTGCTATGTGCAAGCTATCGAGGTTTACGAGTAAACCTAGTATAGATCATTGGATAGCTATAAGAAGATGTTTTGGTTTTCATGATGGTTATCTCACTATACTAAAAGTTTACTATAATGTTAGTTGGATTATAAATTTCAGTGATAATAAATCCCTTTCAAGATGGATCTTCACCATAAGTGATGGAGCTATAAGTTTAGCCTCAAAGAAACAAACATGTATTTCACATTTTACAATTGAAGTTGAGTTTATAGCTTTGTTAGCTATAGGTACAAAAGTGGAAAGGATTGGGAATTTGTTATTAGATATAGAGCTATAACCATAGCCAATCATAGCCATTTTGATCTTTTATGATTGTGAGTCAACATGTCTCAAGTGTACAACAAAGTTTATAATAAAAAATCTAGATACATAAGCTTGAGACATGAGTTTGTGAGGACATTAATAGGAGATGATATAATTACCATCACATACATAAAAGTCCAAAAGTAATTTAGCAAACCCATTGATAAAAAGGTTTGTCAAAGGAAAAGACCAAACACTTCACTATTAAGACAAGGCTAAAACCTATAGTCATTAAATGATGGGAACCAACCTTATTCTAATAGAACATTGGCTTTAAGGATTAATGGGAAAAACATGTTATTTAATGAGTAGAACAATAAGAAATAGAACCTAGTGTTATAGGAGGATGAGTTAAGAAGCTCTTAATGGATCGATAATCATATTATCTATAATTGCTACTTATATGGATATAAGAGTGGTGTTGCTCCGATTAAGAGTCTTAGAAGTTCTACTCTTGTAAATATTCATGAAAACTAAGATAAACACACAACCATAAAAGTGCTAAAGTAATTGAATCTCTTAAGCTTGATTAAGGGTAAGATTAGGTAGGTGCTTTTCCAGCTTTATCAATAGGAGTATAGGTTTAACTAATTAGACACCTATTACTTCATTTGGAATTGTGAAAATTTACACTAATAAAAGGTTTAATCCTAGTTACACCTTCTCTTATGCATTCATTGCACAACTTATAAAAGCTTGTAAATAAGTGGAAAAATGTTATATAATTTACAACTTTAAGTTATTATGATTCACGTACATCTATAAAGAGTGTGATGTATATCCATTGGTTCATTTAATAAACAATTTTAAAAGTGGTTCATTTATACATATTGGTGACTAAAAGGTGAGATGCATGTCCACTGATTCATCTAATAAACAAAAGTTGAATGCACTTTCTTATGTACAATGAACAAAAAATATGAAGAGACTCTCTTACTAAGTATAAATAGACCATCATATATTTTTGTGAAGTATTGTTAAGAATAGTATTTTACAAGCTTAAAAATATTTTCAAGTTATAAAAGCGTTAGAGAATTTCTTGACATTGCTAATCAATAAATTCACAAAGGTTTCATTGAAGTAACCTATTGTATTGTGATCTTAGCTATCTTTAACATTATTTTCTAACAAAGTGCACTTGTTATATTGACATCATTATAATCATTGTTTGATGACATGTATACCCTCGACTATTTGGTATTGGATCGATAGTGTGATTTGTCTACTATATATTGACAAAAGCATGCATTAAAGAGTATATTTTGGTTTGTGCATTTTTTTAAAGTAATACTCATTGCTGTCCATTCATAGATGGATGGATGGATGTTTTAGCTTTAATCACTGTTAGGCATGTGTAAGCATGCCAAAGACTAAAGAGAATTGTATAGAGGAAAGAGGAGAATTTTGAAATTCTCTTATTTTTTATTTTTGAAATCTTAATAATAATAATAATTATTATTATTAATTGTTAAGTTTTGGCAATTTATTTATTTTTTCACTTATTTTGAGAAACATGTATGTAGCCCAATCTCCTTAATATTGTTTCTGCTTATGTTGTTGGCTTGTTCAATACTTGATCTATTGAACTAAATGTAAAATTATTTGAGAAATTGGATATTCTTTAGGCTCTCTATATTGGAAGCTTTCATTTATGATTAAAATTTGTTTTGGGATATTTACTTGGCCTTTTTGGAAAGAAAAGAGATTATGGGTTATTTTTGGAGTTTTAGATAATCTATTTTTCTAGGCGTTGAACATAATTTAATTTTTAGACCTTTTGCTTCATTTTAGGTCTCTTTTATAAATCTTAAAAGCCTGGGCCAAACATTTATGAAAAGTTATTTAGGAGACATTTAATTTTTCCTAAATTACAAAAAAATTATTTTTGGGCAATATTTGACACTTTTTTATAATAAACCTAAAAGGGAAATATTTTATTAGAGATGAACATTTTATGAGCAAATATTTTAATCCTGAATAGTTTAGTAATAAGAAAGAATGTTATTTTTATAGTGAACCACTAATCATATTACTCGAATCCTTAAGTCCATCTTCTTTATAATTATTTCATTTTATTTGTTTGGTTAACTCATGAGAGTTATATTAGTAATTCATTTTTGTTTAATGTTTCTTATGAAACATGCTTTTGCAACTAAAATTGCAAAAATTATTAGAAGTTGTAATATAGATATATAATTTTAAATCATTGCCACATAGAAAGAAGATATTCTAAAATTGGAATCATTGAATTTATGGAAAATATAGTTAGACTTATGATACGTTAGGTACATGGACACAAGTTTCCCTTGAATGCTATTATGCGAATAATAATAATAATAATAATAATAATAATAATAATAATAATAATAATAAGTTTATTATACCTTTGTCATTGCTACTTAATAATATTCATCTTTTTTTATTACATTTTTTTTAACTAGGGCAATACAACTAACATTTCCTATCTCACCTATCCATTTTTTTTCCATTCCCTTAATCTTTTTTCCCATGTACCAAATGCCATCTTAATGAAGGAAAAATGTGAGGTATAAAAGGTTTAGTTTTAAGGTGATTAGTATGGATAGTAAGTGGCCCACGTAATATCTAGTATTTTTATACTAGGTTAGATTTTGAGGTAATGTTATAAGAAGTGATGAGACAATGTAAAAGTCCAAAAAAGACTCAAAAAAGGTTGAAACAAATTTAGGGGCTATTGAAAAGAATCCTTGCAGTGTAATAAAAGAAAATAAAAAACTTAAGTATTTAGTTATATATTAAGAGGGAAAGATATTTCCCATTAGTATATGACTAAACAAGGTTACTAGATTAACTAGAGTTGATGAAATTGGCCAAAACCCTAATTGCACATAAGTCTAGATAACTAGTGGCATAGGTGTAAATAGAACTATTTAAGCTATTTTTAGCCATTGTGGATGTAGAGAATGATTATATAGTATAGAGGATCTTAAAATATCTTGTCTCAGAGTTATCCAAAAAGATTAAAATGTTAGGGCCAGAATCAAAGTGAAATGAATGTAGTGGTAGAACCATAATTTTGACCAAAATAGTATAGAAAACCAAAAAATTTTTTAAAGTGAAAAACAAATAGAGATAAAGATAATTCTCGTTAGCCTAAAGTAAAAAGGCATGCAAAGTTTAATCAGAGGGCCTCAGCTTGGCCAAAGTCTCTAAATTGTGCAAAAATAGGCAGTATTGAAAAATTAAAAAAAAAACAAGGATTTAAATATCATGAGAATTAACATGAGGAATGAATATCCCTTATCATGATATGATAAAATAAGACTAGTAGATTAACCAGATGAGGTTGGTTCGGCTAAATCACTGATAGTGTTTTATTTAGAGCTCTAGTTGACTATAACTTTGATTGCACTTTTTCATACTATTTTAAACTCTTATAACCTTTAAATAGATATTTCTAATAAAGAAGAAAGCCTAAAATTTAATACAGAATAGGTGTTTTTTGAAAAGAATGACAAATGAGTTCAAATGGAGGAAATTAAGTGAAGTGACATAATCGGTATTTTTAAATTTGTTGAAAAGATCTTTCATTCTCCTTTTAATATATCACGCTAGTTGTTTCTCTTCATGGGAATGGACATAATTCAGCTTTTAAGTAGATCCATGGAGGCATCAAAAGAAAGAATGTAAACATGCACAATTTCATCACATGCTAGCTAGAAAACTCTTTCCTCTTTTTATGCTCTTTCTAATGATAGTTTAAGTTTCTTGAAAGCATGAAAATTGTGGTTGACCTCTTTAGAAAAAGAGGAGATTTGAGGGAGCCAATTCTACCATAAGAAGTTACTAATAGAGAGCTTTCAATTAAAGTATGTAACAAACTAGAAAATTTGCTATTCCTTGAGCCTTAATTATCTCCATGGTAGAAAGAGAGGGTGAGGAAAAGACATGAGCTTAATGAAAACTTAATCGAAACAAGGATTTAAAAGGAAGGATATGCGTTGAAAATTACATAGGAAGTTATAGAAATCAAGTTGAAGTCATTTAGAGTCCCAAATGAACTATGAAAGTTTTAAAATACTAGGAAGATATTTTAATCTTCTAAGATTATAATTGATCTAGAAATGAGACATGGATATCTTACATCCTCAAAATTCCTCGTAAAAATGGCAAAAATTCCATGTATGGCATTAATATGCATGTCTTAGCTAAGGTAAGGATAAGGCATATAAGGAGTTAATTGATTTTAAGGTTTTAGATAGTCTAGATATGAGGTAGAACACCAATGGAACTATTGGAATGAATTTATAAGCCCCATTTTTATAAGTAAAAATTTAAGGTTTAAAAGGGCTTAAATGAAACAACTTGATATTAGACATGTTTAAACTTGTATATGATAACCCTAATAAGTTCCATTGGAGTTATATGACTCATATAAAGTGAGATCTTGAGGTCTAGAAGATGAATGATGAAAGTTACCACTTAAGGTGTTTAAAGGAACTTAAGTTTACATTTTAAGTTCTAATAGCTATATGTAATAATGAAATGAGATGAAATAAGTTCTAATTAGTTACCTTGTATTTGAATTGATGCATTTAGGCCAAGCTATAGCAATCACACCTTTGTATGTGTGCCAACTTGAGAAGGACCAAGGGAGAGAAAAAGAGTAAATGAGTTAGTGGTTGACCAAGCTCCTTGCTTCACAAGATAACTTACTCTTCTTTTCTTGCATCCATTTTGGTGCATTTAAGTTGAGATACTTAAGTGTATTAGTTGTTTGATGATTGCATGAGTTATGTTTTGAATTGGCTCTTTAACATGAATTTTTATGCATATATGAGTTAAGCTTTGGCTCTTAGTATGAGATGGTAGATAATTGAGTGTAGTAGTTCTTCCCTAACACAGAGATGACCCAACTAGTATGTTTTCATGCCCTGACTAAATGAGTACAAAAGTTTCATACTAGTTCATGTTTGAATTGTCTTTATGCATATGTCCTACATGTTTGCATTTCCTCTTTGATCATCCATTATGTACATTTATTTGACATGAGTGTGGCTATTGAGATTCTTTCAAGAATCTCATCCCTTTTATCTCTCACTAATCATGACAGGTACAATTAGTAAGGAGAAAGAACTAAAGAAGAATTAAAACTCTAGAGAACATAGTTGGAATGTTTACAATGTATATATTAATTTGATATATATTATGAGACAAAGTAATGGCAAAACATGATGTATATAATGATGATATGTATTAGCATTTCATGTACAAATTTGAAACTATGAATGTATGCTATTTTGACATGGATACATGTAAATAGAACATGTTTGGTATTTGAGAAATTCTTGGTTCTATATGCATAAGTATAAGTAGAATAGTGATTTTTAGAAGCTAGAAATAATTTATATATTGACCTCATAGAAATGATGTATGAATATTGATTTTTTCTCAAGATAAGAGATTGCACATAAAAGCTCATTTGAACCACTTTAGAATTAAAATTTGGTTCAAATGAGCTATAAAATGCAACCTAACCCTTAACCAAGTGGTTATGATTTTAGCAGTAGCTTTATACATAACAACTAATTAGTTTAAATTCTTTAATAAGAAGTAGGCGCATCCACCTTTAGAATTAGCATAAGAAGAGTGTGGTTTACGTCTTTAATCATTTTAAGATTGTTGAAGAATCACATGACAAAAGCACATTCACCGATCCTCATATGATTTAGGTAGTTATAATGTCTTACTATAGGCCACTTGTGACTTGTGGGTAGAATAGCATTACTAGCCCACTGCCAATATCATATGGGTTAATAGAGTCGCACATAAGAACAAACTAACTTGAGCTAAAATGTCCAGATTTATTAAACCTAAAAATGAGTCTAGATTCAATGAATGTAATGTTCAATTTAGGGTAAAAGAATTTTATAAACATATTTTATAAAAATTCAAATATATATATTTAATATATTGTATATATATATCATTTAATTAATTTAAATGAGTTAGTTTTAAATTTGATTCTATATGATATATTTAAATTTAAACTAATCTATTTAATTATGATTTGGATTAATTTAAATAATGTATTTAAATTAATCATATCTATCTTTAAAAAGTTCTAATATAATACACCTTTATAAATTAAAAGATTAGGATTTTGTTTAGAGAGAGCCGCCTCCCACCCTAGAGAGAGAAAGCATATAGATGCTTAAAAAGAGAAAAAGTATAACATCTTTTCTCCTTGAACGTACGGACATTCGTGTTTAGTGGCGCTAGCACGTCATTCGAGTTATAGTGACCATTCGTGTGGATACCGATAAAGGGAATTAGTCTGAAATGTCAGTTCTTGAGATCCCACAATAGAAAGAGAACTTGAAGAATTACGTGACAAATGTAAAAGTCTCTAACTTTACTCCATTTAAATGATATTAATAGATCCATGGAGGGATTTGAATTCTTTTTTTTTTTTTAATTTTCGCTGTGCATGTCCTAAGAATCCCAACAAAAATTTAGGTCCTTTAATTTATAAAATAATTTTGGGCTCAATCAATTTTAATTTAAAACTTTTCTAAACGAAGAGGTCAAAGTTTAAGTCAACTAAAGTTAAAAAACGTACACTAGATGGGGTTTAAACCAATCTAGGAGTTCTTAGGGTTTTTAAGGCCTTTGAAAATCTTAAACAACTCATTTTTTTTTCATTTAAAAAGTCATCTTGTGAGTTTTCCAAAAGTTGTACAAATTTATGAAAATGCCACTATACCTTCGGTAATTTTATTGAACCACTCTAACTTCAATTTTTGGGTAACTCAACTCTCAAATCCTTATTTTCTATTATTTAAAATTTTATCCTAATTTTATTTGGCCTTGAATCATTCATCTCAGAGGATATGCTTTTATAATTGACTCATTTCAGTGTTTTTAGAAAATAAAGGATATTATAGACCACATGGTTCTAACATTTTTAGTGAAATTTTGCATCGTTTAATTCCACTAACCGTTATCCCTTGATCCTTTTTTCACCAATTTGCCAATCTTCATGCATCAACCATGCTACTAGGAATCTGAATGAATGCTTTCCTTTGTTCTTCATCATTCAAGTTCCAATCTAAGCAAGAGAAGGTGGTGATTAGATTTTAGCCTAGAAAGGTAGGTAGCTTATGCATCTTCAAAATGCCTTCTCCATTCCATATTGAACAAGGCTTAATTGAATCTCTCTTCCACATTCTTCTTTGTCCATGTTACTATTATAATAAATATCTACTCAAGAAGTTTCATTAATGAGTTTATCAAATTTAACATCACCATTTTTGCCATTCGAACTATCACCTTTCTTATGGTGGTTGAAAAGAAAAACATTGAAGTCTTGAATTACATGCTAAGCACGATTCATATTTCTATATATGTTGCTAAAATTATGCCATTGACCCTTCTTTTTCTCACTTGGGAACCATTTATAAACTAGTATAAGATGCCACTCTCCTTCACCTTTTTTCTTCATCTTCAAGCAAATGTATTGTCCTTGTATAATCATCACTTCAACCTTAAGACTAAACTAACCTAAAGACATCATATCCAACCCACATTACCAATTGGATCCTTTCTTACAAAGTTTGCAAATCCCAATTTCTTTACATTCTCTTTAGCAATGATTGCACTTTGATAAGTTTTTGAGAGAAGCACAAAGTGTAACTTGTATTCTCTCTTAATGAGGTTAGGGAATTAAAGTCCCACCTTGCTTGACCCATTCAAGATCACATCTTCTAAGCCCATGTCAATGTCCATGTAGCTTAAAGAAAACTTCTTTTTCCTATTGCTTCCTTATGCAAGTTACGTGGTCTAGGTTCGTGACCTTAGCCCAAGTCCATTTTATTTAAACGAGTTTCTCTTATTAAGCTTGCATGTGATGGTCTAAAGTCCATTTGGTTTTGCTCATAGTCTCTCTCCATCTCTATTTCCACCCATTCCACTAGTATTTCCTTCTTTTTTCTTAGATTAGCTTTATTTGTCATCTTAACTTCTCTTGGCTTAGCTATAAGCATCCTATTTTATTTCTCCATCTTTATATCTTTACTTAATCCACCATTAAGCCCATAAGGTTGGCCCATTTTTCTCTCGTCCTTTAAGTAACAAGAATCCATAAGCTTATTGTTTCTTTATTTCAAATCCAAATAGGCTACTAGAGCCCTTTAGCCCATCTATTTGGTTTGTGATTTCCTTTAGCATCCTAAACCTCGACTTATTTCTATATCCACCCTCATGTGCCACTTAGCCTCTTATCCCCTTCACTTTGTTGTCCTTAACCATATTTATATCACTTTGGTACCTTGTAATTGCTTCTTGATTCTTTTACTAGTTATTAAGCTTAACCAATATCTAAGGTCAACACACATCATCACTCTCACTCGCTATCTTCGCACTAACTTCTATCTACTTCCTTGGCATTCTCCTATCTCCAGAGTATTCTAATTTGAATCTTCCTTTATTTGTTTGCCAACTTGTTTAGAACTTTCTTTCTTTTTTTAATCTTAACAATCATCTCTATGATGGCTGTATTTGCCATGTGTAAAGCAAACCATATGTGAGATATCATAATAGTGATAACTAGATCTTATAAAGGACTATCCTTAAACAATTCTATATGTTATTGTTAATCGAAGGAAATATATTTAGTATTTTTTAGTTAGGATAACTTTACCTTATGATAATTTTCTTTTTCTAATAGGTTATAATTAACTAAATCTAGATTAAGTTAACTGTGTAATACCTTATATTTCTGTTATCATACTCTTCCATTTCAGGCAATTGGTGCACATTCACAAGACAAAGGTAAGGAAAAGTATGAAAATAATACACTTTATTGCATTATGATGGGGTTAAATTTTTCAATTCGCGTTACGTGGGTCCCGTGGATTATCCAACAACATTCTTTAGTCATTTATCATTGGAACAAATCATAATCTACACCAAACATCCAGCAATCCACGGCTTCCAAGTCAAAACCCCCCAAATTTACACTTAAACTCGCGGACAACACATAATAGATTTTCAGGGCAACTTTGAAAAATCATAACTAAATGTAAAAAAATCGAAATCACACAAACCTAGCTTTCTAGAAAGCTCTGGATGTCAAATTCACTAAAAATAAGGCTTAATCACGAAAATCTCATCTGGACCATGTTTGACAACAGAAAAGGCAGGAAGATTTGGCTGCCCTCTCATACTAAAACAAATTACTGATATAAATTTTGAAAATTAATAATTAATTCCAAAAAAATCCAATCCATGCAATCTATACCAATTTTGAAAGTTACAAATGTTAACTAGAGGAGAAAAATAGTTTTAGACTAGTCCAAGAATGTTCAGATCCTGTAAATCAATCAAATAGTGCCACGGGTCTAACTGTGCACCTGGTACTAGATAGCAATTTCAAAAATTAAGATTTCATCCAAATGAGGTGTTTCTAATTGGCATAAGTCACTAAGAAGGTATAGTTTCTCCCTATAAAATTTCATGGCAATTAGACATCGTTTTCAATTAACATAGATTTATTTTCGGACCAATTGCATAGTACCAGCAACCAAATTAGAAAATTTTTTCAACTTAAAAAATTTGCTAAATATTTCACAAAATACCCACTTTAGCTTACCAAAAATCTCTCAACAAGCTCTAGATTAATGCCAAATTTTAGATCAAGAAGATCTCATTTGGATAGAAAGTGACATAGCACACTTAAATAGTCAATTTTGCTTCATGTGAGGGGTCAACCTTGTCCAAATGGCCTCTCCAATGGTTTAGCTCCTCTTGGACAAGTTCAAAAACACGATTATGACTTGTGTGGATTGCCCAGCTGGTCGCAAACCTTATTTATTTTAATTTGGCTATCCCACATCCATTAATACATTACACACGTAAACCATTTAAGTGGCCAAATTCCACATTTGCTTTGATTTAATGTCACACATAGGCTACATAACATTTATACATCATATTATATTTGCTTAAGGTCTTACATTACAAGAATAACTTGTACAAGTTCATTTTGACATTTATATACAAAGAGAATAACAAAATATTCCAATTGTAATTCTTCAAGGCTCTTGACTTGCTTTCCTTGTATCTTGGGAGCCACCTAGAGATATCAAGATGGAAGGGGGAAGGGGAGTGAGATTCCTTAAATCTCAATAGCTCAAACACCTATTCACACACATATTCAAAGCATATACATATCAAAGCATATGTATGAAAAGTTTAACAACCATAAAGTATGCAAGGTCACAATTTCCATGCCACTTATTCACATTCAAGCCAAGAACATGCTCTAGGAACTTTTGGTTTTGCCTCACCCCATTTCTAGGACTTTTGGATTTGCCTCACTCTTGGCCTAGAGGCTTTTGACTTGGCCTCACCTTTACAAGAGACTTTTGGCCTTGTTTCACTCATGCCATGAGACTTTTGGCATCTCCTCACCTTTATTAAAGGACTTTTGGCATCATCTCACCCTTATAAGCTATTTCCACAACCAAGGGCATTCAAGGAAACACATTAGTATCAATGTAATGTTAAGGCATCAAGTGGTATGTTCTCAAGTCATAAGAGCATACACAAGTACACAATTACATACATATGCACACAAGAATGCAAAAAGAATGAGATGGAGAGCTACCTTAGATTTATGTAAGCTTTTTTTGATCTTTTTCTTCTCTCTTTTTGGTCTCACAAATGCACCTAGGTGGGTGGACGTTCTCTTGGCCTAGACACCATAAACAATACACAATTACACACTTGAAGTAAGCCAATATACTAAACTTACTTTTGAACACACACTTGGTTCCATAAGTGGCATAATGATTCCATAAATGGCTTATTGAAGCAACCTTCACAATTCAAGCTTTAGGCACCCATCTCTTTCCATTTATAGGCCTCTGGGCTTCATTTAAGGTCCTTGGAGCCCTTACTCATTCATTTGTAGTATGGGTGTTTACCAGGCCTGAAAGCTTGGCCCTGTTTGGTGAAATTAGGCTGGGTTGGGCCAAGTACAAAATTTTTTTTATAAAAAATTTAGGGGGGGGTTGGGCATCGGGCTAACCCTTAGGGCAATAAGGGCCCGACCCAACTCGAAAAATAAATATATTTATTTTTTAAAAAAATATTTTTTTATGAAAATTTATATCAAAATTTTAATTTTTTTAAGAATAAAATATAATTTTATAAAAAAGTATTTAAAAATTTTCTTTTTTTAAGTATTATTTTATAATTTTTATAATAAATTTAAGTTGTCCCTAAGAGATATATTAATTTAATCAAATCTAAAAACTTAAAAAAAATATTTTTTTATAAAGATTTATACCCAAATTTTAATTTTTTTAAAGATAAAATATAATTTTATAAAGATTTATATAAAAAAATTTTTTAAAGTCATTTTATAATTTGTATAATAAATTAAAAAAAATTATCGAGTTGCTCGGTTTAGCCCTGCCTTGCCCTATATTAAATCAAGTTAGGCTCGAGCTAGGGCAATGGGTGTCAATTTTGAAGCCCTTCTAAAATCGGGCCGGGCATTGGGCACGGCCCATATACACCCTTAATTTGCACAATTAGAAAACCAAGTTGCTTTGTAAGGCATTATTATGGACACCATTATCTCATCTCCCAATCCATGGCTTCTAAATTTTTTCCAATGGTTTCTCCCATCTTTTAACATCATATAAAGTCCCAAACCAAGGTTAGAACATGTTAAAACATTCTCTACCCTATCCATCCTCGCTTGGCTGAACCTATAGGCAATAAGGAGTTCTTGGAGTTTCAAAATTTTCCTTGATGGGAAAGCCACTTGGGAGGGTTTTTAAAGGTCTTAGGAGCTTAAGGAAACATTCAAATAACCAAGGAATTACTCATACAAAATTAGATTTTCCAAAACCCTAGAAAATACCACACTTTCCTAATTTGATTTCTATTGGTTTTTCTTAGAATTTCTTGCCATACTCTTCTTCCTCATGGTCTAAAACCCTAGTCCCTCTCTTGTTTTTGGATAGAACATCTGCCCCTTATATGGTTCTGGTTTGGCCGAAATCATACACAAGGAAGAAGCAAAGAGGAGAAACAATAAAACCATAAAATACCTTAGATTCAAGCTTGGTTTCAAGACTTTTTCTCCTTGGTTTTCTTTTCCTCAAGAAATTCGAACTGCTCCTCCTTGTTTTGGACTCAAAATAGAACCAATTCACTCAAATAAACCATGAAAAGAGAGGAGGAGAAGAAAGGAACAAAATTGGAAGAAGATAGAGCATGAAATTCTATAAATTTCCTTACCTTTCTTGCCTTTTTCTTCCTCCTTTTCTTCCTCTCTTGGTGCACCTTAAGGAGTTGCTATTTTTTTGTATTTTGGGTAGAGGAAGTCATGCTTAACAAGGTGGGAGAAGAGACAAGAAGCTAGCTTTTTCAAAAATTTCAATTCCGTCCTTCTGTAATAGCAATTTTGTTTCAGCTTTGTTTTAGTTCCTTTTTTAGAACTATCTTTTCTGTTATAAAATTTAGATTCCCAATTTAATAAAATGCCTCTGGAATCACTTAATTTGAAGCTAAAACCTTCCCAAATGAATTCGTCAAAGTTCAAGCTCACCGACATTAGAAAATATACACTGAAGGGGCTTTACTAGTCCTAGGGCTTCCCATGGTTTTTGGAGCCTTTGAGGACTTTAGGCAACTCAAATTTTCCATTTAAAAAGCCCTTTTATGTGTTTTTTCAAAAGTTACACTTATTTACGAAAATGCCATTACATTTTGTCAGTTTTTGTCACAAATTATTTCATTGTCCCAACTCTATATTTTTTTCCATTTGAGCATGAAATTATTATTTTTAGGAGTCTAGGACCCTACTCAAATTTTTTGGGACATTATGTAGCTCATTTTAGAGAACTTGCTCTTATACGGCTCATTTTATCATTTTATAGAAATTACGTTCGTTACAAACTGAATCTTTTAGCACCCTTATGTTTTTACTTAAATTTTTTTTATTTATATACTTATATGAGGATATTACACAACATACAATTCTAAAAATCATGTTGCTATTTATTTTAGATTTTTGCAGATAATTTTCTATGATTACTATTTTAGGAATTTTAGTGAAAATTCTACAAAATTCCTTTTTATCATTTAACAGCATGCCATAATAGAATAAGGCTGAATAATATTGATTATATTTCTAGCCATACAATAATGTCATTAATACATAATATGGTTTTTGATTATTTTATCATAATCTTAGACTTAAATACAACACAAATTTATTTCTATAGAAAATGTAAATATTGTGCTATATCATCGATTATAGCCATACTAAAATTGTGGATTACTTAGATAGTTCTCTCTAACAGAACCTCAATCCATGTCCATTTCATTTCAAGGACTATGCAGAGAACCAACATAACTAATTTTTAATAAGAACACATTAAGATAGAGAAAATTATGAAAATTGGTATTTGCAGTAAAAATAGCTGTCAATTTTGAATACATATAATGGTTCGATTGTATAAACTATAAAGAGCATTTTAATCTTACTCCTTTTACCTTAATTTATAAATAAAATAGGATCAGCACAAAACACAAGAAACAAAGTGAAATTGTCATCATTTAATTAATACATTATGTCCATTATTTATTTTGTAGGTCATACATATCCCTAATACATAATATTATGAGGTCTATAGTGTACATAGTATTCTATGAAAATTACATATACATCATGATAATTATAATTGCGTAATTATTAATTTATTCCTTATCTTAAAGATATACTAAACCTACTTTATTCTTGAGATCCAAATCTAAGTAGGACTAGGTAACACCCATTTTGTAACATCCGGTTCTCTGTAAATGAGAGAAAACGTGAAAAACGTAGTGTACAGTTTCTCTGTAAATGAACAAAACTCACCGAATACAAAAGAAAATCCCTCAAAATGAATTAGTTAAGGTCCTAAAAATTTGGAAAACATTCTAAACTTCTAAAAATGAGAATCCCAGGCTCAGACGGAAAGAAAAATGGAGCTATAATGAAGAAATAATTTCTTACAAAAAACTTACGAAACATAATGACATTTTTGTAATTTTGAGAAAATTTTAAAATTCATATAGGAGGGCTTTTAAATGAAAATTTTGAGTTTTTTGGGGTTCTCGGAGGCCCTGAAAACCATGGAAAGTCTCGGGACAGTTAAAACCCATCCGGTGGATGTTTTCTAACGTTAGTTAACTTGAGCTTTGATTAATTCATTTGAAAAGGTTTTAGCTCCAATTTGAGTGATTCTAAAGGCATTTTGCTAAATTGGGAGCTAAATTTTGTAATGGAAGATATGGTTCTAAAAAAGGAGTTAAAACAAATTAGAAATGAAAATGCCAAGAATGAAGGGCAAAATGAAAATTTTTGAAAGTTCTTCTTCCTCCTTCTTATATATAAGTGGCACCCCACTCTCACCCTCATGTAGCTTCATATATGTCTACCCTAAACTAGAGAAAGAAGCCCTAGGATGAGGCGCACCAAGAGGAGGATGAAGGAAGGAAGAAAACAAGGTAGAAAAATATGAATTTTCATGGTTTTTCATGCTTCCTCCCTTCCAAACCTCTCCTTCTCTCTTCCCCTTTCTTTCCCATAATTATAATAAAGTTTATAAATCTATTTTAAGGGAGAAATTAAGGAAAAAATTTGCATTTGAAAAGAGGAGCTCAAAGAAGATAAGATTCAAGTGAGAAAAGCCATGAAAACAAGGTAATCTCTTCTTCCATGGTTCCTGCCCCTTGCTCCTTTTCTCCACCCATTTTGCCCCACTCAAGAAGTCCTAGGAGGGCTTGGTTTTTAGGTAGAACTAAGGGTGATTCTTAGGAAAAGGGGTGTAGAGATTAAGAATATGCAAAGAGAATTAACAAATAACCATGAAAATTCAAGATGCAAAGTCTAGGTTATGTTCCTTGCAAAATCTGATTTGATACCTTAATTCCTATGTCTAAATAAGATTTTAAATGAGCTCCTAAGATCTCTAAAGTCTCCCCATGTGCTTCCTCCATCAAGAAAATAAAGCAAAGTTCATGAAGGCCAAATTCCTCCATAGGTTCAGCCAAGAGATGTTTATATACCTAGGGAGAGTTTTAAATTTTTCTAATCCTATGTTTGAGTCATATATGATGAATGAATATGAGGGGAAGCCTTGGAAAAAATTTAAGAAGCCTAGAGAATGAGTTAGTGCTTTATGTTCCATAATATAACCTAAAGAAGTAACATGTAGTAAGGCTCTTTATTTTAATTGTGTGATGACTTCAAGAGGCTTAAAAGGAGTCAAGAATCATATTTGAAAGGAAAGAATGGAGCCTAGAACTTATTTGATGGGGGTTATTTCATTAGGTGCATTCTTGGAAACATAAAGGGATTAATGAGCCAAACTAGTATCTAAGCAAGTTGTGTGGCCTTAGACTTTATTTCAAGATTATAATTAGCTTCCATATGATGTGTCTAGACCAAGAGGAATAATCTCTAACTTCTTAAGTGTGTGAGGTCAAGGGAGAGGATTCAAAGCTTAAGGAAAAAGTGTACAAATGCTAGCAAGGTAGCTCTCTCTACCTTCTCTTATGCATGATTGTTTGCTTTACTTGTTTTTAAATGTGTAAATGTGTGTTTTAAGCCATGAAAAGTATTCTAGCATGATTTCATATGCCATGGTACCATGATGATGCATTATGTTTCTAAATGATGTCTATGATGCTTGCTTTGGTTTGCTTGAGTGTAGTGAAGCCAAGAACCCTTTAGCCATGGTGAGGATGAGCCAATAACCTTTAAGATTAGTTGAGACAAAGTAAAAAGTCTCCCAAAAGTGAAGTTAACTCTCAAGAGTAAGATTGAATCCAAAAACCTCTTAAAGAATGGGTGAGCTAAGTCCAAAATTCACAAGTGAATGGGTGAGACTAATCCACTTACTTGGCAAACCTATGTAATTCATGTAAGACTTTTTCAAATGCCAAGAATGCTTCTTAAATGATTACATATGTTAATATGATCATGTATATATTTGTAAGACTTGTATTGCATACTTTATGTGTGATTGAATGAGAGATGAGCTATTGAGATTCTTTGAATCTTATTCCCTCCTCTCCAATGTCTTAACATGCTAGGTGAAACAATTAAGCAAGGTAATGGAGGCCACCAAGCCTAGAAGAAGAAAATTGACATCAAAGCATATGAATATGCCTAGTTTTGCTTCCTGTTTAGCCATATGCATGGCATATAATGTAATCCCTTGATGAAATTGTCATGTAACCATATGAGCATGTGTAAATATGTTAATGTATCATGTATGAATGAGAGCTAAAGCTATATGTATGAGAATGTGCATTTGGGACATGTATTGGCCAGCTAACATCTTGGAAATGCAGGTATAAATGGAAGTGGAATAGCCAAATTGAGATGCATGAGGTTCAGGACTATTTGGATAGCTCATTTAAGTTCTAATTATGCTTTTAAACTTGTCCAAAAGGTGCCAATCATCAAGGAAAACCATTTGGATATTTTGGTATCCTATATGGAGTATAAATTGACCATATTAGAAACATATACCACTGTTTATCCAAATGAGCTCTTCTTGATCTGAGATTTGGCATGTAATTAGAACTTATTGAAAGCTTTTTGAGAAGATAAAGAACAAAATTTTTAGAAGTCTAGAGAATATTTGATGAATTTTTAAAGTTGGCAAAAATTCTGGTTTTGGTCTGATGTATTGTTCACTTGGTCCAAAAATAATTTCTATCACACATGGCTCAAATGGTGTCCAATTGCCACAAACTTTTATATGGAGAAACTATACTTTCCCAATGACTTGTGCCAAGTAGAAGCACCTCATTTGGAGGTCTATAGAGGGAGATATGAATTTTTAAAAATTCTACCCAGTATCAGGCACCCCAATTGATTTCATATATTGTTTGATTGGGTTTCGAGGTCCAGGCGTACCTAAACTGATCTAGAGTTATTTTTTTCCTCTAGCTAACATCCATATCTTTCCATATTGGTATCATTTACATGGATTTGATTTTTTTGTAATTAATTAGACATTTTTAAAGTTTGCTATAAAAACTTGTGACAGTACTAGTAGATAGCCCGACCTCTAAACCTTTTTGAATGTCAAACATCTTCTTTATAGTGATTCATGGTCTGGACATATTTTTAGCATAAATTATACATGTTTAGCTTTCCAAAATTGCTAAGAATGTATGATTTTGAGTTTTCTAGAATTAGTTATGATTTTTCAAAATTTGTGACAAAAATGAGAAAATTCTGGCTGAAAATGCATATATGTGTTTTATACTTCCCTTTGGTTTCCACGAGTTGTAGGCCACTTTTAGTGATAAAAATGAGCTGTATCCATGTAACTAAATATGAGAATGTGATAAATAAGTCCATATAATCCATGGGACTCTAAAGAAAAATTTTATATGCGACGCAATGCTAAGAAATGCATTATTTTAATACCATATTTCTTACTCTCTTATGAATTGCATGATATGAGACATGGAAGTAGTATGAAATAAGTTAAAAACATATAGTGTTACACATTCTAACCACGGGATGGGTTTTGGTTCAATAATAACCTCAACCAGAAAATATATATAGTTAGTCATAATCTATTCATATCATAATTTCGTTTACAACATCAAACTTTTTTAATTAGAGTGTCTCTTAGAGTGTATCCATAGAAACTTCTGCAAACAATAGTTGTCTCCCCTTTTAGGTCCATATTATATAATGCCTTGCTTTGGCTACTTTTTCCTTATTTATATACATATATTGCCTTGTCTTGGCTACTTTTTCTCGTATATACATATTTGCCTTGACTTAATAGCTTTTGCTTATATACATATTTTTCTAATATGACTTCAAATACACAATGAAGGAAATAAATTTTCCCTTCTGTCACATTTCCACGTTTACTTAAAACATCATACAAATATTTTCTTCATAAAAAATTACAAAGATTATGTGAAAAATACAACATTCATGGATTGCTCTACTATATGTGCAAATTGTCCCAAAATAGCAAATTTCTTATGGAACCTTAACTCATTGTTTTACTACCATCTTAGGTATGTTCTAAATCCTTGGACTTCATCTCAAAGTCCAATTCCTCATGTTATGTTCCAGTCTATAATGGTCAATATTTGATAATCAAGTAAACTTCATTTAGTACAGATAAGGTCTTAAATATAGGAATATTTTCAAAGTCAAAATTTATATTTTAAATGAAAGTCAATTTTTACTTTGACTTTTCTTAAATCATAATCTTTGAAAATTCTTATTTATTATATAAATAAATTACCTTGATTTGGTTTTACTTTTAGTGATCCCATGAAATTTACTAAAGGAACATAAACACTTAATAGTCAAAGCAATCACATGTTGAAAATTATACAACCACAGACATTTCTTAATGACTACCCATGTGACTACATGTTAAATGACAACTTTTCCTAACCCTAAGGCAATTATATGCCAAATTATTATTTTCATCAATTACATATGAACAATCTAAGACAATCTTATATTAAAATCTCTTTATCAACCATATTAATATAATTAAGTCAACCTTAATTAAATTTTTTAGTCTTAAGTCAACTTACATAAAATTAACTATACTTACCTTATGCGAAAAATATAATTACTCAACTCTTATACATAATGACATTTCCCCATGCAATGTGACGTGAGAATAATCTTGCCACTAAAATTTAAAATCTTCTCCTAATATACACTAATCCTATTTTATGAATATAAGATAAAGTGAGCATGGACATGTTATTTTTATCTAAACTTATCTCGATTTTCTTCATCCTCTTTCTTGGCTAAAATTTTACACTCTCTCATAAACTCTTGTTTTGTATTATTTTTGATATGTGAAGTTGATGAGTTTGCATGGTATATAGGCAAAAATCCAAAAGTGGAAGACATGCACAAGTGGTCCCAAAATTCCAATTGATTTTGTCTACTTAATCTTCATGGCTTTTTCCTAACAAGATTTAGTCAAAGTGAGGCCTTAACTCAATTTTTTAAGGCATGTGATTGATGATTTTGCTTAGTATTTATTAAAAAAAATCCAAATGTGGAAGACATGCACAAGTGGTTCCAAAATTCCAATTGATTTCATCTTTTTAACTTTCATGGCTTTTTCCTAACCAAATTTAGTCAAAGTGGGCCCTTCACGTAATTTTCTAGGACATGTGGTTTTAAATAATCATAATTTTAGATCAAGCTAACCCCTATGTAGTTTAACTAATCCAAGTTCACTTATGAAGGTACACATTCACTTAATTGTACATACTTTTCTTCCAATTACCAAAAATTCCTTAATCCCGTATTATTGCTACTTTTACTAAATTATTTATTAAAAATTTTATTCCTAACTTTCACAAAAGTCATGAAATATTAATTTTCCTATAATCACTAATTATAAATTTTCATTTGATTGCTAAGAGTAATTTTAACCATACGAATTTTTTCACATTTACTTAAACAAGTCAATAAAAGATGGTGACCATAAATTGAACTGTTCATTCAAAGTCTCACATGTTTCACCATCTACATACAATACAACTTTTATGATGTGTTTAAAGTGTCATGCATGAAAATTTCTATTAGTACTACAACTTCTCTTGTCCTTTAGCATCTTCCCCTTTTCATACCAAAAATCCAAAATAGCTTATCCTAATCACACACGTTGAAAATTTGAAATCCTCTTTTCATTATCCTATTCTAATTATTTTTCAAATTGATTATTTTAATTCCATACTTTGCATTTAACCATAATTTATTTTTTTTACCCTTAAAAATTCCAACACTTACTTTCCTAAAAATCCATCTATTCTCTACCTCATTATTAGATTTTTCTCCTCTCTTAACTTTATTCTTGATCACTATCTAGTCCATGGCCAATTTTTTGCATGAAATCCTATTGATTTCCACTTTTACTAACTTAATAAATTTCTTTAACCATGCATGCATATAAAAGTAGTAAAAACCAACTTCTATTCATGCCTACTCTTCTTATACAAGCTAGAGCCAAAACTATAACATTTCACCATCACCATAAACTCAAATTATAGAATAACTAAGACGCGTTTTTAAAACTTAGTGCTAGAGTCATGGCGTCAACCTCTTTGCTAGTGTTGTCATCTATTGTCTCTTAAGGTTTTGAATTTCACCTAGTTTTCAATTTAAGTTTAAAATTATGTACACAACTTTTAAAATCATGAAACTTGGCATCAATTAACCTTTTATGTTAAATATTTTGAAACCAAATTTCATATTAAAACTCCTCCATTTGACCTCTTAACTAATTTAATTTACAAAATTGTCACATTTTATCCAATACTTCGATCAACAACGTTTGGGACTTAGTTAGATGACCAAACCAACCTAGAAAATTATGAAATTTGACCTACAAGTTCTCTTATATGTTTACTAATTCTTATAAAATTTTTGTGGCAAAATAATATGGTTTGGCCTATGAACTTATTCTAGTTTGACTACTTTTTAGTTGACTTAAAGGTACTCCTTATGAAATGAATTTCTTCCTAATACATCTCTAAAGAAACTGATAATATGGAATGATTATATCCAACATTAATTTACACATGATTATGCACAAATTTATACATTTACCTAAGTTGTTATTTATGGTACTTTTGTCTTAATTATTTACAACTTGTAAACTAAATGCCTACTAATTCTCTTTCTTAAATTCTCAAATGCATCAAACAAAATTTCCTATTGTATAGCATCACTCATTTGCATATGATTATCTTTTGTTGTGTAACATCCAGTTTTCCGTAAAAGACCAAAAACTAGGGATTTTCAAAGGAAATCTCATAAATCATATGAATAGTGCCCAAATAAAATTAGAAGAATAAACTATATCTATAAAAATGAGGATATAAAACTTGAGATGCTCAAAAACTCGAGCGAGAAATGCTATAAAAAATTATAAAAATATATAGGGGCATTTTTGTAATTTTGGGTAAATTTTGGAAAACTCACACGAGAAATTTTTAAATAAAAAAATTGAATTTTTTAGGATTCTTAGATGCCCTAAAAATCATAAAAACCTCTAGAACAGTTTAAACTCATTTGGTGTGTGATTTCGGTAAAGGGTTGACCAAAATTTTGATTGAATGGTTCAAAATGGTTTCAAATGCAATTTGGATGAACCAAAGGCATTTTATAAGTTAGAGGACCTAAATTTTAAGATGGAAAAGACGGTTCTCGAAAAGGAGTAGAAATTAGGCCAAATGGAGAAATAATGGTTTAGGGACTAAAATGTAAAGTGAAAAAAGTTGTAAAAGTGGAATTTTAAGCTTCTTAAGCATGCCCCTTTGTTGGTCCAACCTACAACACCATAATTATGTAGCCTTTCTTGCTCATTTCTTAGTAACACTACATGAAAAGGGAAAGTTGGCAAAGAAATTCAATTAAAATATTCCATTATTTTTGAGTTACGTCGAACTTAAGATTTTCATTTCATGTCCTGTGAACCCTTTGGACTTCCTTATGTCATTCTCCAATTTAATTACATGCATACAACTCAAAACCTTCTCAAAATATTGCCAAAAACTTGAGTTTATAGTATATATACACAAAATAATGCAAGTCAGTCTCGAGTTTAACTTGACAGATTTCTAGTGCAACTTTGAAAAATCATAACTAAATTTAGAAAAATCAAAATTAAGCAACCTATAGCTTTCTGGAAATCTCTAAATATTAAATTTATACTAAAAATAACTTCAAGCCATGAAAATATCATTTGGACCATGTTTGACGATAGAGAAGCGACATAGATCAGACTGCCAAGTGTTTTTGGTACAGTTTTCTGATATAAATTTCAAAAATGTATAACTAATTCCAAAAAAATCCAATTCAAGAAAACTATACCAATTTGGAAAGTTACAGATATTAATTTGAGGAAAAAATACCTCCAAACTAACATAGACACATTTTGCCATTGGAAATTGATGGAATAATATCTAAACTCAATTGGCACTACTAATACTAACACAGAACTTCAAAAATTCACAACTCTTTGTTTAGACCTCCAAATGAGGTGCTTCTAGTTGCTACAAGTCACTGGTAATATCTAATTTATGCCTATAAAATTCTAAATTCATTGGACTACATTTGACCCATAAGTGATAAAGAAATCTAAACTGACCATATGAACAATAGTTATATCAGACTAGCAAAAAATTGACAACTTTGAAAATTCATAATTATTTCCAAAAAGCTCCAAATAATCTAGTTTTTAGCTTTCCAAAAAGCTCTAAATGATCTCTACATGCATACCAAATTTCATCCAAATTTCATGAGGAAATTCATCCATTTGGTTAGTTTGTGACATAGGATTGCATTTTGATCTTTTTGGGTCATCTAAGGGGTCAATTATGGTCCAATTTTGTTTCTCCTACTTCTAGAGCCATATGAGCACATAGGAAAGTATCAAAATAGGCTACCAAACATATTCCAAAGGTCCAATAACCTAGATCTTGAAAACTCACTCTCCTACTCCAAGGTGTACACAATAGACATACATGTATATCTTGGCATTTCTATGACAAGATCAAACAATACCATTCATTTGAATCCAATTCTCATACATACCCTTCATATCCCTATATTTGTACATATACGAAGGGTTATACAACATACATATATCATGGCGTTGCATTCTTGACATCATCATGGTTACAAGAAAACAAAAGACATATCTCCTTACCAATCTTCTTCCTTTAAACTTGGTGGCTTTCATTCCTTGGTTCACTTAGTCCACCTAGACATGTTAGGCAATGAAAGGGAAGAGTGAGATTCTAAGAATCTTAATAACCTTTTTCCCTTTCAACCACACATAAATGATGTAATTTCAAGTCTAAAGATGCATGTATGGCATTCTTGAAATTCTCAAACATACATAGAACAATTTCTTCATTCAAGAAGTCACATATAACATACATAAGCTTGTCAAGCCATTGGTTTAGCTTCACCCATTTTCCTTGGGGTTTTTAGACTTGTCTCATCCATTTTCAAGAGACTTTTGACTAAACTTAACTTTTTTTAGAAACTTTTAGGTTGGTCTCACCCACTCTTAGGGGCTTTTAACTTATCCTTACCCTAGCTAAAGAACTTTTGGCTTCACTAAACTCAAACAAACCAAGCACATTCATGAAAATATCTTACAAGCACATAACACATAGCAACATGGTACCATGGCATGTGATCATTCACTAGAAACATATTTCATGGCTTTAAACATGCACACACACATTCAAGACAAGAAAAACACCCAAGTATGTATGAAAGAAAGGAAATAGGGCTACCTTGCTTGCAAAAACACACTTTAACTCTTGGAAATCCTTCCTCTCCCTTGGCCAAATGCTCACAAGAAGGAGGAGCTAAATTTCTTTAGCCTAAATACATCATATAGAAGCCAATTATACTCTTAGAACAATTCCTAAAACTACACATGCATTTGGAAAACTAAATTACTTCTAAGGTTCAATTATGGTTCCATAAGGCACCTAATGAATTAACACCAATAATTAATGATCTTTGCTCCATTCTCTTCTTCCATCTATGAGTCTTAATTCTATTTAAGCCTCTTGGAGTTGTTACACAATTAATTTAAAGGAGCCAAACTACATATTACTTCTTTAAGTCACAGGATAGAACTTATGCTACCATTTCACTTCCTAGGCTTCCTAAATTTTTTTCAAGGCTTCCTCTCATACTCTTCCATCACATATGATGAAAAACTAAGCTTGAAAGAAATTAAAATATCCCTTAAGCATTCGTTCTGTCCTAGGTCGAGACATGCTCTTCCTTAGCTACTAATGGAGTTGTCTTGCTTCCTTTAATGGGAGGTGCACGTGGGAAGATCTTTAGGGGTCTTAGGAGTTGATACAAATATTTACATTAGCTTAGGGACTCTTGGATAAAATCAGAATTTTAGATAGGTTCGCAATCCTTAGCTTTTCTTATGTTACATTTTCAGGGTTTTTTTCTTGGATTTCTTTGCATATTCTTGTTTCTCATGCTTGAATGCCCTTGTGTTTGGCTTGAATTCCTTCCCCTCTCTAGTTTCTCTCTCTAGATCTAATATGGAAGCCATTGGAATTCAAAGAAAAATAAGTTTTTCTACTTACATAATATACTTCATTTGAAAGCTTACTAAATAGTGATTTTCTTGCTCTATTTGGTTGCTCCAAACCTCCACTTTTTTTAATGAGATCAGCCACCAAAATCATCCTTTCAATGAAGGTGAAACCACCATTAAAGAGATCATGAAGAGTGGAACAAGATTACAAACTAACATAACATGAGATTTTGTATATATACTTACCTATTTAGCTTTTTTTTTCTTTTTCTCTCCTCTCTCCCTTCATCATGCCATAGCTACTGGTCTTAGGCAGGAAACAAGTTAGTAAAACCAAATGGAGAAGGCGTGGATGACATAAAGAAAAGGTTAGAGGGATATTTTTAAATTTTTTTATAATTACCATTCTTGCCACTATACTTTAACTATGTCGTTTGAGCTCGTTATATATCCTTTTTTAGAACCATCTTTTTCATCATAAAATTTGGGTTCTCTAATCTATAAAATATCTTTAGAATTACTCAATTTGGATTTAAAACTCGACTGAACTGTTTGGTTAAAGTTTTGATCAACTAACGGCCAAAATCACTCATCAGAGGAGTTTTAACTGTTCTAGGGGTTTCTATAACTTATAGAGCCTTTGAAAATCTTGAGAAATTCATTTTTCCCATTTAAAAATCTCTCATGTGAGTTGTCTAAAAATTGCTTGAAATTATGAAAATGTCATTATATTTTCGGCAATTTTATTGAATTATTATGACTCTGGTTTTTGGGCACCTTAGGCCTTGAATTCTCATTTTCTATTATTTAAAATTTTATTCTAATTTTATTTGGTCTTAAATCCTTCATTTCAAGGGACTTATTTTTATATCCGGTGTGTTTTTGCTCATTTACGAAGAAACTGGACATTATGTTTCTTACATTTATGGAGAAGTCAAATGTTACACAGCCTCATAACTGACTTCCACCTGATTCAAATAGAACCTAAGGTAGCTCAAGAAGGTGCACAAGGAGGGAGAGTGAAAGGAAGAGAAAAACAAGCAAAAAGGTAAGAAAATCCATAGTTTTTCATGTTTCTCCCTTCACCAATCTTATTTTCCTCCTTCTCCTATCTTTTCCTTTAGTTTTATTGACTAAATTGGGATTAGTTTAGGGCTCGTTCAATGGGAGGAAATTAGAATTTGAAGGAGAAGCTAGAAGCAAGTGAAAGAGCTCTTGAAAAGACATTAAGCCAAGGTAAGAATCATAGCCTTCTTGTTTCCTCTTGCTTGTTCTTCCAAGGACGAGTTTTGACCAACCTCAGGCCCATGAAGGGGGAGATGAATTCTAACCAAACTAAGGTAGGAAGAAATGTTATAGAATATGAGAATTAAGAATATACAACTAGAATTGAAAGAGAAGCCTTAAAATGCAAGTTGGGTGACTTAGGGATTTTGTTGCACTTAGCTATTCTTGAAACTTTCCAAGGACAATTTAGCTTATGTACGAGTTTGTAAGAAGTCATAAGACATCAAGCATGTAACACCCCATAATTAATTAAGGTATTAATCATGGATTAGAATTAATTAAGAGTAATTAATATGGGCTCATTAGGCAAGTTAAGTGAATGGAGACTTTAGAGAGATAAATTATTAATTTGGGTTTGAGATTTAATTGGGATAGAAATTCTATCTAGGCCTAAATTAATAGATCATGAGAAGAGGCTAATGGAGGCCCAATGGATTATGTGCAAACCTAACATAATTTAGTGTGATGGAGGCCCAAGATTTACTTTGTATAGACTCTTCTAAGTGGCCCAATAATCCTTGTGCAGACCTAAAACTCTTGAGCTCTTCAAACTTGGCCCAAACCTAGTTAAATTTCAGCAACTTAAGTGTAAAAACTGGCCCAGTAAATTCTGCAGCCCAACACTCCAAAAACTGGCCCAATAAGCTAAAATCTGAAGCCCAAGTGGAGATGGATCTTGGAGCAGCCCATGACCCATACTTGACCCAACTTAAACCCTAATACCCCACCCACTTACTCACTTGCTGAAACATAAGATTCAAGAGGCAAAATCGGAGGTGGAGAAGGAGGCTAGGGTTTGGGACCAAAATTTCTGCATTTTCTCATACTTAGAGCAAGATTCAGCCAAGGTAATAGTTATACAACTTAATCCCCTCATCTTTCTCCTTAATTTGGTCCGATTAGTTTTTCATTTGGAGCATTTTCATCCTACCCAAAATCTGAAATGTGAGTGTTTGGGGATTTTCTTGATGAAATTCGTAGGTTGGGATTAAGGCTGACTTTGAGTGAGTTTAGACCCTCCATTTTGATGCTTTAATGGTTAATTTGAGACCCCTATAGCTAATTTATAAAATGGGTATTAATTATGTACGAATTTGCTTAGGATTTGGGGTGGAATATTGAATTTTCTGGTGGAGGAAACTTAAATCCGAAATTGGGTCTTGTTGTGGCTGGGTAAATGATTCTTGGGTAGTCATTGGCATTTTAAATTCCTTGGGTACTGATTATGATTATTAATGATGAATTAGAGTAGTAATTATGTGATGTTATGGTTATAGGAGGAATTCTGCACCATTGGTGATTGTTACAAGTGTCTACAAGTGAGGTAACCGGGTTTATATCAATTCCATGTGCATATTTGATTTAATTCCATATGTTGCTATATATGATTGATTGAAAAATGCTGAATGAATTGGTTGGCTATCTGTTGATTGTGATTGGACCTTGTGAGTCCATGGTGGAGCTGTGGTGCGGCTGCCACCCGTGCATGTGCTTCGATCGAGCACCGGGTTATGATCAAACCCAGATGCACTGAGCCCCGGTTGTGCTCAATGAGGAGTAGGTGCCGTGGACGGGCCTCTCCGATGTTAATGGCCTTTAACATGTGATAATATGATTGCTAGTATGGGATAGTAATCATGATAGCCTAATTGTTTCATTTGCTGTTATAATGGAGGTGATTCTGATGTTAATTTTGATTTATGCATATATGGTAATTAAACTGAATATGTAATGGAATTGCCTTGGTTACTGAGATTTATATCTCACCCCGTTTTATGGGATTAATATTTCAGGTGAAAGTTCTTCGGGTAAGGATAAGGGTAAGCAAGTGGATGAACATCCATGAGCTGAGGCTGGGTGTGGGGAGCTACACTTGGTCTGGGTATAATAGGATAGATGCAATTTTTGTTATTAGTTTACCTAGCATCATCATGTAATCATATTGCCAAGTGTAGGCGTTTATATTTTGCTTGATTGAAATGTAACCGTTAAGGATTTAGAGCACATCATAGTGGAATATCAATGTATGAACTTATAGCATTATATATATGTATGTAGTTCTGCTGAAATTGTGATATGGATCACCTTATGGGAATTGTAGACATATGATGTCTTAGAGGTAAGCTATTGTTGAATGGAATATCTATGGAATGTGCATGGGATGTAAATTGTTGCTAATGCATGTGTTCTTGCTGCCATTTATTTATGAATTTGTTGGTATGAGTTAGTGGAACAAGTAGGAAGTGACATTTGAGTTTCACAAGGGCAATGATAGATTAGTTGGGTAATTAAGGTACATAATTACCACTAAAGTTGCATAAATTAAGGTAGAATGGCCCTAGAGTGATATTGGAGGGAAATTGGAGAGCATGAGATGAAATCTTGAGAGTTGTAGGCACAGAAGGGAATTGGCCGCGGCCAATATTTAATTGGCCTAGGCCAATTCATAACAGAGAAGAATTGGCCGCGGCCAACATTTAATTGGCCTCGGCCAAATGTGGCGAACCTGCCAGGAAAGAAAACAGAGAGCAATTGGCCGCGGCGAATGGTGACGTTAGCCGCGGCTAAGCCTGAGAGGCAAATTTGGGGGTGTTCCAGAGGGTATTTGGCCGCGGCGAAAGGGGTATTTGGCCGCGGCGAAATGTGAAAAAAAATTGTGAAAGCGTCAGGAGTTGAACCGAGGGTAATTGGCCGCCGGCGCGAGTGAATTTAGCCGCGGCTAAAGTGCTCTATTTCTCATATTCACCTAGAAAACTTAGTTTTCTCTTAAGGTAATGCTCAGGAATGATTTAGAAACACTTGTAGGAGAATTTTATGAGTTGGAAATGATGGATGAGAGTATCAAAGGCTCCTCATTAATAATCAAATTTACTCACGCGTTCGAATAATTGTGGTTGTCTAGCTAATGACCCTAGCAACATTAAGGTTTCAAATTTCCTCACTTGTTCCCGATGTCCCGATGTAAATAATTTTAATGACTTCAAGCCTTGGTATATGATTATTAATCATGTACTTAACCTTAATTACTATAATTGGAAGTTAGAGTCGTCACAAAGCAAATTTCACAAGTGGCAAATTCCCTAGGAAATGCAAGAAGACTCCATGGTTCCTTCACTTTGTTTATGTCTCAGCCAAGCATGAGAAGTAGTACCTAGGGAGATTTTACTTCACTTCTAAGGATAGGAAGGACCTAAATATGATTAATAAATATCAAAGAAAGCATTGGTATGAATTTAGGAATCATGGTTTGTGAGATGGAAGGTTAGGTTCCTTTTAAAGACATAAAGAAGTAATTTAAGTCTAGGCTTCTTGAATTGAATTGGTGATAACTCTAATGAGTTCTAATGAAGTCATATGTCTTAGATTGAATGAGAAATTGGAGTCAAGAATAAAGATTATGAGGGTTACTCCATTATGCTTTATATGGATATATAATTGAATCATAAGCTAGCATATGAGTGTATAGAGCTTATGGGATATTATAGTTAGTTCAAATGATATTTTTGTGCTTTATTAGATGTATTTAGGCCAAGCAAATCAAACTCTCCATCATTGGATGTGTGAAGTCAAGAAAGGGAAGGTGTAATTAAGAGAAAAAGTGTTAAGTTTTTGCTTCAAGGTAACTTTCTAAGCTTTTCTTACATGCATTGCTTGGATGTTTGTTTTTGATTAGATGTTTGTGCATATGTTTGAACTATGAGATATGTTTTTAGGTATTGATTTCATGTTACGGTACCATTATACTTCTTGAAATGTAATTTTGAATGCAATATAGCTTGAATGGATATAATTATGCCAAAAGTCTCTTAATATGGGTGAAGATGAGCCAAAAGTCCTTAAGAATGGGTGAGACAAAGCCAAAAGTCTCAAGAAAGAGTGAGACAAAGTTAAAAGTTCACTAAAATGGGTGAGACAAGTCCAAAAATTCCAAAGAAATTGGGTGAGGCTAGACCAACACCTTTTAGAGGCTATATTTGACATACATGAGTTCATATGACAAGAAAATTGATTTATGTTTATTCATGAGAAGCTTTTAAGGCATGCTTGCATTCTTTGACATATAAATGCATCATTTATGTATGTTTGAAAGGGTAAAAAACTATTAGGATCTTTTGAATCTCATCTTACCTATGTTTAACCATGTCTAGGTAAACGTCAAAGAAGCAAAAATGGGAGTCAAGGAGTATGATTAGCAATACTTTGACAATAGAATAGCTTTTAATGTAATTTGATGTTCAAGTTTGTAATTCTATGATGTAAATGAGATGTAAATGTATAAGCATGTATAAATGTATGTAATGATCATGTATGAATGGGATTTGAAGTTAAATGTATACTTACATGAGAATTTGACATCCTAGGCCTATGATATACATGTGTATGTTAGCAACTAGGATGGTAGTTTTGAGATGTATGGTAATTTGGACTATTTGGGATGCTCTTATAGGCTATTTTTATATTTTTAGACATGCTCAAATGGTTGTCAATTGAGTAGAAAGTCATTTGGTGCCTTTTTATCCCTCTATGGACTTCAAATTGATTATTTTCTTAAGCTAAACCAAAATTTGGCCAAATAGGTGAGTTTTTGCATGAAATTTGACAAGCAAATAGGTTTTATCTAAAGTTTTTCAGAGAGATAAAGATCACTCAATTTGAAACTCTAAAGAATTTATTATAATTTTTTAAAATTGGTCAAATTATGCAGAAACTGTCAAGGGTACTGTTTATATGGTTAGTTTGTATTCCTATATTATCTATAAGTCAAATGAAGTCCAATACTTATGAAATTTTACAAACATAAACTACACATCATAAGCTTTCCATAGCCACTGAGAGCACTCAATTTGGATCAGTATAGAGAGAGTTATGAATTTTGGAATATCAGGGTCTGCATTAGTTTAAAAGCACGACCCAGGTTACTATTTTATTGATTTTCATGGTATAAATGTTTTGTCTTAGTCTAGAATTATTTTTAATAGTAACTTAACATCCAGAACTTTTCAAAAAGTTATAGGATGTATGATTTCAATTTTTTTAGAATTAGTTATGAATTTTCAAAATTCATATAAAAAATTGGCCCTGTAACTTGAGAGAAAAATTCTGATATTGTGTAAAAGGGTTCAAGATCATAGATTTGTGTGATGAATTTTGATGTTTTTTTAATATGAATGAATATGTTATGCATGAATAATGCTATTGGTAAGCTCACACAGTTCCTTAAGTCAAGAATAAACTAAATGGGCTTTCAATTATATACTACTTTCATCCATACCATTGCAAAAAGTGTTATCGAAGCACATAAGTATTATATACTAATCATGCCATAAGCTAAGAGTTATATAGATATAGTGTTACATGTTGTATGAAATAAGGTTATCTTATGTGATGAATACTCTTTTTTTTTTTAACTTTGACTAATTTTCGTACATTAGTCAAAATTAAGAAACCAATAATATTTTGACATTTATAAATTTACTATCTATCAAAAATCATATAATGCATATAATATACACAATCTTTTTCGAATACAATATATATATAAAATCATTTGGTGTTAATTTTTAATTCTAATTTTAATTTATTCTTATTATTTATATTTATTTTTTTAAAAATCGATTCAATAGTATTGTGTAAACCAACAAACCTAAAAATAAAAAATAAAAAAAACAATGAAGAAGAAAAAATATGAAAATAATGGTTGGATAAAACATAAGAAGAAATAGAAATAGTAATGTTTGTTAATTCCTTTTAATTGGTAATTAATTATGTTTTAATTGTCTTGAAAATGTTAATTATTTATATATATTTTAATTCATTTTAGTTATATTTAGCTTTTTCTATTTCTTATTCATTTAATTAATTTTTAAATTTTTTTAATTTTTAGATATCACAATTTAATAAACTATAAATAAATATTAATTTCTATAAAATTATGAATTATTCATATATTTTAAATTTATAAAAATTTTAACATTATTCCTACAACTTGTAAATATAAAAAAAATTTATATACTATTACTTATATATTTATTATTAAATTCTTCAATCAAAATATAATAAATATATAATTTGTTAACAATAATATAATATATATAATTTTTAATTAAATTATATATATTATTTTATTATTAAAAAAATCACATAACCACATAAGTTTAGTCTTAACTATAAACGTAAGTAAAACAACTCTGCTCGGGTTATTGAGTGCGAACTCAGTATTCCGATAATCTCCGCCTGTGTCTACTTTCAGATAGTTCAACCATGGATTTGCTCTCAATCTCTCCTTCTCACCCTTCAACTTCGCTTCCCTCTCGCAGGCTTCCTCATTCTCTTTCAAAACCGTCCCATTTCACATTCAATTCCCAAATTGTTTTTCCCTCACGTCCCCATTCTTCCAGAACTTCACTCAGGTGCTTGCTAACATCCTCACCCAACTCCTCTAAAACCCTAAATTTTGTGTCTCAACCTCAAAATCCCAATGACACATTTCAATTGTCTGCTCCTCAGACGCCTGCTACAGCCATGAGAGGCGCCGAAACTGACGCGATGGCGTTGTTGCTTAGGGAGAGGATTGTTTTCTTGGGTAGTGGTATCGATGATTTTGTGGCTGATGCAATTATCAGTCAGCTATTGCTTCTGGATGCCCAAGATTCCACAAAAGATATCAGACTCTTCATTAATTCGCCTGGTGGCAATCTAAGGTAAGTTTTTACTTTAGTTATGTGTATGTGGTTTTTTAATTTTTGTGGTGGTGGGGGGGGGGGTTTGGTTTCATTTTGCTGTAGGTATGGTTCGTTTGCTGAAAAATGGACAATTTAGAAATAGGTAAATTGTAACAAGGGTTGAGAATGTATAAGATAACTTAATCAGATCGATTAGGAAGAGAAGATAGAAGGGGAAAAAAAAGAGGACCTTGGAGCCTTATAAATTCTTGCCATTGGAGGTTTTAGAAAGATATGAATATAAGAAGGATTGATATGAAGTATTTTGGATGTTTAAAAGTGTTGTTGGTTTCGTAAATTTGTGGGCTTATTTCAAGTGATAACATAGTGGATGGCCAAATTGGTGATACTCTATACAGCACAAAAACCTCAAAAAAAGAGTTGTTTGTGTCCTGACACATATCAGACACATGTATATGACACAACACAATCCTACACGGCACTTTCAATTATACATGGATACTTCAAATTTTATCATGTGGCTGTGTCCATGTCAGTGTCGTGTCTTGTGTCTGGAATGGTTATCTTGGCTGGATACCCCACATGAAAGATGAGTATAAAGGAAAGCTTAGGCAAATGCAACTAAAACTGCCTGAAAAGCCTTACTTTGCTATTGGAGGGCCCTAGTACAGCAATTGGAAGGGCTGGTGGAAACACTTGGGAGTAGGATTGCCTAGGGGAAGGAAGCAAAAGCACTGCCAAAGAGAGAGATATGAAAAAGAGATTCCATGGGCTGGTAATTTGATATTAAAGACTAACTGTATCTCACTGTCTTTTCTTACTGGCTGACTCTGACTCCTGGTGATCATACATCATACTACAAGGCTCCTTCTATGGATCGCCCTAGTCCTAGATAGGGAGGGAGCAACTGCGTGATAACCTCTCCAACTGGCTTTGCAACTCAAATTTCAACTTACATAGGATTTCAAAGCAAGCAGATGGGAGAAAAAAGAAGCACTCCTAGGAGGGAAAGACACTCACAACCAATCGGAAGTGATCTTCAAGGGAAGGACATATCCATTTCTTTGCTATATCCCTAATTGGGACAGTCTTATCTAGAGCCCTCCATATTTCAGTATCTATGCTTCCTAGGTGATACTACTTAGAACTTTGAATACAGGGCTCATTCAAGAAGTATTGTTAAAACATGCAAGAGCTATTCTTTTCCCTTTACCTTCAATAATTAGGGATGAACTAAGCTTGTTTGTTATTATTATTCTGGTATCTACACTCTACCCTTCGTTGGAGTGTTATAGTGAAAATGCTTTTATTTGCCTGTCAATGTTTATTTATTTATACAATTCATTGGTCATGAATCTTGATGGTAATTGGCAATCAATGAGGGGATTATTTATTGTTTTTTGTTTTGGTGAGTGTTGCTTTGTTTTTTTGTTTCTGTTTAAAGTGGATATCATATCCTCTGACTATGCACTTTCTCTTCTATCTTTGTATTTCTCGTGTTCACACACACTAAACAGTGAAAAAAAAGCACCAAAAGCCCATCAAAGGGAATGCATCTTCTTCTTCGTAGTTTTGTGTTTTCTCTTATATACACAACTTGTGATGTCTATTGTGCCCTTCTTGGTGCTCAGTGCATATTGTCAGCGTCAGTGATTTTGTTGAGTTGTAACATCTGTGTGCAGTTCCTAGTTGACAAAAAAGTTGTATAGCATATTTATGCTGAAACCAAGTTCATCTAAATTTGCTTCAAAAAAAGGAAGGAGGAAAGATCCGTCTACTATATATCTTCTTGTTGAGATGGAGTGATAGGCCTTATGGGCCTAATACCCTCGGCCCACAGACACTTAAAACTTACAAGAGACAGAAAAAAGGAACAAAGAATCAGGAGCATGAGGTAGTTGTGTGTGGGGATGGGACCAGGATAACTAACTTCCTAATGATTATTGGACGAATGACTGAGCTGAAGGAGAGAGAGTATTCATGTCAGATTGATGCAGGGGTGCTGAATATAGGCTAGGGGGAAGAAGAGGGGAGGGAGGAAAAATATCGGGAGGTGTGGAGAGACTTGCCTCTTGAAAGCAGGGGACTATCATTCCATTGTTCTTTGTTCATCTTTGTTTCTATTTTCCTTACTTAAGTTTCTGTAAACCCAATACCAGTACACCTTTCTCCCTATTTCCGTATAAGGAGAAGGTAAACCAAAATTTTAGAGTGAAAATCAATATAATATCAGCTTAGTTTCTATCAATTTGGTATCAGAGTCGTTGCTTTCTAGGGGATGGTAAACACAAGAATGGAGTAGTGAGTCAATTTAATAGAAAAGGGATTGGAGGAGGTTTGAGCACAAGTGATGACGGTGATGGAAGTACTCATGGATTTGAAAGACAAGGCTAATGACATGCGCAGTCCAACACAAAACACTGAGAAAAGAAAGGAGGATGCGATGGGATAGCAGGCTTCAAAATTCGAACATAGGAGCAAGGGACCATATCGCCATGGAAGGGAAGGAAGTAGCTTGGTTTAGAAGGCTTGAGTTACCTTTGTTCTTTGGCGATGAGTTGTTTCAAGTGGAATGCTATTTTAGCGTGAATGCAGTTGAGGAATCTGAGAAACTTGAAGCAGTAGTAGTTTGTATGGAGGGTAAGGTGCTCAATTGGTTACAATGGATGGAAGTAAGGGATCTAATTGAAAGTTGGAGAGAGTTTAAGAAAGAATTCCTTGCAAGATTTCATAGAAGGTAGCTTGGAGATGGCTATGAGGTGCTGATGGCATTAAAGCAGGAAGGGACAGTTGCAAAATACAGGGAGAGTTTGGGATTACTATTGGGAACGATGAAGGAGCCACCAGAGGAAGTTTTAATGGGGGCTTTCAAGAATGGACTCAAGGAAGATATTAAAGCCGAAGTTAGAATGATGCAATCTAATTCACTCATACAGTTGATGGACTTGGTGTTCTAGGTAGAGGAGAGGAGCATGGTGGTGGAGCAAGTGAGGGAAAAAAATAATGTCTAAAATGGTTAGAGCAACGGGGCAATCCAAGTAGATAGGGAGCAAACACTATCAACCCAGAACTTCAAGCTTTGTGGAGTTATCAAAGACTATGTCCCCAGTATCTCAAGTTCGAAACCTAGAAAGCAAAGGAGGAACTGAGAGCAAAGTGAGTTCGGCAGCAAGTGTAAATATCCTAGTGACTTTTGAGGGAGTAACTCATCTACCCGAAGGTTATTAGAAGTAGAGATTAATAGGAGAAGAGAGCAGGGCTTTGTTTTAAATGTGAGGAGAAATATAGTCCAAACCATAAATGCAAAAATAAATCCTTGAATATGATCATATCCTCTGACAGGGATGAGGAAGTGGGGGAAGAGCTGTGTGAAGTGGATGAAAATGAACTGGAGAAAGAACTACAAACCATGGAGTTGTGAATGAATTCTATAATAGGCATTGATGATGGGCACAAAACTATGAAGTTGATAGGCACAATTAGAGGAGAAAATGTTCTGGTTCTAATTGACAGCGGAGCTACCCATAATTTCTTATGCTCGAAGATGGTGAGCCGAATGCAATTTCCCTTACAAGGGACTCAAAAGTATGTGACAACAATTGGTAACAGGCACAGGGTGGGGTGTGCAAGCAGTTGAAATTAGAACTACAAAAAATTAGAATTCAACAAGGTTTTTATCCTTTTGAGTTAAATGGAATAGAGCTGGTGTTAGGAATTGAATGGTTGGAGTCCTTGGGAGAAGGTAGAGTTAACTTGAGGTAGCTCACAATGAAGTTTAAAGTGAACCAGCACTGGATGTGTTTGAGGGGTGACCTGTCCGTAACAAAAGCCTTGGTAAACTTGAATTTTATGTTCAAGACCTTAAAAAGGGAGAAGACTAGCTATTTGATAGAGTTCCATGAATTGGAGATGCAGACCAGTCAAGAAGAAGAAATACCAGAGATCCAGGCCTTGTTATAAAAATTTGCCAGCATTTGTGAACGAATAGAAGTCTTACCTCCTCACCAATCTAGAGATCATGCCATTTTAATTAAACCAGGGGCTAATATACTCAATGTTAGACCTTATAGATATGCTCATTCACAAAAGAATGAAATTAAAGCTAGTGAAGGAAATGCTAAAAGCCGGAATTATTAGACCTAGTAGCAGTCCTTACTCAAGTCTTGTGCTATTAGTCTAGAAAAAAGATGGAAGTTGAAGGTTTTGTGTTGATTATAGGGCCTTGAGTAAGTTTACGATATGGATAAATTCCCTATACTTGCTATAGATGAGTTGTTGGATGAGTTGGGGGAAGTCACCCTTTTTTCTAAATGAGATTTGAGATCCAGGTATCATTAAATACGGATCAAGGCTAGGGATGAAGAGAAGACCGCATTTAGGATACATGAAGGACATTATGAGTTCATGATAATGCCCTTCGGATTGACAAATGCCTCCTTCATATTTTAGTTTCTAATGAACAATATCTTCAACCCTTACTTGAGGAAGTTTTTTTTTTGGGGATGATATATTAATATATAGTACTGATTTCCAACTTCACATGGATCACTTGTGAATTGTCCTTGGAGTCTTACACAAAAAGAAGTTAGTAATCAACCAGAAGAAGTGCAGTTTTGCTAAACAGAGGCTAGAGTATCTTGGACATATAGTATCTTCAAATGGGGTAGAAAGTAGAAATAGACCTTGCTAAAGTGGAGGCCATGGGTTCTTGGCTTGTACCTGCAGATATCAAATCCTTAGGGGGATTCTTAGGTTTGACCCGATATTATAGAAGATTTGTAAAGAATCATAGCAGGATTGCAGCCCCTTTGACAGCATTATTCAAGAAGAATGCATTCAAATGGAGTGAGGAAGCACAAGAAGCTTTTAATGCATTAAAACAAGCAATGTCTTTAGCCTCTTTCTAGCCATGCCATATTTTTCTTAGCCATTTGAGATTGAAACTAATGCTTTTGGCTGTGGCATAGGGGCAGTTCTCATGCGCCAGGGAAAACCAATAGCCTATTTCAGCCAAACTTCATCTCACAAGGCATAATAGACTTCGATTTATGAAAGGGAGCTTATGGCCATCGTATATGCGGATAAGAAGTGGACTCACTACCTTATGGGACACCCATTTATTATGAGAATTGATTAGAGAACTCTTAAATTCCTTTTGGCGTAGAGAATTGTTGATTCAGACTAGCAAAGGTGGATTTCTAAACTTATGGGCTATGAGTTTGAAATCCATTATAAACCGGGGACCAAAAATAGGGCTGCTGATGCACTATCTCGCCGAGGGAAACTGAAGGAATTGAAGGCTTATTTTTTATGGAATTATGAAGAGATGGAAGTCTTAGATGCTGAGGTGAAACAAGATGACAAATTAGCTTCCATTGTCCAATAACTTATAGCTGGAACCGAGATCATACTTGGGTATAGTCTAAGGAAGGGATGTTTGCTTTATCAAGGGAAGTTGGTGATCCCAAAAAATTCTCCTTGGATTCCCCTATTGTTGAAGGAGCTTCATGCCTCTCCTCCAGGGAGGCACTCAAGTTACTTAAGAACTTATAAGCGGTTATTTGAGTCAGTCTATTGGGAAGGAATGAAGAGGGATGTGAAGGACTATGTAGCAAGATGTGATGTGTGTCAAAGAAGCAAATACCAAGCCATGCACCCAGCTAGACTACTTCAACCCTTGTCCATTCCACAACATGTGTGGGAGGACATTAGCATGGATTTTATAGTCCATTTGCCTAAATCTAAGAAGTGGGATATCATTTTAGTGGTGGTTGACAAATTCACGAAATATGGACACTTCATTGGGCTCTCACATCCATATTCGGCTAAGGAGGTGGCTGAACCCTTTGTGAAGGAAGTGGTTAAATTACATGGCTTTCCAAAATCAATTGTATTAGATAGAGATCGGGTCTTTGTGAGTCATTTTTGGGAAGAATTATTTAAAATAGCTGGGACCACATTAAAATACAGTAGTGGATACCATCCTGAAATTGATGGACAGACAGAGGTAGTTAACCGGAGTTTGCAAACATACCTTTGTCGCTTTGTGGGGGAGATCAACCAAAGCATTGGGCTAGGTGATTGCCATGGGCTGAATATTGATTCAACACATCTTATAATTAGTCTATAGGTTATATGGTCAAGATCCTCTCACCTTATTTAAATTGGAGGATGTTCATTCTGTTGTGGAAGAGGTAAATGAGACCATTATAGCTCGCAACTTAATCTTGGCTCAATTGAAGGAAAACTTATAAAGCCTAGGAGTACATGAAGCTTCAAGCTGACAAAAATAGGAAACTTGTGACCTACGAAGTTGGTGATATGGTGTAAATAAGAAACCTGTGACCTATGAAGTTGGTGATATGGTGTATCTCAGGAGGAGACCCTATAAGCTGAAGTCCCTGTCCAAGAGAGCTAATGAGAAGCTCAATCCTTGATTCTATGGCCCCTATAAAGTCCTAGAAAAGATTGGATCAATGGCCTATCAATTAGAACTGCCTTCCACTACTTGAATTCATCCAGTGTTTCATGTATCACAACTAAAACAGTCACTGCATTCTACTGAGTCTTCTTCTAAAATTCCCCCTTTTTTGATTAACACCATGGAACTGCAAGTGCAGCTTGAAGCAGTTCGTAAAAGCAGGAAACTAATCAACGGGAGGGTGGAAATTTTAATCAAATAGGTGGGATTACCCAGGTTTGAAAACACTTAGGAAGATCATGAAGCTATTGAGATCCAATTCCCTGACTTCCACCTTGAGGACAAGGTGCCAAGGTGCATCTTGATGGGGGAGGTATTGATAGGCCTTATGGGCCTAATACCCTCGGCCCACAAACACTTAAAACTTACAAGAGACAAAAAAAAGGAAAAAAGAATCAGGAGCATGAGGTAGCTGTGTGCGGGGATGGGACTAGGGATAACTAACTTCCTAATGATTACTGGATGAATGGCTGTGTTGGAGGAGAAAGAGTATTCATGTGAGATTGAAGCAGGTGCTGAATATAGGCTACAGGGAAGAAGGGAGGAGGGAAGAAAAATATTGTGGAGAGACCTACCTCTCGAAAGCAGGGGACTCTCATTCCATTGTTTTTTGTTCATCTTTGTTTCTATTTTCCTTACTTTAAGTTTCTGTAAACCCAATTACCAGTACACCTTTCTCCCTATTTCTGGGTAAGGAGAAGGTACACCAGAATTCTAGAGTGAAAATCAATATAATGTCAGCTGAGTTTCTATCATAGAGTATTCCCACTTTGTCATTTCTTCATTTTATCTTGTTCTTTCCTTTTTCTTTAAATAGTTTCACTCCTACCCAAACCATAATCCAAAGTATAAGTATAAATATATTTTCCTGTGATATATTACAAAACCTCAGGCAGCAAACATCAGTACGCACTTTATATGCTACTTATAACTTTAAATTGCCTATACTATCTTGCAGCCTTTCCTTCTTTATTTCAATCTATAAAGCATTTTAAAATATCATTGTCATATGTTCTTGTTCTTACATTAAAACTTTCAAGGATGAATCCTGAATATAAAGCCTTTAGCCATCAAGATTTTCCAAATCAGAAAGTTTAGGGGTCTTCTTTTAATTAAACTAAACTGTAGACTGTGTTCTGCTAGATTCCAAAGAAATAATTCATGGTCAGCTTGATTCACAGTTTACCAATCTACTTATAACTGCAGTTGAACTTAATGGATTTTAGAGATATCTGACATTATAGGATTTGATTAAAATTTGCTCATGACTAGGAGCTTTCAGATCAACGTTGCATTGATAGATAGATAAAAAATTGTATACACGCCATAATAATTATAGACTGCAAATGGGCCGGTTTGTTTCTTCAATTTCATAGGTTCCTTTGGTCTGGTTCAGTTTGTAACGTAATACTTTTGTATGTTGGTCTGGTTCAGGGTTGAAACTCAATCTAAAACAGATTAACCCACAGATACCCTTAGTTGAACCCACTAAGTTTTAGATACAAACAATTTGTACTTTATAAGGAGCGTTTTGATCAAAGTTGCATTGGATTAGTATTGACATAACATTTGAGGTACAGGTTGCAAAGAAATCTTATCCTTTTGGAGAATGGGACACAAAATTTGGGATGGTTGGAAAATTGATCAGGTTTTGACTATACTTGGGTCATCAATTGGCAAATTTGGGTTCCACCTTTATTTTCCTAATTATTTAATATCAGAGATTATTTTTATGAATTCCATGCAATAAAGTGTTTCTTCCTTCCCACTTTTCTTTTTTCTTGGTTGTTTCATTTGAATTATATGTAAGAACTTTAAATTTTCTACATTCTTTGAAGCTTTTGGAACTTTGTGTGACCCAGAAGCTTCAAGCTATCAATTAGCCTCCTTTTAGGTTTAGGGAAAAAAAACTTGATACCTTACACTTGTGGTATGGCATTGTGACTACCCTTACCTAAAAGTGGGCCATAACATAGGTATTTGTTTTGATTCATTACCATAATTTTAACAATAGCTCGTGACTATTCTTGTTTTACTTACTCTTTTGGATTGCATTGTTGATGTTTTGACCATGACATAGTTATTCTTCTTCATGTTGTATAAGTTATAATCAAAATATCAATCCTTAATGCCACTGAGTAAACTAAATGGAAGTTCTCTAGAGTTTAGACTTACTAGGAGATGTGTTGTCTCTCGTGGCATTTTTTTTTCTTCTTAGTTACAAAGGAGGCACTAGGCTTTGGGACAAGGGAAAGGGGTATATGGGCAAGGAAACACTGGTATGCCAAGAAAAAGAGGGGGCATACCAATATTGGATATGTATTTGATACTGGTACATGTACCATATGCTATAGTTGGGCTTTTTTTGTTTGGGTATGTTTTGAAATGTGCCTATATGTTTTAGAATGCTTTGGGCTTTGAAATGTGTCGAAACAACTCAGCTTAAATTTTGCACATATTTTAAAGTCATGTGATGTTGTTTTGATGCCAAATCCATTAACTCTTTATTTTCCTTCGACTTCCTTAGTAGCTTCTTCTCTTTAGATTGAAATCCCAAAACCCCATTTTCCCAGTAGCTCCAATTTGTCCCAAGCCATGAAATTTGTCCATTGAATTGTGAAAATCATTAACCTTGTGTGATTTTCACTACCACCCATGATCATATGCGAGCCTTGAAGTTGTGGAGGATGAGACAAGCTATCTGAGAAGCAGAGATCAAAGGTTGGACCACTAGAGTTGCTCAGAATTGGAAGACAACGAGTGTTTCAATCTTTAATCATTATTCTTGAACTCCCACGACCTGCATTACAGGTATCATCATCTATGGCCACTAGCACTTCTAGTTTTGCTAGTAGTAGTTTTAGAGCTAAATATTGTTTTGTTAATGAATTTCAGAAAGAGGGAACTCCTTTATGGGTTTATGTAACTTCAGTTAGTAGAAGCAGACAGGAAGAATATGCAAATTTTAGTGGAAATGAGTATTGGAAGTGTAACTATTGTAATCATGATTATAGTTATCGAATCATGATTTAAATCGTGAATTGGGTGACTGATTTTTGAATCCTGAATTATAAATCGTATCGAATTGTAAGATTCAGAGATATAATTAGAAATATATTATATAAAAAACACATACCACTAAAATTTGCTCACATAATAATTTTAAACTATGAATGGATAAAAATTTAACTACAAGTCTTATAAAACAAAATCATAAGGAAGTAATATGATATTTTACAAGTTAATAAATAAATAAAAAAAGCTCATTAATAACTAAGTTCAAAACTAATGATTCTTTTAGTCGTCAAGACTAATATCATCCCTATCATTATTATCTTTGTCATCATCCAACATGACTATTCCTTCTTCATCTTCTTTTGTATCACCATCATCTTCAATGTCTTTTTCAACATTATCTTGTGTATGAATGCCTTTTCCTTTATCATTTTTGTTGGTATTAAGATTTCGTGGACCTAAAAATAAACAAATGTAAGTGACTAAATTAGAAAAAAATGATTTAAGAATTACAAAAAGAGGTTTAAAATTGCAAGTGCAATTAATGTGTCTCGCTTTCTTTTTTTACTTGGATCTCCTTCGTCAATCTTGAAACACTCTTAGACATCTATCCAAGAGTTACGTTTCATTAAGGAAGGCTCCTCTTGTTCAGTAATTTATTCATCATCTAATTCGAGATCTGATAAGCAAATAGGATCATATGTATCTCCTTTTGCCTCCCTTTTGCTTTTGTCTAATCTCAAGTTGAAGATTGTATTTCACAAATACAAGAGTGTTCAACGTTTGTTGCCCCAAGCGGTTTCTTTTCCTAGAATGAATATGATCAAATACACTCCAATACCTCTCACCACCTATAGCACTACAAGTGAGGCTTAGGATGCGAATGGTAAGAGATTGTAGCTCTTTGCACTCTTCTCCAAAGCTATTCAACTACAAAGCTAGCCAAAAATGTGTGTGTATATATATATATAAAGACTTGATGAATTACTTAATTAATTTATATATAACTTTAAAAATAAATAATAAATGATGTCATTAGATGAATAATTACTAGGTTGTTTTTTTTTTCTCTTGTTGTAATTGCTAAACTATGTCTAAAGACTCCCTCTGCTTTATCAAATTTCTCTATTTAGGAATCAATTTTGACTCTACTCTTAATATTAGGACACATTTTCTCCAATGTTTGGTACAATCCAACTTTTATCTCAATATTTGGGTTAAAGTTTGGAAGATAACAGAACCTATAAAAATATAAAGTTAATATAGTAATGTAAGATATAGTAATTTTAATTAAAATATAAAATAATTATATTACATAAAAATATAAATTGTTTATGGAAAAACAAACTTTGGATTAAGAAAATATGCCGCTGCGTGAAGTGGCGTATGAAGTTGATAGTTCCAATGCTTGTCTATGATTTCCTAGATTTGTTTATATCTACTTTTCACATTATTAAAGTTTTTTGCTATTTGTTCTTTTGCTCCATCCATAGTCTCGTAAATATGTCTTATCACTGGCTTTGCATCACCATCCACAAGTCTAAAAGCTTTAACCAAAGGAGACACACAATTCAAACAATACTTTATAGACTTCCAAAACCTTGAATCGGCTAAAATAATGTCTTCTATTATTTTAGCTTCACTTCTAGATGTATAAGCACTTTTAGCCCTTTTTTTTATGCAAACATAGATTATAGCGCAATTTTTCGATCCAAAATAGACTTCCTTGTGAAATATGATTTGGCAAATCTCGTTATTGCTGGCCTAGCTAACTCTTTACTTTTCAAATAGCTTCTATACAAATTAAGCACCCAAATATGCCTATAAATGAATGTTGTAATTCTTTTTGCCTTTCCAATGGTATTATGGAATACTGTGAGGCCACCAATGTCTTCTAGAATCAATCAAGACAGTGGGCTGCACAAGGTGACCTAAAAAGTTGTTTCCTTTTGTCCATCAATTTGTGTCCAGCAGAGACAAGGGCTGAAGCACTGTTTGTCATTACTTGGACCACATTTTCCTCCCCAATTTCCATCACCATGTTCTCTAGTAATTCAAACATTGTTTTTTTCAGCATCTTTGATGAAAATACTAGTGTGAATAGATTTTATAAAAACAATCCCCTTAGGACTAGTAACAAGAAAGTTAGTAAGAGATTTACCCTTTCTATCAGTCTAGCCATATGACATTTTCCCATTCAAGTTTATATTTCTCCAAATTATCAGGGACAAAATCAACCTTTTTTTTCAAAAAAGAAATTCTCACCTCATGATAAGTAGGTGGTTTCAAACCTTTACCATATTCACTAATAGATTTCACTATGTCAATAAGATAGAGACTCTTTACCAAACTAAATGGCAATGCATTGCTATATATATATATATATCTACAAATATCCCTAACTGCTCGATCTCTATCTTTCACTATAGCATTTATAGTTGGTTATTTCATATTTCCAGAGGAGCTAGAAGAACCATTCCCCCCTTTTCCTTTCATTACAAAAGCTTTCATAGACCTTTTTTTCGGTTACTCATGTTCTTGAGTTTCTATATCATCAAAATACTCAATAAGATCATCATCCTTATTCATATCATCTAAGATTTTTTTAAATAAATTTTTTTCCTCTTCTGGCACTTGTTCACAAGGTGCAACTTCCTTATGTATTCAAGCTAAATGATGTTTCACTTTAAATGCTCATTCCCACATAGTTTTGGGATAATAGTTACATTTAATTTGTAACTGAGTTTCAAGAGACTTGTAGTGATCCTAAGCTATATCTTTTTTTACTTTTTTTTTAGGAGCCATAACTTAATCTATAAGAAGAAAAAATAAGAATTAAAAAATAATTGAAAATAAAACAAAAAAAAATTAATAATAATAATTTTTTCTTACCTAGCATTAGCTCACAAGAAGGAAGAGAACGTTGCTTGGGGCTAAAGAATGTTGCTTGGCACAAGAAAATATTGTTTCTTGTAACCAATTTTATGATTGAGGTTAAAAAAACTTTTGCCCTCATAGATATATACATATATATATATATATAGGTGAGTAGGTGATATTAGTTTCATGTAACAACAAAATTCTAATTAAAAGAGGATAAGGCATATTAGTTTCTATTTAAGTTTAAAGTTGCATACTTCTAATTGAAAAAAGATAAGAGATGTTATTTTTTAACTTAATAGTCTTTAATTTAGTATTTCATTAAGTTGCAATTTAAGGGATATGAGTTTTTAATTTTTTTTATTTAATTCAGTTTAAATTAAAGTATTATAGAATTTTTTTTATTTAACAAAAATTGCAAATCCTTAGTTAGATGTAACAACAAAATTCTAATTGAAAAAGAATAAGATATATTAATTTTTATTTAATTAAATTTAAAGTTGTAGACTTCTATTTACTGTTTTTAATTTAATAAGTTTTAAACTTTTAACCAAAAAAGATAAGAGATTTCAATTTTTAATTTATTATTTTATCAAATTTAAAGTGGTAGCCTTTGGGATATATTAAAACTTTTAACTAAAAAAGATAAGAGATTTCAATTTTGAATTTATTATTTTATCAGATTTAGAGTTGCAGCCTTCAGGATGATTTTAATCTTTTAATTAGGTTTAAACTGAAGCAAAGGAACATTTTTTACTTAATAAAAATCACAAATCCCAAAACAAAATTTAATGTTGCTCTGCAGCAATCCATTCATTTGTATGATCACGTGAAGGCTGATCTTATGCAGGTAAATCACATTTCTAGTTGAAACAGAAAACCAATCAATCACCTGAAGCAAGTCCAATTGGCAGACATCATGTGCATGATGTGCTACTGGAAACACGATTCAGTGAGGCGTTTACAAAGAAAAAGAACAATAGCGTCTTCTTCCTCCAGCGGTTCATGTCGGGTAACAGAGGATTGACTTCATGACCCAATGCAAGACAAGCTTCTGAATCTCCAGAAGCTTTTGCTTCGTCGTTTCAGCTTGATCCATATGATTCATGCGATTCAAATGCATGATTCAGGCCATATATCGATTCAAATGTTGATTTGTATTGCTGGTCGATTGAACCGTATCGATCTGTGAGTCTTGAATAGCGAATCGAACGACTTCAATAACTATGATCATGATCATAATGGGTCTTATGCTAGAGTTAAGTGGCATTTGTTAAAGATATTTAGTAAATGAGTTGCTACATATCTCAAAGTTTGATATTCAATATTTAGCATAAATGAAAATTATGCAAGAGGAGACTAATAATAGATCAAAGTCAAAACAGGTGCCATTACCATCACCAACTCTAAGCTTGTCTCCTTTAAATCCAAATGAAACTACTATTGTTGAAAGGGAATATAATTAGGGTTAAAGGAGGATTGTGGGTAGTTTGGAAAGAGCCTTTAATTAATGAGCTAAGAAGAAATTGTCTGCTAAAGTTGCTAGAATGTTTTATTCTAGTGGTTTGTCTTTTCATTTGGCACTTAATCCATATTACATTAGCTTAGTTAATATATTGTATAAAACATGATTTTTGGTTTTAAACCATTTTAGCAACTTCAACGGATAATTTTTCCTTAGCTCCTTGGTTGAAGGCTCTTTCCAAATCACCCACAGCCCTCTTTTTTTCCTAATAGTATTCACTTTCAACAATAGTAGTTTCATTTGGGTTTAACAGTGACAAGCATTTGGCTGGTGGTGGTAACGGTACTTGTTTTGTCTTTGATCTATTATCGGCCTCTTCTTGCATAATTTTCATTTTTACCAAACACTGATTATCAAACTGGGACACATAGCAATTCCTTTATTAGATACCTTTAACAAATGCCACTTAACTCTAGAGTAAGAAGACTTATTATATTTATGATTACAATATTTACACTTTCATTACTTATTTCCACTAGAATTCACATTTTCTTCCTCTGTACTGCTACTAATTAAAGTCACAGGCCCATAGGGAAGTTCCCTCTTTTTGAAGTTCATTAGCGGAATAATATTTAGCAGTGGAACTACTACTAGCGGAACTAGAAGTGTTAGTGGCCATGGATGATGATACCTGTGATGTAGGTTTTGGGCATTGAAGAATGAAGATTAAAGATTGAAATACTCTTGCTGTCTTGCAATTTTGAGCAGCTCCAATGGTCTGGATTTAGGGATTTCACTCTAAAAAGATGAAGCTATCGAGGAAGACCAAGGAAGTTAGTGGGTCTGACATGAAAACAACATTGTAGGACTTAAAAAAATGTTCAAATTTGAGCTGATCTGTTTTGGTGTGTTTTGAATAGTATTGAATGAAAAAATAGCGCTGGCAATACGGATGCTGGCATATGGTACATGTACCAGTGTTGGCTACTTCAGTATGCTCCTTTTTTTGGTGTATTGGTGCTTCCTTGACACCAATCTTCATCCTCTATCAAGGAGGAGTGAAATGTATTCTAATAGACAAGCTAAGATGTGAGATGTTAATAAAGATCATTGGAAGCCATTTAATGGGGTTGGAGGTTTTAAGGTTGCAAATTTGTCTCTATATGAATTGGACTTGTAAGAGCTTAAAGGGGATTTTAGTGATATAATTGGAGATGAAGATTGGCATTTAGGGACGTTTTGTTTTACATTTGAAATGCTTGTTTGGGACTCAATTTTTTTAAATATTATTTACTTTTTAACGTGTTAATTTGTTGAATACACATGCGCGCGTGCATGCGTGCACACACATATCCTGTGTACCTTTTACCCATATCCTGTGTCATATTGTGTTGTACCTGACCTGTATTGGTGCTTCTTGGGGTATGGTGTGGTTAGAAATTGAACCGTTTGTATTAAACTGCTGCCATGTGAACTAGAAGCTCATTGGCTAGTGGCATTTTCTTTGATTAGTGTTCTTGTTTACTTGGTGTGTTTTATTGTTCATCTCTTGGTCTTCGTTGGCTTGCATCCTTGTAACAGCTGATTTTGATAATCTATTCAGTGCTACAATGGCCATCTATGACGTTGTACAGCTTGTGAGGGCTGATGTTTCCACAGTTGCACTTGGCATTGCAGCATCAACTGCTTCCATTATCCTTGGTGGTGGCACAAAAGGCAAGCGTCTTGCTATGCCCAATACACGAATTATGATTCATCAACCTCTGGGAGGTGCTAGTGGGCAAGCTATAGATGTAGAAATTCAAGCTCGAGAGGTTATGCACAACAAAAATAATGTTACAAGAATTATATCTGGTTTCACTGGTCGCTCGTTTGAACAAGTCCAAAAAGATATTGATAGGGATCGATACATGTCTCCAATTGAAGCAGTTGAATATGGAATAATTGATGGGGTAATTGACAGAGATAGCATTATTCCCCTGATGCCAGTACCGGAAAAGGTTAAGTCACCACTGAATTATGAAGAAATAAGTAAAGACCCGAGGAAGTTCTTGACCCCAGATGTCCCTGATGATGAGATATACTAGCATTGGATTATTGATGGTGGTGCATCCTTGTGAGTCAAAAGCTGCTGTAATGAACTGTAAAAGATGCTAACTTCTTAGGTTTGTCTTGCAAAATTTTTTTTTGAAGGATAGTGAACCACTGATGGGAGAAGTTGTTGGCTATCTTGATTGTTTCTTTATTATGTTGTATCATTATAGTGCACAGAATAGCCTGGTTTATATCCCATTCAAATAAAATAATTTGCTGTTGGCGAGCTAGTTCCTTGGGTGCTCAGGATAAATTAAGGTTTGAGGTGAAAGGAGGGAAATTGTTTCTCTTCTATCTCTTTTCTCCTGAGACTCTTAGACTTCCATCCAAGTATTGATTTTCAATTTCCTTCGTTTGACCTCTTCCACAGTTGGCATGTTTTAGGCGGTCTAAATGTATTGATCATATTAAAAAAAAAAAAAAAGAACACGTAGTCTAAACTGGGTTTACCATTGCCGATTGAACAATATTCCCTCGAACTATGACGTTACGTAGTTATAAGATGCACACTATATTCAAACAATGTATTGATTACAAGATATATTTAGAATTTAAATTGATGGGGATGAAGTAAAAGGAAAGGAAAGAAAATATTTATTTAAACATTTTATTCCCTTCTTTTTTATTATGCTCAATTCAAATATAAATTAGAAAATTGTAAATCAGTCGTTTGGCTTCACTTGCTAAATGTAAATTTATAGTAAAAATCAGTATTATAGAAGATTTACTAGCTACGGCAGTTATCTAAGTACGCGAGATTAAGATCATTTCATGTGATATAAGTATTAGGTTTTTTTTTTTGGATGCGTTACTTTTAACTTATAAAAAGGTATTAGTCGAGTAATAGTCAATTCCATAAGGAGTGATAATACTTAAATTTTAGATTTTTCAAAATATATTTTTAATATGTAAAACTATCTAAATATATTTATAATATGCACAAGCTAATATCTTAATTTGACCTAGTTACCAGTAACTAAGAACATAAGCGACATATAAAAGACCTAAGGCACAAAGCAAAAAACTCAACTGCACAGAGACGTAGACACAAGTTCTAATTAACATAAAATTTTCACAATCATAAAGATAAAATCAAGCAATTCATTGTATCATAGATAGCAAAATTCTAATTACTTTAACCTCACTCTCTCAAGTTAATTGGTTTAGCTCAATGAATGTAATCAACCCCAGAGGCACCCTATTGAGAATGTATTCAAGACTAATCCCACTAATTGGATTAATGATCTTTGAAACTTTCTTATCCTTGTTAACCTCATCTTTCAAATCATCATTATAATATCTAAATTGGCTATATAAACTGTTCAGTTCTCAATTCATCATGCCTATGGCACATGTTATTAGACAGATAATCATCAACCTAGTTTCTTCCCCCAATTCATCATTCTACCCAATCCAATATTGAAAATTAATTGTTAAAGCATGAATAACATATGCTTCTATGAAACATAAATCAAACACTTGATAGGCATAGATAAAATTAATGAAATTCAAGTCAATATAGAAGGAAGACAAGACCCATAAAAATAAAAATAGAAATAAAATAAAATAAAAAATCAATAAAAATCAAAATATAAAGGCGAAAAAAAAAGATGATTTAGCAATTGCTTGAGTGAATGTCTAAGATGAACCCCCTAGGAGTTGTAAAGAGATGGCGTCTTTCTCTGAGCTCCAAGATGGTGTCTCCCTCTAGTCATTCATAAGCTCCAAACAATGGCCAATGAAAGGTATTTATAATGGTGCCAGGTTCAAGGAGGCATACAATTTCTAATAGGAATAGGAATAGTGAAGCAATACCCAAAGTCAAACGGGGTCATGGGTTTCAATTAGGTGCCTAATTTCAAATTTAAATTCTCTCAAGTGAGTGATGATAAAGTAATCTTAAGTGGAAAGGGCATGATATAAAAAGTCAAGTATATATGATATCTGCTTCCTTTTTTTCTTTTTTACCCACTCTCTCTTTCTTCTCTATTTCTCTCCACTTACAAAGTATTACCATTTACTCACTTGAAAAGATCCAAACCTGCCTAACTTCAAGTAAATAGGTATCGCCCCATAATGGACACTTGAGCTAACCTTCCTCTATTTATGTGCCTAATTGCCTCTATTTCGAGCGTCCAAAAATTTAATTTGTGCTCTATTTCTATGGGGATTTGTGACCTATGCCTTTGGACTCATATTAGGCTTTTAGTATATGGCTTTTAAACTTCAATACTTGGGCTTTTTTGGCATTTTAGCTCACCTACACAATAAAAGTCTAAAATTAATTTTTTTTCATAATAAATCATATAATTTCTAATGACTTACCCAAATGAAATGATAAGTCCCAATAGAATGTCATCAAAATGTATATAAAATTGGCATTTATCACATAACTATTTAATTGTATATAACACGTCTCTTCATTTGAATTGAATTGGAGACATGTCTTTCCCATCACTTTATATCTATACAAGCCTTGATATTACCATAAATGTATTATATTAATCCCAAGGGGTTGGCCTAGTGGTCAAGGAAATGTGTTCCCCTTCCTACCTTGATTACTTAGGTTTAAAACTATGGGCCATCATATAAGAGAATTTATTCTTCTAAATACATTAGACCAATGTGGGGTGCACATTTAAGACTGCTTGTAACATTTGAAATTAATTAAAAGTAATTATAGGAAATTATGGAATTATTTAAGAGAAATTTAGGAAATTTATGAGAAAATAGGAATTTTAAGAAAAATGACAAATTTGAGTATCTTAACATAATAATTATAAGCTAGATCATTTTGAGAAAAATAAAATGATATTTATAGATTTAAATGTAATTTGGGCTCCATGATTAATTAAAGAACACTAAAAATAACTTATTAAAGGCACAACCTTATTTCTATGTGACCCAACCCATTTTGAACCCATATACCATAACCCAACATAAAGAGGTTCAGCCTACTTAGAAATAGGGCCTAATGGGCCAGCCCATTTATCTTAAAACCTTAAAAAAACCTAATTGCCTTTCACTTAGGTGCTGAAGGCATAAGTTCTATAGAAACACAAAGCCATTTTCGCACTTGAGAAGAGGAGTTAGGGTTCTAGCACTCTATGGCTCTAATTTGCACTTTAATTGGGAGATTTGACTAAGCTAATTTATATAAAACTTGATCTTCTCATTTTCCTTTACAATTTAGTTTGAATATTTTCTCGTTTAATGGATTTTTACCCTCATCCCAAATTTGAAACTTGTTTTGATGATTTCTTGTTGATTTTTGGAGGTGAAGGCTAAAAAGACCAATAGGTAAGTTTTTCCTTTCCATTTTAATGTGTTCTGTCATAACGCAGTTTAGAGCGTATTCGATATATGGGTGAATCATATCTTAACTTTGATTATTTTTAGGAGTCGCCACCAATCTTTTATTATGTAGGTATGATTGGCCACCTCTAATAATGCACTAATTTAAACAACCTTGTTAGATATATTTATATCAGTGATTAGAAAGTCTTCATACTACATTTAAAGTTCAAAAGTTTAGTTATGTGTTAGGAATGTATTAACACCTTAACATCACCCATTGAATAGATGGTACTAAAAATCATATTTTATTTGATTGTTATTGTTTTTCTATTATATTTCCTTATTTTCTAATTAATACACACAAATTAAACCTCCCCAATATAATTTGAAAGAGGCTATTTGCTATAATTATTATAATCATATTAGTAGACACCAAAAGAAAATAAAAAATTGGATTTAAACCTAAAATATAAATTCAAGTGTTTGGCATTTATTTTCAAATAGGATTACAACTTATGTGGTTTGCGGTTTGTAGTTATACGTACACATGTAATCACATTTATCGTTTTTGCGTTATTAAATTATATCTCTTAAGAGGAGATCTTATTGTTTTATTAAAAATAAATAAATAAATAAAATGATTACATGAAATCTAAGATTCTTTCTTGGGAGGAAAGAGTCCCTATTTTTGTTAATATGTTGGTGGAGAAAAATATGTATGTACAATTTATGGGTTTCCTTTTTTGAATTATCATATAACCAAGGAATTCATAAAAAATAAAATAAAATGGAAGGAATCCATGTTGAGGCGTCGCTTTTGCCTAGACAAAATACCATTTTGGTTGCAACTTATTATCTATTTGAAAAGGAAAAGAAAATGAATTAATAAAACAACATAGCTTTGCAATGGATATAAGGCATAGTCTTGCAAATATTCAACAACAACTTTGTATTAGGTTATGATTTTTTATTTAAAAAAATAAATAAATAACTCAAATAATTAAATAATTAATAATTTCATCAAAACTAAGATTGTTCCTTGGAAGGAAAGAAATCCCCATTTTTGTTAATCTACTAATGAAGAGAAAATGCATATATAATTTATGAGGTTTTTATTGAATTATATATAATTTTTGAGTGCAAAAATAAATAATTAAATAATTAAAAAAAATAAATAAAGCAAAATAAAATGAGAAGAATTCCAGCTGGAGGCATCATTCTTATTTCGCGAAAAATAATATGATGATTAGAATTGAGTTATGTATTTGCAACGGTCAATGATGGGAATATATATATATATATATACAACATAAAATAATGGTTTATTGACAGGAGTAGGGCTAACCTGCAAACAAGGAAAGAAAGGCTTGTTCTTAAATTATAGAATACATCTATATAAGGCCCAAATCAAGCATTCTAAATGGCAGCCTATAAAGCCAAAGAAAATCTAATTTGCTTCCTCATCTCTTCTGCCATATCTTCTCCGCTTTGTGCTTTCCTCTCCTTCTCTCTTTTGCGCAAGTCTCTTAATGCATAGAAAATTCATTCTTGAAGGGGAATCTTCAATTTGAATAGAGAAAATTAAAAGGTAAGGGAAGAATAAATTTGTTTCTCCCACCTTTATCTTAAACTTCCTAAGGGATTATTTATGCTCTTACTTGGGTAGTTACAGATTCTAAATTGGGGAATGGAGATGGCCAAGGAGATCAATGAAAACACAAGGTGAGGTGGTTCTTTTTTCTTTTTTCTATCATTTTTTTTCTTCTCTCCACTATTCCGCCATTTATTTTAGAAAGGAGAAAAAACATAGAATTTGATATGAACCAATTGGTGGGAATCTTTGTTTCCTAATTTATTATTATTATTATTATTATTATTATTATTATTATTATTATTATTATTGTGTTTACAGATTTATGATCAAAATGAATCAAAGATCTATTAAATTTTCATTTCTCATCTTATTATAATTTATTTTTTAATTATTCTTCCCTAAAAGGAAATTAAGCCATCTATGAATGAACTTTCGGCGTTTCTTGTTTCTCAAGAATGTGAGCTTTGAGATTTTTTTTTGGTTATATCTAATTTATTAGGGTCCTTGGTAGGAACACCATATCTATTTTTGCTTCTTCTCTATAGCGTACAATATAATGTTAGATTACAAACAAATGAAGATATTGGCATCCTTACAGCATCATAGGTCATTAAAACAAAAGAATTAATAAAATCAGATGTACAAATATATAGGGGTAGGGAATACATAAAAAACAGGGTGTGAAATTTATAAAATTAATACCTACTCCTAAACCTTTCTTCAATTTTCTTCACTTGTTCCCTTGCTTCTGCTTCCCTTTTCTAGCCTCTCTTTTTCTGTTTATATGTATGTGTATCTATGAATATGCGCTTGACCTTTCTTTTTTTGTCATCCCCTTCCTTGTGTTCCAGAGCTAGCCATGCATAAAAGACTTGCAGGGGAAGCACCACCCTTTTTAATCAATAAAGGTTTTCAGTGGGCAGAGATAACAGAGCAGGGATAAATCATAGCAAAGGAATTAGCATCAAGTTAGATATGCAAACTAAATGAATTCTATCAACTGAATGTTTGAACTGCTAGTTAGGCAACGGAATTTTATTTGATAAAATTTTATTTTCTTTGTTTGTTCTTTTTTTTTTAAGGAAACATAAGCATAAGCCCTTATCAGATTATAACACCGATGCATGTATATAATTGGTATTCTAGTAATGCTTTGAAGTTCAATTTCCTTAAAATTCAAATGTCATTATTATTTTTTAATGAAAATTTTCTTTTTATTTAGAATTCTGGGGAAGAATATAACTAGAAAGAGTAATTATTTTTGAATTGTTATTGATATTAGAAAAGTTAGTAATTTTTTATTTTTAAATAAATGTATGTATATATTTAAGGATAATATAACTATTTTAATTGATATTCCTCAAATTTCTCTACAAAATCTATGGATTCAATCTAAAATACACCCTTGGATAGAATGAGGTATTTACATGTTCTATGTTGGAAAAGGGCCCCAATGATTGACTTTCCTATTGGGCTCTATTATATTGCAAAAATACAAGGAGTTTGAAGTAAAATATTGTGATTTCTGGTGTAGGGAGGCTCAAGTTTGAATTTGGGATTCTTTAGTGGTTGGTTAAGTGATTCCTCGATAGCTTGTGATTATTAAATTCCATGGGTATTTGATTTATGTTGTGATTAGTGACTAAGAATATACTTTGATTTAATTTAGGACCTCTAAAATATGGAAAATCAATCTTGACTTTTGAGAGTTAGCACAACAAGTGAGGTAACCAGGGGATTCATTTGTAATTCCATGCATATGTTCATTTTAACCTTATAACTGTTGCATTTATATGATTTTATATGCTCATGATTGGTTGGCTACTTAATTGTGTTTGAATCATGATCGTGTCCTTGGTAGAGCTGTGATCATGTTGCCACCCATGCATTGTGCTTCAATCGGGCACTGAGTTGTGATCAGACTTTAGAATATATAGGATAGTAGTCACTAGTAACCCAACTAGTTGATTTGCTGATTGTGCTAATATATCTGTTGTTTACTTGCTCATGATACATTTATGTTAGTTAATGTGTACATGTATATAGAATTTCCTATATAGAATTTCCCTTTTAGTTACTGAGATTTATGTCTCACCTCTTTTTATGAGCTAACCATTTTAGGTGAAGGTTCATCGGTTAAGGAAAAAGCAACGTAAGTGGATGAACACCCTTAGCTTAAGACCATGTTTGGGATTTGTACACTTGGATACATCTAGATTTAGTATAGATGCTATTCCCTTTTGTAATCAAACTTGTATAGCATCATGTTGTATTCATCTTTGCCAAGTGTAGGTGTTTTGACACTTTTGTAACTTATGGATAGATCATTAGTAGTTAGGTCTGACTTACAAGGAATTTGATGCACTATTTGATGTATGGAACATGTTATGTATTTTCCAAGAACATAGTTAAGTAATTGATTAAATGTTTAGTTTGAATATGGTTATGTGAAACTTCTGCTGCCATATCTGTTTTGAATGTGGACTTGAGATGTGCCATGCCTATAATTTGCATTCAAGATTTTTGTAAAGGCTGGAGGATAGGAATATGTTAGATTGACCTATAAAAATTTGTCTAAAGTGGTTTGAAGTTAGTTGATAGGGAACACCACAATTTGAGGTAGTCACTTGAGGCTCCACAGTTCTTCTTGTTGTCATAAAGAGAGATTTGTTGATATAATTCAAGGTTTAGTTACTCCACCTTAAAATTAGGTCCCTAAATCACGAAAGTTAGTAAATTGTAGGGTATAAAGAGTAGTATAACATCAAAACCATATATTTTTGCCTTAAGAGGAAACAACTCAAGGAAAATTAGGGGATAGTTCTCTCGAGAGCAATCTTGCTGCGATGCGGGAAGGTCTTGTTATGGTGAGAATCAAGGAACTTAGAACAATGGTTCTAGATATGCACCTTGCCGCGGTGCAAGGAGTCTGAGCCACGATGAGAATCGGGAAATTTTGGGAAATAGCTCTAGTATCATGTTAAGTTGTAGTGTAAGGTGTCTGAGTCGCAAGTGGATGTGTTAAAAAGTTTTTAAGGGTTCCAGATACCAACTTAGCCATGGTATAGTTACTCCAAGTCGCGACCTAAGTTTCCAAACTCTAAATTTAACTTAGAAATTTTGGTTTTTCTCTATAGTAATGTTATGCATTGACTTGTAAACCAATATAAATGAGTTTTATGCTTCTTTGAATCATCTAGGAAAGAAATGGAAGTTTGATATGAAAAATTAATTATCCTCAAACATGAATATTCTTGTTCCTCTGATTGGTGACTTGGAATGATTAAATAGGTTTAAATTTTTTCCATATTTCCATTTTCTAACAAATTATTAACAATGTTTGACTTAAAGCATCAGTGACTAAGAGCTTAATTATGACTAATTAACGTGATTAGTAGTTAAAGTTGATGCACCACCCAAAGAGGGGCTTGGCCATAGTTGATGTACAAGTTGGCCTAGGATACCTTTGTCATATTAAAAAAAAATCTATTAGAATCAAATTAATTTTTATTAGGAAAAATTACATTGAATGACCTAGCTTTTCTAAAATTTATAATGAAGAAACTTAAAAATTGAAATTATTTCTAAGGCCCAAAAGACCTAATTTTGACATAAAATAGACAATATGCCCGTAATATATTTCAAGCTTTGATTCTCTATCTTTGTGGTAACAAGAAGATGGTGTTGAAACCTTGAAGGCCATGAATGATGACCACCATCCCTTGTTACAACTTGCTTTTCAATCAGCCATTGTCGAAGTTTAAGGTCTAGCATGATTGCACATCATTGGTTTAGCTGAGAAAGCTTCAAATCGTGGTAGTGAGTTTTGTTGCCTTCGAAAGAGATGACCATTTGGGAGAAAGAGGGTAATTGTGAATTGCTAGGTTTAAGTTTTCTTTCATTTTTTTGTCTTCCTTCTTATTTCTCCCTGTTTCCTTCATCAATTTCCTATAATGGTCTATGATTTTATTAATCAATGGATGACAAATGTTCTTTAGTATTGACAAGATAGACCCATCTCTTATATTAACCAAATGAAAATCTGAAATCTATTTTCATTCTTGCCTGGCATTAATACTTAATCTAGTGTCTTTTTTGTAACCATTACTTTAGTGGTTGTAGTTGTTTCTTGCATCATGCTTTTCACTAACAGTTATTATCTTTATTAATAGACAAATATTGTATCTAAAATTAAGGATTGAATTTCTATACTATATGATTTTGTCAAGTTATAGAATAGAAATATGAAATGGATGCTGGCAAATCAAGGAAGACCCAAAGCTTTCTTAAGTATGAAAGCTCAATATGAAGTTCTTCACAAACTTTTATTTTTTCTTGTCAAATCTTCAATCAATAGTTTTTTATAATAAAAAATTAGGAAACTATGCTAGATCTATATAATAGACTTCATTTACCTTTTCCTAACTATGTAAATTATTGCTGATATTATAGATTTTAAGTATGGTTTACATTGTTAGGTATTTCATATGTTCTTGTATGTTGGAACATGCTGTGCTAGTGGAGAATAATAGAAAAAGGTCTATTTAGAATGAGATTGAAAGTCATATGCCAGGATAGTAATTGGCGAGCCTGAAATACAAATTTTAAAAACATTAAGAAATAAGTTTTAGTGAAGTTTGAAAAAAAATGAGCTTATATGTGCAAGAAAGATGGTTTGTTGTTTATCCTTGAGTAGTAGTTAATTTACTTACCCTCTAAAAAGTCATAAATAGGTTGACACTAAGTTTCACTTTAGATGGTCCTTGTTCATTTTTAGTTTTTGTCTTGCACTATAGTAACCTTGGAGGTTTGCAAATGCATTGTCTTGAATTATGTACATCTTTTTTGAACTATCCTTCTTATGTTTGTATTGAAATAATTGAAGATTTCCAATTTTTGGCTGTTTTGAACTCAATTTATCTTCCTTTGTATGATTTTTAGGGTTTTGAAAAAGACAAATATGGAGCTCTTGCTTTTCTCTTCCTTACCTAAGGATAATACTTAATCTTTTGACTGTGCTTTTGTGTGTTTATGTTTGTGTTTGTGTTTGTTTATAGTTTCTGCTTAAGTCTACATCATAGATTGTCACATATTTAACCTAACTAGAATCCTTTAAATCCTTATAGTTGCTAGTCCACATTGAAGCAACTTTCTTAGAATTTGAAAGTGGAGATTATACTTCACAACTAGCATTTTTAACGATGCAAATAATGCAAGCTCTGCAAACAAGTTAAATGGAAAGTCAAAGTAGTATAAAAATCAAGGTTTGACACATCTATGTCTCATGAGTAATATTCATTAAGACTTTCTTATTATCATTATTAATAGTTATAAACAAATTTTGTATATAAAATTTAGGATTGAATTTCTTTACTATATCATTTTGTAAAGTCATGGAATAGAAATATAAAATGGATGTTGGCAAATCAAGGAAGACCTAAAGATTTCTCAAGTATAAGGACAATTCTTTATGCAGTCAAATGGATCTTACTAGGAATTGCATCTCATTATTATTACAGTTGCTACCACTCCAATATAGAAAAATATGCAACAAACAAATAATGTGATGGTGTAGATTGAAAACTGCAAAGTTAATACTACTAGGTCTTCTAAGCATGCTATGTTGTAGTTTTTCTTCTTTAAAAGAGATGAAATTACACAAGAAGTTATATTGAATTCAAGAATGTAATGAATTGTAGATAGAGTTGTATAGAATTTAATAATGTATGAAGTCTGTATATGATACCAAAAGTTCTCTTTATTGAACATAAGTTGTACTAAATTCAAGAATGTAATGAAGATACTAAATTCAAGTCTTTATATGATGCCAAAGTGCCATGAAGGCTCTGATTTGCCTTTAACATGTTGGCTTTTGTGTATATAATAGTTACAAGTGAAGAAACTTACTAATGATGCTTCCTTATGTTATATGTTACTATTTGTCAAATTACTCCATACTTTGTTTACATAGGTTTTAGTTACAAATATAGTTTCATAAAGTTATAAGTGACTTTTAGTAAAATTACCATGGGTTTTAGAAAAGTTACTATAAGGTTTTGTGAAAGTTATTACCAAGTTTTAGGATGGTTACTAGCATGTTTTAGGTTGTTTACTACCATATTTTAGGAATGTGACTACCATGCTTTACATTTTAGGATAGTTACCATCATGTTTTAAGAAAGATACTACCATATTTTTAGAGTATTTTTAGAAAGTTACTATGATATTTTAGGAATGTTATTTTAGGTTTTAGACAATTTACTATTAGGTTTTAAGAAAGTTGCTACAAGGTTTTTAGATGGTTACTACTATGTTTTAGGATAGTTGTGACTATCACTTTTTAGGTTTTAGAATAGTTACTATCATGTTTTAGGTAAGCTACTACCACATTTTAGGAATGTTTTAGGAAAGTTGCTATGGTTTTAGGAATGTTACTACAACATTTCAGATTTTAAAAAAGTTATTATTAGGTTTTAGAAAAGTTATTATCAAGTTTTAGGAAATTTATTATAATGTTTCAAGAATATTACTACCACATTTTAAGTTTTAGGAAAGTTACTATTAGGTTTTAGAAAAGTTATTATAATGTTTTTGAAAAGTTACTACAACATTTTAGGTTTTCAAATTAACCATGTGGGTTTTCCAATTATGACTTATGAATTGACCATTTTTTATAATGTTTTCAATCTCTGTAACTTTTGATTTTGCCATGACTTTTTACTTCCTTTGGTTCCTTTTTTATTGCTTTGCATTCTTTCCATTGATTCAATCTAAGCTCAACCATAATTACTATTAGAAAACATGCTTGAAATTGAAGGAAATTGTAAAATAATGATAGAGAAGCAGCTATCATCATCGACCACTTTTGCCGCATGCTACCCTATACCTTTTCTTGCATGACTTTATGTTAAGAGGTTGCAACACCTCCATTCTCATCTTTAGCAATGCCTTCAACATAGAGAGAGTGAGAGTGAGAGAGAGTAAGGCAATGTGTAACAACTAGAATTTTTGAAATTTTTCTAAGTCTGTTCGTTATAGCCAGGACCCCTGTTGGCTATAGCAAATGTACCTGTTCGCTATAGCGAGAAGCTAGCTAGCTATAGTGAATGTACCAATTTGCTATAGCAAGAATATATTTAGCTATAGCGAGTTCGGGCATCCCATACAAAAACTAGGGAGTTTCTCGCAATAGCGTACCGTAGCGAAAACAGAGGCTTGGGACTGATACGTGTTCGTCGTAGCGATGGTTATTTTCTGCTATAGCAAGAGCTATTCCAAAAAAAGTGAGAAAATTACTTTTTAAAAACTTTAGAAGCTCTCCTTTTCTTTTAACCGAATTGTCCTTCAACCAAAACAGAGAAAAGGGTTGGAGAGAGAGAGAAAGACCAAGAGAAGCCAAGGAAGAACAAAGAGAAAGGTGAGCAAACCATGAGAATTCCATAGCTTTTCTTTTTAGAATTTTGTTCTTCTCTGTTTGCCCTCTCTTTCTATGGTTTGAGGTTATTGAATTGGTTTTATTTTGAACTTGGTTTAAAAGAGGGAGAGTGGAGAATTAAAGGGAAGGTGAAGGCAAGGGAACTACTCTTGAAGAAGGCTAGAATTCAAGATAGATACCTATGTATCTTTGCTTCTTGTGTATGTTGGTTCTACCAACTTGAGAGCTTGAGAGAGTAAGAAATTTCTAACCTAGAACAAATATGAAACCCTTGAATTAGAGTGTGGGAAGTTAAGAAATACAAAGGAATTAAAAGAAGAGCTAGTGAAATTTAAGAGGGAGAAACTAGGGATTCTTAAACACTTTGTAAAGTTTATTTTGATGTAAGAATTCCCTAGCCTTTGTGAGTATTTGTTTGAGTTCTAAGAGAGTAATTGCATGCTACTTGTTATGTCTGGGACAAAGAACTCAAGCTCCATTGAGTGGCTCGTCGCGCAACCCTCAAAATAATACTAGGTTGATAAAATATGTAGCTAATGGCACAACCTAGGTCATCTCCCTTGGAATTGGCGTTCAATGTTTAATTGAGTTTTCCAAATATTAAAAGACTCTAAAAATTCATAAACTAAGGGGGTTTTGATTTACTTAAACTATTTAAAATAAAATTGACTTAAAATTCCTAATTACTATCTAATTGAGTGAATTATAGATGAAAGATGGTCTTGTGACTAGCTTTGGATTCGTCCCTTGGTATCCACTATCCTTATCCTAATCTAATTGTGATTAATTCTGGTCTAAGAGTTCCTAATTGTGTTCATAACAAATTATCTTGGGTAACCACTCAAGATTCAAGAGATTAACGATCTAACGTTGAATTGAAACCTCAACTCCGCATTAAACTGTTAATTCTTGTTTCTAAGATAAATAAACATCCAATTTGATTGATTAATTGATTGATTAGCCTCTGAATCATTCTAAATATTTAATTATCTAACTAAACATTAAGGAATCCTCAAATTAAACATTCAAACAAATAATCTCACTCATGTATTTTATCAAACACCTTCGACGCATACATGGGAATTCAGATAATATTAGAATTAATCAGATCAATTAATCAACAAAAAAAGGTTCCCTAATTAGTGTCTAACCAGCCACTAATTACAATGACACAAATTCCCTATCAAATACAACTTAACTAAGACAATAAATGAACGAGAAAAAGTGTAGGAAAAATAAAGAAATTCGTAGCCAAAATTCTATGTCTTCTCCATGGATTCAAGCTTCTCCAAGAGCTTCCTCCTAGCTAGCCTCAAGGTGGATTAGAATTTCATGGAATGTGGAGATGGATGATGATTGGAATGGGTAAAGGATGAATGGATGGAGGAAGGATGCGTGGAATATGCAGCGAATGGGATGAATGGGGCGTATGCAGCCTCTCTTGAATGATGGATGGAGTATGAATAAATAGGAGAGGGGTTTCCGAAATTATAGAGGCATGAGATGGTTGGATTCTGTGAATGGATAATGGATTGTCATGAGCTGAACAATTGAATGAAGGAAGTGTGCAGAATGAAGTCTCTTTCTCCTCATTAAAATTCACGTGCTTCTCTTAATGTATCTTCATGCCAGCTTCACGTGGAATTCTCTTCATGTATATATAAGGTGGACCCCACTCCCTTTTATTTTATTATATTCCACATGTTCTTCTACTGTTTCTGCAGCTTCTTCACGTTTTCTGCGTCTTTTCTCCAGCTCTCATGCATCCAGCCCACGTTGCTCCTTCAACCAATAGCTCGAGCTTTCATCACATTCTGCCTGAGTTTAATTCTTCCAGCTTATGCAAGCTTCGATGTTAGCTCTGCTCAGCTGGTTCTCTTCTCGTTTAACTCAAAAACTCTCCACCTGTGACACTTCTTCCAGCTTCTGTTCTGCTCTCTTTTCTCCAACCCTTTCATTCTCAGCTTGCCTTTAACTTGGTGTTTCACTCCTCCAGCTCACTTTTAACATGTTTTCATCCTGCTTCTGCATGCGTTCTACTCAACTGGTGCTTCCTCGTTCAGCTCGTGCAGCGCGTTTAGTTGCAGCTTCTCTTCGTTGCTTCTCGTGGCTTCTGTGTTTATTCTGCTCGTTCAGCTCGCCTTTCTTACGTTTCTGCATGCATTTTCCTTCTTATATCACGTTCCCAGCTGCTGTTTCAGCTCATTAATATCTCACGTGCTCAGCTCATGCATTGTGCTCTGTTTTCAGCCATGTTTCTTCCAGCTCTATTCTAGCTTATGTGCAGCTTCTTTCATGCATTCTGCTCCACGTCAATTTATGTGTAGCTTCCATATAAAACTCGTAGAAACATGCAGTAGCTTCAGTCACTCATGTTGCTTCCACGTTGGCTGCTGTGTGGGTTAACACGAAATTCCCTTCAGCTGCTCCTTGCTTTCATACACACACACTTAGCTTCAGTTTGTTGTTCCTTGCTCGATGCTTTTTATTCCTTCAAAACCAAATGAGTGTGCTGCTGTTTGCATGAGCAACTCGAGCCTCCTTCTTCTTACTTCTCTCTCGTGTTGCTCCCAAGCTCTTTCTTCACATTGGCTGCCTCTTCTTTAAGCTCTAGCTTACGCTTCTTCTCATATCACATGTGCAGTTCTGCATTCAAGTGTGTCTTCCACCTACTTTTCCAGCTCGAGGCCTTTGTATGTGTTAATGTTGGAGACGTGGTGGAAGTTATGCATGTGAAAAGAAGTTAATATGGAGATGCTGCCTTCTTGAGTGTAAACCATGGCTAGTGTGGATGCATGAGAGTGAAGTGCAAGGCTGGCCTGTTTCTCACCCTTAAAACCCATACTCTTCTTCCTTCCCATGTTGCCCTTTAGCTAGGACCCGTGGCTATTCTTTCTCAAATCCCTCATTCTACCAAATCTCGAGACTTCTTCCCTCTGCTCAACAAGCTTCATTAATCCACGTGTTCTTTAGCTCCTTATTTAGCTCACACATCTTCGTGTTTAGCTTCTATGCCACATAATCTCGAGCTAAATATTTCTTCCCAGCAACTTCTCTAGCTAAGAGAGTGTGTTGCTTCATTTAATTCTTAGCTCCAATTATATATTAAAATTCTGCATGGAAAGAGTGGAAAAAAATCAAATAGGAATATTCACAAATATTATTTAAGATAAATTTAAGTATTAAAATCCAATAATTTGTAAATTAATTCCTAAAATGTAGAAAATGGCTATTAAAACCAAATTCCATTTAATTAGACTCCTAAAACCATATTTGGAACTAAAATGTCTAATTTAAGGAGAATAAAATGTATAAAATATCATGCTTATCATCCATCTAGTTGTAGTTGTGAGACTGAGAAGGGAAAAGAGAAGTTGAAAGGGAAAGATTATGTTTCATTGCCAAGGTAGCTCTTCACTCTTTCTTGATGCATTCTTGGATGTGTGATGGTCATTGTATACTTGTATGTGCACATGTATTATGAGATATGCCATTTGATATTGCCTTGATATATTGGTACTCATATGCTTATATTTTGGGTTATGAAAATTGCTCTTAAAGGGAGAGGCGGTGCTAAAAGTCTCTTGTGATGGGTGAGGTGGAGTCAAAAGTCCCTAGAAGTGGGTGAGACAGGGCCAAAAGTTTCATGAATGAGTGAGGCTAAGTTAAAAGTCCCTAGACCAAGGGTAAGGCCAATCCAAAAGTCCCCAAATTAGGCTGAGCTTAGACCAAAAGTCCCTAGAGCTTATTCTTCACATTGATTAGGTTTACATGGCATGTAAATCAAAGGTTGTATAATTTTGAATGGTTGGATGCCTATTTGCATGCTTTAACATGTTATATATCTTGATTGCTGTGACACCTTAACCTCTAGCTCATGCCCAACGTGCCCTCTAGCCCATATGGGCGGTGCGGAACTCATAAGGGAGACACTTTCTCTACCTTATGCTTACTTTCTCTATGACACTATGTGTGGGTAGAGCTCCACTTAGAAGTAACATGGACCGGTTGAGCTCTCTCTATGCTTCCTCATGGTCAATTACTCATTTGAGACTTATTGCAATCCCAAACATATGCTTTAAGCTTGTGGAAAGCAAAAAGGGATTGGAGACATGCATTTTCGCTATGGGCAGATTTTGCTCCTTTTCTGGGCTAACTTTGGAAATTCATAACTAAATGCAGAAAAATCGTATCTGCATGATCTGGGTCATTCTAGAAAGCTTGAGACGTCTATTTCATGCTAAAAATACTTAGAAGTCTCAATCTCTCACTCATTCTGCGTTTGACATCGAAATAGCTCACTGGTCAGAGGGGACTTCTTTGCTGTCACAGTTTACTGATATGGACTTTGAAAATGTCTAACTAATTCCAAAAAAATCCAATGCTCATAAACTCTATCTCTATGGAAAGATGTGGATGTTAGCTAGAGGAGAAAAATCTCTCCAGATCAGTTCACCTAGCCAATTTCCCGGAAACCGATGAAACAGTACCTCGGGTCTGGCTGGGTGTCTGATTCTGGGCAGGAACTTCGAAATTGCATAACTTCCTCTCTGGACCTCTAAATGAGGTGCTTCCAGTTCCTACAAGTCACTGTGACCATCTAGTTTCTGTGTATAAAATTTCGTAGCCATTGGACTACGTTTGCCCCTCGGATGACATGATTTCAAATCTGACCAAATGAACAGTGATTTTTCTAAATCCGAATTTCTGATGTCAACTTTGAATGCTCATAGAAAATGCTATAGACCTCTAAATGACATGAACTCTAGCTTCCCAGAAAGCTCTAAACATACTCTAGTTCCATGTCAAATCTCATGGCTAGAAGAGGTCATATGGCTATTCTATGACATCATGTGCAAAAGGCCATTTCTTGGCCAAAAGTGTGGCTAATGGGGTCCAATCTTAAGTTTTCTACTTCTATGACTCTTTGAGCACATGAGAAAGCATCTATAGGAGCTATCAATCATGCCTCAAATGTCTAATAACTTAGATTGGGGAAACTCACTACCCCATGCCCACTTATGCACCCTTATCTACTAAGCTATCATTGGCTCTTTCTCATTCAACCATGCTATTTCATTCGTCATAAAGCTCAGTCTCATACATTCATCATGAATACATACATTGTCTTACAATATTTGTACATGCTACATCATATACATTATTTACATCTCATGTACAAGTTACATATACAATGTAGTACAAAACTATACACTTTTCTTCATCTCTATCCCTAGCCTCATGCTTGTTGGTGGTTGCTCCCATCTCTTATCTCACTTGGGCCACCTGACATGGTTGGATGGTGGAGAGGGAGGGTGAGATTCGGAGAATCTCAGTAGTTCAACTCTCATTCAAACATACATATATTGCATGCAACAAGTCTCATTATGCATGTATGGCATGTTAGCATATAAAACATGATGAAAAACATTTAAAACATGTGAAATGGCCATGGATAACATTCAAGAATTCGCTGAGTACTTGGATCGGCCTCACCCCTTCCTTTATGGCTTTTGGATTTACCTTCCCATACTTTAGAGGTACTTAGACTCACCCTTAATCTTTGGGAGTCTACCTCACTTTTGGGAGACATGGCTCAACCAACTTAGGGCTTTGGCTCATCCTCACCTTGGCTTCAGGGTTATTGGCTTTTCCATTTCCTCAAGCAAACCAAACAATCATTTAAAACATCATCTCAATCATATCACATAATCATGCTAACACACTTCTCATAGCTCATCTCATTCATACACACAAGCAAGACAATGTAAACACACAACTATGCATGAGAGAAAGTGGAGAGAACTACCTTTGCTAGCTATTCTCAATTTGCTCTGACACTTGACTCCTCCCTTGTTGGTTTTCACAACAACTTCTAGATGGGAGAGTTCCTCTTGAGCCTAACCACACAAAAGCATGGAATTAATACTTTACTACTCAATTCTTAAGCTAGGGATCACTTCTAAGCAGCTCTACTGAGCTTCTCACTCTAGGTTTCTTCCTCACTCTAGGGTCCATGAACTATCCCTCTCTTTCTCAACTCATAAGAAAGGGGAAAAGCAAGAAAGAGAAGACTATCTACTTCTAATCTCTCTCAAGAATGGTTTCCCACTCTCTCTCCTCTGAACCAGACTCAACCCTAACCATTTTCTACCATTTAAACCGTGAAAAGGAGGGAAAAAGGGGAGAAGGCAACTTACTAAGAGGAAGCCATGAGAATCTTACCTTTCTTGTGCTTTCCTCTTCTCTTCAGCTTCTCTCTCTCTCCTCCGCCCTTTTCTCTCTCCTAAGACGAGTTTGAGTCGGTTAGAAGAAGAAAGAAGAGATTTGGAAGCTTTTAAAACGTCAAATTCTCTTTTTCTCGCTTTTCTGGACCGCTCTCGCTATAGCGAGTTAGTGACCTCGCTACGGCGAGCTCGTGTCTGTTCCAGACTTTTGTCTTTGCTATGGCGTCGCTACGGCGAGATCGTGTCTATTCTCGACCTCTGCCTTCGCTATAGCGTCGTTACAGCGAGCAACTCCCTGGTCTCTATATGGAATGCCATACTCGCTATAGCTAGGAACAATTTCGCTACGGCGAGCAACTTACTGGTTTCTATATGGAATGCCGCACTCGCTATAGCTAGGGACATACTCGCTACGGCGAAGAGGCATTCTCGCTATGGCGATTCCATATCTCGCTATGGCGAGAAGACTTAGAAAATTCTCAGCTCTTCGAAAATTTTCCAGCTTCTCTTTCCCTTCCTTTTTCTCACTTCTTTTTCTCTTTTCTTTTTCTGGGTTATTACAATTGCTTCCTTGAATGAGTGTATAAGCTATTGAGATTCCATGAATCTCACCACCTTCCCCTTCCTATCTTAACATGTTAGGTAGAGCTCAAGGAGACCAAGGTGCAAGTCAAGGAGCCTAATTGAGCATGCGTAGCTAGTTGTATAGCTTGTTTTGATTCTATTGATATAAAGAGATGTCAAAATGTATATGTATATATTATTTTTTACATGTAAATAGATGAATAAGTGTAAAAGCATATATATGTGATGTATGAACCATTTGTGGAACCAAAGCAATGAGAATGTAAGTTTTGGGTACTTGGTAGCCCATTTTTAGATATGTATTCTTGTGTGTAGCATAGTGAGTTTGAGATGCATGATGGTTTAGACCACTTGGGCAATTCACATGTAATGTGTTAGTGCTTTTAAACTTGCCCAAGAGGTGCCAAACACTAAAAGAAACCATTTGGACCAAAGAGTTGCATAATAAGAAGCAAAAGTGACCATATTGGTAGGCTATGTCACTTTTTATCTAAATGAATTCTTCTTGATCTAAAATTTGGTATACATCTAGAGCTTGTTGGAAAGCTAAAGTTCAGAATTTTTGGAGGTCTATGGAATATTTGACAAATTTTTGAAGTTGGAGAATTTTCTGGTTTTGGTTAGTTCACTGTGCAATTGGTCCGAAAATAAATTTATGTCATTCATAGGGTAAAAGATGTCCAATTGATATAAAATTTTATATGGAGAAACTAGACATTCACAGTGACCTATAACAAGAAGAAGTAGCTTAATTGGAGGTCTGTAGAGGAAGAAATAATTTTCTAAATTTCTGTGTCAGTATTAGGGATGCTAGTCGACCTTTGTTACTGTTTCATTAGTTTTTGAGGTCCAAGGGCTATTGAAATGATCTAGACTTATTGTTTCCCTCTAGTTAACATCTATATCTTTCCAAATTGGTATATTTTGATTATATTGGATTTTTTTAGAATTAGTTATGAATTTTTGAAATTTATGATAGTAAACTGTATCGTACTAGGGACAGCAGGACTTTTGTGCCTTTTTCGATGTCAACCATGTCCCAGATGCTATGTTCATGACTTGAAAATATTTTTAGTGTAAATTTGACATCCAGATATTTCCAGAAAGCGATGATTTTCTTGATTCCCATTTGTTTAGAATTAGTTATGATTTTTCAAAATTTGAGCCAAAAATTTGACTTTTGGGCCCATGAGAAAACTTGCATTTTTCTGACTTTTGGCTTCATATCCATGATTCATGGGTTGTTTTATGTTATGTATGAGTTGTACAGATGGAGTTTGAGTAGAGAATGTGATTAATGGATTCACGAGACTCACGGGACGAAATATGAGCGTTTAAACCCCCGGCATAGCGTAATAAAATGCCATAGTTTATTCTTTTTCTTTTGGAAACATGTGGAATCAAGCCTAATTGGAGACTAGTTAAAGTTAACATATTATGGTGTTACACAATGCTATTTGATTAATGTAGAGAAAGGGAAGATGATAAGGGCATTTCAATCTCATAACTCTAAAAATAAGGTCTTTTAGGCCTTAAAAATAATTTAAAATTTTAATGTTCTTCATTATAAATATTAGCAACTTGTGGTCCTTATTTGCAATTTTTCCTTTTTACTAGGCACATCATTTTGCAAAGATAATAACTTTAGCAAACAATGGAAGCACCATTTAAATGGCTATGTATTTTAAATTTGAAAACACCTATTAAACATTTTAATTGAAGGTCACTTTTATGGGATTTTTATCTTATTTTGGTTATTCACAAATGGACCCATTTTTAGCTTAGCCTTTATCCAATTTTCATTATTATTTTGGTTATTCGCATTTCAAAAGTAATTCAATCTAGTTCCTTTCTTAATGAATAACTTTGCTATAGATTTGGTGACATTTATAGATGCCATGTCTTAATATCTGTTAGCAAAATTAAGGGATTGACAATAGAGGAACTAGATTGGATGTATTTTGAAACATGAGAGACCAAAATGTGAATGAAAATTTGTTAAGATTGTTAACTTAAGAATTGATCAATCTATGGAGAGCCAAATAAGGTTTAATTTCTTTGTGTTGAACAAGATGACAAACTAGCTAAATATGACAATAAATTCTTGTAAAACTTGTTACATCCTAGCTATTTTTCTTGACTTTTGCACCAATAACCTCTTTCTATTTAATGTAATTGTTTCATTATACATTAAAAAAGTATAATATTGTAAGCCTTGTTTAAAAATAAATGTGTTTTTCATGAAACATAAAATGTCTAGTATGCAAGAGTATAATAAGTGAGTTTTTTTCCTTTCTTATTAAAGTTAGTTTACTTCTTCATTAGTTATTTGTTAAAAAAGCTTTCAATATGTATTAGAGCACTTTATGTTCTTGAAGGGTCTATAAGTGTGAAAAAGAGGGAAAACTAGTAAGTTTCTTCATAACAAACTCTTCAAATATTTATATTAGTATAGCATTTAGAAGCAACTTTTCACCTTCACATCTTATATTTGTAAGAGGAAATTTGCAATATGGGCTATTAAGAGGAAGCTATCTAAAAGCCATTGGTTTTTGGTAGGTGGTGGAGAAAGCAATTGATTCACCTCTATTGGAAAATAACCTAATATCAACTTGAATAAGACAATATAGTGAAGAAGTTGCCAAATGAGGCAAAGCTTTTACCATTAGCACTTGGCTATGAATTATGTTGTAAGAAAGATGAAATTAAAGGAAAGATACTTTATAAATAACATATATTGCGGCTTGATGGATTGAAAGATGAAGATTTGTATAACTAACTTAAAAAATATAGTGATGGATTAAAAGATGAAGCCATATGAACAAATGGTGCTTAATTGGATAAGAAAGGAAGCATGGGTTAATCTCATGTTTCAATTAGTTAGAGATAATGTTGTGTTGATTCCATTTTGTTTGTGTTTTGATATTAAAATCTTCACTTGTTTTTCAATTGGAGTGCTTGTTATTTTTGTTTTTATGCATTTAAAGTGTTTACCCTAATATTTGAGTGGTTGGTAACTAGGGAGACCTAGGATACTAGCTTGTAAATATTTCTACAACTATCAGTAATTAACAATTAACCCTAGGTATAAGTAAAATCCTTAAGAATTATAAGTAAGATAATCCTTAAGGGATCAATACTTGTACTTTAAGTTTACTTTATTATTTGAGCGACTAGTGTAAAGAATTAAGAATCACTCTTATGTGCATTTCTAAGAAGTTTTGGGCATTTGTCTTTAAATTCCATCCATTGGGCTCTTTATTTGAGGTTTCTAAGCATTAATACTTGAGTCTTTTAGGCATTTTTAACTCATCTACACAATTATAGCCCAAAATTAAGGATTTTTCACAATAATTCATATAAATTCAAATAATTAAACCTTTTAAGGCAAATAAACCTAACAATGAATATAAAATGAAAAATATTAATACTAAACACTTTATAAGTCCTTATAAAATGACATGCAAATATAAATATAAATGGAACTTATCAATTATTAATGTAGAACACTTCCATATGTATGTGTGTGTGGGAATGCAAACCTTCACATTAGGTGCTTTGACTAAAATATGCTTACTCTTTCAATTGAAGGTAAAATAAGAATAAGGGTATTTGGGTCATTTCCTTATGATCTTGCATTTATTGTGGTATGGAGAAATAACTTAACACCCTTCCATTAATGATACCTTTATGTAGAAATAACCTAAATACCCTTATATTTAATTTATCTTTGGGTGAAAGAGTGAGGATATTTTAGTGAAATCATCCAACGTAGAGGTTGCTAATGCTTTTAAGGTATTTGTTAATGGCTACATGGGCTCCTATATATATGCCACATCAATAGATTTGCTAAGTGACCATCTTTAAAGGACTAAATAGAGAGGTTTTATCCTTAAAGAGCAAACTAAGATGATAGGACTATATCATTAACTTACTTATAACCTTTCTTCATTGATTACATGTTTCTTGTCTTCCAAATATGTTTTACTATGTATTTACATGGAAATTTTTGGGGCAAAAAACAATTAAGGGCTTAAGTGTGTAATTTTACACGTAATTGTTAAGAAAATATGATCCATAGGAGCTATGATCATTAGTGCAACACATTATATAGAAAATCAATGTAAAATATATTATAATTTAGCAATTGATGATTCATTTAGCTCAAAACAAAGCAACTAGATTTCATTTACAATTTCCATGAGTCTATGAGAAAATTCCTTGATGATTTCTACATCTTTCATTCTCAAGGTTTTGAATTATCTCCATAAGTTGAGATGTATATGTCTTGTTCTTTTATTACACTGGAACTCCTCCTTAAGCTTTATAATACCATAACTATATAGAACTGAATCTATAGCAAAATTGGTATATAACACTCATTTGCATGAAAGTCACACTTTTAGCGGTGGTATTTTGTGTCATTGAGAGCTTGGTAAAGAAATTATTGTTCACTCACAGTTGTTGAACTAGCCAAGATTAGTGATTTTCACTAGTTTGTAGTATAATGTGTAACACCATAAATTCTAACTCATTTCATAATATTCATAAGTTTCACATCATCATTTCCATGAGAGTACATGAAAAAGGGACCGAAAATAATGGGTTTATTTGCGTTGTATCATACTTAAAAATTGCAATCGGTGTCACGTGGATCGTGTGGGCTTATGCTATGCATCCTCATATTTAAATACATCATTAAAACTCATTTGCATCATAAAATCATGCCCACAACTCATGGAAATCGAAATGAAACATGAAATGAGCTTGTTTAATTTTGGCCAGATTTGCTCCTTGTTCTGACCAAACTTTGAAAAATCATAACTAAATCTAGAAAAATTGAAATCATGTAATCTTGGCCATTCTGGAAATTTATGGATGTCTACTTCACACTAAAAATACACCCAGACTATAATTTCTATCACAAAGGACGTTTGACATAAAAAATGGCCTAAAGGTCGGACTACATCCTATAATTGATATAGAATTCTACAGAAAACTTTAAAAATATCCAATTAATTTCACAAAAATCCAATCCATGAAAATGATACCAATCTAGAAAGATGTGGATGCTAGATAGAGAGAAAAAATATTCCTAGGCTAGTTCATCAAGCTCAAACCTCAGAATTCAATGGAACAGTACCTCTGGTAGAGCAAAATTTTTGATACTGGACATAATGTTCAAAAATTAATATCTTCCTCTCTAGACCTCCAAATAAGGTGCTTCTAGTTGTCATGAGTCACTATAAATATCTAGTTTCTTTGTATAAAATTTTGTGACAATTGGACATCATTTGGGCCTCGTGAAATAGAATTCAATTTCGGACCAAATGAATAGTGCAGCAGACCAAAACCAAAAAAATTGCCAACTTTGAAAAATCATCAAATATTTTATAGACCTCTAAAAATTATGATCTTTAACATCCTAAAAATCTCTCAATGAGACCTAATTGCATGCCAAATCTCAGACTAATACTAACTCATTTGGCTAAAAAGTGATATAGGATTCCATAATAGTCAATTTTGATTTTATATGAGGTACCAAAATTGCCAAATGGCTTTCCCTTGGCTTTGGCACCTTTTGGGCAAGTCTAAAAGCACATTTAAGACTTGTGTGAGCTACCCAAATGGTCCCAAACCCTATGCATCTCATTTTGGCCTTTCCATGCACACATATGCACATTTCCATAATCTCATTCATGAAGCCATCTTTGCCGTACATACTCAATTCACATTCCATCATTCATATAACACATGCTTTCATTTCTACTTCATATAATAGCATAATTACATATGTCTCAAGGGTCACAAATCATTTACAACATTCATATACATCATTATGGTTCATTATGGCTTTAAAAGGAAAATGCTAGATATATGGATGTCAATTTTCTTCCTTCAATGTTGTTAGCTCCCATTAACATATCCACTTGGTCCACCTAGCATGTGAGATCATTTGAGAGGAGGGAATGAGATTCAAAGAATTCCAATAGCTCATGTCCCATTCAATCATACATAATATATGCAAAGCAAGTCTTAAAAATGCATGCATGGACATAATACAAATCATGAACATTCAAGAAGCAAGCTTAGTATGTGAATAAGTCATACAAGACATTCAAGAGCTCACCAAGTGTTTGGATTGGCCTCACACTTTTCCTTATGGATTTTGGACTTGTCTCACCCATTCTTTAAGAGCTTTGGACTCAACCATACTCTTGGGAGCCCACTTTGCTTTTGGGAGACTCTTTACTTTGTTTCAACCAAGCTCAAGGGTTCTTGGCTCATCCTCACCATGATCAAGAGTTCTTGGCCTCTCCACACTCAAGCAAACTCATCAAACATCATACATTCATTTGAAAACATAATATGACATCATGAAATCATGGCATATAAAATCATGCTAGCATACTTTTCATGGCTTGAAAATATAAATACACACATTCTAAGATAAGATAAACATACATCCATACATGAGAGAAGGTGGAGAGAGCTACCTTGCACACAATCACATACTTTTCCCTTTGGATTCAAGCCTCCTCTTTCGGCCACACACCCACAAATTGGTGGTGATGGTTTCTCTTATCCTAGATACAATTTATGGGAGCCAATTAGGTTCGTGAAATAAACTTTAAGGTCATACAACTTGCTTAGATACTAGATTGCTCTATAAGATCTATTATGGTCCATAAATGTACCTAATGAAGCAACACCCCTCAAACAATTTCTAGGCTCCATTCTTTCCTTTCAAATATGATTCTTGACTCCTTTTAAGCCTCTTGGAGTCATCATACAATTAAAACAAAGAGCCTAACATCATGTTCCTTCTTTAGGTCATAATATGGAACCTAAGGCACCAAATCACTTTCTATGAGTTCTAAATTTTTTCCAAGGCCTCCCCTCATATTCATTCATCATATATGATACAAAAATGGGCTTGAAAAAATTTAAAACTCTCCTTAGCTACTCCATCCATGCTTGGGTGAGACTATGCCCCTTTTTGGCCTCCTTGGAATTCTCTTTGTTTTCTTGAAGGAGGAAGCATGTGGGGAGCATCTTAGGGATCTTAGGATCTCATTTAACCTCTTAATTAGGCCTAGGAATTATCATATGAAATTAGATTTTGGAAGGTGCACATAAAACTCTAGAATTTGCATCTTGAAATCTAATAGTTTTTTGATAATTCCCTTTGCATATTCTTAATCTCCACACCCTTTTTCCTTAGATTCATGCTTGGTTCTGCCTAAAAATCATCTCTTCCTAGGTTTTTCTTAAGTGGGACGAAATGGTGGAGAAGGGAATCAAAGATAACAACCATAGGAAGAGAAATTACCTTGTTTTCTTACTTTTTCTCACTTGAATCTTGTGTTCTTTGAGCTCCTCTCTTTAAATCCGAATTGTCCCCTCAATTTCTCTCTTAAAGCAGATTTATAAACTTCATTTTAATCATAGGAAACAAAGGAGAATGAAGGAGAAGAGGTTTAAAAGAGAAAGAGCATGAAAAATCATGAAAATCCATACCTTTCTACCTTGAATTTCTCTTCCTTTTCTTCCTCCTCTTGTGTGCCTCATCCCCTAGGGTTTTCTTCTGGTTTTGGGTAGAACATGGTCGTGCATAATGAAGGGAGAAGAAGGGTGCATCATATATATAGGTGGGAATAAGTTATACTTTTCAAAAATTCCTATTTTGCCCTTTATTCTTGGTATTTTCGTTTCTCCTTCGTTTTAGCTCCTTTTTGAAAACTGTCTTTTTCATTATAAAATTTAGTTTTCCAATTTAGTAAAATACTTTTGGAATTACTCAAATTGGAGTTAAAACCTTCCTGAATGAATCAGTCAAAGTTTGGGTCAACTGACGTTAGTAAATGTCAACTCGAGGCTTTCCATGGTTTTCAAGGCCTTTGAGAATCCTGGAGAACTCAAAACTTTCATTTAAAAAGCCCTTCTGTGTGAATTCCAAAATTTGCTCAAATTTATGAAAATGCCATTATGTTTCGTAAGCTTTTCGTAAAAAATTATTTTTTCATTCTAGCTCCATTTTTCTTTCCGTCTAAGCTAGGGATTCTCATATTTAGGTGTCTATAATGCTTTCCAAATTTTTTGAGACCTTAACTACATCATCTTGGGTAACTTCCTTTTGTATCCAATGAATTTTGTTCGTTTACAGAGAAACCGTATATTATGTTTATTATGTTTTCTCTGGTTTTTGGAGAACCGGATATTACATTTTATAAATACAGAGCCTTCACGAGTATTGTCCCTTCCTTCTCGGTTCATGGGTCTTTGACCTTGCCTTCCCAATTCGTTGGGCTTTGTCCTTTCCTATAGGAAAAGTGCGCTTGTGAGGGGAAGGATTCTCCCCACTTATATGGGCTAGCCACAGGCCCTTTCCAGTAAATGTGGGACTTTACAATCCATCCCCCTTTTTGGGGTTGACTCGTCCTCAGGTCGAACATAGGCTAGGATTGCTCTGATACCAATAAATATAGAGTCCTCACAAGTATTGTCCCTTCCTTCCCAGTTCGTGGGTCTTTGACCCTGCCTTCCCGGTTCATTGGGCTTTGTCCTTTCCAGTAGGAAAAGTGTGCTCGTGAGGGGGAGGATTCTCCCCACTTATATGGGTTAGCCATAGGCCCCTTCTAGCCGATGTGAGATTTTACATAATGCCTATTAGGTTGTCTCCCACAGAGCTTTTAATCAAATCAATTAATTTAAGAATGACAAAACTAGAATTATGATGATTGGGGGTTCAAATATGAAGTTGCACTAATTAAACCGAATAGTAAATTAATAAAAAAAATAAAACAAAACGAAATTCAATTAGAATGATGTATAACTAATCCAAAATTCTTCCCCCGATAGTTCCCTATCCTTGTCACCTAAAAATACCTCAGGTTTGATTTTTAATCCTTTGATTATTTCAATTAATGTTCCTAAACTACCGTTCAGGATTTTAATTGGTTTGTATTACTAATCAGAATGCAATCGTGATTTTGTCAACAATACAAAACCAAAACTATTTCGCACTTGACCAGAGGCACACGCAGAATCCTAATGTGGATCAGAATGAATTTAATTGATTAATTAACTGATTAAATCAAAGTATGTTCTCAGATAAATCAAACGAATTAGAATTCACGCAACTAAAATTATCTAACCAGAATGATATAATTACATGAAAACAAAGAGAATAAAAATGAAATACATTCTGAAATAAAAATTCAAACCAGAGTTTTATACAAACATGGACTCAAGTTCCCTATCAGATTCAAACTCTGGATTAATCATCGAGAAAATTAGAAAGAAGATGAAAATAAGTATAAGAAGTAAAGGAGATAGAATGTGTCCTATGGTGAGGTTTTCTCCTCTTTAAATAAGCAAAATTGCCTTCTCCCATAAGAAATATAATACTAATGTTAAAGCTAATCTTAAAGTAGTATCCAAATCCTCTTAAGACTTAATAAGATAATATCCAAATCCTTATAAGAGTCTTCTAACCTAATTCTTTTTGGAATCTTCTATCCTGTAAAATATAATTAAGAAAATAATTAGGCCTCTATTGGATAAATATAATAAAAAATACAATTAAAGTCCATTAATCTAAATTAAACCCACTTAATATAAAAATAAGCCTAAAGTCATTAAATTACCCATAATAATTTATTATTAAGACTAAATATGAGGAATATAAAATATAATAATATTGAAATATCAAATTCCCCCACACTTAGGCTTTTGCACTCTTGGCCAAAATAAAAAAAAGAAAAAAGAAAAACAAAACTGAAATACAAAACTGCCAGCTAAATACAATTCAAGTTTGTTAGATATTCAACAGTCAAAGGTAATCTTTCTTGTTAATCAAGGATGAACAAGTAGCATGGCGATTCCAATTAATAAAAAAAATGAATCAAAGTGGCAGCTCCTTGCTGGTTATGTGTTTACTCTCAATTCTCTCAAGTGTTTAGGTTAATCATTCCTCTCAAATTCAACCTTTCACAATAATACTACCATAGGCTTGTATATCTTCTCAATTTCCATTAACTAAGTCACAAGCAATACATAAATGAAAATGACTTTTATTCAAAGTTGTAATGGGGCTAAGGTACTAAACAAATGGTAAACAAAAGAACTAAGAGACACAAAGCAGACACTTAAAATCATCAAGAGCAATTAAAAAAAGAATATAAAATGAAATAGATGTGCATCTCAAGGTTTTATTTACTATAAACCAATATATGCTCAATGAAAACCAAAGTAATTCTCTTTTCTCATTTTCATCATTCATTTTTCACTACTTTTTTTTCATGCTTTTTTG